>CM076607.1:2956867-3570128 GCA_038502775.1 Hippodamia convergens
AATCCAATTGCTGAAATCGGATTCAGAGAAGGTTGAAATGACTCATACGACAAATCCTGTAAAAGATGGAACAAAAAGTCGATAACATGGAACAACAGTTAAAAAACACAAACATCCGTCTTATCGGAATTAAGGAATCCACGGTGAAGATGTATTAACCCAGGTCAAGAACATCATTGATAAAAGATTAAATATTCCTGTTTCTGATGAGATCGTTAGCGCTCACAGGGTTGGCAAGAAGAACGGCGACAAACCTCGTCACATTGTTGTTTCATTCAAGGAGAAAAATTTCAAGAATGCTGTTTATGGTAAGAAAAAACTACTGAAGGGTACATCCATCGTAATTAAGGAAGACCTGTCCCATGGAAGATGGAAATTGGTTAAAGAATCATCGGAATTATATGGTTACAAAAATGTTTGGACTTTCAACGGTGCTGTTTTCGTCAGATCTGGAGAAAATGTAAAAAAACTTATATCTGGTGTTTGATTCATTGTGCCAGATTCGTTTCAATTTGTTTCTTTGGCTGTGTCTTCGAGCACTTGTCGCATTGAAGCGAATTTATAGAATTTTATGTTTACTTTAGGACATATAAATGTGCAATCTTTGATGTGTAAACTCAATGAGTTGAAAGTTTTCAATGAACGAAATAAATTTGATATTCTTGCTTTGTCGGAGACGTGGCTAAATGGGTCTATTGACTCTGGTAGTATAAAGATTGATAATCTCTGTGTTGTTAGAAGAGATAGAAATACTGGAGAGAGGGGTGGCGGAGTTTTGTTATATGTTAACAGTAGCCTTAAGTTCGAGATAATTGATGTACCAAATTTTTCAAACATAGAACAGTTGTTTATCAAGGTAAAGTATAGGGGATCTTATTTGTGGTTGGTGTATTATACAAACCACCTCATGTATCATATAGACTTTTTAGTGATGCACTGGAATCTAGTTTAAATTATGTATTGTTATATTGTGTGAGAATGTAATCGTTGTCGGAGATATTAATATTAATTTTCTTGATAAAAATGCACCTTCAGTCAAAATTTCGATTCAATGATTCGTTCCATCGTGTGTGCAACAGCTCATACGGGGGCCAACTCAACATACACCCACTTCTGAATCCCTCATTGATGTTATTTTGAGCAATAATGACGACATCATTAGTTCCACCTTCACTCTTCCTTCTGATTTTTCTTTACATGAATGCATTGGTTGTGAAATTAAAGTTGATAAACCTAAAATGGAACCTCGAATTTTCACCGTTAGAGATTGCAGGGGTTTTGATGAATGTTTGCTGTTCGATGATATTGTCAATTCTGATCTGCGTAAAATTTTTATACGGACGACGTAGACCAGAAGGTTCAGCTCCTTACCGATGTGTTGACGGACTTGTTCAACAAACACTTTCCGCCGAGAGAAATTCGTATTACGAAAAGGCATGCGCCATGGATGACGGATGAGATAAAAAGATTGATGAGGAGTAGGGACAGGGCCAGGGGGGTACACAGAAGAGTTTAAAACGGTTGAAGCTTGGGAGGAATATAAACGGTGCGGAATATAGTCAATCACACGATAACAAAGGAAAAACGCTTATATTTTCAATATGTTGCAACGCACACCTCCAATAAAAATTTGTGGAAGGAATTCAAGTCACTGGGGATTTCAGATAAGTCACATCTTGATGTCAATAAATATTTAAAGGATCCCGATGAAGTCAATGACTATTTTCTTAGCTTTTCTAGTGGTAATACTGACACTTCTACTGTTGACTTTTATAACAACAATCCTATATGTTCGGATCAGTTTTGTTTCAAGCTCGTAGATGAAGGAACAATTGTAAAACATCTGACAAAAATCAAGAACAGTGCGGCAGGTTATGATAACCTTTCAATTTCCTTCATCAAAATTTGTTGTCCTCATATTCTTCCTTCATTGTAAATATTTTTAATACCATCATATTAGATTCAAAATTTCCCAGTTTGTGGAAATACTCTCTGGTCACCCCCATTCCAAAATGCAGTATGCCTATGGAACTATCAGATTTTAGACCGATTAGTGTTTTATCAGGGTTGTCCAAATTAATGGAAAAAATAATAGCGGAACAACTTCAAGAATTTCTGGAATCAAATAGTATCATACCTGATGTTCAATCCGGGTTCCGACCGGGTTATAGTACTACTAGCACTCTTCAGGATGTTACCGATGATATTCTTGGATATATCGATGAATCAAAATGTGTAGCTTTACTGCTTCTTGATTTCAGCAAAGCATTCGACACGGTTAGACATGGCATTCTCCTTGCAATATTGAGGTCTTGTGGAATGTGTGAGGGAGCGCTCAATCTTTTCGAGTCGTATCTGAGTGGTCGGTCGCAAACTGTTAGGTTGGGTGCAAGAATGTCTGAAGCAAAGATCGTACCGAATGGGGTTCCTCAGGGTTCAGTTCTTGGCCCACTTCTCTTCATATTGTATACCAGCCAATTTGTGAAATTCATTCGTCACTGCAAGGTTCATATGTATGCTGATGACTTTCAGCTCTATGTCGATTTCTCTGTTTCTGAAATGAATAATGCAGCTATCGAACTCAATGAGGACTTACATCGGTTATGGGAGATTGCTGGAAGACATGGTCTGTCTTTGAATGCAAAAAAATCATTTGCCCTTGCCTTCGGTTCTAAAAACAGCAGACAACTCGTCAAGGATAATCTCAGGCTGACTGTTGCGAATGATGTTATCGGTTTCGTCGATAGTGCCGAAATTTGGGATTGATTATGGATGATTCGCTGAGGTTTCGCGAGCATGTGGAGAATACTGTTGGAAGAGCTTATGGTGCTTTAAGAGTGTTATATCCGCATAGATCTTACTTACCCATCTACACAAAAAAACTCTTGTGCGAAAGTCTAATTCTGTCTAAATTCAACTACTGCTCTCCTGTGTATAGCTTTTGTCTGGATCAGGACTCTCTCAATCGAATTCAACGTGTACAGAACAACTGTATAAGGTTTATCTTCGGAATTAGAAAATTTGAACATGTATCTCATAAGCTGGTGGAGTTGGGTTGGCTTCCTATGAGACTTCGTTTTAATTATCATGCTCTCTGTGCATTCCATAAAATAATAGTGAAGAGAAGACCACCTTATCTCTTCAATAAGTTGCAACTTAGAGCTGATGTTCACAACGTAAATATTAGATATAGAAATATACTTACATGCCCGCATCATAGAACCTCAACCTTTGAGAGAAGTTTCAGATACAACATCTGTAAATTGTACAACATGATACCCAATGAAATAAAACAACTTGGAGATTGCAAATTCAAAAATGAAATCAGGGAATACTTGCTTAGTTCTCTTTAATCTCGGGAGAGTAAGAAAAAGAAAGAATATGTTGTTATTTCATACTTTGTTATTGTTTAAGTAAGATTGCACACAGTGTGTTCATTATTATAATTCTTTTTCTTATGTCACAACAAGGGTTAAGTGGTAGAACACCCATGGGTGAACTTCCCCTTGAGATTTCTGTTAAAGAAATAAAGGCCTTATTATTATTATTATTATTATTATTATTATTATTAAATCAGAATATATCGAGTATCGCGCAATGAGTATCAACAGAAACTTCAATTTTTTATGATAACGAAACGTAATATTTTTTCATAATAAGAAGTCTTAATACCTAAATCTTTGATTTATATATCGACGAGTGATTATTTAATTGATGACAGACATGATATTTACCATGTCTGATATAGTGATATATTGATAATAATATCTTGATATATCGAAATGATAATTATACGCCGGAGGCGCGGAATTATAAAACTTGATCACTTTTTTTCAACCTCTAAAGTATATGGAAAATATTTTAGTACTTAAAAACGTCTCCTGACATTAATTCTACAGTATTCAAGCATTAAACATATTTCGGATTTCATCCCATTTTCAAAACCGAATACACAAATACAGAAAGTACACATTAAAATTTTAATCAGATAACAAATGTTGATATCGGAGATCTAGTTGGTCATTTACTTTTGGCAGGTTCTTTCTTAGGGCTGAAGATATCTCCAGGGTTTCCAAAAGGTCCAAGCGTTTACCTTTATTACCTTCATGTAAGATTTTTATATTATTGAATTCAATGGAGTGGTTTAAAGTTATGCAGTGATCTGAAAAACCAGTTGTTGTTTTATTTTTCAGGATAGATCTTTTATGTTCTTCAATTCTAACCGCAAGAGAACGGCGTCTGACCTATATTAATGCAGGGCACTCATCACATGACAGCATATACACACCACTCAACTGTGAATCATTCATTCAATCCTTCCCATTCTTAGGTTTTTCTTATTGGTACATATAATATCATTTTTATTTTTTCGAATTCTTTTGCACAGTTGTTCGCTAATAGATGGGATATAATTGATGTACATAAACTTTTTCATTTCATCATCAATTTGGGGTGGATAGACTAAAGTTAATAATTTTGTCCGTAGTTTCCTTTATATTTATTTGTCTATGATATTGGGGGAGTAGACTTTGTTTTTGGTTAATGATTTGAGGGTTCTTACTTCATTTTCAAAACTGGTTTGTGACAAAGGGATCGAAGTCAACCTCGTAGGAGATTATCAAACCGTATAAGATCAAAATGTCTGCATTTCAAACCCTGGAACATAGGTTAACACACAAGTGATGTGTGATGTATGAGGAATCAATTCTCCTTGAATCTCAGCTTTCTCTGCTCTTTCGGCATTCTGAAATCTTTCCGATTATTCTTTAATTTGAGTATTAATTTGACATATGATGTACATTCTTCTGATGTGAACAGAACAATATACAGAGTGTTTGCAAGTAAATTCGCAAAACATTAATACATAAAACCTAGTTGAAAATTTTCATATTTTCACGAATTTGAAAATTTTCCAGTGATTTTCAAGTATTTTTCCGAAACGTCGCAGTGTGAATAATACTTAATAAATCGGTTCCTCAAAAAAAAATAACTTTGTTTTCAAGAATAATTGGAAAGCATACGAAAATTCGAAAACTCATAAATTTCCAAAAAATTCAGACTAACACTTTCGTTTTCTGTTAATGCAAATATATGCAATGAATGGCGCGTCATATTTTCTGAAAAAAATCAATTCTCGCTTCGAATATACAAATTAGATAAAAGCAGGAGATTGTTTGGGAATCACTTGACATTATGTATTACATGTTGAAAGCAGCATTTCATTGCTAGCGTCAATTATTGGAAAGTAGAGATTTATGTTGATTGTCACTCTATTGTCCGAAAAATACATTAATGAAAGAATCGAAAGACAAACGAACCTATTCTACAGTTCATTAACATCGGAATCTCTAATGTTTTCTTATCTCAAAGTCGTGAACAACCTTGGTTTCTCACTTTTATTTAACGACTTCAGAATTTACAGCTTCAACCATTAAATTAAGAGTCAGGGTCAAACAAAAGTTTTTTCGACAATGATACTAGCAAATTTTACTGCCATATCAACCTCAATGCAAAACGGTCTTGTGTGTTTGTTTTCTCTCAAAATTTAATTTGTTTGTGTTTTGACTATACATTTTTCATTCGATGTTTAATTCGCCTTCGATACAAGGCAAGAAGTTGACCTGTATCTTCATATTTTTCAACGTCAGTAGATTATCTAGATTGGGATTATAGTTTTCTCATTTCCTTTTTGTTTGATTTGAAAAATTTAGGAGAAGTATCAACAGTATATGTACCTTTAATTAAACTCGATGAATCACTTAATGCCAGCGGTGATCTTTTTGAAGAACTGAAAATCATCGCTAAGTTATCTCCAAAACGGCCCATTTGCGGACCCATCTCCACATGAAATCTATAAACAGCTCCTCAAATATCAAAACTTTATTTTTTAACATTTTGCAAAACACGGTGTAAATGTAACTCAACAAGGAAACCATCCAGAAAAAACCTCTCTGATATCATAAACTAGGTAAAACTTCCACGAAAACAACATTATCAATAGTATTTAATTCAATTAAGACTTCCTCGTTTTTTCCTAAATCTATTAACTCGAAAAAACCGGTTAAATGTTGATTGTGAATTGAGTACGATTATTTCGAGATGTCGGTGTTTTGGTATACGAGCAGATGTCTCATTGTTTACCGAGTTTGGATGGTTAGTGTTAATCTTCCAACGAAATCGTTTATTGTTTGGGTAAACAGACAGGGAATAATGAAACGATTACGTACAGCTTCTGCCAATATTTACCTATACGTTTCGTGTGATCCCAGCATCAACTATAAAGTGCATCTCTACTGAGCAGAATGGCTGGAGAAACATTATCAAGCTTTAGGAGTTCATCATGATATAAGCTCCTATATTATTCCATATCTTTGTTCCTCAAGAAGTAATTTGAACAATCTCAGTCAAAATGATGAGATGACTCTTCAGATTAATATTGATGGCAATCATTATTTTCATTTAAATTATTCAAAACAGAATCAATGTTCAATGAAGTAGAGTATTGTGTCATAGAATGGACAGACAGAGTGTTTTCTCCTGAAAACTTAATTTGGGTTTTCTCGCCCAGTCTCTGAAACAAGAAACAATTAGAAAAATTTTTTAATAACACAAGAAAGGCGCCTGCGTGAAAATTTGATCACTAATTTGTCAGGGGCCAAAACTTTACGAGAAAAAATTGTTGCCTGACAATGAAAAAAAGAAAACACTTTGTACTCTTAAGCGAAACGTTTCGGAGTCTAAATCAGACTTCGTGAAATCGTACATATTTTTTGATTTTTGGATTGACATTTGTCAATATATGATGAACATAGATTAATATTGATTACTAGATGTTGATATCGTTATTTTATTTCAAAATTCCCTGAAACCAGTTCTTTTTTCAATAAATCCATCCAAATTCGATCTATTCCTACTGAACAGGCTGCCTCTTTTATTTTTCTCTTATAATTATCAGGTTCCGTCATTAAAATTTTTGTTCTATTCCAATCCATCATGTGATTGCCGGTATTGAAACACACATGATCTGCTATAATCTGCGATCTACCAATATCCTTTATTTTCATGGTATTTTTATGTTTACGTCTTCTGATTTCTAATGGTCTTGATGTTTCTCCTGTATAAGATTTTCCACACATACAGGTAATATTGTAAATACAATTTCTTGATTTTTGTTTCTGATTCAAAGGTTTAGTTTTTGTTTATAAAGATCGTGAATCATTTTTTGTTTTGAAACAGTTCTTATATTGAATTTAGAACCAATTCTTTTTTCAGTAAAATACAGAGACCTCCCAGACAATATTTCAATAGATATCAGACAGAGTTTTTGTTCTCAGAAGAGCTACACCGTACATTTCTTATCCCATTATTATTATTGTTATTATTATTCTGAACAGGGGAGATGGGACTAGGTTCAGCCTTCCGGGAACTTCGACCGCAAAGATCTCTTGTTCTTTACCGAACTTGTTCATTTAAATCCCAAAAAGGCCGTCGATGGCATTCTTATCAAATAGAGATTGGGAAATTTTCCCACAACACGTCGAATGATTTTCTTTGGAGGACATCTTTTGAGATATATTCGCATAAAAAAACGCCATTTCAATGTCATCCCAAGGAAATGTTATGGTAGATAAGCACATATGCCTAACATGAACAACACTATTGTTGTTTGTCGAAGTGAAAATAATATACCGATAATATTATTTCCAAGCGAAACTTCACCATTAAAGGATATAGGAAAAAACATACAGTCTAACTTTCATTTTCATTAAGTCTACATAATATTTTGAATGCATGATCAAACGTCAGGATCAGATAGCAGCTGGTTGATAGTCTCTTTTTATTTCCTGCCAATTTACCAACAAATTGATGTAGCTAATCAACACTTTCTACCATCTATCGTACACAAGCACCGATCAGAATTGTTTGTTTACCTTAACGATTATGATTATGATGCATTTCTCGAAATATTCGATTGCTAGAATGCATTAATGAGCTGTTGAGAAAGCAATTCAACAGAAATACGGATAGAATTATGAAATTGGTTCAAGCTAGGAAGAATGAAGATGCATATTCTAATCCTGGCTTAGAACTCTGACTGGTTACTTATTTCCTATTTCCTTGAAGTTGTCTTAAGTTGTTTGAGTATAAACCATAGTATTAAATTCCTATGTTCCAATTCATAAGTTGAAGGAAAATATCAAATACCCAGCCAGCATGAACATGGCTTTAGGTGTGGATCTTCTGAGCACCAGGGAAAAAGATATATATTCTTTTGATTCGGAGAGCTAAAATAATACAATACATATTGAAACAAGAAGGTACCTAGCTGAGGTTGGTGCAACACAGACCATATAGGTCTGCAGTATGATTAAGTGAGGAAAGGGAAAATTTTCAGCTGAAAAAAAACCCTTACCTCACTCGTGAAAAAAATTTACTGAAAATATTAAACATCAGAGCAATCTTGACAGACATCAGCGTGATCTAAGATAACATCTCCAAGTTATCCGTCTATGGACTCAGATAAACAGATTCTTCACAAATACTTTATGTATAGCCTCGAAACCATCTTCAAATTTATAAATTGGACAACTGTTTATAAGATGTTCTATAGTCTCCTCATTTTCCCCACACTCACAACTAGGAAGAGCATGCTGTTGCAACGTTCATGGCCTGTTCTAATACGATTTAGAACAGACCATATTCTCCTGGGAAGGTCAAAACCAGGAACTCCGATGGAAAGATCAGTAATAAGATCTTCATTGAAAAAATTGCATACATTCCATTCAGATTGCCAAATTTCTTTGTCGCTTCTATTCATGTCAATTAGAAAATTTTACCAAAAAGGGTAACGCGACTTCAATCTGGGGACCTCATCATCTGGAATATAGGTTAGTATGGGAAATGAATTTGCAAAGGAATTAAATTTGTTCCAAAAATTCAAAGTTGTTGTCTCTCTGCGAATATGGGGAGGGCAATATTTGAGAGGACTGGTAACCAAGGAGTAGGTGTAGATTTTATAGTACCAGTAATAATCCTCATAGAAGAATTTAGTTGGGCATCAATTTTTTTTACGTGGACACTGTTCAACCAAACAGGGCAACAATATTCACCAGCAGAAACAACTGAAGCAAGCGCTGCTGTTCGAAGTATTGTTGCATCAGATAGTTTCTGAAGAATATTGTTTCTAGTCTTAAGTTTCAAACGCAGATCATCTAAATGGACGTTGAAATTTAGAGAGGAATCGAGTTTGAATCCCAGGTATCTAGGATTTAAATTATGTTTCAAGGGAGAAGACCCGAAAGTTACACTCAATTCTCTATATTTCTGTTGATTATTCAAATGAAAATACGAGACCTCGGTTTTATTTTCATTCGGACACAAACGCCACTTCAAAAAATAATTTTTCATTATATCCAAATCTGCGGAAAAGGTACTTTCTATTGTTCGAAAATTAAAATGTTGAAAAGCCAGAGCAATATCATCAGCATAAATAAATTTCTCCGAAGAAGTGGTTGGAATGTCACACAAATATAAATTGAATAGAAGAGGTGCTCAAACTGAACCCTGTGGAACACCATTATTCAAAGTTTCGAAATTACTCCTACTATTTTCGACAAAAACTCGGAACCTTCTGTCGGATAACATATTTTAAATGATTATGGAGTTTATAAATTTATCCATCTTTCCATACTGCATCATATGCAGCTGATAAATCCACAAATGCTGTCCCTCTTTTCAAGTTTTTATTGAAACCAGATTCAATAAATGTGGTGAGGCTAAGAACCTGTTTGAAAACAAGAATGATGGAAAACCAGAGCAATATCATCAGCATAAATAAATTTTCCGAAGAAGTATAGAATATAGAATTGAACTCTGCTAAGATAGATAGTCTGAATCAGATGGTAAAACTGTTTACTTATTGAGAGATGTCATCTGTCTACCCCCACATGAAGACGCCGCTGTTCTCCCCGTAGACGGAGGGGAAATCTGTTTGATCGTCCCAAACATTCATCATCGATTTCCGTCTGTCTGTACGACCCAAGAACTCCCCTGGTGAAAAATCACCTAATTACAGGAGGAATTTGTCGGAACATCTCTCAGCAACGCCGCAAATTGCTCAGTGGAAAGTTCAGATTGATTAGCCCCTTTAAGCCACTTTGATGTTAGCGGGGATCCCCCCGAATTGGGGGCGGTGCGCAAGGGGTTAAGCACGAGCTTCCGTATGAGAGATTTGGAAAACTGATTGCAGGGAAACGCTGTAGCAGTGGGTGGTCTGATTGATTTCGCGAATCAAGAATTTGCTCTTTTGAGACTGAGCTTTCGGAGCATGGTTCGAAGAAGAGAATGACGAATATATAGTCCGTTTCAAAATGATTGGCATCTCGGGCGGCTGTGGAATCTCGAAAATATGTTGGTAATATCCCATCAGTAACTTTTGAATTCTGGGATTTAGGTTGGTGTTGATTGAAAACACTAAGTTTTGACATTTCAGAGTTTGAATAACCTCCTGAATATATTTCGAATTTATTTCTGTATGCTTATGTTCTTGATTAAATCGACAAATTAGTTTTGGATTTGAATATTTATCAAGTATTACTGAATTGAAAATGGCTGGAATTCATCAAGATACCTCTCGCCTCGCCTAACTACAAGGGAACGTGAAGTAGTTTATTGTCGGGACTGAGAGTTTTTCTCAACAATTCAGCAGGTATTTCTGCCAGTATTAATCGCGTTTTGCTAGTTATTCAGGTAACAATCATTTACTTTTTCGGGGTGTTTTCTGATGAATAAATGAGTCTCAAAATTTCAGTTTTCACCTAAACCTGTCTGATGAATTTTGGAGAAAAAAGAAGGCAAGACAAGTCATTACAATCAGGAGTGAGCAGTGGATGAAAACCTATTCCACATTATTATACCTTCAAAGAGACATTATACGACGTTATTTTTTCTAAAATCAAAAACAATGAATAAATCAGTTTGTACATCTTTTTTGAACTGCCTGAAAAGTAACCGAATTTTAATCAAAATCAACATTTGGCGTATTATTTAATGAATCATGAAATCGACAGTACATATCAATAAATACAAATAATAAGTGATCTATTTTATAGCATTTCACACTTCAAATGATTCACAATTTGTCAACAAATATTTTCTATTTGTTTCAACAACTCTGCTATGAAAGTGTAAAGTCAGGTCAGCTCTAACTTTTTGTTCCACAATGTAATGTAAAGATTGCCGAAGGGTCTTCATAAATGACAAACTTTTATTTATCTTTGATGTAGTCTCAATTATTTAATGAATGAAATCTCTACATTGGAGTTCATCGAAATCCTGCAAGAGTTCATGTTGAAGCACTCCACGCTATTTTTATTATCAATTCTGAATTTCCAATTCCCATGCTTAATCTACTGCGTATGGGTGTGTATATTTTAGTCATCATCTACCTCAGCTTGTTTCTCTTTTGTAATTGAAGCTAAGTTTGAAAATTTTTCAATACAACAATGATGAAAATAAAATAATTTCACAAAAAATTCTTCAAATTTATTTGCCTTGAAAAATATATTCGCTCTTTTAATAGGTTATATTGATATATTTCAATCTATGATGAACACAGAAATTTTTAGTAACTTTTTGTAACTAGAAATTAAGCCCCGGCTGGAATTCCATGGCTTGCTCTGATGACAATCATTTTGAAACGGACTATAGTTAAGTATACTGCTTCATGAAAATTGAGGAAATTTTGACGCTGTTCCGAAAGTTCAGATTCCCATTTCTTCATTTACTTCTTTCGTAATTGGTTTCATAGTTTCATGTAAAAATGTATTTTAAGTATTTGTTCACTTGAAAAAGTTGAAAAGATCATCATTCACATATTTTCCATCAGATTGTTGAAGTAGTCCTTCCAACATTTTCTTTAAACGTCATTTCAGTGTGAGTAGTCATAGACGTTGTGAGACTCCAAAGCACTTTGTTAATCCAGTAACTTTGTCGCCTGAATGCATGGGTTCACTAATCCGGTAGTTCTGATTTTTTCCAGACTTGTTCATGATGTTCATAATTTTTTCAAAAATCTAAAATACCGGGAAAAATTCGGACTAGTTTTTGAAAAAAATTTCTTCCAAATGTTTTTAAGTAGACTAAATTAATTACATTATGGTGCCAGTAAGCACACTAGTTTTCTATGCGGAAGTTTATTAAGATACAATTGAAAATTTCGTTAAACTTTTATTATTTTTATTTGCTCGACAGAAGATACTTTTTAGAAAAAAAAAAATAACGGTAAACAGAAGGAGACCACAACGAAAACATTTTTGAAACATAGATGAATTCAAAATAGTAATCATCGAAATGAATACTATTTTCAATTCCCAGAATTGAAAATAGTATTCATTTCGATGATTACTATTTTGAATTCATCTATGTTTCAAAAATATTTTCAGTGTGGCCTCCGTAAAGGCAGAGAATTTTCTGTTAACTATTTTATTCTTTTTTTCTAAAAACACTTGGCTTCACGATCGCAAAAAGAATTGGGCGTTTCCATCACTAGGAGAAACCTGCATGAGATTCAGGGCCACTGCTAAAATCTCATTGAGTGAAAGAGGATGTACAGAGTTTCGCATGTCATTGGAGATATGAAACTTCATTTTGACGCAATTGGATGTCACTACTTTGTAATTTCTACTCAGTACATCACACCTAATTGCTTAAAATATCGAATTTTTTTATGAAGATTTTGTCCCTGAGCTGTATGGGATACTGATGAGGCCAAACAAGGCCGAAACCGGTTTATCTCCCATCTCAGTGACAAAATCTAATATCACTTCTCCAACCTCATGATGAATGAGCCTGGGAATTGAAAATAGTATTCATTTCGATTATTACTATTTTAAATTCATCTATGTTTCGAGAAAAGATACTTTCACCTGAAAAAAAACTTTCTGGAAATGCACAAAGTTTAGTCCTAAGCAATAAAGTGCGTATCATTCTAGCCGTACAGTTTTCAGTTTTTTTCTATTGTAGTTTCGATGATGAAGACCTAGCCACAACAATATGGTTTCTTAAATTAACGTTTCTTGAAAGATATAAATATCAATCATATTTTTGCGGTTGTTTTTACTTTTCACTTGTATATTTTCCGAATATAATTTTTCTTTGATCTCATGAATTTTTTTAAATTATCTTACCCACACTAGATCGTTCATTATAAACATAACTTACTATAACATGAAATTCCCATAATATATCAAAAAGAGAGCCAACTTTCCATAGTAAATTACTATTTCATTAAATAATTAATTTTTCATTAAAAATTACCATTTTGGAACATTTTTTCGTAATTTTTCAGGAAATTTGTTATTAAAAATTAATATATTCAAAGAAGTATCGCAGAATTCAATTCTTCGATTCTTACTTTATCATAGTATATCATGACCTTTTGCTTGCTTATTAATTGAAATAGTTTTTATACTCCTGTGAAAGATAGAAAATTTGATTCAACTCAAAAAATCAGGACACTCAGAATTGAAGAAATTAATAATATACAGGGTGTTCTACAAGCTCTATGACAAACTTTGACAGATGGTAGCTGAGCTTTTCTCAACATTTTTTAGTTTGTAACCATATATCCGATTTGTTTTTGTTAAGAAGATACAAACATTTGAAAAAATATATTTTCATGTTCTAATCATAATAATAAATGGAAATTTTCAGAATATAAAAATTTTTCAATATGTTCACCTTTGGTTTGAATGCAAGCTTGACAAACTTGAATAAAGATGCCGTTACTCGGCTGATCAGATTTGGGTAGTTTCGTATTTGGTTCGCAGCATCTTGAATTCTTTCAAGTAATTGTTGATGAGAATGGATTTCAACATGACAAACAAGCTGCACCATATGTTCTCATAAACGAAAATCTAAGGGATTTAGATCAGGTGAACGAGATGACCATGTACATCCAGCCAACTGACTACTTGTCTCCCTCTATCTGGTGGTGCACCATCAAATGCTTGTAACTCCGAAACGAAAACGAATCGGACCTATGTTCATAGGAACTAAAAAGTTCAAAAGAGGCACAGCTACCTTCTGTCAAAGTTTGTCATAGAGCTTGTAGAACACCCTGTATATGTCCATCAGTACAAACTAGTAGGTATTTGGGCAGTCCAATATGATGTATACAATACAATATTATTTTTTTGACCGGTTATTTCAGGGCATTGAACGCGTAAAGGTGTATTTCTACATTATCAAATGAATTTACTAGGTTAATTCGAGTACTTCTGAGTCATTATGATGTGTACACCTATTGTTTTCTTATTAATCAATATTTACAGTCCATATATAGTGGTATTCCGAGTATTTTATCAGATAAATCATCGAAAACAAATTAATCTCTCCAACAAAATCTACCTTAGCTCAGTATTCCCCTAACATCAACCGATATGAAGAAAAAAGAAGGTACAAATGTTCCCAATAAAGTGATTTTTTGTGATATTCAGAGCATGAACCAGCATACTCTCACTAATTTCAATAAGTGCATAGGTATACCTAGTGTTTAGTAGGCGATATACTCTCACTTATCAATGTCTAGTTTTCTGATTTGTAGCTGAAATGTGTTGGAGAAACTAAGTGGGTAATTAAACTCCTAATGATATGCAATCTTCATTCAATTCATTTGTATCACTAAATTTGATACATAAACTATGTTTTTTAGGAGAGTAGATTTTATGTTGCATAGTTCATAAAGCTGTTATTTGAAGCATCAATAATATATAGCTCATCGAGAAATCGAACAACTGAAAAACCCTCTTTGTTTTAGGCAAATTTGACTGATAGTGGAGCATCATTTTCAATTTCTCAGAGTTTTCAATTTCTTTTATTTTCTCCTGAAATTCATACATTCAGAAACACCCATATAATAGTGATTTATGATGTGGGTGCTTGAAGTGATATTTTATTTTGTCAGTGAAAAAGTTTGAGAAATAAGCTGAGCTATTTGAACAATTTCAAGGACAAAGAAAATTATTTTTCACACAAATGTTATATAAAGTATGTTTCATAACTGCCCTATTTTCATAATGAAATAGGCTAATTTGGAATGACATTTAACTTTAAAATGCATTTAAATATTCAAACACTGAGAAGGTTGTTGCGAATGTCAAACATTACCAACGCTATGGTTACTAACAAATGCTTGTTTACGAATAAAAAAGCCGCTGTCACTTAAATTGCGTTCTTGTCCAAGTTCTTGACTGCGTAATGAGTTTTTCTATGATGAAATAATTAAAAAAGTGTTGATTTGTTGTTCTGTGGATACTGAAGACTTTGCAAAAAAGCAACTTTGGGAACTACCTAAAAAACCAAAGTCACTTGTTCTTCTCGAATTATTGGGAAGTATGTTGACTATTTCAAAAGTACATTGCACTGCGCCCTTCTGTTATTCAACATCGTCGTTATTTTTTTGGACTACATGAATGATAAATCCACAGCCAAACCAGTTGGTGTAAATAAATTTGGGAAAATGCCCTCTGTTATTGCCGAATTTTTCAAACTACTAGAGGCAAAGCAATATACAGGCTTTTTGCTAGCATAATCAGGAGCAAATATTTCGGAGATGAAAAAGAACATGGTGGAAGTCTATATCCAAGATTGTACCAGGTTTTAATAGTTATGATTGTTCTGGGAATTCTATTAATGCGAAGCTCCCTAACTTCGCAAGACATTAACTTCTGCAATTTTTCTAGCTATACGATTAATATTTATGTTTATGAGTAATGATCTTTAAATTTTGAGAATAAATATTTACGATTCCTAAAATTATTATTTTATTTTTTTTCATGTGTTAAAAATAGTTGCTCTATTTCAGTATCGTAATGATACTTACATACATACAGTACTAAAAGTAGTGCTGTAATGAAACTCATTACAGCATTGTTTCAGTTATATTTTTCGTTTTGTAGTTTTCAGCACTGACCTCCGATCAAACCAAGTTTCGAATAAAATCAATTCGAATTCCGTAATCTGTCAAATTTCGTAAGTCGCACCAACTGCCAAGATGAAATATAAAAGTCACTAACCTGAATTTTTATTTGAATTTCGAGAGTATTTCACAACAGTTGACTGAAATAGAGAAAATATAGTCTAATATTCGTTGCAGAAGGCATTTCCAACACTCATGATATCGAAAACTTCGAATTCGTGTTAGAATAGGAGCTCATTCTGCAACTTGTTTTATAATATACTATTATCATTTTTAACAAGGATGGCTCTCATTAAAAGTGTCACTTTGATTTGCAGTTTTACAAAAAATTATTTAATTCGATATTTTCGTATTTTCATAGCATAATTAAGAACAGCTACAAAGAAATTGTTGAAAGACTTTTTATGATTATTTTCGGTGATAAGAAGCAACTAAACAAAATTCAGTGTACTACTTGAAAAACAAAAACGGTTCACATGTGAGAAGAGTTTCAGTAAAATATTGTTTTGGAGTCAAAAAGATCTAATCAGATATCGAGATAAAGGACATGCAGAGACGGGTTTGGTATCTGCTTCGAGAAATGCAACAGTCTACTACAAATACTGAAAATAAATTTCCACTTGAAACTGTGAATTTAAAAAATGAATGGGCAGAAGTATAAATTAGATGAGAAGGATAATAAACTGCTCCACATGAGTTAGGGATATTGACTTAAATTTCAAAAACATTTTCTTTGGATACTACACAGTTCATTTCAAAATAAGAACATTCATGAAGCATATGCAAAGAAACATACTTCAGAAAAAAGGCGACCAGATTGACAAAATGTCTCATACTTATTTTCATTGGATCGATTCAAGTTCTTATTGAGTTTTAAATGATTTTACAGCTATTTTCTCGAAAATTACATACTTTTCAGAACGATTGAATACGATATCCCTAACTCTTGTGGAGCATTTAGATTTTTTTTAATTGGTGAAAAAAGTTCTGAAACAGTCCCAAAGTTTCCAAATTTTCCCAATTTTTGTGGAGCAATATATGCCCTGAATTCAAAATGCATTAATGAGATTTTTTTATTCAAACGTAACTACTGCAAAGCTGCTTCATCCGACTTTACTTACTCTCATACTCTGAACTCTGGAACAGATAACGTCTTCGAGTTTATGACTGTTTCGAAAACACCTTGTATGTTTATCGTTCCGAGCTTATCAGTACTGATCAATAAAAGTCTAGTCATACGAAATCTTGTATTTCAAGGGAATAATCTACCTCGATCAAGATTGTTATCAAAGACAAAGATCTTCGTCAGTATATCATTGAATAAATAAAAGTTGTTCCGGTTACTACACTTCTCGAAATGTCCCAATCGCGAATTCTGATAAGGTTCACGCTGTATTGTTAGAGGAATTCATAATCGTGCCATAAAACCGATGGGTCGTAACAGAGCACAATGCACTATTTGTTGTACAGAATGAAATTGCATAAGTAGAGAATTATCCGGTTTTTAACGGCAAAAATCAGCTGTTTCCAAGAAGGTTTTCTTCGCGAATTAGACATGCGGTGTTACGTGCTTTGAAAGAAACGCGGTTCATTGAAACGACAACGGTCTTTGCGTTTCTACAGGGTGTCCAAAAAGGGTATGAGGTATTTGTATAGTTGAAAAAAACAAAACAACAAATCAGAAGAAAGTTTGTCTTCCTTAAAATTTGGACAAGGTTTTTGGAAAACTGAGTGGCAAAGATAATGTTGACCAAATGTTAATCCTCAAGCTGCTGGCACTCTTCTAATCGAACACAGCTTAAATTCTGCACGACATAAACGTTCAGCCGTTACTTCCGAATCACCATTGCAATACACCATTGCAGGTACTCTTCCATCGTTTGAAAATCTTCAAAGAGTTGAGTAACAACCTATGCCTTCAATGCCTCAGCCAGCAGAATTCAGAGAGAACATCTCCTGAAATATAACTCCTGAAGATGTCAGAAACTCGAACTGGCGAAACGTCAAGAACTAATCCACGACGACGCCTTGAATGTGAAAAAGATCGAAAATTTGTTAATGCCTAGTTCTTCAGACAAGAGGAGCCACTTATTGCTACTTCTTCTGAAAATGTCCTTACACTTGTACCGAGATTTTCAGTCACAATATTCAAAACTTGCTCTCCAACTTTTGGAATACTTACAGATCTTGTACGTCCAGTATCTCTAGTTTCCCCTTAATCGTTTAAAAACTTCATTGTCATGTGAGAAGGAAATAAACGATCGAAATAAGGTATATTGTGCTCTTTCATGGCACGGATATTCATGAAAACCATATCACTCAATTTCGTTCGAATAAGGCATTTCAGATTCAGGAATAATAACTTTTTCTTAACAACAAAGTGAAGTAAAGTAAACAATTCAAATCAGATGCAAAATACTCGGAAATATCATTTGAGAAGCATATGTTTGATGCCAGCTGGGTTTTCTTTAATGAATTGACTGGAAAAAATTTTAATTGTAAATTCATCAAAAAAGAGATTTGAAAGATGGAAATAAATCGAATATCGCATTTGATTCTGTTAGTACAAACCCAGCTAAGGCTCCTAAGGATGTCGTTGGATTCATCAATGCCATTGATGACCTCCTTGGGATTTAAATGAACGAGTTGGGTAAAGGACAAAAGATCCTTACGATCGAAGTTCCCGGAAGGCTGAACGTAGCCATTACGACCCCTGTTCAGAATAATAATAATAATAGTACATACCTAGTTAATTTGAAAACCAAAAATCTCATATCTCCAAAACGACTCATGTCCACATGAAATTTTTCACTTACTTGGAGATCTAGAATCAGCTACCAAAATATTGAAACTTTGTGATTTAACACCCTGTATAAGCTTATTCCTGACTTCAATATGCTCGATAGGATTCTGTTTAGGAACTGGTATTAGTGATTCTTGTATTTTCACATTGATTGGTGATTGGTGTTACATATGTGTCCAACAAATAGTTAAATCTGGGTATGTATTGTCAGTATCGTCACTGATAGTTTCTGATTTGAATATTTTCACGTGAGTTTTCGATATCGGAGACCTCTATCGGTGGAAGGCAGAATGCGTGGATCGTCGGCTGGTTATTTTTCCTTATATTATCATTTATTTTGTGTTAGTGATTTTCTCTTGTTGGAATGAAAGTTTAAGTTGTCATCTATTTTAGATTGAGTTTTCTTTTACGATGGTAAATTTCTAATCCGCTCTTCCTAAACAACCAAGACGCAAAGCTGGAACGAAATGAAAAATTCAGTTACCTATATAGAAACATTTTACTGATTCCCCATTTTCTCTAAACTCACGCCACTCTAGATCTGACAAGCCAGGATTCGGAAGTTTTGTTTATTTTCCTCTGTAGGTCCTCCTGAGGGCATTTCAGATCCTCGTGCCCTATTCTATTTAGCAGGCTTCTCAGGCATTGTTGACCCCTCTCTTCTCTTCATACTCATGTTTTCCCTGTGTGATTTACGAGTATCATAATAACACTTTTCTAATTATCCCTGACCCATTTCTGAGCCCGCTTTTCACTCTCCTGAGGCCACAGGCGTACAAGGATTTTCATGGAAATCCATGAAAAGGGTTCCCTTTATCGTTCTTTGGTTCCATTAAGTGTTTTACACAAAATCTCAGGAGAGTACTGGGACAATTGGGAAACTGCTGAGAAATTAAATGAATGTTACTCAGATTTCAAATTGATAATTATCGGTCCAATCGGATAAAAAACCTTGAAATAACAATAACAATGGTTCGTGGAGAGAAAAAAAAAATTGAAATCTGCTGACAAAACTTCAAAAAAACTGTGGGAACCATCTTATCACGTTAGAATTGCGACTCATTTATAAAAGGTTCAATGGTTGAGAGGAGAGGCTTTAGAATTTACTTTCACAGAGGTGGTTTGGCTAACCTGGCTACAAAAATTGCTTCCCAGAATTTCACAATTCATTATTAATAAATTAACATGGACGAAAATTTAACAGTACAAAAACCTACTTAACTCAACTATAGGTTTCCCTGTATCTAGTGCAGAAGACTGAGTTTTTTTTTCTACATCTCAACACCAGCGTTGATAATGACGCCAACTCCAGGTTTCAAATTATCCCAGTTTTCCAGAGAGTTGATGTTGGTTCTTCAACTACAAAAATTCATAAAACTTCAAACAAAATATTAGATAAATCTCTAAAAAAAAACAAAAACACAATTCAAAACAGGATCTTTCCATGGTAAATGAGCAGAATTCGAAATATCATATGGGTTTTCCGGGCTTATTGGCCGTGGTCTATCAGGAATTATTATTTCACCTAACATTTTGCCTACATCTGCCGTTATATTTGTCAGAAGATTTATGATTTTTTTCATCTGGGGTGTTTTGAGCTATTGCATAGCTTTTATCTCAGGCTTTGCGTGCGGCGTCCGAATGTAGAAATTCCGTAACGAAAAAACCTAACACCCCCCACTCGAACCGTCACAGCGGTGCAGCAAAGCCGTGTTCGGTTCGGCAGACTTCGGCACGATGTTTGGGTGCGTGTAGACTGTACGAAGCTCGCACAGAAAAGCTGTTCGAAATTGGACGAATACGTAAACAGCTGGAACTTTTGACGAAATAGTATATGAGTATAGTAAGTCACTCTTTCGGGTGACTTATATTCGAAAATTGTATATTACGACAAAAAATGATCATTCTGCATTTAAGTTTTATCATAATCGAAGGCCAGCTGCATCGACTGCATCTTTGTTGCAAGAATTCAAAAGACTGCCTTTAAATACTGTTCAAACGATAGCTCATAGTGTCTTAGATTTCATTAGTAATAGAAATGGCATTTCAATAATGACTTTCAAGACAAGATTCAGTTACGAGACAAACCAATGTGTTACTTTCTACCGAAACATGCATCAAAAATCAGAGCGGTTGACAACTTTTCTTTCGGAAAAATTGAATTTAAAAATGAATAATGATCCCCATGAATCCACAACAAAATATGGGACCACTATTGACGCGGTATTATCCGGATATTTAGAAGACATTAAGTCTCATACTTATGTTTCTTATTTCAGTTACCATAAACATAAACCTATAGTTTCAATGATAAACATTCCTGAATAAACTACATGTATTGTAAGATAAATAGATATTTCAAATCAACAATATTATCTTCTTATTTTTGAATAGATGCCACACGTAATTTTTATTTATAGTCCATATTATTGAATAAAATAGTTTACTACAAAATTGGTTTCAATTGAATTGCCATTTCAAACACAGTCTTTCCATTCCCACTCAATTCGATATACAACTGTACTACCTAAAGATTAAGATATCTAATAATCATTTTATTATTTTCCAGATGAAAAGTATCAACTTATAAACGGGGAATTCTCTAATAACATGAATTTAAAGGGGGTCGAGCATATAGACCGCATCTTCAATACATTTTTCATTGAAATCAGAAGGCAATTCAGTGAGCGGAATAATAATCCACTATTACGAAAATTAGCGGAAATATTTCTCACATTTGCATACTTAAGATTCGATAATAATCTAACATAACAGATATCAGAAACTTTCACCGAAAGCTTTCAGCCGAGTTCGGCCACCCCGAACCTTACGCCACTGCTCGAGATCCCGGTAATGGCCACGTTGATTTAGGAGCGTTGCCATTACATAATTGCCCGGCGTTTGTTTCGCGAAAATCCAGAGCCGACTGTATTTATACACGAAATCCGAACAAATTATTCCGGTTTTCATGAGACAATGACAATTTTGTGTACTTTTCACTTAGAGCCTTAGAGTTTCGTATTTGGACAGGATTTTAATGGGATTTTGGGGGTCTCGAGGATGAGAAATTGGTAGTCGGAAGTCTTTTACCATTTCTCAGGGATTTAGTGCGTCGGTTCGCAGAAAATCGGAAAGTAAATATGAGAAATCTTATAACAACTTGCACGCGAAAAAAAGTCCATTGCTGTCAAATTTGCTTTAATCTGCCAGCTCGAATCAAATGGCTTGAAAAATAGCTTTGCTACATCAAAGGCTACGGAAGTGGTTCTGAAACTATGATGAGGACTGGCCATTCTAAATCATAATTTGAAATACATATAGCTGAATAAAATCAGGCATAATTGTTGTGAGAAGAGAATGGCTATGACTCTAAGCAAGTTTAGTAATCAATCAATCAAATATGTTTATTAGTACCACCACAGTCAAATACAATAATTCACAATTTCATTTTAGATAAATAAACATAAACCTCAAATTCCACAAAGGAATAATTTCCGCGTGTGTACTTAAATTAATCTATATTATAAACTAGCTATCTACCATAAACAACATAATAAATCACACAATATCATAATTTGTACCAACTATGTTACCTTTTATCCTTATTCATTTTTATATCTATTAAGTTCTTTATAATTGTACGATGGGTTTCCCTCAAAAATTTTTTTAATAAAATTTCGAACTTTCTTTTATTTTCTGCATTCTTAATCAGTATAGGTAACCTATTCATCAAACGAGGACCTAAGAAAATTAATTATTGTTGACCTATGGTTTCGTTCATCTTTGGTACCATTATATTGTTATTCTTATATCTTGTGCTGTGAATGTGTTCGATCTTAAGCCAATTCCTTTCACATTCAAATTGATATAAACTGAGGGACTGAAAGTACAATTGCCTCAAATCAAAAAGTCCGCTTTCCTACAATTGATCAGTTGGATACCGATAACCTCTTCTGAAAACTACTTTAATTATCCATTTCTGGGCGATTTCAACCTTCTTTAAATAACAAGAATACATTCCACCCACGCTATATTTCCATAAAGCGAATGACTCTGTACAAGAGCATTAAACACTTATTTCATTTGGGGTATGTCGCAAAAAGTTCTACAAAATTTTATTTTCGAAACCAATGCTCTTAGTTTTTGTGATAGCTTCGTTGCTTGCATATTCCAGTGGAGATGGCTATCTCTATAAATTTCTGAATATTTTCTATAATTCGTAACGTATATTTATGTTTCTTCATCCTGTTTACAAATTTTCAATTTGTCGTACTTCGGTAGCGAATGGGTTGAACTACTAAACATTACGAATTTCCATATTTATTCTTAGATGTTTACTGTGAAAGACAGATATTATATTCCCGAAGTCGTTTTCTACTTTATTTTTCAGATTTGCCCATGTTTTATCTCTATAGAATACAGCAGCATCGTCTGCAAAACATACTACTTCCCCTGATGTTAAATTTTACAAGTCATTTACATATATTAAGAACAATAACGGACCTAATACTGTTTCCTGATGAACTCCACAATTAATATTTTCAAATTCACTTTGATATTCACTTATTTGTACTGATTGAGCTCGATTTGATAAATAACTGCCCAGTAGATCCAAAACCTTCCCTCTAAATCCCATGTTTTCCAAACTCGTAAATAGTTCATCGTGACATACTGAGTCGAATGCCTTAGCAATAGCTAATAATACGCATATTGTTGGTGTTATTCAGGGAACTTGAGTGATATCTGCAGAATGAATCTACTGACATCGCCTTAATGAAGAAACAAGTCAATAGATTAACGAGGTCATATCATACAAACAAACGGAATGATTTAGAAGAAATGAATTATTACCGATCGACAAAAATATGATTAAATTTTTTTTTCAGAATCCACCAGAGTTGAAAGGGATCAAAAACCTCCACAGCCTCCAGTAGAATGGCAAGGGTATTCTGTTGCATTCCATCTGCTTCTGCCGGTTGCAGGTTTCCTTCTCCTATGGGGACAACGTGATCTCTTCAATAAACTGCTGTTGCAAGTAGACAGAAGATGCCTTTCAGGTATGGCTTCATCCACATGTATTGTATTTTTGAGTTCTTGAATACTCAGTTAACTCATCACCTCTTCATCTAACTGTTGTAAAATCCGAACCATTCAACCGGACGCAATCAAAATTTGACAAGGCATTCTTCAACATGTTATGTCTCAACACCTTAAGTGATTTTTATTTGAGATAAATACATTCTGAATTTTGGACGATGGAATTGAAACGTTATGCGGTGATCACTTTCATTTGAAAGGAAAATCCAATATCTAAATTCGTCAGGCGCTGCCATAACTACAATTGGACGATAAATGGGGGCATCGCACTATCCAACAATATATTCAGACTGGTACTATTATAGGCCAAGCAAATCAGCTTCAAAAGGGGGTGTGCCTGGAAATAATTGGTGGAGTTCGGGAAACTGTTTTAATCATTCTTTTAGGCCTCTAATAAGACTAGTTCCAGCTTTGCCTCAATTTCCCAGTGGAGCGTATGACGTGACGTTCAAAAAACCTCGAAATTCTCGGACCATTTTAGGTTTCTCTCGAATAGCTCCTAAACTAAGAACTTAATCAAAAAAATTGTTGTATTCAAAAATTTTTGAAATTGAATTCTGCTTCTAGAAAGTATTACGACATTATATTTTGAACAAGTAGATTAAAAGAAATCATACGTACAAATATGGCAAATTTTCACACTTCAAAAAAAAAACATTTTTTCACCCTAAAACGTGAAATACCTATGAAACTACGAACTTTAGAACGAAATGTCATAGAATAAGAGTTGTAGAACATCATATTGTGATAAAAACGTAACCCCATTCCTCCAATCCACAATGTTAAATCGCGCAATAGCTCATCCTGTTGAGGATGCTGATCATTTTATCCTAGCCAGTGCTATTGAATTTGCTCAGCAGTCTCATGCGTTCCTGGATAATGTTGGGGAGGACACTGAGCTTCTTATGATAGTGATTGTACTAGCCCCTAAGTATACCAACTACTTTTCACTAGGACAACAAGTTTTGATCTGTTTCGATAAAGAACATATTATTCCGTCATGCTTTCAATGGCTGCGATACTATGTCATCCCTTCCGATAAAGGAAAAATGAAATTCCTAAAGACGCCTGAAATCAACACAAACCTGCAGATAGCAGCAGAATTGTTTAGAAAATCTATTGCTTCTGCCGATAAGGGTGACGAAGCTGGGAAGAAATGCATGGCAGCCCTTCATAAAAATTATTTCAATCAATTTAATGTATTATGGTACGAGATGTTTGAAAAATGGTTCACTAAAACCTCATTTAATCTTGCCTCTGTGCCTCCAACTGAAGCAACACCTCGACAACACTCGTTAAGGACGTGTGTAATATGTAATGTTCTTATCAATGAGTTGTACAATTGATTCAGTTGATTTTCACCGTCCTTAGGAATTTCAGTTGTCCTTCACCAAGACACTAAAAACATGAGGGAAAAATGTGTTGGTTTTCGAAGCAGAGAATAACTTGTAATTCAAGGAAAAAGAGAATTTATCGTCTTGCTTGGCTTTGCCAGGCTTTAGTGAAAAAATTTTGGTGCACATTAGGGCTGGAGCAGTCAAAATTACAAGAAGGTCAGTGAACTCCTCAACAATAACCACACACTCATAGGAATGCTGAGCAACTTCAACAGCACTAGCTACGATTAAATGATCAGCATCCTCATTAGGATGATCTACTGTGCGATTTTACATTGTGGATGGGAAGGGGCGGCTTACGTATTTATCACAATTTGATGGTATACAACTTTCATTCAACAACAATTTGTTCTAACGCTCGTAGATCCAAAAATATTATATGTCTCATAATGAAAAAATGTGTTTTTTCGAAAAGTGTTGAAATTTGCCATATTTCGTTGTATGATTTCTATATCTATATTTCTTTATCTAATAAAGATCTAATATCTGATCCATCGAATAAAGTTCCTGGTTTTAACCTTCCCAGGAGAATATGGTCCCTTCTTAATCGAATAAGAACAGGTCATGGTCGTACCAATAGTATGCTTTTCAAGTGGAATTCGGTTGATAGTCCTAATTGTGAATGTGGTGAATCAGAGGAAACAGTTGAACACCTAATTAATAATTGTTCGATTTATAAATTCCAAGATGGCATTAGAGCCATATACAATATATCAAACTCATTTTTGCAATGGGTTGAAAATTTCAGATCAATTTGATGAAGTATAAATTGAATTCTCTTGCTGTTCTGTCTTATTTTATTTTCAGGTTGGAGTTTGTGTTTGGAAATAAAATTTTATTTTATTTTTTTAACGGGGAGACAGGTTTTTTCGAATGTTGTGGTACCCCGTTCCTTTTTTTACCTCAGCTTAGGTTCTTTTTGTTTCAACATTTATTGTATTATAGAATTCAATGCGGAACAGTTTTGAATACAACAATATTTTTTATTAAGTGTTTAGTTTAGGAGCTATTCGAAAAAAACCCAAAATAGTCCGAAAATTTCAAGGTTTTTCGAACGTCACGACATACTGGAAAATGTACTCAAACTACTCTTATCAGAGGCCTAAATAATTGATCAAAACAGTTTCCAGAAATCCACCAATTATTTCCAGGCAAAAGTCTAATTTGCTTGGTCTATTAAGAAATGTTTGTGTTTTGGAAGATGCTGTACTGCAATGGGGCAGTTTTTTCAACTCCATGGAAATACTTCGACCATCATGAAATCCAAACTAATAGACGGATATTATTGAAACTTGGGAGGTAATTGGCACATGCTGAGGTGGAGTCAGAAAGATATCAATTATTTCATTATTCCAGGACCGGACTCATTAATCTTCATTCAAAGTGTTCAGGGTAAAACAAACATTTTGTATTTCGAATTACAAATAATTGATGCGCTCGTTAGAAAGAAGCTAAATTATGCTTCAATTTGTGATATTGCTTAAAGTTGTCACATCAACAATTATTTTTTAATGAATATTTGAATTTGGATAATGCTGGAAAATTTAATTTATTTACCTGAACAGGACTTGATCATCTTGTGGAGGTCGAAAATAAATAATACATTTTTTTAAAAGTGTTACTGGAGGTGAGGAAGACTATAATAATTCGTTGATATACTGGGTGGCCACCCCCAGTCGCGGTTTTCATTGCGATGGAGTAAAAGAAGGAATATTTCGAAAAAAAATGGGGAAGTGAAAAGGGTATACATAAGCATATTTCAAAATTATTCGTATGTATACCGGGTGTTCGACAACAAAGATATAGACCAAAGTGACACTTCTTCCAATGTGAAAATCTCTAACTGAATTAGTAAATCGAGGAATATGAGTAGTGATTTTTCAATTCGTTAGTCTGTTTCTTTTAAGATTTTATATTCAATATTAAATATCATAAAGTACTCTGAGAAAGAGGAGATATGATTATAAGATTGGGAGAATGTAACAAAATATCTTACTAGATTCAAAGGTTCAAGCTCAAGAATGTATAGAAATAAAATTTCCTTCAAGATTAAATATGAATTCCTATAACATATTCTGTGATAAACTTGGAACATTTTGGCAACTGTTATTGTTTCGTTATGAAATGTCCTTATTAAAGCTCTGAATTTTTTTGAAAGTTTTCTACTAATACTTTCGCATTTTATTTTCAAACATGAGATTTTCACTTCTCTTCATGGTGAAAAATTCAATTCTTCCAAGTTTATCCAAATTCAAAAATTCATAATTATCGACCACACAACGGTGATTACCCCTCCTGTCTTTGAACTACGAAAGGACCTCATAATCCTGAGAAGACTTCGAATAGGCCATGCTTATTTCACACATAACTATCTTCTGAACCGAGAGCCTCCTCCGATGTGCCCCACATGTGACACTCAAATGACAGTTCAGCACCTGATTACAGGATGTAAACAATACCAACCCCAGAGGATCCAATGTATGGTCAGCAACAAACTGGAAGAAGCCCTAAATATTTCTAAACCAGAATGTCTCAACACCTTGAATTATATAAAAGCACTGAACCTTAGGATATAAACTTTTATATTTATGTTAATGATCTTTATTTATTGTATTTACTAAATATGTACCTCACTGTTCCACTGAAACCGCTAATGACCTAGTCGTCGAAGCGGAACTTTATAAATAAAATAAAATAAAATAAAAATTCATAAAAAAATATTTGTTGATGTGACAACTTCATGCAATATCACAAATTGAAGCATAATTTAGCTTCTTTTAAACAAGCGAATCAAATATTTATTATTCGAAATACAAAGTGTTTGTTTTACCCTGAACACTTTAAATGAAGATTAATGAGTCCGGCCCTGGAATAATGAAATAATTAATATCATTCTGACTCGACCTTCGCATGTGCTAATAACCTCTCAAGTTTCAATAGTATTCGTCAATTAGTTTGGATTATATGATGGTCCTAGTATTTCCATGAAGTTGAAAAATCATCCTGTAGCTTTCTAGGGAAATTCAGAAATTAATTTTTTATAGTCAATCAGTAATCACCTAGTCCAACTCTATCTCAGGTAAGAGTATGTACAGTTATTCCCCGGACACCCTGTATGTAACAGCACAGGTACAGTTAATGTAGATAAAAGCGGTGTTGAGTCAGAACGTGGTCGAATGTTATCTTAATTCTATCTTGAACATATGCAGCACTCTAAATTCATACATTTTATGCAAAAATGATTGCCCGGTTTTTCCAATTTGGCATCGTAACTCGAACGCGCTTCCAACTTGCTACCGAAATTGGGCATCTCAGCGCAAGATTTCAACAATGAATGTTTCACCCAAATCGAAAATTTATGAAGCATGACATCCGAAATGGAAATTGGATGATAACGTTGAATCTCGACGTCCAATTAGTCCTCGAATTATTAATCTTGTTCCATCTCTGCTGCGGACACGCCTGCTCATTTCGCGTTTAATCGAAACTGCAGATTAAAATGTCGAATATCACCCAATTGACAGGAATTCCTCGGTTAGGTGATTTTTCGTTCCACTTGGCAACCTTTCCTATGAGCGAAAATGTTCGGAAATTCTGAAAATCGCTCTGTGGATCCGAGCATTATTGTGTTTTTTTTTCACTTACATCAGTACTAATGATACTAGATACAGAAATTATAATAGACCCCTTTATATGAGCATTGTCCTTTTCGTATAAAAAGTGACTGTTCATAAGGGATTGTCTAGATGTTAAGGAGGTTGACGAATGAGAGCGGATTCATGTCAACCCAACAAACAAAATTTGAGTGGGTACGGCCTTCTGCAGAAATGAGAAGGTCTTAGTGTTATTTTTCTTCCAGAGAGTTCTGAGTTTTAGGGATAATTAAAACCACTGAAGTAACTTAAGAAAAAAAATCTCTTTTCCAAAATACCTACAAAATATACTGAGGTAACAAAGTAATCCCTACGCCTGTACCTCAGATTGTATAAAAAAATTTAATGAAGAAAATATAAGCTTCCCTGTTCTAGTCTAAGATCCCAGGGCCGCCAGACGTTACTTATTTTTGAAGTAACGAATTTTATAGTATAGACAGTCTTATATGTGTTAAATAGTGTGTGCATACTCGCTAGCTTGGCTATGCGGCCCGTTCGCAGGTAGCAGGTAGAAAAAGTGGACAAAAACATACCGAACTTTTCTTAAATTCGAAGAACTGATTTTTATATATGTCACGCAGAATATTATGAAAAATAAATATTTCATATTGCCAGACAGTTTCCGTGGGCCGAAATTCCTCCCAGACGCTTCAAATTCCAATAAAAAAATGACAGGTTAGAAACATTGTGTCATTTTGACAACTTTCGGAATCAAACGACAAAATTTCTAGCTCCTCCAAGGATGGAGGTTTGGTCGTTGGACCAGCAACCCAACACCTAAAGCGTCTGGGAGAAATTACGGCCCACAGAAACGGTCTAGCAATATGAAATATTCCTTTATTTATAATATTTTGCGTAACATATATCAAAATTATTGTTTCGAATTTAACAAAAGTGTTGAATCTGGCCATTTCGCAACAATGTTTCTATGTATGTATGTGGATGTATATTCTGGGCTTAACAATATGCAATCTACAATACATATCATCAAGAAACAGCTTGATGACGTATACCCAGTTCTCTTCATCAAGCCTTTCAATCCTTTTTATTTCTCCGAACTGTGCTGCTACTTCATTTTCAATCTCCAATCCAACTCTTACGTAACAAACAACTCCAGCAAAAATGATCTCCTGGTGCTCAATAGTCCCTGCACATTTCAAGTAATCATTCTCATTTTTAGTTCATTCACTCACGTCGTTGAATACTACCACTCCTATTCCGAGGCTTGTTGAATGAGAAATTCAGCAACATTGTGAACTTTTTTGGTGTTGGGTTGCTGGCCCAACGACCAAACCTCCATCCTTGGAGGAGCTAGAAATTTTGTCGTTTGATTCCGAAAGTTGTCAAAATGACACAATGTTTCTAACCTGTCATTTTTTTATTGGAATTTGAAGCGTCTGGGAGGAATTTCGGCCCACGGAAACTGTCTGGCAATATGAAATATTTATTTTTCATAATATTCTGCGTGACATATATAAAAATCAGTTCTTCGAATTTAAGAAAAGTTCGGTATGTTTTTGACCACTTTTTCTACCTACTACCTGCGAACGGGCCGCATAGCCAAGCTAGCGAGTATGCACACACTATTTAACACATATAAGACTGTCTATACTATAAAATTCGTTACTTCAAAAATAAGTAACGTCTGGCGGCCCTGGGATCTTACTCTATTCCCTGGGTTACTTAATTACGCAAAATCCAAAATAACCGAATACTGAGAAATGTAAGTTGTGAGCTGATAGGAGATGAGAGATGACAAGACTTTTGGACTCATAAACTATTAAATAAAATTGGAAAATTCTGACCTTGATCTCTTTCTAATAATTCGGCTTTTCTCCACTGTTATCCACGAAGCGATCCTTTCTCTTTGCTCAACTTCCGTGCGCCGTCTTCTCTACACGCACTTCCGTTTCGGTTTCGTGATTTACCGACGAGTACGTGACTTTACAATACAAAATCTACAAGTCTCCCCTTGAGACTTAAAAACTGACTGTGAAATTTTCTATTTCACTCCCAAAAATAAACCGCGAGCCGAACTTCGCGAGCACGTCGATGAACCCTTTCGGTTCTTATCCCAGAAGGTACTGATTATCCCTGATGATAAAAATTAACTATTCCTCTACTTGTGGGTGTTCCTTTCCCCCTTCAAAAGTTGGCATTACCAATAAGATTCCTTTTTTAAAGGTTCTTCCTCTTTGTAGGAGGATCAAAAAAAAAGATGCCAGTTGGCCGTTTTCAAGTCCCATGGTTCTAGATACCCTTTTTGACCCATAATCATAAATAATACCTTCTTATGTTTTTCTTAAGTGTGGAAGTGTTAGTTTTCATGAGTTTGAAGATCATGAACTCTAATAAATCCACAACTTTTATTTATAATAAACTTATTCGAAAACGACCGTTTTCGAATATTTATGGTGACGGGGTGAATAGTTAATATTTGTTACAGTTTGATTTCTTTGCGTCTCGTAGTTAGATCGTAGTTTATTTTAGTGCGTGATGATTGAATGATGATATCGTAGCTGTGGAATTGATATACATTCTTCGGATACAGTGCCGTATTAAGAGGTTTCAGTATTGCATTGTTAATGAGGAAATTACCAATTTCTCCATTTATTACAAAATAACTATTTTCATTGAAGATGCAGAAAGGACTGGAAAAGCGAAGGAATAATGTCCAATAGGTAAAAATGTGTTCATTGAGGCATTTGGTACCTATTCATCATACCAATGATTGGAAAAATTCGCGATTTGTAGCAGACTCACCTTATTTGAAGTTATGATAGCCACAATAATGTTCCAGATTACTTAAGCAGAGTTTGTTTTTGTCATATTGTTTGTCATATGTTTTGTCATATGTATGAGCCCATCTTTACTGAGCCCTTCCTACAGATTTGAAAAATCCAATTTTTGAAATAGTTATTTATAATATGAGTGTTAAAAGTGAGTGAAAAAGTTCTAGAACAAAATGAAATCATTTTCAACACAGATACCATACAATGTTTTTTGTACAACTGCCCTATTTTGATAATGAAATTGAGGAATTTGCAACGACAATAAACTTCAAAATGCGTTTTAATATTCAAATAATCAAAAAGTTGTTGTGAATGGCAAACGTTGCCAACGTTATGATCACTAACAAATGAGAAAAGACGCTGCAATTTGAATTTCGTTCCTGTCCAATTTTCGTCTTGGGTTTTTAACTGCTTGATATGTTTGTCGAGATAGAGCCACAATAAACAGTTTGTTTTTGTCATTTTGTTTGTGAAGGAACCGGTTCATGAAATCACCTTGAATATTTTTGGTATTTTCACAATGTATAAGCCCATTTTTACTGAGTTTCTAAATCAATAGTTCAATGTTTCGTCCTCTGCTTCCATAAAATAATCTTGACTGTAAACCGTCTCTAACATGGTTCAGCATAATTGGAGAATTATTCAACAACTCAATCAATACATTCTACAGAGGAAAGCTCTATTCCTATTAGTTTGTGAGTTATTCAGTTTTAAATCTAATTGGAAAGCATATCTGGAATGCACCATCCCTTCGGGATTTCCATTGGCGAAGTACGCAAAGGCAATATTTCCGGAGGATTTCCATCCAGGTTTTCCATTTTATGGAGGTAAATAAATTCAACCCTAGCTGATAGCGGGGCAGGTAATTCATTTTAATGCAATATCGGCCTACGTTCTATATCCACCCTTTCCAAAGTAAACTACTTCGTAATGCCATCATATATAATTGAATTAACTGGAACGTTAATCTTTTTAAAGTGAAATACGGATCCCAGTTTCAGTGGCGTTGAAATGTTATATTCCGCTGATAAAATGCAGGAGTTTGATGAAATCGAGTGATGCCTTCGTCAGATCAATTCGTTGCATTCTCTTCATTTTCCTGAAAACTCAATTTGGGTTTTCTCTCCCAGTCTCTGAAACAAGAAACATTTAGAAAAATTTTTTTTAATAATATAAGAAAGGCCCCTGCGTAAAAATTTGAGCACTAATTTGTCAGGGGCCAAAATTTTACGAAAAGAAATTGTTGCCTAACAATGAACAAAAAAAAAACACTTTGAACTCTTAAGCGTAACGTTTCGGAGTCTCAATCAGACTCCTTCGTGAGACAATTACTAGTTTTCATTCAACTTCGTAGAATCGTGACAATATTTTGATTTTTGGATTGACATTTGTCAATATATGATGAACATAGATTAATATTGATTACTAGATGTTGATATCGTTATTTTATTTAAAAATTCCCTGAAACCAGTTCTTTTATCAATAAATCCATCCAAATTCGGTCTATTCCTACTGAACAATTGGCGGGATTATTAGCCTCATCCAACAAAGTAGAAGCTGACTCCTTGATTTTTCTTTTGTGACCATCAGGTTCCGTCATTAGAATTTTTGTTCCATTCTAATCCATCTAGTGATTGCCGGTATTGAAACACACATGATCTGCTATCTGCGATCTACCAATATCTCTATTTTTCATGTTATGCTTATGTTCACGTTTTCTGATTTCTAATGGTTTTGATGTTTCTCCTGTATAAGATTTTCCACAAATACAGGGAATATTGTAAATACAATTTCTTGATTGTTGGTTCTCATTCAAAGGTTTAGTTTCTGTTAATAAAGATCGTAAATCATTTTTTGTTTTGAAAATAGTTCTTATGTTGAATTTAGAACCAATTCTTTTGATTTTTTCTGAAAGTCCATGCTCTAGATTTAGAAAAATATATATATATATATATATATATATATCTATATTTTCAGAAAACTGCCAGAGATAATTTCAATAAGGTTTGAAATCAGAAGAAAGAGCTCTATCGCTGTTAACCGTAGCGACACCTACTGGCGTTATTCGCAAGAAAGAAAATTATTTCCAATTTTTTTTTTCATTTCATCAAATTTTTCAGTTTTAGTGTATTTTATGTTGACCCCGCAGTAGAAGAATCCAACAAAAAATCTTTCATAACGAACAGTTCATCAAATCTTGAATTATAAATGGTGTAACCAACAAAATGGCCGACTTAGTTTTATATATTAAGATTCAATACTTTGAAATTGTGAATATAATTATGTGTACGAACTTTGACAGGAGTTTTTCGGTAACGTGAATCGGCACTGACTTCTGCGCGAAGACCTTAGAATTCTAAGGCTAAGACGTTTAGGCAACTCAAAATACACAGTTTACATTTGAATGCCATCTAATGTCGATGTAGAGAATAGGGATCTGTTCAAAACATTTTGTCATAAAATATTCCGTAGTGTTCGGGAAAAAGATAGGTGTAATAACACATGGACTCAGATGAGTTAATATTATTATAAAATGCAGTTCACCGAATTAATATTAAATATAATACTTACACGAAAACGCTATCAACCGTAGCGACATCTACTGGCGATATTCTCAAAAAGGAAAATTATTTCCTATTTTTTTCCATTTCATCAAATTTTTCAGAGTTTTAATGTTTATTATGTTAACCCCACCGTAGAAAAATCCAACAAAAGTTATAAATGGTGTAACCAACAATATGGCTCACTCAGTTTTATACAATTAAGATTGGCTGGTACAACGCCGTATTAAATGTAAATGTAATTAACAAGTTTATTACATTCTGAAACAAATAATGAATCATATTATTTTCTGAGAATGATGAAGAAACTCCTATTGCAGCAAATTTCCCTATCATATTTTTTTTTATTTTTTTTTAAGTTTTGAGTTTTGTTATTTCCCCATTCTGATATTTATCGTTATGATTTTATTCATAGCTCATAACATTTCGTCTGATTTCTACGTGTTCCATGTACCGATATGTTCCATTATTTTCAGATAAATATGCTTTATTCCGTTGATAAACTAAGAAAAGTATGGCTGCCCCCACAAAACTGATCCAGGATCCTTCGAATTTTTTTTACCTTAAGGATAAAAATCTGGAATGAATTCCTGAATTTCCAGACGACCGCAAGAAATCGAGAACCGTACTGTAGGTATCGACCAAGATCAATGAACTTTTTCACCAAAAAAAATCGGAATATGCAAGAAAGCTCTGGAATACCTTTTGCGATTTTCAGCAATTCAATTTTCCTAGGGATCGTCGCACGGCCCCACCGTGCCTAATTCTCATCCCACCCTCCAACTGAGATGCAGACTTAACGATTTTCCTTGCGGCAATAAAACACCTCCAAACTTAATTGGGGAAATAGGTAAACGTTTCTTCTTAATGTGGGATTCCTCACATTACCCTAGCTCCCGCCCTAATTATTCCAGAATCTACTTCGAATTCATTCTGGCGTCACAACACCAACTTCCAGCTTTGTCATTTCCTCGTCGTCTCCTGATTACAGAACGATTGTATTGATCAAAGAGAGCTAAGAAAGTTAAATTGACTTTCGATATTGTAATAGCTTCAACTCCCTGAAGAAATGAGAGTAATTTGTAGAGTTTCTGAGCGGTTCTTGCCAGTATTCCATAATCGTCGTTACTTTCTGCTTTAACTTGATTTTTTTTCCAGTTTTTTGCCCGTCCTTCAGCAAACGTCAGAAATTACTGAAATGGGCTGTTGAAAACTTACCGAGTACGTGGTCATCTTCCTCAAAAACCCTCTCTGGTGGTATTCCTGATCTATGGACAGACGGTTCTCTCCTCTGCACACTCATAAACATGGCGGTACCAGGTGCTTGTCGAAATCCTCCAAAACATTGGAAGAAGCCTCCAATGCATGCACAAGCCTTGGCCTACAAGTACCTGAGTATAACACCCGTAAGTTTATTTAGATTCTGGAAAGTTCCGAAATTCAAAAGTGTTTTTTTTCAGGTTTTTCAAGAGTCAGATTTCAAGGAACCTCTATCGGCAAATCAAGAAAGGAAATTTCTTCTTTACCTTCAAGAGCTCCAGACGGCAATCAAATCCCGTAGTTACAAAGATGCATGTCCAAAATTTTCGCAAAACTACATGGCCAAAGGCATGGGTCTTCACAATGGGGAACAGTATAAGAAAACGACGTTCTACGTTTATTCAAACACCAATCACTTGAACTGCAGCAACGTCTTAGTCTACATTAGAGGTCCCTATGATACTCAGGGAACTGCTACCATTCCTGCATTCTACAATCTGGCCTCTTTGTCTGCTCTCAACTACCAGCACAAACAATACAGCGTAGCGGATAAGATAGTGTTCAAGAAAGAAGCGAGGAAATCTTTTCTCAAATCAATCGCTTTGGATTTCTCATCTCTGGTGAACTTCGACAGGAGAACAACAACCAACGACATCCCTATCCATGTGGAGATGGAGACAGAGAGAACTAAAGTCAGTTACATACCCCTAAACTTCGGTATTTACGAGGTGAACCTGATCACCAACGGGGAACTCCTGATCAACTCGCCATTCTCAGTGAGCGTCAGCGAAAATGATTCTGGAACCAGGGATTCTTTCGATACCACCGAGAAAATCCTTCAAGAGCTACCAACGTTGAAGAGAAGAAAGATAGTAGCTAAGTTCATCGACTGCATCAGTGAGAAAATCCTGCTAACCTTCGATTCTGGTGCAACTTTCTCAACTTCAGATGAATCTAGACATAGTCACTTTTCACCTGATGATTTGAAAGAGGAAGATGAGCATGAAACCTCTGACAAATTCGACGAAGAGGTAGACAAATCAGCTGCTAAAAATGCTGATAAGTTGCTTCCTACTTTGATTTCGCCAGAGCAACCCGAGAAAATTTTGGAAGAATTTGAAGCTCCTTCAGTAGAGCACGACACAAATTCGAAAAATGATTTGTGTGACTTGAAATCTCCAAATATAGTAAGAATTTGTGATGTTGATCCTGAAACGCCAATCGATTCTCTTGAAATTTATGATAACTCGCAAAACACTACAGAAAATCTAGAAACCAATAATAATGATTCTGTGAATCCTTCAGCATCCATTGCTAATAGCGTATCAAACACGCATATAAATTTGTTGATGAATTTGAACGAAGAATCTCATGATGTGGCAGCTGAAGTGGAGAACGCTACAGATATTTCAAATACTGAGCTTGACGCTTCAACCACTGAAGAACGTGTTCAAAAACGTCCCACATCTATCGTTACCCCATTTTTAGTTACACCCAATTCGATAGAGAAGTCCAATAAAGAAAACTACGAAGAATCCACCATAGAAGGAGATGAAACTAATAATGATAACACTGACGAAAAATATAATTCGGAAAATAAGGGAGATATTCCATACAATCCCAGAAAACTGATCCTTTTGAGGAATAACATCAAGAATAGTTATGTTGAACGGCTCAAAGCCATCTTAGTGAGTAAACTCACAGAGTCAGAAAACACGAAAACGATTAAAAATTTAGTAAACACGAGTAACAAACTGAACAGTGCTAATAAAACATTATATCAACAAGACGAGAATAACAATTCTTTCGATGGTGCTTCCCTCAGAGTTACTTCCCCAATATGTGCCGCCCATATTGCCCCAGAAGTAGAAGAGGAAACCATGTCAGTTTCGGTCTCCGAGAAGAGAAAGCTATTCACTAGGCAAACATGCTTATCGCCTCGCAGCTCGAACAACTCTTCATTTTCCGAAAAGGAAAATGGAGACGTTGCTAAAGAACTGAGTGAAAAGTGTAGTCTGAGGCTCCTCAGCGTTATAGACACTATCAGAAATTCCACGAATTCAAGCTTGAGTAGAAGCATCTCTAGCAGTACACCGAATATTTCCAGAAGTAACTCTGATGGAAGCAAAGAAAGTAGATCTTCATTCATCGAAACCAGGGAGTATTGGCTAAGTTTATCGAATGGAAGCATTTCGAGCAATGCCACAATATTTCACAGAAATATCCATTCGAAACCGAGGAAAATTGAAAACTCCAATTTCCAATTTTCCTACGATAAATACAGGTCAACTGAAGACATTTCCTCGATAGCTAGAATGAATTTCAACCGAAAATTGAAGAAATATTCCTCCCTCAATGCGGAAGACTTCAAGGCAATGGAATTCATGAGCCTAGAAGAACGAAAAAAGATGCTACTGCAAGATAAATATGAGGAAGAGAAGATGGGCACGAGATTTGTTAAAAGAAATTTATTTATTAGAATGAAAAACACAGTGATTGGTGGAGAAAATCAGAAGAAGCAAGGAGAAATCAGAAATTTATCGAATGATATCGAAAGTGAGTACTTTTTTTGTAACGTGCACAGGGTTTATCTGTTTTTGTTTAAAAATTTCATTGGGTTTTTTGTACCCAGTATTGAAAAGCGCAATTTTACAATATGACGAAATAATTTGTGAACACAGATATTGGTCGAGGATAGTTATTCTTTCCACAAAGTTTCAGCCTCTTATTGGGCTTCTCAAAACTGAAAAATAGTCGAAGAATATCAATAGAAATGTAATTATGAGAAATGAATAACAAGAACCAAACTCAATAAAAACAAAAATTGAGAGTTGAGGAAAAGAAGATTTGGATCCTTATCATGAGAAAGATAATTAAACGAATTTGATAGATGTTGAAATTAAATTCTATTAAATGAGTGTTCTTGTATTAAGAAAACGGCTCGATTCAAATACCATCTAGTCATAGGTATTGAAGATCCTCATATATCACAATTCTGACAAAACTACTTGAACCTATATTTCAGAATCATAATTAAGAAAAAGGCATATTGGCCGTAGTCCATTAGGACTTATTGCATCTAATGTTTCGCTCACAACTGCGGTAGGCATCTTCAGAGGATTCTTGGTCTAAGATTGTACCTCAAACGCTGAATTTCTGACACTGACGTTTTTGAACCATAAGTGTTATCTCCCGCTTTGTATCGGCTTGTTTTTTGTTTTTTCTAAGATCAACAACCATGCGCTATGTAAAAAAGAGGTTTCTTCCTTTTTTTCATGTTTTTATGTTCATGAATGTCAACGGCTTCCATGTTCAGCAAGAGATAGTAACTTTTGATATTCGAAATAATCTCCGCCTTTGAGAAAATTATATTGTGTCCATCTGTTAGAGCATGTTCTGCTAGAGCGGATTTTTCTGTCTGATTCCGTCGATAGCAGCTGGAGCGATGGGCCAATCAACATCGCGAGAGTAAAGTCACCCCTTCTTCCCGCCATTGACCAGGGTGTAGATAACACTTCCGGTTCAAACACGTCAGTATCAGAAATTCAGCGTCTTCTTAGACCAAGAATCCTCCGAAGATGCCTACCGCAGTTGTAGGCGAAACGTTGGGTGAAATTATTAGAAAAGGAACAAGGCCAATAAGCCCAGAAGACTCTTTCAATGTCAGTATATCTGGTCGTGAAAGTTTTAAACTATTTAAAAGGACAATAACTTTCACAGAGAAAAACTAGTCAGCGATCAAAAAGGGAAAATTTATACATTGATTCACACAATTGAATTATTGAACACTTCACGTTTTCATCAAAAAGAACCCAAGAATTAAGGGACATTCATTTCGTATGAGAAGCACACAGTATACACAACACAACATTACAATCAAATAGTCAATATTACAACCGAATAGTCTCAACATGTTGAAGGAATAGTTCAAGATAATTGTTTTTGGACCGATATCTGTATCTTTCTATATACCATTCAGAACAATCTTCTATTTCAATAATTCTTCAAAATTAAAAAATATGATATATGTGATTTCATTGTTACAGAAAAAATACTCTCAAGGTCCGCACAAGAAGTGAACATTCCCACAGAGCCGAATATTCCAGGAGAAAAGAAGTCAGAAGAGTTAAAACACACTTCCCAGTTCAAGAGGGCTATAACCTTCTTCAAAAACCTAGAAAAGTCCTCCTACAACAAGAAAAAGATCCCTTCGAAACCTAAACCCGAGATAAAGAGGAGGTTTTCTCTAGATATTATGGAGAAGAAAAAGGATAGGCCCAATGTTGGTGGGAGCTTAAGACTACCAAAGACCTCGGAAAAGTTTTCTGTTGCTAGGATCTACTTTGACATCATTGAAAATAAGAAAGGTAGTTTCAGAGGTGTTCCGAACAGAACAGCACTTTCTGAGTCTCTCGCTTCTCTCTCAACGAGGACGAAAGAGATTTTGGACAAGTCTGATGATCCAATCGAATTGGGCATATTCAATAAAGTGAAACCGAGGAAGAGGAAGAGTTTGAAGAGTATTTTCAATATTCATTACTGAGTTTTTTATATGTTGTATTTCATTAAAGTTATATTTATTTATTGAATTGAGTTTTCTATGATACCTTTTATTCCTTAAATAGATAGTCTAGACGTCTTATAGGAGGAGTTCCTTTAACACGTGACCCTAAGCGTCAAAGACTGGAATGGGCAAGGCAACATATCAATTGGGACGATCAATAGCGTAGTGTCCTTCTCACTGATGAATCCAGATATGGACGATTTTCAGATTCTCGTAGAATAAGGGTATGGACAATCCCACGAATACCCCATAATCGTTGCTATGTCCAAGAAGTCCATCCATTTCGAGGAGGTAGTGTTATGGTATGCGCCGGGATATGTTTCAACGGACGCACAGTTCTACACATTTGTCCTGGGAATATAACCGCCTTACTCTTTATGGAGCATGTCATTGATAATGTTTTGCCAAATTCTCATACTGCTATTAGTGAAACTTTTCAATTTCTAGACGATAACGCTAGACCGCGCGGTGCAGCCATAGTTGAGAATGCGAGCGTGGAGTTTGGTATTCCACATTTACCAATAGCTTCGCACTTACCAAATATGAATTGCATAGAACATGCATGGGATATGCTCCAAAGAAGATTAGATAATCAACCTACCCCAGAATCCTTAAATGATCTAAAAGAGCTTCTGCCCCGTTTACGGAACCAAATTCCTCAAGAAACGTTCAACAACCTCGTGTGTAGTATCCAAAGAAGATGTCAAGCTGTTATTGATTCCTGTAGAGGCCATACATTGTATAAACATAAAAAAAACATAAACATTTATTTCATCCTTACAGACATTACAAAAATGTATAGGATACGTTCGATACAAAATTCAAAAGTATAGACATAGTGAAGAAAAAAAAATAATTTATAGAAAAATAAATGAGAAATTGTACAAAAAATATTCACTTGTGCTATAAAAGCACTCTTCAAGAAGAAGTGACTTTATTTCATTCTTGAACTGTTTGTCATTCAGATTTTTCAACTTGTTCGACAATTTGTTATAAAGTTTCAAGCCTGTGAAAGATGGTGAAGATTCGTATTTATTAGTGTTATGCCTAGGTATACACAAGATGTTACTATGTCTGGTATCATATCAGTGAAAATCAGAACATTTGGCTTGTAATCTGAAATTTTTTCTCATATATAAAAGACAGTGTAAAACATAAATGCAGGGGAGTGTCAAAATCTTGTATTCCTTGAAAACTGGTCTACAAGAATCCCGAGGTCTTAGGTTGAAGATGAGTCGAATTATTTTTTTCTGTGCTATGAATGCACGAGTACTGGTTGTTGAGTTGCCCCACAGAACAACATTATAACTCAAATGGCAATAGACCATACTATAATAAATACTCAGCAAAGCATCAGCAGGATATAGATAGTCTTTAAATGCTTGAATTCTCTTAGAATAAAATTTCGTTATTTTACTCGATTTTTCTTTACCACTCTGTATAGGCTGCAGACCTACAGGCTGAAGTTCATTTTATTTCCTGGAACTTGGAATCATATTATTATAAATTTTCATCACAAAATCTCATTCAAACTATATTTTTTTGCAATTTAAGTCAGTTTATTTCTGAGAGCTGATAATGTGAAAAATAATTTTTTTTACACATGTCCTATATGTTCCTCCTAATCTGAAAACATCTGAAATCTGAAATTTTACTGCTTTTGCCAAGAACAAATTCTTCTGGGATTCTAGCCTTGCCTTGTTTCTGCTGTTTCCTCCTTGTTTAGATGAATGAGTTGATTTAGGTTGAATCTCTGAAATCTTTCACGGTTTTCACCATCAGTCACTGGAACAAAACAGAATTTTCAAATAATTGGAATCCTACCACGTAAATTCTGGCAAAACTTTGTGAAAAGCAAATCAGTCAGAAAAATTGTTTCTTGACAATTAACAAACCATAAAACTTTGAACTATCAAAACACGTTATGTTTCGGAGTGCATATCAGACTCCTTCATCAGACTTAATAGCAAATTCTTCAAAAACGAGGATTTTTGATTTCTCAAAAAAAAACACGATTTCGAGACTAGAAGTGAAAAACTCAAAAAACTTTCAGAAATAATCCCAAAATATTTTTTAATCATATGTGTTATGTGTATTGATTAAAGCGATTATCGTACGAACAAAAGGAGGAACTCTCAATCTACTTAGGACTCAAGCTTCAATATATAATAATTCGACGTTGCAATTGCTTATCATACTTTACCAGTGGCGGCTGGTCACTTTTGGATGCAATAGGGCCTTCCGACTAAACCTCGACCTTGCCTTCTGAACGAAAGAATTTTGTCAAAGAACTGAAAATCATTTCGAGATTTCCAGAATCATAATAATCTCTCTTTTCATGATGACCCCAGAAACAGTTCTTGCTTTACCAAATGGCAAGTTACGCGTAGCAAATTAATAAGTCATCAACTTCCTATTGTTTCTTACATCTCCATTAATTATACAATAGCAGAGACATTGTACACTATAGTATTAGAGCATCTTGAATATTTCTTATTTCTGGCCTTACGAAAAGTGAAAGTGATTCTTGAAATAACATGAAAATGTTCCGCCATATTTTATATCGAATTTCAGAAGAAAGAAAGAAGATGTCGGTCGCACTCAATGAACTATACTGCCCAAAAAAATTAACGCACATTCTGAAAATCTCAATTTCAATGAAAGTTAACTCTACATTGACTTCAAAACTTATTTTTCATGTTCTCTCGGAAAGATTTTGAACGAAACAAGACACATTAAATGGAAGAGAAATTCAGGATTTCACCGAATCTTATGTGAAAGAAGAGAAATGAACAATTTTCGAAGTACTGAAATGCTGATAAGTGATTTAATGCTTGGTATTTCCACCCCTTGCGTTAATTACAGCTCGGCAACGACGGTTCATTCTCAAAATGGGTGATCTTAAATTGTTTTGCTCTAATCCTTCCCAGATTTCTCCGAGTTGGATTCCTAAGTCATTAAGAGTAGCTGGATGATTTTCTGAACTTCTCAGCCTTCTATTGAGGTTTTCCCAAACCTGCTCAATCGGATTGAGATGTGGACTTCTTGCTGGCCATTCCATTAGAGAGACTTCAACCTCTTCAAGGTACTCCTAAACGATGCGCGAGTTACATATCCGAATACGACGAAGCTCACTACAAGGCCGTGTGAACCGCAAGCTCAGCAGTAACATCTTTACGTGTATTTGAATTGTAAACCGACATTATAAATATCATGTTTTGAATCATTTTAATCAGTTCTGACATAGATTCCTTCTGTTTCATTCTTTGTTCTCTATTTCAGTATCGTAATGAGTTCATTACTGTACTGAAAGTAGTGCTGAAATGAAACTCATTACAGCATTCTTTTCAGTTATATTTTTTGTTTTGCGGTTGTCAGTAATGACCTCCGATCCAATCAATTTTCAAAGCAAATCTATTCAAATTCCGTTATCTGCCAAATTTCGAAACTCACACCAACTGCCAAGATTCAATACAAAAGTCACTAGGATGATTTTCCATTTGAACTTCACAAAACTCGACTGAAATAGAGAAAATATCGTCTAATACTCGTTGCAGAAGGCAATTCAAACACTCATGCTTTCGAAAACTGGCTCCTTGGTCGCTCGTTTTCGAATTTTGCATTCGTGTTGGAATAGGAGCTCATTCTGGAACTTGTTTTAGAATATACTATTAAAAACGTAATAACCGCCTTGAATTATATAAGTCACGCACGATGGGGTCTGGCATTATCACAATGGTAGAGGCAGAATCTAGACTCGTTCCAATGGATATGCTCTCTAGCAAAATCCAAACGCACCCTTCGATGGACTGGGGTAAGAGCTGGGCCTCTTGCCGCGACACGAGGCCTTAAATCATATTCTCTGAGGCGATTTCTTATTGTCTGAGTGCTAATTTGCACCCCATGAGTTTGCTCAAGCTGATTTTGAAGGAGGCGAGCGGTTGCAAACCGTTGTCTCAACGAAGAAACTCTCAAGTAACGTTCTTGAATGGCAGTTGTTACCCGTAGTCTACCTTGTCCTGGTCTTCGTACATTCATACCTGTCTCCCTGAATCGCTGCAACATTCTGGACACACTTGTATGGGAAACTCCAAACCTTTCTGCAATTCTTGTGTATGTCCAACCGTCTTCTCGCAAAACTACCGCTTGGGCACATTCCTTTTGGGTCAAATTGCATGTTTCGCGTTGCATAGCGTTTGAGTGTAGAAAATCAAACCAAAGAAAAACTATTGATCACTAGAATTGATCGAGAACAACTGATTTCAGAATGGAGCCAATCCATTCAAAATCTGATAAGATCATCTTTTTTCATTCCTGCTGGGCAAAAACATCTGTATTGAAGAAAAACGTTGAAAGTGGATAATATACGCATGCATAATTCTGATAAAAATAATTATCATTGAGAACACCTTCAGTTGTAGAATGAATTTGAGATTTCCATAATGTGCGTTAATTTTTTTTGCGCAGTGTATTAATACATATTAATATATACCTTGCCCACCTCAACGAGCCGCCGCCATACATCATACTGCTTGTTATTAGCGAAGTCTCGATAGAGTTATGCATCAGTATATTAAAAAAAAAACTGTTTAATCGCCAGATAAATTGTATTTACGATGAAAATATCGAAATTCATACAGAAACTTCTTCGCATCAATTCTAATACTACAGATAGAGACTTTCTTTCGGTGATTCCTTTTTCTGCACGGAGAATTGGGTCAGTCTGTGTTTCAGTTTCTTGCAAAGTACATCTATTGATGGGAAAATTTTCCAATTAGGTAAAGGTGAGCAAGAAATTAATTCCATGCTTTATTACTAGATTTAGTCAAAAATGTGTTTTTTTTTCGTTTCTGCATTCAAGTGTTAATTCATAGTAAGTACATACTAGTGAGTTGTTCATGTTTCGAATGTTGTAGGTGAAATTTACTACTACTGTATCAGTTGCTAATGAAGACGTGCAGTAGTAAGTCAATTATACCACTCCAGGTTTAGTAATAAATAACTTCTGTATCGTCATAAAACTTTTCAGTACTCATTTAATTCGATTCTACGTTCTCCAAAGCACTTATCAACGTCTTAACGAGTAGGTGCAAAACAGTCTCGTAGGGGCAGCTGCCTGAAGAACCTATCTTGATTTTTTTTGGGACAGTAATGTAAAATACCGTAAAAATAACTCCAAGCATTCACTTAAAGATGTTCGAACAAATCGTACTGGCTTTTTAAACACTCAAAAGTTTTTTGGCATTTATTTATCTCGGGAATTATAGACTTTTGTGAAAATTTATTGAGGCAAAAATTAACGGAAAACATCGTTTTCTACAACTTTTCTCATTGAGTCGACTGGCTGCAATGATAAATTTAAAAAGTAGAAGGTACCCACAAAAGTATGTTTTCGCTTCTGTATCTAGAAATATTCAATGAAGTGTTGGAGTATTAAGAACGAGAACGATTCGATAAAAAAAACATGATTTGAATTTGATCTCTATCGACCATTTCGTAATTGAAACTTTTGTTCTTTCTTGATATTATTTCATAAAACCCCTTTTTGTAATAAAGATTTTTATTCGATATAATTTACAATGGAGTGGTAAAAAACAAAATACATCAGTTATAATATGCTAAACAATTGAAAAGTGCGTGGTCCATCACACTTTGTGTACTTTTTTATTTGAAACAAAATCGCTCAGCTCAGAGCTAACGAACCTTGAATCCTCTAAAATTTGGACTTTACATTTTTTTCCATCACACATTTCTCACTAGTGCCACTGAGATTTTAAATTTTTTCCAGCATATTACTACCCAAGGAAATTTCGGAGATGAAATCTGTTTTAGTTGTGGCTCTTATAAACTATGTAGCATGCCTGAACCATAAGGGTTGTGAGATAGATTCAGTACAGGAAAAAACCATCTACAAATGTGATAACTATTATGGATGCAGATATGTCGACATTTCCTTGCAAAACCTAACTTGCATGAATTTAGATGAAATGCACACCACACCAAATATTTGTTCAGGACCGTGCACAATTGTGTTCTCCGGAAAAAATGACATTCTCAGAACAAACTCATTTTCATTGTTGGACAATTTGGAACAGGTTTTTTTCAATGGCACAGAGATAAGAACGATCCAGAAGAGAGCGTTCTCAGGAGCACCTTCAATACAACTAATTCATTTAGGAAACAACCAAATCACGAAAATTCCTAAGAACACTTTTTCGGATCTCCGAAACTTGACTTTTCTGAATTTGAGTAACAACAAGATTGACGATATTGAAGAAGGATCTTTTGACGGTTGCGATTCTTTGAATACAATCGATTTGAGCAGTAACAATCTGAAGAACTTTTCTTCGTCCAAATTAGAATGCCTGTTACAACTAAAAACTCTTGAGCTTTCAAGAAATTCCTTGGAAATCATCGATCCTAATTGGTGTTTTCATTTTCATTCCTTAAAAAAACTGATTTTCGATCACAACCGATTGAGTACTTTGGAAAACTGCACGTCCAATGTCAATATTGAAGAACTGTCGATTTCTAACAATGAATTAAGAATTTTGAATGGGTCTTTGTTCCCGACCAACTTGAAAAAGCTTATTTTGAGGGATAATCTTATAAAAGCATTACTAAATCAACCTTTTCATAATTTGAAAAAACTAAAAATCTTGGATATATCACGTAATAAACTTGATCATCTACCGTTTGAACTTTTTGTACATTTAGAAGAGTTAATATATTTAGACATTTCCTCGAATGTTTTAGTAACCCTTGAAGAAGGTGTCTTTAATGGCTTGTTCGGTTTGAAATTCCTTGATATAAGCAACATACATTCAACGGACATTGAAGCAAGTGTCTTTTATTCGACGAAAAATATAACTGGAATTGATATAAGCAAGAACAATATTGTGTATTTCGATACGAAAGCACTCTTTGAGTTTTGTGCAGAATTAGAATATTTGAATATTGATGGAAATGCTTTCACTTGTACGAATTTAATTAAAATCTTTGTCGAAGCCAAAAAAAACAAAGTTTCATTCATACCAGGTAACTCCCACAACACGACGAATTTAAACGGGATTTCCTGTATTAAAGATAATCTTGAATCCCCTAACACTTCCGAGTCCAATCAAATAACGAACTTTTTCGAAAGAGGCTTCAAGCAAAGTTCATTTTTTAAATTCTTCTCAACATACAAAGAGCCAAAACAATTCGACATCCATGAGTTAATAGAACTTCAAAAATATCTAATCAAGAATATGTCGATAGAAATTATTAATTCGGAAAAGAAAATATTAAATGATGTGATGTTTGAACGAAAAAATTTCAGAAAGACAAACGATACCAATCAACTTCTTCAGAAATTGTTGAAAGTCATCGATTCAACCGAAGGTACGCAAAAAGATAAGAATTTAACTTCTCAGTTGTTCACGATATTAGATCAACAAAATAGAGCTGCTCTCACAGCTGAAGATGCTGATATGAAAGACTTGATATCTTTGCTCAGCGATTTGAAAGTTTTATCCATCATATGTACTTTCATTTTAATTATTTTCTGTGTTTTAAAACTGTTTGAAAAAATGAAAACCCACTTTACATGAATAAGTTCGTCATAGAAAATCAAGAGTTGCCTTTCATTAACCGATACAAGAGTGAGGTTGAATAGTGTTTCCAATCATTTGCTGTTCCAGACAATGAAGAAATAAATGTACTTGATTTTTTTTAATATCTCATTCCTATTTTACCAAAGGATTAAAATTTTTAATTCAACCAGTACACTCGATCGTCATAGGTAATTAAGAAAAATAATGAAATAAATATTTACATTATATGTTGAAAAATTTTGTAACCTTTATTTCCGAGAAGTTTATTAAATTCATAAAAATGTAGTATTTATTATTAAAACCAATCCCCTTTCTCTCATGAGTCTATTCAAGAAGCTCAATCAGATACTGAATGTGACTTTAGACAGAAATCGTCAAACGACCAGAAAATGATAACTTTAATAAAAAAAAAAACTTCGAAAAAATCTAAAACACCCACTTTGAGCCTTGTCTTGATTTTGACTATTTGTTAAAATATTTTGAATACTGGCTTTTTCAGGTAGTTACCGACCTATCAGTTTCTTGAAAGTTTTTTTCAGTTCATTTCAGAAACATTGATTCCTTTAAGGATTTAATCAACTGTAGAAGACTCTTCACAGAGTAGCCAGGGAGGTTTCAAGAATATTTCATGAAAATATTATCGTTAACGTTTCATAAATGAAAATTGAAATTGAGTGAATCATTAACAATTTCTATAAGTTGTAGTAGGCATGCATAAATTCAGATTTCTCAAACCTTGCCCGCCCCAACGACCCGCTACTGTACGTTATACTGCTTGCTGTTAGTGAAATCTCGATTGGGTTATGAATCAGAATATTTAAAAAACTGTTTAATCGACAGATACATTGTATTTACGATAAAGATATCCAATTTCATATCGTAAATTTCTTCGCATCAATTCTAATACTGCAGATTAGAGACTTCCTTTCGGTGATTCCCCTTTTTCTGCACGGAAAATTGTGTCAGTTTGTGTTGCAGTTCCTTGCAAAGTACATCTATTGATGGAGAAATTTCTCAATTAGGTACAGGTGAGCAAGAAATTTATATTTTTCATTCCTGCATGAAAGTGGTAATTTTTCACTCCTTATACAAGTAGTAAGTTGTATATGTTGGGACAACGATTCGAATGGTCTAGGTTAAATTTACCATGATTTTATCGGTTGCTGATGAAGACTTGTAGAAATCTAATAACTACATTACTACAGTCAAGTCTTACTACTTCCCAAAACCATTCATTAGCTATATCAGTAAAGCAGTTTCGTAGTGCCAGTGGCTTGAAAACTTATCTTGGCATTTTGTTAGTACAGTACCTTATACCTGTCAAATTTGTAATGAAAAATTAACTCCATGAGCATTTTTTCGCGGGAATCATTAATATAACATTCAAAAAGGTTAACTTGAAAAATGCAAGGTCAAATCGTACCGGCTTTGCGATATCACTCAAATGTTTTTTGGATTTCATATATCATAGACTTTTGGAAAAATTTGTGAAAACAAACATTTTTGGGGACATCATTTCCTAGAAGTTTTTTCAAGGTCGACTAGATGCGATGAAAAGTACAAAAAGTAGATCGCGGCAAAGTATCCAAAAAAGTTTTTTTTCGTTTTTTTTTGCAGCAACAATGTCAATGAGAAAGTTTTTTGTCTCCAAAAACCTACAAAAGTTTTCTTGAAACTTTGTTTAGGCTTATTCCAACGCTCCTTCATTCCAGAGTGACATATATTAGCACAATTTTGTTCTACAAGGTGTGGCTTGAGGTTTTTTCACTTTTGCTAAAAACTATGAAATATCTGAATTAATTGTCGAAGATAAACGGAAAATTTCAAATTTTAATTCTGAAAGTATTCATAACAAACAAAAGGCTATTTACTTAACCAGACTTCGCGCAACATTTAAAGGAACAGAAAAAAATTAAAAATTTTTTCGTGACTTTCGAAAGGCTGTATCTCAGTGAAAAATGATCGTACTGGAAATAAAGTAACTTACTTTTCAAGCTTGAAGACTCTATTTTCCTAATTGGTTAACAATTTTTCGGAGTACCGGTAGCCATGCAATCTTCGGATAAATCAGAAAAAAAATTTTCTAATTTTTATTTTTGTTTTACGCCCATAGAAAAATTATTTCGAGTTAGGCCGATGCAAATGTTGCATAGCCTCCTTATTCAGCTCTAATTTGCTTTTTAACTCTCTCGAAGACCATTTGTCTTCGAGATATCCAATTTCAATTGCGAAAAGATCCTTTTTCATTCAACTGCCAATATCTGCCAAGTGAGCTGACAGCGGCTTCTTTTTCTGCAGAAAATTTCCTAGAAAAATCGGTCATGATTAATTAAAAAAAAATGTTTTCGCCTGTAACGTTACGTGAAAATAGAGCAAAAAAATGCCATTTTGCTATTTTTTGGTGTATAGACTGTATCTTCGTTAATATTCGAGGAGAAGCTCAGGTTATAAAAAAATATACAGTGAATGCAATGTCCCCCAAAGTCCTCTCCTGAATCGGTAGATCAATCGGTTCAGCGGTTTTCTTCAATCGGTTGATTGAAATCTTGAAAAAATTAAGGGAACAAAGTTTTCGTTTTTTTAAATCAGTGTTTTTACTGAACAAGTCGAAAAGTTTTCAGGAAAACTATTTTGAAATACGTTGTGGCTCTGCTCAACGAGCAACGTGGGCAGCTTAGGACTATCAACCTTAAATTTTTTCAATGAATTATTTCCTGAGGAAAACGAAGGTTTAAATGTGTCCTTAGCTACAGTGAAGGTCAAGCAGGAATGGTCTCTTGTTTTTTTTTAATTCAAAATTTTTTTCAAATTACCGAAATTTTTTAAATTAAAATAGTTATTTTCTTATCAAGTGCAGAAAGATACTTTCTACACAAGATAGGAACATTATTTTTCTACGACCCCACATTGAAAATATATATTTTATTTCAACATACAAAACATTCCATGAAAATCCATAATACACATGAATTCTACATGTCGTTACCATGGTACTCTCATCGTTGACGTTCGATGCATAGAGACATATCATAATTCAGTTTATTCTTTAATTAAAGTGTGCGAAAAGACCCCCCTGCTAATACTTTTCCGCACTAGTGCGGAAAAGTGACACTTACTAAACTAAAATGAGTACGGGAAAGTGGGTGAAAACGCACGGTCGTATAAAAAATTTTTTTCAATGATTTATCTTCAAAAAAAACAAATTGAAAAAAAATGAAGGAATAATATAATGTTGTTCCCTTAATTTTTTCAGAATTTCAATCAATCGGTCCAACGAAACTGCTGAACCGATCGATCCACCGATTTAAGTGGGACTTTGGGGAACATCAGGCTATAAAATTTTCTATAACCTAAGCTTTCCCGCAATATGGACGAAGATACAGTCCATACACAAAAAAATGGCAAAAAGATATTTTTTTGCTATTTTTTCACGTTTTTTTATTGAGTTTCACAAATTTTTGTGAGAAATTTTCTGCAGAATGAAAAATGCGCAAATGAATGTTTCATGCGCACACATCTCTCTAGACCAATGAAATAAATATTCATAGAGTATTTTCTTGAATATTCATATAATATTTTCAATTATTATTCGTGAGTTTTCAAGTTTATTCTCCTGATTCTCGTTATGCTAAAATATTTTCAAACAATTTTCATAAAAAAGAACTTGATTGCTTCAAACCAAACCGAATGGTCATAATCATACACTCTTTATCTGTTGAACGGTTTATCCAGTGGAAAAAAAATTCTGATCAATGAAAAATGACAAATGACTTCCTTTAACAATGCCATTAAAAAAAGTTTTCAAGCGCAGAAAGCCAAGGAAATTTTTTTTCAGGTACTTTGGCGCCATCTATATGTTGTTTTTCATCGCGGGAAGTTCCAACTTTCCATGCAATTGCACCACTTCAAGTTCGAAAGGTTATACCTACATCAGATTTGAAATAATTTTCAAATTTTTTTATTCGTCTTTGATTCAACCCAATGGCTCTGAGCATATTTCAATTATGAGAATCTCTTGTTATTATTCATTGATCATATCCCGTTATGTAAATTCCAGATTTCCTGCCCAAATTGGCTATTATTGTAATTATTATTAGTCCAATATTATCTTCAAACACGAGAAATCTCGAAGAAGCTAAGATCCTGATTGCCACACTGCCTACAAGATCCAATGATATTTCCCCTCGTATTTCTCTTATTCTTCGTTTATATACGCCTTATACCTAAATTACCTTTAATCGAATTATCAGTCAACCCCCTCAATGCATGGGCCACCCCGTGACGCGGTTTGATTGACAAAAAAGTTTGCGCACCTTGAGGTAAGTTGTATCTATCACAAAAGATACACTGCAAAAAGAGAACGTAACATTGGTGTTTTGTGAAAACTTTGCGTCGTCCCCACCTGAAGAAATCATTTAAATCGAGAAATTGATGTTTAAAACATATCGAAAGTTGATCACCCCCAGAAATTCATTTTTATATCATACAGATTCATACATCTCTTGCATTAATATACTTCTTGGGATGATGAAGGTAATTTACTCGAAAAAAAGATATGTTTTTGTGGTTTGTTCAGTAACAAATGGTCCTCAATGGGTAAATGAAGCTTATATTTCCTCCATTTGAAATAACTGTTACTTATTTCTTACTTTTTCATATAACTATGTAGTATTTTTGTTCATATATTTCATTGAAGTGTTCTAATCTAAACGGTAGTGAATAGAATGCCTAATAAAATTCAAAAAAGACATTCACAAAACTCAAGCAGGTAAGACAAATCATCCAAATGTATTCGGACAAAAAAAAGAAGAATTTTAGGTAGTCATACGCGAATGTTGAGCAGCAGATTTTTGGGGTAGGAGAAATTGTTATTCTATTTCAATATGATCTTTCAACTATAAATCAAAAATTCTTTGCATAAAAAATGTAATGGGATCTTTTTTTCGTCATAATGCAGAAAATAATGGTCCATAATTCGGATACTGGGACCTTACATATTTATGATTGAACATGAGATTCACTGATCTTTTTTCATTTTTCTATTTGTAGTTAGTGTCGAGAAGTATTTTATGCTTAACATTATATATTTTGTATATTCTTTTTTCTGTAGTAACCGATGTTTTGCATTATGACCAAAAAATGTTGTCTGAAGACGTGTAGAAGGTTTTGACATTGTACAATATCATGCCCCCTGATGAATAAACAGTAAAATCGAAGGATTCTACTTCAAAACTATGCTCACTTGAAAATAACTGAGGAAAACAGATGGTCAATATCTTTCAAATTGGCCCGTACCAATTTGCGAATAGAAAGTCAAACTATTAATTATAAAAAAGGAAAGAAAAAATATATCTTCTCTTATATTGTTCGTGATTTTCAGAATGATCGAGAGTCCGATACAAGGTTTACATCTTCTCCTATACTGGTTCAGCTACAGCTTCCTGGTAACAGTTTCTAATAGTCAGCAATTCCAACAACCTATTCCCCCTGCTTCATCAAAGTGTGAATCTTTCTATGTAAATATTGAGCCAATACCACCAGACTTACCACACAATCAAGGTTATGATTCATACCCACAAAATGATTATGATGAGGATTCAATTAATCAGGAAGATCCAGAAAATGCTGGGATTCATTTACCACAATCCATAAGAACAAACACACCAAGGGTGGAAGTCTCTTGCGCCATAACCCAGCATTTTTCGACAAACCCTATTGATAATTGTGGTCCCTGCTCGCAACTGTTATTGAAAGACAGTGTTATCTCAGTGATCTCAACGAATGTATATCAGCGTGCAACAATGCTAGAAGACCTCTATCTTGCCGAGACAGAAATCCAGAAGATTGAACCTGGCGGTTTTGCACATCTGCCTAGTCTGAAGTCTTTGCATCTCGAAGGGAACAACTTGACATCAATCAGACCTGGAGTATTCAACTCTCTCGTAAATTTGCATTTTCTGAATTTAAGCCATAATGTTATTAGCAAAGTTGACGAGGAGTCTTTTCATGGGTCTCAAGAAATCGAAATATTAGATTTGAGTTTCAACAATATCAGTTTCATACCTATTGTCTTCAAAAACAACAAACTAACATCATTGAATGTTTCCAATAATAGGTTGACCAACATCGATGATCTTATTTGTCAATCGGATTTCGCACTGACAACGCTCATACTGAATAACAATTTATTGAACAAAGTACCTGCTTGTTTGAATGAATCTTTGGTGACACACCTGTCGCTCAGTTTCAACTCAATAACTTCTTTTATTAGCATGGAACTCCCACCAGAACTGAAAGAATTCTTCATTAGCAACAACAAACTTCATCACATAAACGAAGACTCTTTCAGATTATTATTACACTTGGGAACCCTTGACATATCCAACAACTTCTTGGAAAAATATCCGTATGATTGCTTCAAAAACATGAGGACCCTCCAGTTTTTAGATATTTCCAGTACCAATATGAAAACCATCCACCCCCAATTTTTTAATTACACCGATTTTTTGCAAGGACTTAGTTTGAGCAAAAATGGCATTAGTTTTCTTGAGGAAGGAGTTTTCCAATCACTATCAATCCTCAATCATTTGGACCTTTCGAGAAACAACATCACCCTTCTCCAACATGGAGTGCTCACAGATTTGGGATCTTTGGAAATATTGAATATCTCGCATAACAAAATTGAGTATCTTCAAACAGGCGTTTTTAATGGCTTGACGATGTTGCAAGTTTTAGATTTGAGTTCTAACAAAATAAACTTTTTTAGATACCACCTGTTGAGACCATTAAAGAAATTGTGGGTTCTTAATATCTCATTCAATAAATTAGTTTCCTTAGACGTTGACTTCAATTTTCCATACACTCTACCTCCTACTAGTAGTATTGACATCAATGGTAATAATTTTTCGTGCAATTACTTGGCAAAAATCATTATGAATCTAGAACGTAGAGGAATTCGTGTGGTTGCAGGACAAACTATTTCATCGGAAAATATAGACGGTATTTCGTGTAGAGAAAAGGACAATGAAAAGAATAATGAAGATGTTATGGAAAACATTACGTACTTCTTTGGGAGCGGATTCAAAAATACCTCGTTCTACGAGTTTTTCAAGAATTTTCGAACACCGAAACCTGACGAAGGAGGTCGCAGTTTGAACAAGGTATTGGAGTATTTGCGAGAAAATCTCACAATGAATTATTCAGATAATCTAAACAATCACGTTAAAGACTTCATGAAGTTAGAGAAAGCGTCCTTTCAAGATTTTCTCCGTCGACTTGAAAATACAAGAACGAACAATCAAAGTAAATCACTAGACAATCTCTCTTCAACGTTGCAGAATGAAATTCAGTCGTTCGTTAACTTAGAAAACACCTCACTCACAACCTTCATGGAAAAACTATCGAAAATTGTGGATAGGGTTGAAGAAGGTAGAAACGAATACAGAAGAATACCAGAAATGATGAATAGTCTGCAAGAAATAAAAGCAGAAAGCTTAATTTCCTCGAAGGAAACAAAGGGTATGTCTGAATTGATAGCAGCTATCAATCAACTGAAGTTTTTTATGATTGTGTGCACTTTTGTAGTTGTGCTGCTTGTTGTAGGATTTAAGGTATTTCCCTACGCTAAAAAAGGGTATTTGAATGGTAGATTTCATGAACAAAACCATGAAATGCCGATGTTATCCTGATACAAAACATTAGGTAATCGGGTGATTATAAAATTATATTAAATTCAATTATAGGTAATACTTGCTCAATTCAGAAAACAATGAAATTTTGTTAAAATTATGTATGTGTATAATAAATAATACATGATATCATTCTGTTATTATTTCAGGTTATGCTTGCTTTTTGCTAAATATCATGTTAATTCCATGTAATTCTTTCTTATGTTTAAGAAAACGAACGAATGGAAAAACAAAAAATTTGCCTAATACTGTGGCCACATCGAGAACATTTTGAAACATAGATAAATTCAGAATAGTAATTATCGAAATTAATATCATTTCTAATTCAAAGGCTCACAGATCTTTTATCATGAGGTGGAGATATGAAATCATTTTTTTTCTGGGAGAAGAGAAATATACCGTATGCATTTAGACATTCCGTACCCGCATTTGGCACCTTGCACGAATAGCGCTACGCTATTGGGAGACTCGAAACCTTCTCTGTTCTAGCGCGAGTGAAACAAACGTATCTGTAGCACCGCGCTAAACATTGTACGTGTTTATGCCCCAAGTCGTAGTTTTTGCCTATATTAACTGAACTCATCATTTGAGAATTCGCCTTTTTGATAACTCACATTTGAAACTAGATATAGGTACAACCAAGAAAGAATAGAAAAAAAATGTTCGCATTGAAATTCGAAGAAGAATAGAATAAAAATAATGTCAAAAGCAAAATCAGAGAAATCTCTTGAGAAAAATTGAAAAATTTTAATAAAATCATATTGGAAAAGATGAAAGATCTGTGGAAGATTTTGTTTTCGTCAGTATTATTTATGTTCCTTTTCAAATGTATGTGAATTTCACAAGATTCTCCTCACCAGATTTCGTGCGATTTAATATGAATACAACTGAAACTTTCCCCACACTTTCAATACACTTCAAAAGTCAAGTTTAACGCACACGAAATCTTCTATTTAATGACCCCTATTAATGCTTGATTTCGCATTTTAATGCGTAATATTTCTTTTGGATGCTGCAGAATATAAATAACCGATATTATAATATAGGTAAGCCGAAAAAATCTGTCCGGCAACTATATCTACTGAAAAATATCATACTAACATCATATATATTGCAAAATATTATATATTTTGCACTCGAAATGTGATTGGTTTCATAATTCGTGCTCGTCCGACCAATGGCATAGCACCTATTAGCGTAAAGTGCCAAATACAAATACGGAATGTCTAAGTGCATAGGTATTACCGGTTTCAACCTTACTTGTTATCATCAGTAACTTCTACTTCTGAAGTCCAAGCCTTTTGAGTAAATAAATATAAATGGCGACTTGAAAAAAAAGATATGTGAGTTTATGAATTGAGAATGGTATCCTATTTTGAATTTATCTGTTTAAAAATGATCTTCGTATAGGTATTGAATTTTTTTGTTTTTCCATTCAGGGCCACTACTGAAATCTCATGGAGCGAAACAGGAGGTACGCAGTTCTTTTTAGCATGTGACTGAAGATGTGGAACTTCCCTTTTGATTCTACTAGATGTTTGTATTTATTCACTCAAACGCTTATACTAGTTGGTTATTTTTCATTAAGATTTCGCCTCTGAGGGATATGGGATACCGATGATGCCAAATAAGGGTAGATAATAGATAATTACTATTTTGAATGTTTTCGGTGTGGCCTCTGTGAAGGCACAGAATTTTTCGTTTTTAGATTTATTTTTTCTCAGAAATACTTTTCTAATAGGTGTCAATATATTTTCTGTGATGAACCCATAGACATTTTTAGGTACTTTTTGTAATTAGAAATTGAGCCTTGACTAAACTTTCGAGGCCTGCTTACATGACCATAATTCTCGAACGGATTATATCAAGGTTTCTTGAAATTTTCTACAGAAACTCTTGAGTGGGCACGTCAATTTTCATTGACACAATCAAGATTCTGCATGAAAAATTACGAGAGTAAGTGATGAATTAGTAAGGGCAAATTTTAGTGAAATATTTGCTGTTATACTATCCAGCAAAGTCTTGAATTTTTCAGATGATTTCTATGTAAGAAGGAGAGAATTTTGATAATGCGGATCCAGCGCAACAAATCGAAGTTACCTCTCGCGAATATTTCAACGATTGGTGGTACACAACCTTTTTGTTCTAGAAAGAAAATAGTTGTAGGTATATCTGAAATGAGCTGAATGCATCATTGTTTCAGGTTATAAATAAACAGTTTCCGATTGGGTAGTTCATATTGAAGAGGCTTGATAAGTTCATGTATCACAGAGTTTCCTGATAAGTTCATTTCGAAACTTTGTCATCCTTTATATCAGTCGAATATTGAATTCAACTGACGAAACTTCAACATTTTCATCGAAAATATATAGGGTATGTGAAAAAATCAAACAATCAACATTTTTCATATTTTTTGACCGTTTAGCATTTTTTTTCACATAATGCATTTTCGCATCGGAATTTCCACAAAAATTGAGCCTTCAGAAATGAAAAATATTATCTTCTCAACTACAGAGTTCTAATGGGTTATTCAATACCGAATCAAAAGAAGCATTTCCCAAAATGATCATCTTTTTTCTAATTTATTCACTTTTGAATTGCCTTTTTTCAAAATCGTTCTATTGCAGCTTTTGAGAGCAAATTCGTTGTTTGTAGAATTTAATTGATTGAAAAAAATACAATACAGAACCATATGGTTCTGTAGGATTTCTGAGGGAGTCCACTGAAAAATTCTTCGATTTATTGGAGTTATGATAAAAAACTCTATCACATGGACTTTTCCAAGACTTTAACGATACTGGGTATCAATCTTGTAGATTTTCATGATCCTTAGGAGGTTTGTAGTCGAATTTCTGGTAATTATTGATGTACTTAGCTTAAAAAATGTTTGGAGATGGCTTGATTGCAAATAATGAGTTGATATTTTTATATCCAGGAATGAGAAAAGCTATCTTTCTTAGCTATCATCACCTTAAGGATATCAGTTTCAGTCAAAATATTCAATGAAGTATTGGAGTATTAAGAAAAAGAACGAATCGATTCGTTCAAAAGGTTTGAATTTGTTCTGTATCTATGCGACCATTTCGCATAGATTTCTCTTAATGTTAGCTTCATAAAACCACTTTTTGTTATGAAGATCTTCTTTCAATGGAAGAAACAATGAAGTGATAAAAAATAATTACCAACTGTTATAATATGCGAAACAATTGAAAGGTGCTTGTTTCAGAACTCTTTGTGTAGGTACTTTTCTTATTTTGAAAAGATACTCGACCCTGAATCTTCTAAAATTTGGTCTTTTACATGCTTTTTTCGATACACACATTTTCCACTGAGATTTTGAATTTGTTTCCAGCACATTACCCAAGGAAAATCTGGAGATGAAATCTGTTTTAGTTTTGGCTCTTATTAACTATGTAGCATGCCTGAAACATGAGGAATGTAAGGTATTTTCATTCCAAAAAAGAATCCAAAAATGTGAAAACTATTATGGATGTAGATATTTCGACATTTACTGGCAAAACATAACTTGCACGAATTTAGATGAAATGCACGCCACGCCAAATATTTGTCCAGGACCGTGCACAATTGTGTTCTCCGGAAAAAATGGCATCCTCAGAACCAACTCATTTTCATTGTTGGGAAATTTGGAACAGGTTTATCTCAATGGCACAGAGATAGGAACGATCCAGAAGAGAGCGTTCTCAGGAGTACCTTCAATACAACTAATTCATTTGGGAAACAACCAAATCACGAAAATTCCTAAGAACACTTTTTCAGCTCTCCAAAACTTGACTTTTTTGGATCTGAGTAACAACAAGATCGACGATATTGAAGAAGAATCTTTCGACGGTTGCGACTCTTTGAATACAATCGATTTGAGCAGCAACAATCTGAAGAACTTTTCTTCGTCGAAATTAGAATGCCTGCTACAACTAAAAACTCTTAACCTTTCAAGAAATACCTTGGAAATCATCGATCCTAATTGGTGTTTTCATTTCCATTCCTTAAAAAATCTGATTTTCGATCACAACCGATTGAGTACTTTGGAAAACTGCACGTCCAATGTCAATATTGAAATACTATCGATGTCTAACAATGAATTAAAAACTTTGAATGGGTCTGTGTTCCCGACCAACTTGAAAAAGCTTATTTTGAGGGATAATCTTATAATGGCATTACTAAATCAACCTTTTCATAATTTGAAACAACTGCAAATCTTGGATATATCAAAAAACAAACTTGATCATCTGCCTTTTGAACTTTTCGTCCATTTAGGAAAGTTAACATATTTGGACATTTCTTCGAATTTTTTGGTTAACCTTGAGGAAGGTGTTTTTCATGGCTTATTCAGTTTGAAATTTCTTAATATAAGCAACATACATTCAACGGACATTGAAGCAAGTGTCTTTTATTCGACAAAAAATATAACTCAAATTGATATAAGCAAGAACAATATTGTGTATTTCGATACGAAAGCACTTTTTGAAATTTGTGCAAAATTATATAATTTGAAAATTGATGGAAATGCTTTTACTTGTACGAATCTAATTCAAATCTTGGTTGAAGCCGAAAAGAAAAAAGTTTCAATCATACGAGGTAACTCCTACAATACGACGAATTTAAACGGGATTTCCTGCATTAAAGAAATTCTGGAATCCTCTAACTCCTCCAAATCCAATCAAGTGACGAACTTTTTCGAAAGAGGGTTCAAACAAAGTTCATTTTTCAAATTCTTCTCAACATACAAACAGCCAAGTCAGTTCGATATCCATGAGTTAATGGAACTTCAGAAATATCTCATCAAGAATATTTCAATGGAAATTACTAATTCGGAAAAGAAAATATTAAATGATGTGATGTTAGAACGAAAAAATTTCAGAAAGGCGGATGATACCAATCAACTACTTCAGAAATTGTTGAAAGTCATCGAATCAACCGATGGTTCGCAAAAGGATAAAAATTTATCTTCTCAGTTGTTCACGATATTAGATCAACAAAACAAAGCAGCTCTCACAGCAGAAGATGCTGATATGAAAAAATTGATTTCTTTGCTCACCGAATTGAAAGTTTTATTCATTATATGTACTTTCATTCTAATTACTTTTTGTGTTCTCAAACTGTTCAGAAAAATGAAAACCCACTTTCCCATGAATAAGTTCGTCATAGAAAATCAAGAGTTACCTTTTATTAACCGACACAACAATGAGATTGAATGATGTTTCCATTAATTTATTGTCACAGACTATGAAGGAATAGATGTACTTGATTTTTGTGAATGTCTTATTCATATTTAACCAAAAAGTATTGATTTTTGTTTTACTTGGTTTTAATTTTCTATTCTTATCATTAGGAAAAGTTATCATATGAATTTTCACAACATATGATCATAAATTTTGTTACCTTTATATCCGAGAAGTTTATTTTGTATTAAAAGTAATGTTCATAAAAATCTAGTATTAATTATTACAAACAATTCTCTTTCTTTCATAAGCCTATTCACCTAGCTGTATCAGAAACTGGATTTTACTTGAAGCAGAAAGCGTCTAATGACTGAGTAAATAATAAATATTCCAACAACAAGAAATCCCACCACGTGAAGAAATAGGTAGAGGTACCTACCCGCTTCAAATCATAATCAACACATACCTACTTATTGAAAACAAAAAATTTAAAAAATATTTTCAAAAGTTCTCCCGAATGAAGTGAAATGAAAAATATTAGACTATTCGAAAGTCAATCAAATTATTTAGAATAAATAATATACTCATAATTATTGGCATTTCTAAAGTCAGTGTTATCCAAGGTAGGTTTGTAATCATACATATAGATAGCTGACACCGACTCCAAAAAATAACAATAATTGTGAGTACATTTTATTATCGTAATAATTTATTTATTCTTTTATTTTATTTATTTATTTAAATGGAGTACATGGAAAAAATATATTCTCACTGATAGTTACAATGGTGCTCAAAAACTGACAATACGAAGAAATGAAAAAAAACGTAACCATGCATCTACAATAATAGTTCGAAAAATGAAAGAAAACAATTTCACAACATACCCTAACCATTATTCGAAAATAATCGTCTTAAAGTAACAGAAAAATTCCCGAATGATTGTGAAAAATGATTTGCATTAATAAGACCAGATATCGAATTGAACGACTTGAGGGATCTAATCAGAGGTGTATTTAGTGGAGCTTTGATGTATTTGGAATAAAAATTTATTACTCGTGTTACTCGCTTTCAGGTTCGTCACTTATGTGCCACCTTTATTTGGTTTCAAAATTATACATATTATTACTTCTTTGTAGTAACACTCCAAAATATCATCGATGTTCGACCACCACTTTTCGCTATTATATTAAATGGGTAGCTGACTGAAAACGTAAAATTATCGACATATGAATGTTCCGATTATCGACATTCGTGAAACAATAATTGATAAAATGAATATTCGTAAGTAATATTTATCATGAGAGCATCTAATTTTTCAGAAAAAAAAAACAATAAAACATGTTTCTAAGTAATATTTTGACAAAAAGATTTTTGCACCTGCACGAATGCTTTTTATTAAATATTACTTTGCATTGTGTTTTTTCACAGGAAAACTTAGATGCCCGAATGGTTTTTGATAAGACTATTTCATGAGTTGTTACTTCCGGTAGCTCAGTAAAATTTTAGAGAAAAGCAGACTGTATTTGCGGAGCGAAAGGCGAGATTATTACAATTTGAAACAACAAGTTCATGAGAAAAAAGGCGGTCAACAATGATGACTTACCAAATTTTCTAAGGCTGATGACTTGGAGGGCTCTGCTACAACTCCCAGCTCTTCTCAGGGACCCTTGGCTGCGGGAAATCTGCCCCAACTTTCCGTTCTTAATATGCGGTGTTGAAAACACAATCAAAATGCGTTGCGGAATTACACAATAGAAATGAGCGGTTTTTATTATCAAAAGCGTGGAATTATCCAAAACAAATAGCGAAATTTTAATCTTTAAGTACAGAAATAAGCGAGAGAAAATCAAAATTCAAAAGCGTTTTTAACTCGTTTTCACTAGGAACCATCAATCGAATCGAATAATGAATGAATGTTCACACACATAAACAGTGTGCTAAGAAACAAAAAACTATCGCGACAAGTCCTCATTGTTGACTGCGTTTATGCGGACTCCTTTGCAATTATTCTTGCCTTCGCTACGTTTCAAACCAAACATTTTCCCGGCGCGAAGAAGTCGATCAAAACACAAAAAAAAAAAACATAATGTTCAATTGATGATGAGTGAATGCTGATAAATCGAGGGTGAAAAGTTAAAAAATACAAAATAAGGTTAGATTAATGGGTTAAAAGGGTAAAATAAAGAAAGAGGTAGGAAAACTAGGTGATTGGCAGAGGACATAATTTAACAATAGGTCTCTGCAAAACACCATTTTTGGTCTTGACAGATGCGACTCTTGAACGTGCATCTTTCGCGCTACTCAGAGCTGTTATTCTTCCAAGAAGCCACTCACAAGGAGGAACTCTCTCGTCCTTTATTAAGACGAGCTCTCCGATAGTGGGGACTTTCTCTTCGGAAATGAACCACTTTGAGCGTTGCTGTAAAGTATGCAAGTACTCGCGATGCCATCTTCTCCAGAAATCTTGCTGCAAACGCTGAAGCAGTTGCCAACGACTTAAACGATTAAGCGTTAAATGTGAAATATCTGGATAAGGTAATGCAGTAAGAGGTTCTAGGGTGAGAAAATGGCCTGGAGACAAAGCAGCAATATCCTCAGGATCGGAAGATAGAGCTTCTAAGGGACGCGAATTCAATATGGCCTCAATCAAACACAACAAGGTGTAGAATTCTTCATACGACAAAATCTGATTGCCGAGAACTCTAGTAAGATGCGATTTTACAGCCTTAACTCCAGCCTCCATAAACCACCCATATGAGGAGCAGATGGAGGATTGAAGTGCCAAGTGATCACCTCTTTTTCCGCTGCATTCTTCATGCAATTGACAATCGCACGATGAGCGCCTACGAAATTTGTACCGCAATCACTGTAGAGATGACTGACTCGTCCACGACGTGCAATAAATCGTTGAAGAGCTGAAAGGAAAGTCTCAGTTGTCAAATCTGTAGCCAGTTCTAGATGGACAGCTTTCGTTGCGAAGCAAACAAATAAACATATGTAGGCTTTGGTTGATTTGACCCCACGATGTCGTCCCATAGTGATGGAATAAGGTCCTGCAAAATCAACTCCACTGTGACTGAACGGTTTCACCTGCGAAATTCTAGTTGCGGGCAAATCTCCCATAGGGGGTTGAAAATTCTTTGGACGAGCTCTAAAGCACTGCACACATCGAGATAAAACTGAAGAAATGGCACGTCTACCTCCCAATATCCAAAACCGCTGAGCAAGAAGAAAGCGAGTTGTTCGTAAACCGGCGTGTAAATATTTTTTATGGTAGAATTCAATAATCAAGGTTGTCAAGCGACTTTGTCGAGGAAGAAGGATAGGATGCTTACCATCATAGGAAAGACAAGATGAATCAATTCGTCCACCTATTCTCAAAATACCAGAGTCGTCAAGAAATACATTCAGCTTTTGAAAATTTCGGGAATATACCTTTCGATTGAGTTCTTCAGAAAAATGAGCCCTTTGAGTTACTTTTACTAAAAGAAGGAGAGATTCATTTAATTCTGAAGGTGACAAGGGACCACAACGTTTAGAAAGCGGATGTTTAAGGTTAGCGGTGAAGCGAATGACAAATGCGAGAATTCTTTGAATTTTTGAAAAAGAGGAAAAGCGATCGAGTAAAAGGGATAAGTCGTCCAAATATGACTGCTCCAAAGTCTGTAAACATGAAAGACCTGCATCAGGATGTGGAAGAGGTACATGTTCACTTCTCGCGACATACGAATCGAAACACTCCAATATCTTTCGAGGACCATCAAACCAAAGAGCACAATGAGCTAATTCTGATGGTAACAAACCGCGAGAGCCAGCGTCAGCTGGGTTATTCAAAGAATCAACATGATGCCAAGAAGCGGACGGAATTTTTTCTTGAATATGAGCGACTCGATTAGATATGAAGACAGGCCAGCGTTGCGGTTGCCCTTTTATCCAGTCAAGAGCGATTTGAGAATCCGAAAATGCACAAACCTTTCGGAAACATACGAGACCCTCGAATATGCGAAGACAAAAGGACAAAAGATTAGACAATAAAACGGCAGCACAAAGTTCTAATCTAGGAATTGTTATCCGCTTGAGAGGTGCAACTTTAGTTTTTGCGCAGAGAAATTTGAAGGACCTTTCATTGTTCCTATCAATAACTTGAAGGTAAACGACAGCACAATAACCTTTTTCTGATGCGTCACAGAAACCCAACAAATCATATGATACCGCATCTGATACCCTTATTTTGCGAGGAAAGCAGATAGAAGATAGATTTCCCAACTCTGAGCTATATTTATCCCACACTCTCACAATATCAGCGGATGGTTCTTCATCCCAATTTATGCCAGACGACCATATTTTCTGAAGTAAATGTTTCAGGAAGAAGGTAATCGGAGATAAAAATCCGAGCGGGTCGTATATCTGTGCTAACTGCGATAAGAGGTTGCGTTTAGTACAAGGGCGGTTTGAAGGTTGCACACTAAAGCGAAATACATCATTTGGTGGGTCCCACAATAAACCTAGGACCTTTAATGATGTGTATTCATTCTCACGATCGAATGAAACTGGGTCAATCGAAAGATGGGTTGATGGTAAGTCGGTTAGGATGAGGGGACTATTAGAGGCGAACTTTCTGAGCTCGAACTGACCTCTTTTGAGAAGGTCAACTAACTCCTGTCTTAAACGTCTCGCACCCTCTAGCGTAGAGCTTCCAGTGATGATGTCATCAACGTAAGTATCCTCCCGCAATGCCCTTGAAGCTAGGGGAAAAGCCTTTCCTTCATCATCAGCTAATTGACTTAACGTTCGGAGAGCCAAGTACGGAGCGCTACTAACACCGTACGTCACGGTTAGCAATCTATAGTCTTGAAGATCTTCCTGAGGAGAAAATCTCCAAATAATGCGTTGGTAATCCACGTGATCTTTTCTGACCCGTATCATTCGATACATCTGTCGAATATCGGCACATACTGTATATTCGTGCAAGCGAAAACGTAACAACACAGAGACAATGTCTTGTTGAAGTTTTTTCCCAATGAGTAAATGGTCGTTAAGTGAACCCTCTCCCACCGAAGGAGATTTGGCGGAGGCATTGAAAACAACGCGTAATTTAATCTGATCGTTTTGCGTTTTAACGACACAGTGATGCGGAAAATAAAAACAATTTTCATTTAAGGAGCTCTCGCAAACACGTTCCATATGACCAGAATCAAGGTAGTCGCGCATAAAATCAGAGTACAGCTGATAAAGATTGGGGTTCCGAAGAAGTCTTCGCTCTAGAGATATAAACCGACTAATTGCTAAATCACGAATGCCACTAAATCTAGGTAATCCATTGCGAAAAGGAAGAGAAACTACGTATCTTCCCTCAATATCACGAAAATGTGTGTCGGCGAATATTTTGTCACTCTCTTTGTCTTCTGGTGACAATGCATCAAATAGAGGAACAGAGTCGAGTTCCCAAAACCTTTGGAGCGAAAAGTCCAACTTTGATTCAGTTGGATGAGCGAATAGGGCGGAAATAGAATTATTTGAATTGCATTCAAATCTTCCCATCAAAACATAACCGAGCACGGTATTGATTGCGTCCAACTGTCCTGGCTTGCCTACAATTTTTTCAGGGAGAACAATTTTGGAAAAAACGTCTGCTCCAAGCAGTATATCAATTATACCGGGTGTGTGAAAATGCGCATCTGCTAATTTCAGATTACAGAACTGCGACCAAGCACTTTTGGGAACCTGAGAGGCAGGAACCTTGTCGCATATCCGGTCTAAAACTATAGCATCGGTAACAAAGATAGGTGATTGTGATTCGACTGGACGGAAAGAGATGGTTATGGAACCATGTTGAGCGATACTGTTCATTGAATTTAGGCCCTTAACATTTATTTGCATTTTATGCCGAGGCAAACCCAACATATTAGCTGCCTTCTTACTTATGAAGGATGACATAGAGCCACTATCTAAGAGACAGCGTAATGTATGAAACATACCGAAACTATCACGCACGTCAATCAATGCGGTGGATAATAGAACGGATGAAGACTTCGAGATATCAACTCTTGCCGAAAATGTAGTATCATCATTACTGGACGAGGTTGACGGTACAACTTCCACTCTTCTGTCTTCATTTGTAGTGAATTTATCAAGATGCAATAAAGTGTGATGTTTTTGATGACATCTGCGACAAGTATGTATAGACTTACAATTCCGAAGATCGTGAATTGAACTGAGACAATTGAAACAGAGGTGTTTCTGTTTAGCGAAAGCGTGGCGTTCTTGTGGAGTTTTTTCTGCGAATTTTGGACAAGAAATTATCGAGTGGTTTAGTTTACAAAGCGAACAACATGGCGATGCGTTTTTGTTGAACTGATCCTTATTATCATCAGTGTAGAAGGATGCGATGCGTTTAGAGCTAGAAGATGGCTTATTATGGTTATTAGAACGAGGAACTGCGGATGACGCTCCCAGTGTATCCATTGCGGTGCAATATTTGTTCAAGAAGTCAAGTAGGGTTTGAAATTCGGGAATAGAGGATGAGCCGTTTTCCATTTCGAAGCGAGTAACTGTTGCGTTATCCAACCGTTTTATCATCATCATAAATAAAACGAAGTCCCATGAGTCAACTGGAAACTGCAAATTGCGAAGCGCAGCGATATTTTCAGTGAAATTATTCAATAATTTACGAAGGGCGTTATAATCAGAACAATTGATTTTTGGAGAATTTTCAAGAGCATTCCAATGTGCCTGAGCTCTTAACCGTTCATTAGAAAAACGACTAACTAAAGAATCATAAGCGGTTTGATAATTACTAGCAGTCATCGGTAACGTACGAACCAAAGACAGCGGCGGACCTTCTAATGATGAAATTAGATAATTAAATTTTTCAATGTCATTCAAACAAGAATTATTATGCACCAAAGCGTCAAAAAAGTCAATAAAGGTGGTAAATTGCGTATAATCTCCTCTAAACTTCTTTATCTCAATCTTCGGAAGACGAACCTGTGGCGTAGAGTGGTTTAAAATGCAAGAAGCTGAACTTTGTTTCCGCGTGAACACCGAATGAGCTGAAGTATCTAAATTGGCTAGGTTTGGATCAAATAATTCAGTATAGATAGTTTTGATCGCAAAATAGTCATTTTGAAACTGCGTTCGGATGGCCTCTTCCGACTCCATATCAGCATCATCATCTTGGAATAAGAGAGAAAGAATGATCTGATGTTGTTTATTGAATTCCTCTCTAACTTCGTCGAGTTCGGTAAATCGGATTTTGAACGATGTTGCAAGTGTTCTGTCTAGTTTAGCTCGAGTAGCAAGATCTAGCAATGCCGTTATCTCGCTAAGGCAAGAATTTCTGTTGAATTTGGCTTTCTTTAGTTTTACGTCAGCCATTTCAATTTCAACTAACCGCAATTCAAAACAAGAAAATCAATAAAGAAGATTGAATAAATTTAGCTATAATATATGCCTGGTGTGTGCATAAACGTGGTTACCACAAATATATCGAAGTAACTCTTCAACACATGCAATGTAGATAAGAGTACCTACGATATTATTTTGCGTATTTAGCGTATTAAGCGATGCGAATTAGATATAAACTATTTAAAAGGAAATGCGTATGCTGATTTTTCTGATGTGAATCAACATCTATTTATAGGTGCTCCCTATAAAATAACAAAGCGAACTCTCGAAGATACTCCAAGTGCAACCGAATACAATGAATGAAAAGGATTGCAAATCGAAAAAAAAATAATAATAGAAAAATCAACCCTCACTCATCAACAATTTTCACCACAAAAATCATCCGGTCTCGTTAGGACCATGAGTAACAGTTTATACAGAATGCATTATGTTTAGGTATCAATATGATAACAACTATCAAAGTTTTTTTGGGGGCTAACTCGAAAAAACTGCTGACAGCTGCCGCCATACAGTTTTTACATCTAAAAACCATTTGTAATTCAGAATGGCACGTTTCTGATTGGTGGAAATTAGGACGTGGTAAATAGTCAATTTAATATAAATCGAATGTCGATTGCTATTTTGATCTAAGCTAAGATATAATTTTCAATCATTTTGAAATTATGTTAACAGAACTCAAATAATGATGATTGCGTTTTTTTAAAACGTAGATATTCTAAATGTATCTTCTCAGTCCTTGATATCGACTGGTATTGCACCATCTACCGACACCAAGTTGTACGTAATATGGACACCATGATTTATTGTAGGTAGAGTTTCCCGAAAAAAATCCTACAGAATAATGTTTCATGAAATCATTTATATTTGGTTTTTTATCACTTAGTGGAAAATATTCACCCAAGACCCATTTATAGACACTCTCATCGATATTTAAAACACATTATATTTCAGGTGTATATTATAATAATAGAATGTTGTCCTTAACGATATTTCTAAGAGATTTCCAATGATTCAATAATGATGATAATGATAAATGGTTGCTTATTAAAATAATAATAAGTGACTTTATTTTCTCAGGTAGAATTACAAGTATACAAGTAGAGTATTTATTCTTAGCTTAATTGTGGAAAAACTTGGTGTCCAGTTATGAACGAGTGCATATGCTGCTCAACTCAACCAAATGAAAAAAAGACATAATATAGATACATTGGATTAACTCAATGGCGTTCTGCGTTCACTGCTTGGAAAAAAAGAAAAAGACACACAGGAGTCAGGAAACAGCAAGAAGAAAAACCTTACCTATTCTGTTCATTAAAGTATCGTAGGTAGTATTGAAAAACGCTTATCTTGAAATTATTCATGTTCAGGGGTTAGAAGCTAAAAGAAAGGGAATTTTTCAAAAATACTCATTTTATGAAGAGGTGGGGAGATAAGACCTTTATTTCTCACATTGATATTGTGAACATCGCTCCTATAAACAACTTTTCGATGTAATAATATCTGGGTAATTCATTCCTCACGATACCATAGTAGAAACATGCCGAATGCAGTTTTCTCCGGAAATTCATATTCAACCACCCTATCCCCGTCAGTTCCAATTTCCAATTTTTCTTATTCCATATATATAAATCGTAAACAAGAGTTTTGAACTTTTTGAATTCTGCTTTTAACTGGTTCGGCTAAGCAATCTCCATACACCACGTCGCCAAAATTCAATGTAGATAGAATGAGAGGATAACATTAGTAACTTTTTCTGTTTCTCTGGTTTATCATGACGATAACGTTACAGCATTCTCATCTTGAAATAGGCCCGAGATTGCAGCTCGAGAGATAATCATCAAATCTGGGAGTATTGTCTAATATGAGTCCTAAGTTACGTTTTTTTTATTTTTTTACTTTTACCTCCACTTTTTATGTCTATAATCGTTTTTACCTGTTCTCTATAGTTTTTGGGACCAAAAAGTAAGGCACCACATTTATCGTGATTGAGGTGAAGGTGATGTAGGAAAGAATACTCTACAAGTTTTTTGAGTTCGAAGTTTAGAACTTTACAAGACTCATTTACTTCAGATTTAACTGGTATAACAGTATAACTATGAGTAGTAGTATAACAGTAAGAATTTAAGATTCATAATCATAATTTGATGATAAGATGGCAAAATAACCATTAGAACTATGTATTCAAGATTCTACAATTCAGTGTAATTTCGTACGTTGAAATAAAAACGCAAATGATAGGTATGCGCTTACCTTATGAACAAGAAAAAAGATATTTACAAGAGGACGACTCATACGAGACTGTTGAGAAGCAGTTTTTTTTGTTGGAAAAATTAGGAGAAATTGTTTCTATTGGATTCGAATATGATCAAGAATTTGTTGCATAAAAATATAAAGAAAATATCCCAGAATAATTGTCGGCGTCCACCTCACATACTCTCTTAACACACCTTATGATCTCAAAATACATTAAATGTTGTTCATTGAAAAATTGCAGAGAAATTGGCAAAAACTTTAATTCACAGTTCTTCAGATGGTATAAGCGGAATATATATGATTGGGTGATTCATATTGAAATGACTCGTGCAGTGATAATTATATCAGTTTATTTCCTGAAATGTTCATTTTGGACCACTCATCTTTTCATTTCATCATCAGTTGAATATTGAACTCGATTCACTCTACTTCATAAAATCCCCAAAAAAAAATATTCTAGGTAAGCCAAGATTAAGCCTATTAACATATATACCTACTTCCAGTCGAGTCAAATTTATAACGAAAACTGCGACAAGTCAATTTTTAAATTCAACCATATATTCAAACATACAATATACAGGGTCATTCGTGCAAGTCCTGCAAATGGAACTCTCTGTGTATTTTTTATATCCTTCAACAAACCTAATTTCAACGAACTATATCATGTCTATTGTATGAATAATACCGGGTGGAATAATTATGTTATAATAAATTTATAACGAGTTAAATAAAAGTATTTTCTGAAAAACCTAAATACAGAGTTATGAAATTTCGGAACACACTATATACCAATCCAGTTGCGTTTATGGATCTTGGTCTTCTTAACCCAAGAAAGTTTATACAGCATACTCGACAAGCATCCTAGACATGAAAGAATCGATAACTATAGATAAATGCAGAACATTTCAATTCAAATTTCAAATATAATAAAATCTCTTACGATTTCTTCAGATGTTCAGATCACAATATCTGATTTTTAGCATTACTTCATGTTGTTAGTGTTCTTGTTTATTTCTTGTAGCTGAAATTAAATGAATTCAAGTATTAAATTCGAATTTTGATTAAGTATGAAAATCATTTTGAGCTTTCAAGTGTTAGACCTAGGTATATTTACTTAACTTAAACTTGCAATTTTATATCTCCAACGGTTGCGATATACCTTAAGGAGAGAGAGGATTCATTCTGTGCATGTTCAGTTTCTTGAAACCAATTTAAGCATGAATACTTTCGAAAGGTTATCTAGTCCTAGTCATACATAATAATTAGTTAATTGAAATCAGGTTTTTTAGGAACTTTAAAGAATATTAAATTATATACCAGGTGTTCCATTTAAAAGAAAGACAAAGTAGGAAGTACTATGCTGGAATCATCCTGTATATTCAAATCAATCAGTACCATTGATTTTAAAATTTTCTAATATAAGGACACGAATAAGTTGTTCCATAATGTTTGTGTCCTGGTTGTTGGAAAACAAGTGCGCAAAAATCAAAACATAGTTTTCAAAAGTTCTGAAAATATCTAGTTTAAATATTTTTTCAGAATGTTCAACGTTTATACACAACCGAAAAGAAGAAGATGGATGTCAGATCTATTTTGCATTGTATTCATTGTGAATTTCAATTTTGTATCGTTATCTTTGGCAGGGAAGTGTGCGACTTGTGGGGACTCCGATTGTGTGATCTCAAGCTCCAGTTGCTATTGCAAACGTAGTGTGTCATATAAGACAGAAAAACGATGGGATAGATGGGAAGGTAGATTTATAGAGTATAATTTGGGAGTTTTACATGCATCTGCAGATTGCTTCAATTTCATTGCTGATGAACATTCGACCCTTGGAAGCGACATATGCCCTGAAGATCCCTGTTTGTATGTGACCTTCACCAAAAGTGAAATATCCACAGTCCCCATAAATTTCTTCAGAACAGCACCGCACTTGAAAAAAATATCATTGAAAAACTCGCAGATACAAAACATACAAGTTGGAGCTTTTACTGGACTTTCCGAGCTCCAAGAATTGCAACTGGAATATAACCAGCTGACAAAGATAAAGGATGGTTGTTTCAATACTTTATCAGGTCTCAAAACTCTTGACTTTCACAACAATAAACTGAAAACGATAGAAGAAGACTCTTTTCTTGGAATATCCACTTTGGAATACTTAGATTTGAGCAGAAATCAACTAAGTTCTATCCCATACAAATTGTTCAACCCGCTAGAGAATCTAGTTGACTTGATACTCTCCCATAATTCACTAACAGTTTTAGATTTCAACATCGGCCAGTTGAAAAAACTGGGAAATTTATACCTGAATCATAATAGCTTAGAGAATATCGAGGAGTGTTTCGAAAATACCAACTTGAATTCATTGTTCTTACAAAATAACGCAATTTCGTATTTGAACGATTCTTGTTTATCTAGTTCAGTTTCCGTTTTGAATATGGCAAACAACAATATTGATCATTTGGAGGTTCTTGGTGATCTAAGTTCACTAACAACGTTAAACGTATCCAATAATAACATAAGCAAACTACCTATGAGTGCTTTCGAAAATATGAGAAACCTAATAAAACTAGATTTATCGCGAAATTCTATTAGCAAATTGAAAACTGGCGTGTTCAGTGTTGTTAAAAACATTGAATACTTGAACCTCAGCGATACAAACTTGTATAACACTGATCCACACGTGTTCACTCCTCTGAACAACCTTAAAATACTTGATGTCAGTAATAATAACTTGAGCTATTGGGATGGAGACTCTTTCATTCATTTTGATCATTTCGAAAAGATTTTTCTGGATGGAAACTATTTTTCTTGCGATATTGTGTCCTCTCTTATCAAACAATCAAAGATGAGGAATTTCTCTCTGGTTTTCACCACTGATTATGCTGTGGAGAATATAAACGGTCTACCCTGCAGCTCTTTCAACTTATCGTCGAAGAATACAACTGAAAATAATACCAAAAACTCTGAGACTTTTGTTTTCAATTCGAAAATTTTGGATGATTTCAAATATCAAATCGGTAAAGTGGCAGAAGTAGTTGACACAAATTTGGAAAAACATTTTGATTCGAGAAAAACTCAGCTCGATAACTTAGAAAGAGAAATGTTGAAAAAAATTGAAATCTCCCTAAAATCTGATATCAAGAGCCTGAACAAATCAATCAGTTCAGAGTTTCAGAATTTTCAAAAAATTATTCATCAACCTATAAAAACTAAAATCCCCGCCCCAACTAGTGAATCTACATCGATGAATGTTGTTCAAAATCAAGACTCTCATCTGAACACCTCAATCGTTAACTTGGAAAAAAAATTGACTCACTCTTTGAAGCAACTAACTTTTTTCACTTTAATTGGCTTCACAAGTTTAGCAATTCTTTTCGTGTTTGTGAAAGTCATATCATGTATCTTCAGCTCCAGAAGGAAACTTAACAGTTTTGAGTTGGCGCAAGAAATGCCCATTCTATCAAGATGAATGCAATTTTCTAGAAATTCATTAAATTGATTCGAAATTTAGTCTGATCACATTATTAACAATGTTTGATATTTTGTTGTTCTTTGTAGACAAGTGATAGTTCATCATTACTTCTATAAAACCATTATTTAAAAATATAATATATGTAAGTCAAGAAGTTTTTTAAATTAAAAAAAAAATTAACTCAATGGCATTTTATTCATGAGACTATAAAATAGCACAATATATAAAAATAGAGATAACTACCATGTGAAAACATATTTTAATATTTTACTCAACTTTTGTTATTTCACAAATCAGTTGTATCAATAAATATATAGAACAGTACATTGTTTCAAAAAAATGCAACAGATTATTAAGAATAACATACAACAGAGTTACATCATCGAATCAACTGACAAACAGTTTCTTTTTTATATTTCCAATCCCCAAACAAAACCTAAATTTTTTAGTTTCAATGTTAACAATGTCTATCAAGCAATTATAGCTTTGTTCATCAAGGTAGCTCAATCTGATACAAAAGTTTTTCATGAACGAAATTGGACCTATCAAGCTAATATAAAACATATATATTTAGACGCGTTTTTGATTCTTTAAAACTCTATGAATGATTGAAACGATTTCAATCTGAGTGTCTACCACTGACGGGGGTACCCTCCTGATGGTGGCTGCTGAGGATATCCTTGGGGAGGTTGCTGATAGTAGCCTTGAGGTGGGTAAGTACCAGGTGGGTACACTTGAGGCTGCTGACCTGAATATCCAGGATTTTGTGGATATCCACCCTGATAATTGTAATCTGAAAAATGAAATGAAAAAAGTGATATTTTGAGTTTATGCTCAAAATATAATTAAATAAATAGGATTAAATCACATGGCATTTTGAAAAAGTAATATACATGTGTGAAAGAATTCATGGCATACTATTAAAAAAAAAAAACATAAATACATTCAGAATAAAAATTGCAAAGATATGACGTTAAAATATACAGTGTGTTCTATTTAAAAAAATACCAAGTTTGTGCCCAAACTTAAAAACAGTCCTCCAAAAAAATTTAAATACACCACTGACATTTATGTATCTAATATCTCATACAGGGCCTGAGAAATAATAACATCTCCAAAAGTGAACATTTTGGTTTCGCCCTGTATTGCAGGAACAAAAGGAATATTTTTGTTTGTGCCTTAAAAAATGTTATAAATAACAATTATCATTTGTATCCGGCCACTCCGGCCAGTCAATGAAAAGGCTTTATTGAACTAGGAGAAAAATTAAACAACATGAAAAACTGAAATATCACTAAAGATAACTATTTGAGGGTCCCTTACATAGAATATAAAATATTGTTCTATATTCTAAAGTCCCTTACGTAAGAATTACATTTGAGTAACAGTCGTGCAACTGTCAATATTTAGGGGATCCTTAACTTTAAGGAATGTTGGTGCAAACGAGTTTAGGGTCGTTTGCACCAACGTCCCTTAAAAATTCAAGTGACAGTTCGATGATTAAACCTAACCTCAAATTTAAGCCTTCCTTAGGATGGGATTATAACCTAAAATAATTTGTCAAACTCATAAACTATGAACTTATAGCAAAAAATTTGAAATTTCAACAAGCATGAAATCGTCAAAATGACAGTTAAGTTAGGTTAAGAAAATAACAACTATCGTCAGCCAATGAAATGGCTTTATTGAACTAGGGTAAAGTTCAACAACATATCACTAAATAGAAATATTTAAGGGTCCCTTACGTAAGAATTCTGTTTGAGTGACAGCCATTCAACTATCAATCAATAAGGGGATCCTTAACTTCAAGGGAGCCTTAACTTTAAGGAATGTTGGTGCAAACGGCCCTTAATGCTCTGAATCTTTTGAACAGAGTTTCATTCATCCAAAGTAACCAATTGTTTCAATATAGCTACTATAGATTATTTTTAGATGATTAATTTCTCGAAAAAGGAGCTTTTCACGAAGATTTTTTTTCGAAAATGGCCAATTGTTCATTAAATAACGTTCAACTTACTTTTAAGAGTTGGGTCAATTGAATTGCTGGTATAATTATGATCATTATGAATAAATGAAACTTGTGACTGGAATTTTGTGTTCGTACAATATTCACCGCATTAATGAAAACTTATTTTCCGAAAATCACATGTACAAGTCAAAATACAAAATAGAAGGGTATGATTGAACAAGTATACTGATGGGACAAGAAAATAGATATGGCGAAGGAGTTTAAAACTCCTTGTTGTAACTACCACGATTCTGAAGAACAAACATGATTCAGTGAAGAAAGAACATGAACCAGACAATGAGAAGAAGGCCTCTTTATTTGGCCTTGACGCATGTTAATGTGTCAAGCTGATGAAGTGCAAGCATGAGATTTGAAGCAGTTAAAAATTTCTTCGCATCTGCCGATATTATAGCAATGGATGAATTATACACATGAATAATAGATAATACATGGATGAACAGGGGTAGTATATTCGCTTGCATTTCTTCGATCATTCTTCAATCGTATTTTTTCGTTTTCCAAATATTGATGTGAATAAACTCAACAAAACGGCTTAAAATGCGTATAATACGATATCTTAGAATTATATACTCACTCTGGTAAGGCAAAGTACCATAAGGGTTGTAACCTTGAGGCATTGGAGGTGCTGCATAAGCTGGATAGGGCGTGCTAGCGGGGGGAGCATAGGGTACAGGCATACCTTGCACCTGCACTGGATATGGAAGGTTACCCCCTTGTGGTGCTTGCGGAGCTGAACTCGCTTGTGGCTGCGGAGGGGTTGTTGGACTTTCCTTCTTTACTTCTGAAATCAGATGACCATCAACTATCCTCCTTCATTCCAAAGTTGAACAGTGTCGTAGTATGTGAGGTTGCGTTACATTTTTGCTATTGTATTTACACTGATTGTCTCGGAAAAAGACAATAATTTATCCACAAGGATAAATACAGGACCGCATTTCGAAAAACTTACATAAAACATGAATTAGTCCGGTTCCTATTCTCTTGTGACAAGTGTGCCATGCAAAGTGAAAATTGAATTCTTTAGAATAACTTATGCAGTTTCTCATGGCAATAACGAAATTTCTGTGAGGAATGTAAGGAATTGAAAGAAAAATCAAGATATTCTGAGTAATCCCTGAAATTATGAATAATTCATGACTGTTTGAAAAAGCTTCCTGAAGTGAACAAACCCATGAAATTTATTGAAATATCGTGAAACACCCTGTATATCAAAATAAACAAATTCACCGAACTATGCGGTGTTGCCAAATTCAGCATTGCTAAACAAAGCCATTTCTGATGTATGTTCAAAAAAATTTGTCGTCAAGTTGGGTATGGAATTTTGAAGGTTTAATTTTCTGAACTACGTTTAAATGTAAAATATTGACGTTTAAACTTCCATAGCCTACTTGACAAAGAACTTTTTCAAAAGCATGTTATTAGATACAAGGTGCAAGGTCTGATCCGTTAAGGCGGGCTAAAGCCTGACTCAAAATTTAACAGCGTATTAGGTAAGTCTGTCTTAACCAGAAAACGGTGCAAAAAGGCATAAGCCTCAGTGGTCTGCAAAATCTAGCTTATGATCTACCTCATGAGCCTGTGTTTTTTTTGTTCAACATCAACCTTAATCCTGCAACTCAAAAGTTACTTCTAATATATGACCAACTTATGGCAGTAGTCTGCTTTCATCTGTAAGAAAATCTGTAGCCTTTCTAGACTTAATGGAAAATTGCAATTCTGGACGCTTTTTAAAAATCTGTAACTTACATAAGTCTTTAAATATCAAAGACTACTCGATCCGTTATCGGAAGCATATAGCATATCGCAAGGTATATTGTGGGGTTATGTTGAATTTTTTTTTCCATAGAATATAAAATATTTTTCTATACTCAACTACTTTTTGTGACTCATTCTCAAACTTGTTGTTTTTTCTCGTTAAAACGAACTCAAATTGAACATAAATATATACAATAATCAATATGTACTTAGGATCGCATATTATATAGTAGATTCTTTCTTATGATCTTATTACGAAGTAGTTCAAAATTGAAACTTCCGATACGACAGTTACAGAAAAAATTCCAGAATTGCATTATTAACGAATCAGCCACATAAAGATCACTCAATCGTATGCTACAGATTCGTAGCGTATAGAAAAAAAGCAGAACACCGCCATTAATTTTGATTTTCAGCAGCCGCCATCAATGACAATAACTCTTGAACAGAATATACATACTTGGGAGTTTCAAAATCAAAAAGGGGCCCACTTCGAATTGAGAAATTGTGAGAACATATTTCAGAATGTGACAGCAATGCTATCATCTGTCACGATTCGTATCAGCGCCCTCTGAACAATCACTACCACAGAATCCAATAGGAAAATTTTTCATGACCTTGCAAGCCATAATATTACAGCCGCTACATAACTTACGAGAATCAACTGCAACATTGGGGAATGGAGCATGAGGAACGGAGGCTGTATGCCTGCTAGATTCCTGGGTAAGATCCTTCAGCAGTTCTTCCTTTTCAGTCTTTCTGGCGAAGCAATAATCCGAAACTTTATTCTGGAACGCCACAAGTAACTACAAATGAAAAATATGACATTATTGGGGCTTTCATGAACGCAGAAATGAATTCCTCACTTGAGTCAAATCGTTATAAAACTTGGTTCCTTCTTGGAGATTATTCAAAAGTTCCCTGAATGCATCGTGAGCTCCAGCCAGTGTACACATCATCTCTTCTCTCTTTCCTGCTGTGGAACCTCTCTCTTGCACAAACTGAGCGTTGGCATCCTGCAAATATTTTTTTAGAATACGGCACCTCTACTTATTTCCTTATATTCCTGGTTATTACTGATCTAAATACATTTCAGGAGAATTCTAACAGTACAACCTTTATATCTACATGATTTATTCAATTTGTTTACTTCAGAAAGAGTCAAGGGTATATTTTAACCTCAAACGCCAAAGAACTAACCGTAATTCTCTGGATTAACCCCTCTTGCTTCTCGATACTTTCCCTCACTTGTTTTTGCAAAGGTCCGTAGGTTTCGCCCAGGATTTCTACAGACAGAGCAGCTTCGCTGATAGCGCCATCTTGCGCCAGAGCAGCCATGAACTTATCCTTCATATCAAAGGTTGCGCTCTTTAGTTCGGATTCGATAACATCTCGCTCCGCCTTTAAAGTTTCCACCTGCAAAATAAAACATTTTCGTAACAAAGCTGACGCCAAAATTTTCAGCAGACATACGAGAATTTCATTAATTTAATTTATTGTACAGAACACAATGTGTAATGAAAAATTCGCCTCAACAGAAGCTCGTAAAAATCGACGAGTGCTTCTATGAAAGAGGCACAATGACATAACCTTCAAAATTGCAAAAAGTTATTGAACAAAACAGCTCATATTCGAACTAAATCGGATCATTCTAACTGTGGTATCTGAAGCCTTGTTTTTCATTCAAAAATAATGGATTTCCATTACTACAACTTTAAGAAGACATCGTACAGCATGCATCTATGTGCGACTAACCTCCTCCATTAAACCCCTGAGAGTGTCAGCAGCACCAGAGTTCAGGAAATCTTCAGAAGCACCCCTAGGTACAGCATTCTCCCATTCCGACGTAGGCTTGCTGAGCATCATCATCCCATATCTATGCTTCTCGAACTTTTCACGTACTATCTTATCAGCCTGAAAAAACGCCACTGAAATCTCTGAGTGAAACCCAGACGGCATAAACTCACATTTATCGCGTTATTGATCAACTGACGATACTTGGCAGAATTGGAGGTTAACATCTCTGTGAGTTTACTAGAGGGCGTTCGTGTCCATTTCTCCTTGAATTGGGCTCTCAGTGAGTCGTCAGATTCTCTTTCTTCGTTCAACATTCTGTCAGTCTGCGAAGGAAAACGCTTATTTGAGTCCCGTGATTCCGGTTTCAAAAGGAAATATAAAGATTACGTTGTTAAGCTACAGAACATTATGGGCGGGTTTCACAAAGCCTTAATTGTATGATTAAGCGCTTAAACATCGGTTAGTGAAGGAATTCTATGATCAATATGTAAATAAATTTGATTGTGCAATTAAGGGTTTGACGGTGGCATAAAATATTCCGCAATCAACACGTCTTAACGAACAATCAAGAGCGAAATGCGTTTCACAAAGCATTTTTGACATCTGATTAACTGAAAAACCGCGTCTGTTTCATAATCAAATTGATTGAACGAGATAGAGCAATCAAACTAATTGATTGCGCGATATTACAAATGTTGAGTGACATAAATTAATTTTTTTCGGAGAAACTTGATGATGAATCTCTATCGTTTATCATAGATACAGAACAATAAGGAAAAGAAATGATCCTTTTTCAAACTATGATGACCATGAATCCAAATTTCGAAAAAAAACTGTCATGGAATTGATTCAAGAAATAAGGAACTAGTATCTCGACAAAGAAGGAATAAAGCAATTGACGCCCGCTTAGAAATCTAGGTAGTATTGAGATTTTTTGCAATGGGAGGATTTCAAATGATGAAAGACACCCACATCAATATTTCTAATATCCCACGTTTCTACAATTGACAAAAATAACCTTTTGTCCTCTGAAGTGTAGTTTATGCCTCTCATACACTTTTTTTGGGTATCGATTTTTTATTTTGAAGAATGTAGATATGAAATTTAAGTACAGTGAACTCCGATCAGTCGAACTCCATTAGAAACTGTTTGACTTATCTATTGTTCGGCTCAACAAAAATTCGAGTTATTGAGGCGGAAGTTCGACTCATTAATAAGAGAAAAACTCAGGTAAACACGAAAGCATCATTAAGAAAAACCAGCGTTTAATCTTACATACGTTTAACCTAGAAACATGTCCCAAGAGATCGAAAAAAATCGTATGATATCGCTCACATGTGGTTTTCATCTTCCTTGGTTTCATTTGTTAGATAAAAAAGTTCTACTCATAGAGACGACTTATGGAGATGGAGGTTCTTGTGACCTCTCCAGCAGTTCGACTCATCTACTAGATCCTCTAGTCTAGACCTAGACCCAAGAACAGTGATCGATTCATTGAGGTGAAAATACACAGGGTAAGATACGCATGAATCGGGTCCAGAACAAGAAAGTTCACTGTATAAATTATTCAATTACAGTCTCAACGTTTCCGTAAACAAAACTCAACACTTTGAACTACAATACGGAAGTAATTCATGATTAACCTAATTCTTAATTTCTTCTGTCTTCTGTGCTCATCGTTGATAGAGCGATTAACTCTAATACATTCACTGCTAGATTCTGCTGTTTTTCTCCGTTAACTGATCGTGCGGATAAATTTAGAAATCAAGTTTTGTGAAACCCGAATGTAGTTAATCTATTTGTCAAATTTAACGGAGCAATCTGTTAATCCTGCAATTAACGTACCTTCAGCTTTTATTTTAGCCTATATTTACACTATTTTTTTTAAACAACAATACTCCTCAGATACAATTCATCAACTTTGTAACAAAAAAAAAATATATTGATTCTAAGTTAAAACACCTCACCTCGTCTAATATGTCCTTGTTTCTCTTCAGCAGCTCTGGCAGCTCGTCTATCAGCGTTTGCAGCTTACTCAGCCCTCCCAACTCACTCACAGCATTGGCTTTCTCTATAATAGACGGGGGCAAGCTTTTACCATCAGTAACCTCTATAGAAGCAGGCAGATTCATTAACGACAGCACTCTAGGAAAGAGAGAAAATGAAAAAGCTCCTGTTTCACCCTGAACTTCATCCTATTTACCGTTTAACACTTGAGTTGACTCCCTAAGTCTTCCAATCTCGGCATTGACAAGTTCTTGCTTTCTAAGATCATAAGCTGCCATAGCCTGGTGGATTGCAACCGGTACAAGATCGCTGAAAAGGTCTGTAAAAATTTTTTAATCTCGTTATTTTATTTTTAAAAGTTAGAAACGCATCATACTGAAATGAATAAGCTGATGATGCAGTGTTAGTTAATATTGGCAGTGTTTTATATTATTCTAAAATACTATTTCAAAATTTTATTAAATTTTTTAGTTCTTTACTCAATTCAAAGAATAATTATAACCTTTGAAATTCTGACTCATGGGTGTCTGAACTGGTAAAAGTCTAACTGGCTGGGCCCTTCCCAAAGGATTCAAGGTCTTGAAGTCAGGAATTCTTTCGTGATAGATAAAGTCATTATCTTTTGTGGCTTCTGTCAGATTTCTTTGAGCTTTCAGGAAGATGTTATTGAACAAGGTTCTTCCAGACCTTTGTTGGGATGCCTTGAACAGCTCCACCGAATGCTGGAAGAAATTTTGTTAATTTTTCACGAATCAAAAATTTTTTTTTCGTGTTCACCTGTAACCTTGCAAGTTCTTCCCAATAATTTTCTCATTCCTGCAGACTAAACTCTGGTAAAACTCCGCTATAGCGTGAAATCCTGCCTGTTTTCCTGCAATCTGTCACAATATTATAGCATTAGAATAAAAAACAAACATTTAAGCAGTAAGGGTTATCACAATTGGTAATCTTGGACTTTAGGCATGTAAGAAATTGAGAGATTCAGGCTTCATTTGAAAAGTTTCAATTGGAATATATTTCTTCATTACAGAATTAGTGTTCACTGTAAAAGTGAAGAAAAACTATGAAAAGATGACAAGAAAAAACTTTTTCGTTTAATATCTTGCTCTTTCATGCTACAATCTAGCATTATGTCATATTTGATATCAAATGATTGCAACTAGTATAGACTTTGTGATTAGTCTTAATGAACAGATAAAACAAAACATAAATATTGAGTGTTTCAACATCTTAAAGTATATAAAAAAATAGAATTATTGACGTACAGATGAAATATTGCATTATTAATATACCAAAACAGTACCTAATAATAAGTAATTCAAATTTTGTCTTCAAGCAGCCACTCTTAGGGAAGTTGAATATACTGCACCTCAGAAAGATTGAATTTTTCTCAGTACCCCCTAACTATTCCTATAGGAAAACTTACAATTGGTATCCAGTCTTTATCCCAAAGCGGCTTAAGATTCTCCGTTGGAATATCTTCAGAGCCTCATTGTAAAGATCCTCGCAAGAAGACGCTAACTTAGCCACAATAGCATCTTTCATGTTATCTAAGTAGAACACTCAATTAAAATAAGATAATTTTCATAAAGGAATATTAACAAACCGTGGATGGCCTTGTGAACAAAAATTTCTTGAGCCTGTGCTAACATCAGAGCAGACAGGGCCCCCAGAGTATCAGGATTCAGATCAGGTGTTGGATCTTGTTGAATTGAGAGCATCACTGTGGATTTAAGGTGGTGAAAGATACCAGCAGATTGCTAAAATGATTATGTGGAACTTTATTACTTGCTATAAAGGATTACTATATGGTTTTTTACCTGTAGAAGTTTCACAGCTAGTTTTAAACCTTCATCACTTTCTATACTCTGGTTAGCTGCCACAGAACTCTGAAGAGCAGCAATATTAAACAAGACACAAATTTTTTCATAACTGAGAGAAGAAATAGCTGAAAAAATAAGTTAATAAAAAGAAAAACCCAAAACTGAAGGGTTAACTTACTTAAACTTTGTCTAGATCCAAATATAGAGCCTTTGTCGAATGCATCTTTCCACTTGAAAGGTATCTGAAGCTCATTTGGTGGTATTTTAGATTCTATCGAGGCCAGTTGATCATAATAACTGTAATATTAATAGTTTCAAAGTCTCAACAATAAAGTAATTTGTCTTGCAAATAAACTCATTTGAGGGCATCTTTTCCTATTTGCAATCGAATTTTTCAAGTTTTTTTTTTAATAATCGCAATCAAATTAGGAATTTTATTTTTCTTATTAAAAAATAAATGACAGCCTATATTATGAAAGGCTATGTTTGTGGTGTAGGCAGCGGATACAAGCATTGATCCTTAAATCGAATGAAATAAAGACACAAAGGATATTCTTCAAATTGATACTTATAGTTAATCAAAGTATGAATCATACCCATAAATAATTTCCAGAGAACTCTCGTACTTCTCGAAGGCCTTCCAGATAGCATTACTCCTCATCTTCGCAAATTCATTTATTGCGTCCGAATAATCAACAGGCTCATCGGCCGTGCTGAATCTCGATTGTATCACATTTTGAAGAGGTTTAACTACATCGATTTCTGATGGTTTTTTCAGGGGAACTTGCAACAACTCGGCCATTTTGATTCAAATAAACGTCAAGTTTATTTTTGAGGTTTGACAACCCACTGGACGTTTTCCGTCAGTTGTCACATTACGTGCAGACAGGTGGTGCAACCTTTGAATGCAAAATGTTTCTGGGTTTTAACATATGATCATAGAGAACCACAGAATCCCTCTTTGTCGATGATGTGTTACTGTTATCTGTGTTCTTATTATTTATTAAACAATAACAACAACAAATACGTGCTTAAAGTGATTGAATGGCTATTCGAAAGAAATTAAGAGCCATTAAGGACTTTCAGATTTCCTCTTCTAAATGGAATAGTTTTGATAATTTTTTTTGTAAAAGGTCCTCTGTCTCTTCATTTATATATATTGTCGAAGACAAATTAACCTAACCCTAACCTGATACCTTTTGGATTATTAATGTGTTTTAACTCTACTATTACTACTAAAAGTGCTAGTTGAATCATTATGCCTTATCAAATAACGCCTTTGGAACATTTTTCCACCGAAATATTATTGATAATATTCAGTTATTTATCTCAATCAGATTTAATCAATTTGAAGAATGTATGTACTCGGTTTTACAAAATAATTCATCACCATTGGGATGTAATTCTCTACAATCGTCGTGAAAAATATTTAGTTACGAACCAGTGCAGCGAATATATTCGAAGGAGGTAATAAACATATAAATTTACCTTAAAGTTGTCAATAAATATGTTTCTTGTAGATCCCCAAAGCTGCTTGCACCCTTCGAAAAACATAGAATATCGAATAATTGGAAAGTGGGAAGATACGTGGAAAGTAATATATATTTATCTAGAGGATTTATACCTCAATTTCATTTAGAGAGAAATTCTATATGGATAGGTAAAGGTGGATGCATAAAATGTTGCCAAAGAATTGAAAACCAAATTATTTTGCACCGGACAAAGTACAAATTACATGGTTATAATCATACAGAGGTGTGCAAGTTTGTTGTTAAAAATAATTATGTTGCAACAGTCAATAGGTAAGGAATTAATTAATTAATTAATTGCACCATGTAACGCTTTGTTTTTCAGGAACACAATAAGACTTTTTTCCCTTGACGAAGGACGATATACCTCAGTTATAAATGTGACTGATACGAAGTTGTCTAGTGTTGATATGGAGTATAAAAAGGTTGTTGTAGGGAGTAAAGATGGTGCAGTACAATTATATACTGTTTCACAAGATTCTAGTCTTGTGGCTTGTGAAAAAATGGAGTACAATGATCGTATATGGTCTCTAGCTTTAAACAAAGGTTCTCTTGCCATAGGCACGGCAGCGAATAAATGCAGAACTTGTATCATTGTGTCAGATATAGAAAGGTGAATACAATATAATAATAATAATAGATTTTCGTTCAAGAAATGATGAATTGTTTTTTCAGGGGTCAAACTGTCCACAAATTTCGTGCCGATTACAATGGTGGAGGAATTCTTCATATGAAATGGGAAAACCCTTATGTACTTTGGTCAGGGGGCTATGATTTTTGCCTGAGAAGATGGGATCTCAGATTGGGTCAATGTGTTCAAACATTTCTAGATCCCTGGGCATCTAAAGTCACCTGTTTCGATTATGACTTTGTTAATTCGGTTATTACAGGGTGTGACGACAGCAGGGCAACGTTATGGGATATAAGAAAGGACCAATATGTTCAGGTATGAAGTGAACGTCTCCCAAAGAGAAAAAAATTATTGCTGTGTTTTCAGATATATTACATGGAATCTGCTGGACGTACTAGGACGAGGTCGCCGATACAAAGCATAGCATTCGATGCTGAACACTTATTCGCCGCCACAGATCTCTATATGAATATGCTGGACTTCTCTGTGATTCGCGGAGGTACTCAAGATTATAGTAAAATTTTTTCTAAGCAAATTGTGATATAAATTTGTGAAATATAGGTCAGTTTTTTAATTAGAAGCGGTATTAAAATTTGGTGTGCTAGTGAGTTCCAGATCCTAAAGCAGAGGGGTTCAGTGATTCTTCATTTGAAAGGACTTGGAAGCCTCTTTACAAGGTGAACCAATCGAGATTATTTTATGGAAGTCAATGGAGAAATATTTGAACTTTTGATTAAAAAACGCAGATCTAATTTTTTCGATTATACCCATGATAAAACAATTACATTTTTTCAAAGATCTTATTAGTCTGAAAAGAAGCATCAGCCTTTCTTCTCGGAGATTTTCAAAAATGTGAATTATGAAAAAACCTCGAAGTTGTCTGTATTTCAACAGAGTTCAATTTTGGTTTTTTTTTCGTATTTCCTCAGTTAAAGAGAATTTTCTCAGGAAAATTCTAACTTTTGGAATCAAAAATACTCAGAATTCAATGGAGAATCTATTCATGCAATAAAAAATGGGTCTTCCCATTTGAAAAATAAAAGTAGAAGTCACTTCCGGAAATCCTAGAACCTTCAAAAAATATACCCTGTATATTGTAAAAACTAACCAAAATATTCAAGGTGGCTTCATTTGAGATTTTGCGGAAACGGCTCATTAAAATTATGTTTTTTATGGATCATTGTAGAGAGGCTTCCAAGATATTCAAAATGAAGTATCACTCTTTCCTTTTCAATTTTTTGACGGGGTTAAAGCGCCCTCTCTTTGGGCGTTGCTTGTTCAAGCCTCAAATATACCTCAAAATATGTCCCCCAAATAAAATCATTCGACAAAATTTTTCCATGTAACAAACTCCACAAGTATTAATGAATTGGTTGAGGCTTTCGCGGCCATCGTTCAATGTGAGATGTTCTTTCGAGCATTTAGGCCGTCGACGACGGCCTAAATGCTCGAAAGAACATCTCACATTCCACAAGTATTGTTGAAGATCGTCGGACTTTTTTTAAACATTTCAAGATATAGAGGTTATGTAGCTGGGCAGTGCAGCTTTGACATCTGTCAACAGCCAAACCATTAAATTGACTTCTTCAAAGAATTCCACCCCCATCTTCTGCACCAAAATTAAGTTTTGCAAATTTAACATCTTATACAAATATATTCAGATGATAAAAACATGTTTACAATCTTAAGCCTAAATATCTCAATATAAAACCTTCGTAAAGATGGAAGATGTTAATACAATACATTGAAATAAATTATATATGTAAAAATGCTTTGCTGCGATTTCTGCCATCGGAAATGTCAAGAATCTTGATCGATTTGAGCGTAAATTTCTCTCCCTAAAATGTCCTATACCTGGGAAGAGTTACAATCACAAATAATATGAAATTGAATGAATGAAAATTTCTTCCAATTGTGAGAAAATCTTCGTTCAATTTCTCGTCTTCATTACACGATCACTACACTTGTTACAAGGGTCAAACTCGAAAAGTTTTTAGAACTCATAAGTACATTTGCCTAAATTCATAGTTTCAAGACACTTTTAAAACTGATGTTAAGCTTATATGTATAACATCAAAAATATTCTCTTAAATTATTCTTTTTCATTCTTCTTGTCAGATCCGATGAGTTTCTCGTATAAAGTGTACACTTTATAAATCTAGGGAGTTACCATGTAGTTTTCTCCTAACTTGTCTATTAATTTATTATTCTATCGTGCGTCTGATGGTACTGTAACAAACATCCGATTGCTCCAAAATAACCTTCGTGTTCTAAGAACAGAGCCTTCATTGTTCCTTTTGACCAGTAGTCCATTGCATAAGCTAACAATTTCATCGCAATTGGGTTGACCCGGAGGAAATTGCCTATAAAAACCACCTGGAACAAGGGAGAGAAGTGAATATATACGAATCGTATGGGATTTTTTTTAACTCACCCTCTCAATTTTTTCTTGAATAGCACACATTCGAGCTATGGAACCAATGTTATTGGTTATCGTCACTAAAGTGGCTCTAGCTAAATCTTCCCTCTTCACTTTACTCCTCTTTTCTCGTGAATTCATGTGCCCAAAGCTGAAAATCATTTTTTTTAAATTTATTTTAATCATTTTTGACCCGAACTAACCTGCTTGCTACCAAATCTCCATTGAGGCCAAACCTGGAATAGTCCCCACCATAAATGTCACGAACCAACTTGTCGACATTCGTGTTATCCCCACTAGCTGCCAATTCGATGGCCTCCTCAAATGTATTGCAGCCTGTTAGAAGACAGCAAAGGCCAAGGAAAGTACCTCCTCCCAAACTGAACAAGAACAGAGCGGTTAGCAAAGCAGTCAGTGTATAAGGTGTAGCAAAAAAAAATAGTTATTTATGATTCAAGTGCAGAAGGCATTGATATTCTTATAGAAGTTTTTGAATGAACGAGTGTTAGAATGAGTCATCTGTATGAGAATCATATATTATTTTCTCTAATTCGCTGAATTTTTATCGAAATTAATGAAATACTGCCGTAAATATCGTTTAGTAATTTTTGCATTGAAAAATATTGATTTTCAGAACTGTTTTCTCTCTCATAAACTTGACAGATGTTGAGTAAATCTGTGGTAGAAGGTCAACATGTTTTGTTCTACGAAATTTGGTAGAATAAACAGATTTAACACATAATTGAAGAATAGTATATTCTAAAACAAGTTGCAGAATGAGCTCCTATTCCAACTCCTTCTTCGCTCGTTTTCGAAAGAATGAGAGTTGGAATTGCCTTCTGCAACGAAAATTGGACAATAATTTCTCTATTTCAATCAAGTTTTGTGAAATACTCCCGAAATTCAAATAAAAATTTAGATTAGTGATTTTTGTATTGCATCTTGGCAGTCGGTGTGACGAAATTTGACAGATCACGGAATTTGAATTGATTTGATTTGAAAATTGATAGGATCAGAGGTCAGTATTGACAACCACAAAACGAAAAATATAACTGGAAACGATGCTCTAATGAGGTCATTACAGCATTAGTAATCTTATATATAAAGGGTTTCTCACGAATTTGGCTCTATAGAATATTTTTAGGAAAGACACAAGATGCAGGATTGAAATTCTAAAGGTAACTTCAAGTAAGAAGACGACGTCTCGTATTTTTTGAAGGTTTTAGGACTTCCGGTTTTTCCGGAAGTGACATCAACTTTCGTTTTTCAAATGAGAAGAACCATTTCTTAGTGCATAAATAGATTCTCCATTGAATTCTGAGTCTTTTTGATTGCAAAAGTTTGAATTTTCCCGAGAAAATTCTCTTTCAATGAGGAAATACGAAAAAAAATCTCAAAACTGAACTGTGTTGAAATACAAACAACTTCGAACCCGATTTTTTCGAAGCATTTTCGAAATCTTCGTCAAAAAATAATAGGGGTGCATACGTCCAAGACTTTTATCCCAAAATGAATATTTTTCGAGATATTCAGGAAAAACGATTTTGTCTTCAATTTTCAATCTCATTCCAAATGTGTTTTTTACTGAAAAATAATTAGCGGTCAAGTGAAATTTTTGGAAATCTCTGTTATCGAGAAAATGTTTTCTATAGTTCAGACGAGTTAAGTTCTTGAATTATCATCTGTAATGCGAGAGCAACAATCAGAAAAGTTTAAGCACGAAATCCCATCTTTCTAACCCCATCTACACCATTTCCAAGTGTAATTCAGAAAGTGTCAAGTGTATTTCAGATTAATCACTTTAATTTCAGAAAGCCTCAATTGAATTTCAGATTAGTCAATTGAATTTCAGAAAACATCAAATGTATTTCGGATAACATTTTATTTCAGATAACATTTGATGTTTTCTGAAATACAATTGGCTAATCTGAAATACAAATGATGTCTTCTAAATGTCAATTGACGATTTCTGAATTACAATTGAAAATGGTGTAGTGTATCTTCGGTATCAGACTTATACAACGCAAGATACAGATAACTAAAGGCATCTATTCAAGAAATAATGGATGAGCTTTTGGAATTGTGTGGGATTCTTACCTTGTCCCTGATATTCTCTTATAGTTAGTGGGCGAATTGACAGACAACACGCTAACCCCTGAACCTATATTGACTATCAAAAATGGGTAAGGATTAGAGAAGTCATATCTCTCCTTTTTGCACAAGGTATCGTCAGTTGGATTACTCCAATAGTAACATTCGGTGTGATTGTATCTGTCGACAAACTGCAAGCCTTTCAACAATGAATCAAACTCGTCATACTTGGCCAATTTCATGTTTACCTCCTAAAAAAATTTTTTTTTCAAATTCACAAATTTGTTTCAAGCCTCTATTTTCTAGTACTGACCCTTTGAAAATCGTTCTCAAATTTATATGCACCTCCTCCTGTCGCACAGACTGTGGTCACAAAATTTGCTAACCCTTTGGACTTGGCCAGTGACAAAAAGTTTTTCATTTCGCTGGTGGGGAACCTGATAAAATGAAGGGTGCCTCTTCTTCCCCTGATAAAAATATCGTTCATCTTGAAGAAAAATATTCGGTTTTTCTCTTTCAAAAATAAAACAATGGTTAGGTGTTAAAGCAATGAATAGATTGGCACCGTTAGTAGTAAAATTGTCCTGCCAATTTTTTTGAACACATAAGAAAATTAATGTTCACCTGAAGATGTACATCTCGATGTCCTGTTTTTCCATAGGCCGAGTTCTTCGTCAAATATTTCCTTATATTTTTTACTGAATCAACCTCAGACTCCAATTCAGCTTTTGTGCTATCTTTTGGTTCGAAATAGACCAATTTGCAGAGAGATCCACCTATGTCCATTCCAAACCATGGCATAGCTGCAATAAATTAAATATAAAAATCAAACACTAAAGAAATATATATTCAACTCGAAAAAATGCAAAGAAATAATTCAATATCAACATTTTATATTGAATACCTCAAAAAGATTGGACTGTTTCTACTTATGAATGTGAAAGTCTTTATACTTGTTTATTTTTCCTTTATAACTCGCTTTTCATATCCTTTATTGAAAATTACAATATCCTTTTCACAAGTATTAAGTAAATATGATGAAGCTTTATAACTTCTGAAGCAGAAATAAGATTTGGATGATGTCTTCACCATTGTTTAGGAAATGATATATATGTAATATTCATTAAAATGTCATATTTCCTGTGAGAGGCATCGAAAAAAAAAGAGATGCCACATTCCAAAAGTTCAGGTTAGTTAGTACCCTAATACAATGATAGTGTACTGTACTTAAAAGATTCAAGTCAACAAAAAATGCCTCTGTGTCTCTTCAAGATTCATTAAAACTCCAATAAATAGATCTGTATCCCATCGAAACATTGAAAGTGTTTGAATGAAAAGCAATTATTCTTCGCAGATGATTTTTAATTCAACAGTAGAAAATTATAGAAAAGTAAGCAAAAACATGTTATCCCAAGTATTGCAAGCACACCCATTAAATATCTCGTATTTGAAGGATATTTCAGCAATTATGCCATTACATTAAGATTCCAGCAGATTGAAGTGATAACTCATTTTATATCGCTTCATTTCCATGTCACTCAGTCAAAACGTGAGATAATCAAGGCTTATTGTATGTAAAATAGAACGTAAAAAATGACGGTGGAACCCGCAGGAATAATCAAGTCAGAAGTGTGGTTCTTATTTAACCTATTAGTAGGTTTATTATCGTTAAAACTATTCGATAGACTTATATTTCTTGTTGGGAATTATATCGGCTGCATAGTTTAAAAACTATCATCCTGCAATGGAATCTTTTGATATCACGTTAAAAGATTCAAGAAATCTATCAATATCCGCTTCTATTCGGCATTAATGATATGAGGAAAGGTATTGTTATTCATTAACCATTATTGGGGAAACTTCGACTTTTTCATAAATTCCTCATCAACCCACGTCAAGAATAAATTACTCTACATTTTCACAAAACTTTTCTTCTGCACCGAAATGACGTACATGTTCAGTAACTTCTTCGTAAATGTTCTTATTCCAGGATGTAAGGAAACTTTATGGTATCAAGAATATACATAACTTGATTTCATTTTGTACTAACTCAACTCCAGATTTAAGTTGCAGTCTTACAAATGGATTATGTATCTGATATTCAAACATATTCCTAGTGTAAATACAATATTTATTAATAAGTTCCGAAACGAATATTTTCATTTATCTACTATAAGATTCTTCAAAAATTTTGAGTTTTTTACGACTAAGAAGTTCAAATTCGATATGATCAGCATGGGGCTCAAACACGATATTCGAAAAAATATCTGAAATAATACAAACATCAAAGAAGCGCAAATTATTTAAGCTTCTAGAGTTCAACCAAGGTCTCCAATAACATGGTCATTTGGATTATGGGGGACATCCTAAAAATTTTTGAAAATAGCAGAATGGTGTTCACCTGGTTTATGTAGTTTGCACAGTAGGATAACAAACCCAGTTTTCATTGAAATAACGAAGATTCCTACTTGAGTTGTTTGAAATATCAAGGCGTTCCCATACAAAAACAAAAGTCTCAAGTATACATCGATAAGAACACAAAGTAATTTGAATTGAATGACGAATACAAATTAAACAAATATTTTTCAACTATTGATGCGATCTTGAAGCATATTCTAAGAAGAAAAACCAAAAGTTATCCAGAATATCACCAAGAACTTGTCGAAAAAAGTAATGATATCATAACCTCCAGCAAAATAGATGTAAACTTTTTGCTATGAACAGTAGAAATTTGGGAAGTCAGTATCTACAGTTCTCTATCCACGACTGATGTAAAGTTTTGATGGGAAAGACAAATTTTCTCAGGAAAGTCATCTAAGGCATTACCAGGATGTTGGAATAGTTATTTCTCTATTTCGGAGTCGTAATGAGTTCATTACACTACAGTATGAACTCATTACAGCATTGTTTTCAGTTATATTTTTCGTTTTGTGGTTATCAGTACTGAATTTCATATCACTCTGAATTTCGAGAGTATTTTACAAAACTTTACTGAAATAGAGAAAATATCGTCTAATACTCGTGGCAGGAGGCAACACTCATGCATTCATGCTTTCGAATTTCGCATTCGTATTGGAATAGGAGCCTATTCTGCAACTTGTTAGAATATACTATTATAACACAAGTGCAGAGGCATTCATATCCTTCCACGAGTTCAAAATACAAAATCAAGCCACGAAGTGACGAGTTTTTGAATGAACTAGTGTTAAAATAAGCCTTCTTCTGTACTAGTATCATACTAGTCTGTCTTATCGAAATTAATAAAATATTTCCATAAATTTTGTTCGCTGATTTTTGTTTTGAAAAAGATCGATCGGCAGAACTGTTTTCTGTCTCATAAATGGGAGAGATTATAAATAAATCCGCGTAATCAATAAATAGTACCATGAAAACTGTGCGAGAATTAGATATTCTCGTGCGATTTTGTTCTAGAAAATGTGGCTGAATTAAATTTGACACATAATTAGTGAAAAAGAATATAAAGTATTTGGGAGAAAATGAAAACTTAACAACAATAATAAATAAGCTTTATTTTGAATGATCTCCACATCTAAAATCAAAAGTCATGTGCAATACCTAAACATCAAACAAAATAGCCTCAAATATACCATCTTAATTAACCCTTTCTATTTCCTACACCAAATGTTCAGCCAAAATCAAGTTACAACTTCACATTTTGAATAATTCTTTCAAGTATTATGCTTTTCTTTTTATTAAGAGTGCTTTCACCCTTTGAATAAATGGCTTACCAATCCTCCCCTCAGTATTTTCATTCAAAAGTTTTAAAGATATTTAAAGTTCTTAGGATAAACGTCAAGTTATCCATTATGTAACCAGAATCTGAGGGTGAAGACATTGCTTAAAGATACCGAAATATGTGTTGGAAAATTGGTAAAGTTATGCAGAATCTAAAATTTCATGGTAAAGATAAAATTTCCGAGTTATCTGCAATGCTACAAAAATTCTTAAAAGAGTTGGACAAAGTTATTTGTCCATTTTTCGAGAAAATACACAACCTATGGCGATTCTCGAACTCCTATTGTTACAATTTTTCACTTTCTTCAAATTTTATTCTTCCTATGTTATCCTGAATAGTGCTTCTGTAACCTGTGATCTTCCATTCTGAGCCAATTGTTCCATCTTGAAAAATAATGTCACTCTTTGCCGAACCAAATATTTAAAATCGATATTTCGACCAACTTTAAAGGATTGTACTGGAAAAAAAAATGTTACTACAACAGTTTGGCAAGTTTCTTTGAAATCAGCAAGTTTTCTAAAATGCTATAACGTTTATCACATTATTTCTTAGATCAGTAAAAAAAACGGTCACAGTTTCGAACAATTTTTTCGAACTTTGTAAAAATGATTCTAGTGAAACCAATACTTTAAGAATCCGGATGAAATTACGTGTAAAAAAGGGGTTGACATGAACCCAAATAATTCATTCGAGTGGTACGTAGAAAATCCTAATTTAATGAGAGAAGATAGATCTGAATTTAGTTTCAACGTGAATATGTGGAATGGAATAGTCATAGGAGTTTTTGAGTTACCAGAGGTCTTAAATGCTAGAATTTATTTAGATTTTTCACGGAACTATTCGTCGAATTTACTGATAGATATGCCACTTAGTATTTCCAGAGAAATATGATTCCAGCAAGATGGCTGCCTAGCACACTATGCCCTTTTAGTTAGAGAATCTAAATGAAGAATATCCAAGTAGATGGATAGGGCGATCTAGTACAATCTCGTGGCCAGCCCGTTCACCTGATTTGAAACCCTTAATTTTTTTTCGATGGGGAGCTGTGAGAAAAAAACTTCATTAAAAAAAGTGGTACGTCCTCCAGTAAAATCGACAAGTGATCAAATGAATTATGATGTTCATGTCACCATCTTTTCCAAATGTTGATTTATCTGGTTTCTTATAGTATTGGGAACACTAGAATCATTTTTACATTCGAAACTAGATTTCTTCAAGAAATACTTTTTTTACTGATCTAAGAAATAATGTAGTAAGTAGCATTTTAGAAACCTTATTGAAAGTGCTAACTTTTGGAGCATCTTGCCGAACTGATGTTGTACAATTTTTTTTTCAGTACAATCAGTTGAAGTTGGTCGAAATATTAATTTTGAATATTTGGTTCGGCAGAATGTGATATTATTTTTCAAGCTTGAACAAGTGGTTTAGAATTGAAGCTTACAGATTACAGAAGCACTATTCGGTACAACATAGGAGAAATAAAATTTGAAAAAAGTAAAAAATTGTAGCAACTGGAGTTCGAGAATAATCACAGGTTGTGTATTTTCTCGAATAGAAAATACAATATGATTTGAAAAATACACAACTCAGATTTTTTAATCGTATATTCTGAAACAAGTTGCAGAATAAGCTCCTGTTCCAACACGAATGCGAAATTCGAAAGCATGAGTGTTGGAATTTCCTTCTGCAACGAGTATTAGACGATATTTTCTCTATTTCAGTCAAGTTTTGTTAAATACTGTCGAATTTCAAAGAAAAATTCAGATTAGTGACTTTTGTATTGTATCTTGGCAGTTGGTGTGACTTACGAAATTTGACAGATCACGGAATTTCAATTGATTTGATTCGAAAATTTATTGGATCGGAAGTCAGTAGTGACAACCACAAAACGAAAAATATAACTGGAAACAATGCTGTAATGGGTTTTATTACAGCACTACTTTTAGTACTGTAATGAACTCATTACGATACTGAAATAGAGAATAGTATATTCTAAAACAAGTTGCAGAATGAGCTCCTATTCCAACACGAAGGGAGTGTTGGAATTCCCTTCTGCAATGAGTATTAGACGATATTTTCTCTATTTCAATAAAGTTTTGTCGAAAACTCTCGAAATTCAAATAAAAATTCAGATTAGTGAGTTTTGTATTGTACTTGGGCAGTTGGTGTCACTAACGAAATTTGACAGATTGCAGAATTTGAATTGATTTGATTCGAAAATTGAGGGGATCTGAGGTCAGTACTGACAACCACAAAACGAAAAATATAACTGAAAACAATGCTGCAATGGGTTTCATTACAGCACTACTTTTAGTACTGTAATGAACTCATTACGATACTGAAATAGAGAATAGTATATTCTAAAACAAGTTGCCGAATGAGCTCCTATTCCAACACGAATGCGACGAAGAAGCGAGTTTTCGAAAGCATGAGTGTTGGAATTTCCTTCTGCAACGAGTATTAGACGAAATTTTCTCTATTTCAGTCAAGTTTTGTGAAATACTTTCGAAATTCAAATGAAAATTCGGATTAGTGACTTTTGTATAGTATCTTGGCAGTTGGTGTGACTTATGAAATTTGACAGAATACGGAATTTGAATTTATTTGATTTGAAAATTGAGATTTTCTGAGGTCAGTACTGACAACCACAAAACGAAAAATATAACTGGAAACAATGCTGTAATGAGTTTCATTACAGCACTACTTTTAGTACTGTAATGAACTCATTACGATACTGAAATTTGAAATAGAGCAAATATTTTTATGATTACACTATGACTCAGCTTGTTACCTGATTCTGGCTTGACGTCGACTTCTGAGACACCCTGTATGTATCAAGTTCTTCAACTAACTTTTACGATAAGCAAGATCAACGGAGAAATAACAAGTTATCAAGAATGTAACGAAGATCTTGGAAGGAAGACAAAGTTTCTCAATTGTGTTGTCAGAAATCTTTGCATTGATTAAAAAGTTCAATTGTTCAGCAAGTTATTTGAAAAATTTCCAGTAGAAAAGAGAACTGACAGTTTACTCATATAATATGTAGAAACTTGGCTACTGAAGGTCGTGAAGGTGCAAGTTCACACATCTAAACATTCCTAGCGAAAGGAGCAACAAAGTCATCGCGCTTACATCAATCATTCACCATCGGTGACCGATGAATATTCAACGATCGTGTCGTAAACATCGAAAATCGGTCATCGAGTTTTACCTACTTGGCAGTTATCGAAGCAGCTATCGACCTTCCTCACGGGCAAGAACTAGGAAAATCCAACAACAGAAAATACTCACTAATGTCGATCATCTTGAACCCGTTCGTTTCGGAGTTAGACGGCAGGTCCCTCATAGGAATGCGCTCTTGAGGCGGCTGAAGAAGACCCGGAGAGCGCAACACGCACCAGTGCACTGGCGTTGGGTTCCGCGGCACACGATTTTCCGCGTAAAAAGCTGAAACGATCACTGGCTGGACATTCCTATAACGATGTTCACACATTAATTATCGACGCATTCGTATAGGCTAGTTACCCGAAAGTTTCGGTGGAAATGGGTGAAGGCGATCGTTTAAAGTCCATTCGGTGCTTGGACGTACCAGGGGCGACCGGAAAGTAGCGACAACAACATATATTATAAACTAGCTGACCGGCAGACTTCGTACTGCCTCAATCGATAAATAAAAAAACCAACGCAGTGTTCTGAAAATCTCAATTTTAATGAAAGTTTACTCAACATTGACTTTATAACTTATTTTTTATGTTCTTTCGGGAAGGTTTCGAACGAAACAAGACACATTAAATGAAAGAAAAATTCAGGATTTCACCGAATTTTATGTGAAAGAAGAGAAATGAAAAATTTTCAAAATACTGATAAGTGATTTAATACTTGGTATTTCCACCCCTTGCGTTAATTACAGCTCGGCAACAACGGTTTTGATACTCAAAATGAGTGATCTTAAAATGTTCTGATCTAATCCTTCCCAGATTTCTCCGAGTTGGATTCCTAAGTCATCAAGATTTTCTGAACTTCTCAGCCTTCTATTGAGGTTGTCCCAAACCTGCTCAATCGGATTGAGATCTGGACTTCTTTCTGGCCATTCCATTCGAGAGACTTCAACCTCTTCAAGGTACTCCTGAACGATGCCCGCACGATGGGGTCTGGCATTATCGTCCATAAAAATGAAATTTTCACCAATGTATGAGGCAAATGGCACTACATGCTCTTCAAGAATGTTCCTTATATACTTATCAGCATTCATAGCTCCATTATCAACGACCACTAGGTCTGTGCGAGCAGTTAAAGATATTCCACCCCATACCATAATCGATCCTCCCCCGAAACCAGTAGTATTCAGGAAATTTCACTGAGCATATCTTTCATGTGAACGTCTGTATACAAGGGAACGTCGATCACAATGGTAGAGGCAGAATCTAGACTCATCTGTGAAGAGAACTCTTTCCCAATCGGCCTCTTCCCAATGGATATGCTCTCTCGCAAAAGCCAAAGGCGCCCTTCGATGGGCTGGGGTAAGAGCTGGGCCTCTTGCCGCGACACGAGGTCTTAAATCATATTCTCTGAAGCGATTTCTTCATATTTCTCTGAGTGCTAATCTGCACCCCATGAGTTTGCTCAAGCTGATTTTGAAGGGGCGAGCGCTTGCAAACCGTTGTCTCAACGAAGAAATTCTTAAGTAACGTTCTTGAACGGCAGTTGTTACCTTACCCGTGGTCTACCCTGTCCTGGTCTTCGGACATTCATACCTATCTCCCTGAATCGCTGCAACATTCTGGACACACTTGTATGGGAAACTCCAAACCTTTCTGCAATTCTTGTGTATGTCCACCCTTCTTCTCGCAAAACTACCGATTCGACACAGTTCTCTTGGGTCAAATTGCGTGTTTCGTGTTGCATAGCGATAGAGTGTAGAAAATCAAACTAAAGAAAAATTATTGATCACTAGAATTGATCGAGAACAACTGATTTTAGAATACATTCAAAATCTGATAATATCATCCTTTTTTATTCCTACTGGGAAAAAACATGAGTATTGAAGAAAAACGTTGAAATTTTTGAATGTTGGCCAAGAAGTTTTTAGAATCATTTCCTATCCCAGAAACTGAAGAGCGGATATGGTGGTGGGATAAATTGCGGCAATTGGCAATTAGATAAGCTAGCTAACCCGGCGAACTTGCCATAGCGATGAATAAAGTTGTACTAACCATTGCTTTTTTTAAGAAGGAAATATATTAGGTGAAATACAAAAAAAAACAAAAGTACAAAATATACAAAAAAATTAATTGCATTGAAATAGGTATGTACAGGGTGCGCAAAATTGATATTACTTGAACAACAACCGTATGAGAATCCAACAAAAAATCTTTCATAACAAACAGTTCATCCAATCTTGAGTTATAAATGGTGTAACCAAGAAAATGTCCGACTTAGTTTTTTATATTAAGATGTTATTATCAGCGAAAAGATGCGGAGGCAGCTTTCAAATCATACTAACTGTCAAAGAAACTGTAACACCCTGAAGGTGCTGTTTAAATATTTTTTTTTTGTAAAACATAGGTAGTATAGCTAGAAATAAATTATTAAAATTTGTAGAAAAAAAACCGAAGGGTTTACAATTCTTTTTATTTAAGTGCATTTGTCAACCGCGATTATCTATACAATCCCCAACACTTCTTGGCATTGATGCAAGAAGATGGTCTCTTTCTTTCCGAGGGATAATATCCCATTTTCTTCAAATTTTAATCATTTACACCTTGCCATACTATCTAAGTTCTACCAATAACAAAAAAAAATTATAAGGTCCTCTTGTTAATTGTTAATTGGTTCGTAATAGTAGAGCTACAACGCATTCGGTTTTCAGGAAAATCCATGTTATTGCTGAATGTAGTTGCGATTTATTAGTCGCGATCGCGCGCAGCGTGCATGAAACATTTTAGAATTTCTTTCTTGGCCATTGCGATTATTTTATTCAGTGGCGCGACAAGAAATCGCAAGTGAGCGCCTATTCTTCTCTATTTCAGTATCGTGATGAATTACATTACAGTACTAAAAGTAGTGCTGTAATGAAAGTCATTACAGAATTGTTTTCAGTTATATTTTTCGTTTTATTGTTGTCAGTACTGACCTCAGTACTCAGTTCAAATCAATTCAAATTCCGTAATCTATCAAATTTCGTAAGTCACACCAACCATAGATTAATACTAATAATAATAATATAAGGATTAGTATCAATCTATGACACCAACTGCCAAGGTACAATACAAAAGTCACTTATCTTAAATTTGAATTTCGAAAGTATTTCACAAAACTTGACTGAAATAGAGAAAATTTCGTCTAATACTCGTTGCAGAAGGAAATTCCAACACTCATGCTTTCGAAAACTCGCTCCTTCGTCGCTCGTTTTCGAATTTCGCATTCGCGTTAGAACAAGAACTCATTCTGCAACTTGTTTTAGAATATACTATTCATTGTTAACGAAATACAGAAGGTAAATTCTCAAAACATGTATCAGAATGAAGTTACAATTCGAATAAATTTCAATAAGAATTTTCAAACTTTTATTTGAATTAATTCAAATATGAGGATGGAAAGTCCAACAATAGTTTTCTTGAACATTTAGGTGTCTTTATGTATTCAATTTCCGTTTCCTCACAAAGCCGTTCCTCCGTTCTTTTTATGTTGAATGAAGTTTTTACGGATTCATTGTGTTGCATTTCTTCTATCTATTCCTTCTACTTATTTGATATATCCATATATCCAACAAATACACTTATATACATTTTCTACAATCACATCAACATTTTCAGTGCTCAAAAATGATGTTTGATGCGATCTGTGAGAGCTCGCATTGTTGTTAAACAACACCGCTATTTTCGGTGGGTCCAGCTTTTTTTCTTGTATATATGCAAAGAACAATGAATGAAGCATTATCTCGAACATAATTAGATGCATAATTAGATATTGTTGTTCGGAAGGAACTTATTTGAATATGAAACCTGAATATTAGTGATTCAATGAGATTTCGTCAAAAAATCATTTGAAGGTGAACTACGAACAACCTTGATAGATAACTTATGAAACAATTTGACTCGGATATAAAAATTGTTCACGTTTTCGTCAATTTTATCGTTTTTTCATGAAGAGAGAGTGATTTTTTGAGAAACACTATGGATAGTCAATCGGTAGAACAACGCGAAGTCAAAAATGTACGAGGTTCACGTTCTCGACCTTGATGGTACCATCGGAATTAGTTTCTCGTTTCCAGCTCTCTAGAAAACTCAGAATTACTACTTATAGCGTCAAAAATGAAGACAGGAATAATAAAGTGACTTTTTTACGACAATAGAAGCGACCGTGTGTTTACAGAAGCCTTCATGTTATAGTCTATCATTAAATTCTAAATAACAATCAATTGACTTCAGAATTTTCCTGTTCTGCTAACTAATCGTGAATTTCTCTGTATTGACATTAATAGTTAGTTTATTCTGGTGGGATATTCAAAATTTCTAATCACGAATTGATTTATTGTCACGATTCAATTGAAAACATTGAAGATCTCACAGAAAATATATCTGGAAATTTTTCCAGATATATTTTCCAGTATATTTATACTGCTCCACAAGAGTTCAGGATATCGTACTCAATTGTTTTGAAACGTATGTAATCTACGAGAAAATCGATGTAAAATTATTTCAAACTCAATAACAACTTGAATCGATCTAATTAAAAATCAGTATGAGACATTTCGTCAATCTGATCGCCTTTTTTCTGAAGTTTGGCTCTTTGTATAAACTTCATGAATGTTCTCATTTTTAAATGGAGTCAGATTTGAAACGAGTTTTCTGGAAATGCCAAGACGTAAATTAACAAACGCTGAGGCTAATAGGGGTATCGGAATGCTACAGGGTGACCTAACTCAGGTTGTTGTAGCGGAAAGGCTCCAAGTCAGCCAAAGAGCGATATCTCGACTTTGGAATAGGTTCAGGGAGACAGTTTCCGTGTTGGAAAGACCAAGGCTTGGTGGGCCACGAAAAACAACTCCTGCTCAGGATCGTTTCATCACCGTTTCGGCGAGAAGAAAGCCTACATCTTACGTGTAGAATGCTTCGGAATACTCTCCAAAAAGTAGATGGGGTTCAAGTTTCCATCGAAACCATCGGACAACGTTTGAGAGAGGTGAATTAAGGTTCTAGACGTCCATTAAGAGGAGTTCCATTAAAACGTGACCATAAGCGTCAAAGACTGGAATGGGCACGGCAGCATATCAATTGGAACGATCAATGGCGTAGTGTCCTTTTCACTGATGAATTCTGATATGGACGATTTTCAGATTCTCGAAAAATAAGGGTATGGACAATCCCACGCATACCCCGTAATCGTCGCTATGTCCAAGTAGTCCATCTATTCCGAGGGGTAGTGTTATGGTATGGGCCGAGATATGTTTCAACTGGCGCACAGATCTACACATTTGTCCTGGGAATATGACCGCCTTACACTATAGAGAGCATGTCATTGACAATGTTTTGCCAAATTTTCACGTTGCTATTGGTAAAACTTTTCAATTTCTAGACAATAACGCCATAGTTGAGAATGCACGCGAGGAGCTTGGTATTCCACATTTACCAATACCTCCGGACTCACCAGATTTGAATTGCATAGAATATGCTCCAAAGAAGATTAGATAATCATCAACCTACCTCAGAATCCTTAAATGATCTGAGAGAGCTTCTGCCCCGTTTATGGAACCAAATTCCTCAAGAAATGTTCAGCAATCTTGTGTGTAGCATGCAAAGAAGATGTCAAGCTGTTATTGATGCCCGTGGAGGCCATACATTGTATTGATAGTCTTAGGGTCGGTTTCACAAAACTTTAATAGTGCGATTAAAAAACCTTACGTAAATACGAACCAATCGTATCACTCGTTTTGAAATTTCAACGAATCACGGTGGTTCCAATTAATTTAACGATACAAACAAAGTTTTGTGAAACCAACCCTTGAAATGCTTGAATTCTCTGGGAGTAAAATTTCGTTATTTTACTCGATTTTTCTTAACCACCCTGTAAACGCTGACCTACCGGCTAAAATTAATTTTATTTCCTGCAACTTGCATTCATATTAATATGAATTTTCATCACAAAATCTCATTTAAACTATATTTTTCTGCAATTTAAGTCAATAATCCTAACTCATGTGGGGCAGTTTATTTTGTATGATTGCGCCGCAATTGTGCCGGTTGAATTTTCACCAAAAATCAAGAAGTTCATATGGAGAAAATGAAAAATTAGTAAATTGTGGAAAAATTAACATACCTGGCAAGTGTGTGAAGAGTTGGCCCAGTATTTCTGGATTTTCCGGAAAATTGTGCTGCTTTGTGCCGTTAGAAATTTTTTTTTATTACATACGGTTCTCAAGATAGTTCACAAAATCTGTTGTACGAATCATTCATTCAACACATTTTGTAGAAAGTCTTGTGAACTGTATGGAATTAAAACAAAATTTTGCACAACCAAAATATTCTCGAAAATCCAAAAGTGCTGGGCCAACTTCACACACACTGTTGCCAAGTATACTAATTTTCCTACAATTTAAACCAAATTCAGTAACGTTTCTCTGAACCTAAGAATTCAAAAACTGAGAACTAAGACGAAATTTTATTCACCAAGCATTTTTCAGTTCAAACTAATATCGAATCAGGTCTGTTATATCGCAAGACTCTGATCTCAGTTGATCAGGGAATCTTCAATGAGTAGGCCTTTTGACCTTGATAAACTTACAGTAAATCGAAGAATATTCCATCTCGAACCAACTCAAATAAAAGGAGGATCAAAACGTAAGAACAAGTGAAATCATAGTTTTTTGCCGAACGTCCCGGTGCGCAAAACTTACACGAAAATCACGCACTTGAAGTCTACCAAAACTATAGTTTCAAACGTTCACCTCATACATATTTACTAACACCGTTTTTATCAGATATGAATTTCTACAAATTTATCTTAAAAGTCCTAAGATAATTCAGAAAGGTCGTACAGAATTATCTAATCCTTTCAGTTTAAAATCGTTGTTTCATCATCGTCAGTGAATCATTGAGAAGAGTGAACTCTATTGCACAGATAAAACGACCAATATTCGCGAAAAGAATGATGGATATAAAGTTTTCATGACTTCTACAGGAGCATCAGCTGAATTTCAAAATTTTTTAATTTTGCAACTTTTAATAATTGAATGAAAAGTTTTATGTTTCTGAGAGCGTTATTTCATGAAAAAGGAAAAAGCAAGAAATTCTTTGCTTTTACGAAGGTCTTACTGTAAACATTTTTGAAGCAGGTAGATTGAATTCATCAAAATAAATACCATGTTCAATTTATAGGAGCAAGGAACTTTCATCAGGCGAACTGGTAAGATTAAATCAGATTTTGTCACTCAAAGAATCGATAAACCGGATTCTGACTTGTTTGGCCTCGTCAGTATCCCATATCTCTCACAGATACAAATCTTCATAAAAAACTTCTAACATTAAACCCACAATGTAGTGAAGGTCTTTTGAGTAACTTAGTACAAATAGAGACATAAACCGATTTCAAGCGAATAACCTGGTCCTCATTGGTAATTACCAACTAGGACCAACTGCATTCAAGCGACTTCGGTCATTGTCGGTTATAATAATTTTACAAGGAATATCGCTGAAGGCTATAACCATAGATAACCGCAGGCAGGACCGTAGATAACCGCGGTCATTACTGGTTATTCGCTTGAAATCGGTTATAGCGTCAAGAGAGAAGTTCTATCCTTCCAGTTCGCATGTTGAAAATCACTGTTGACATTCTCTTACACTTTTGAATCAGGGCCCCTATGCGAGTTTCTATTCTTTACAACTTTGAACCTATTGATATTGAATAATTCCAAAAACACAGTAAAGAGGGATAGAACTTCTGCTGAAACAACAGCTACATCTTTTTTTTTTATATTCTTCATTCAAGGGGTGTTTTTAATTTCTAAAAGCACCACAGAAATGAAACCCTCAAGTTGTGTTTTGTAAGTTTTGTTAATCCTTGGACCTCATATATCAGATTTGTTAACCCAGGCACCAAAATGCATGTAAGGCAATGTTGCATGTAGGCAGATTTTAATCCGAATTGCTGAGTTATTTTTGCTTTATTTTTCAGATTCATTTTGCAAAAAACTGAATGAATTTCAAGCGTCAATAGTTCACACATAAAAATCTCTGTTGGACATAAAAATCAATAATCAAAATGTTTTGTCCATTCACTCGAATATGGGAAAGTTTGACAATTTACAACATTTATTTTGTAACTATGCTAACGAGCATAGGAAGATCTCCTCTTATTAAAGGCTAGGCAACAAATTTAAAAAGGTGTAATCATGAATATTGTAATCAGCAGAAAAGCAGAAGAAAAAATGATATCAAACCATATGTACTGATACATTTATGATTAGGACAATCCAGGATATGTTTGCTAAAATTAGTTATTTCTCACGTATGACTCTTCGATATTCATTGCTTTACAAAGAAATAGAATATTTTTGTTATTTTTCGAATTAACAGCATTAATTTTATAAATTGACATTTCCAACCCTTCTCAAATTTTGCCTTTCTGATCTATAGCATCTGCTATAACTGATAAACACTCACAACCCATATGAAATTGTGCTGGAAGGTTTTCAAAGAACCCTAGTGCAAGCTCAATATCATAAGAATGAATGGTGAACTGAAGCATTCATTTATATCGATAACATTCATGGATTCTCCAAGCAGAGCCAACCGAACATAAACCCCTCACCAAAAAATGACCAATATCTGCATTAAAGTTACTGCAAAGTTTTGGGGTTGCGTGAAATTTAAGCGGTAAATACGTACATGGAATCTCATCTACCCTAAAGTTTTCCCCAATCTCTGCAGAACCATTGCAGCAGGTGGCGTTTGAGCTGATATCTTGTTCTTTAGCATCCATTTTATAGGATCTGATTGTAGGAAGGTGCAATAAAATTAGACAACTCTTGTTATGTCTGAAATACATAAATCATGAGTAACACCGACCAAGACTTAGGACAACTAGAACACCTACAAACAGCAGTTGTATGGGCAGATCCGCTTTTTTACAAGTTGTGTTGCAAACAATTGATTATCAGTACATTCTGGAACATTCAAAAGGAAGAAAGTGTTAAAAAATGTTCTAATAAGAAAAAAATTGTCAACTCCTTGCAATGATTAGCTCAATTCAAACAGCTGCCTTCACTCTTCAGTCTACAAAGATTCGGAGAGATTTTTGCAGGAAAAACTCAGTGATTATATTATATTCGACAAAAACACGCAAAATTTTTTATACGTTCAAAACTGTAACAAAAATAGACAGGTTAACACATGACAATGTCATAGAAGTAAAGATCTGCCATAAGCTATGAATCAATGCAATCATTGTGTTCTGTGGACACAGGAGGGTGAGTGACGAGTGACGATCATTCAGTTTTGAATTTAATTTTCATAAAGTAGTAAGCTTGCAGTACATATTAAAAGATTTCTTCAAAACATGTTATGAAGATTCAACAGTGCTCTAAATATTCACTATATAAATTTTTCCTGTGGTTCTGGTCAAGTTTTACACGTCCTTTTCATAATTACAAGTTAACAGTCCCTTGTCTGAAAACTGTAATCATGGTATACATCCCTTGAACGATCTGAAAAATAAAGGAAAATTACAGGTCAGAATTTTCGGTATAATTATACAATACCCGAAGAAATATATTGAGATCCATCTCATAAAGTGGACCAACTTTCAAAGCCAGTCGTTTGTTGGATCTTATCATAATCAGCAGAAGCATTTTCTTAGTACGAATATCCGCGTCGGGCCAATTACTTGAAAAAACTGAGGATTGAACTGCTTTGCTCTAAAAAAAAAAAAATAGTGGGACCGAAAGAAAGAAAAAGTTCTTGAGAACGGATAGTAAGAATATCTGAATAGGCTGGTGAATCTTCATACATTTTGGTGAATGCGCCACTTAAAACGTAAGGGTTTCCCTTGACGAAAATTAAGAATAATCCTCATCATCTACAAGACTAGAGACGTATGATTAGTTTGAATATTCTCACAATTATTGGGGGCCAATAACGAAACAGTAATTCGATAGGTTCTTTCGAATGTCATGGATCATCAAGATAGAAAAGCTTTTACTCATTTACAGGTTAATTGAAACCATGTCGCATTCGCCATTTTGTACCTCGATGTAGGTGTGACCCAACTCAAGATTTGAATTGAATATTAAACATCTTTTTCAGTATTGAGAATAAATAATCGAGCCATAGTTTAGAGTTTGGATAGTTGAAAAAAAAACAAAATGATTTATTTTTGTTGACTAAAGATGAGAGAGTTTCATACTTATGTTAAATTCATTACCAGTTTCTCTTCAGTTTAAAAATTTTTTTTCCAGTTTTTCTAACTACAATTCATTGTATTGTTCACTTACCTCTTCAACAATATAATGTGCGAACCAGTATATCATCAGAAGGTCAGAGAATGCAAATATTAGACAAGTTATTGCGAAGAAATAAATGTGATCTATTTTCTTGGTTCCCTAAAACAAATATCTGTGTATATCCCTCAGAATATTCTTGTTACAACTCTATTCACCATTATTACTACAGGATAAGGGGCCAGCTGTATGGCCATTGTGAGGAAATCCATGAAAAAAAGAATCTTTGTGTTCGATTTCAGTTGAGAGAAATCACTGAAGAAAAAATCAGAGAAATGAAATTTCGAATTACCACTTACCACCTGAACTTTAATGTCCTTTACCTTATTATCTTCTGGTGCTCAATTACACATTCTCTAACTACGTAATATTCTCCTTGTCTCATCGAAATATTTTCTTTCTTACTGAGTAATCTACCATAATAATCGAAATTTGCCAGGACGTGGTTGAGATGTCTCAAACGAAAAGTTGGAAAAACACATATAGCGAATCTAGCTATGTTTGCTGCCACTACGTAAAATTCAATATAGCTCATTCCTAAAAGTGAAAATTTATGAAATATGCAATTAATTAGTTGAAGGAGAGCGGGGAAAACTGCATACATATGATTGTAGTAAAAAGAAATATATCATTTTTGCATCAATAACAAAATTTCAATTAGGTACCAAAGTTAGAATGATCCGATTCGAAGATTCATGACTCACAAATTTAGGCGCCTTTTTTAATACTACAAAATATGCTGAAGAAAGGGTTATACAGGGTGATTCAAAACTCGGGACAAAAAATTAAAGCTTTTGGTTCCTGAGTTAGGTATTGACTTTGAAGTTTCTGAATCTCAACAGTTTTCAACTTTCATAGGTAATAAAAATACTGAAATAATTGAATTGAATCTTCAAAAGTACCACCATTAGCATCGATCCAAAGGATTCAGGTCAGATGATCTCGCAGGTCATAGCAGCCAGTTTCAAATCACCCTAGACTCTAGACTAAATATATCCTAATATATATAATAAAAACTCAACCTATGGCATGAAGCAACATAGAAACCCCGTATTGGGTCTCCAAACTGAGAAAATTCATTGTAGCCCAAGGCAAAACTCTCTCACACTCTCTATGCGCATCCGCCAGATCGCACTTCCTACCGATTAAGTAGAAAAAAATTACAGTACCGCAGAAGCAAACGAAACAAATGAAGAAGAGGAGAACCAGTATAATTGAAATTTTGTACACTTCATCCCTCAGTGGTTTCAACGCCTTCCTGATGCCTTCGTGAGGGGTATTTCTGACCCATTTGTCTTGAGCAAAGGCCTCTTTGAAAAGTTTCTGCATAGCGTCAGTTCGCAGAATGAAAAATTTTTGAATAGTGGTGTCTATTGTTAGGGTGCTTGCTAGAAAGAAAGCTATTTCTCTCCAGTTTTTTTTGAGGTCCCTAAACACCTCGATGGAATAAAGGTTCAGCAGGATCAGTTTGCCGAAAAAAATGGTGGCTGCTGCTTTACAATAAAACTGTATCAGTTTGCCTTTCCAGTTTTCATTGAACCAGAGGCTGTTGAATCCCGATAAGACGATTACTTTTTGTAGGAGCCTGAAGTAGTCAGAATTACCTGCCTTACCAGGCATTTTCGTTGTGCTGAAAAATACAATATTTCTTCTTTTTTCTCAACAGAACGTACCAAGGGTATTTTCAGCAATGACAAAAAGTATTCTAGTATTACCTTACCAAATTAAGTCCAGTATAAATTGAAGAACTGTCCAATTTCTTATGAAGGTTTCAAATGAGTTTTTCGAGATGAATATAGTTTCCCTTCAAAGTATTGTTTCGAAAATTGGAATATTATCTCGGCTTTCAATTTGGCTCTCATGTTAAATTCATCAAAGGAACGTGCCGATATTGAAACTTCAGTTAAATATGAGAGTATTTTTTGTTATAGTTAGAATCGATAATTTTATATGAATTTTATTTGAGGGTTCATGAAATTATATAATCTAATAATAGTTTTAGCAAATGATGTATTTATAGGGAGAACATGTATGTTTGGTATGCTACGAAGTAAAAGAAACAGTGAAAAAGATATTATTGTAATAGAACAAAGACTATGAAGAGAATCCATTGAAAATTTTTTTCTATCATCATTTGATTATTAAAATAATATTCAGTGGTAATGTGATATCGCTGCTTTCAATAAAATTTAAATGTGAGAAAAGGCTTATACGTATAAAGAAAAATTTTCAATACGTACAGTACAATGAATGTATAAATTTGAGTTCTGTACAAAGCGTGTCAAAATTAAGGAATATATATTTCTTTGATTTATCATAGCTTTACAATTAATAGGTCTATTGTATTGGGTATCCCTAATTATTACTGGATTTTGACTGTTTAAGGTACTTCTTGACTACATGGGTAAAAACTTCGAAAGGTGTCCTGGGCTCGATTTTCGTGAGAACACCATTTGTGAAAACCGTTTCACGATATCTTCATTTTTATTTTTTAATTAAATTATCGATTTCGAAAATGTGCCATAACTTTTTCATTTACGAAAATATCTAAAAACGATTTAAATTTTCTAGAAGCTCTTCACCAGAAATAAGAAACTATATTCATTTTTTTTTCTCGTGGTTGGAAAAAACCACTTTTTTATTTTCATCTTATGTCAAAAAAAAAGTTGAAGATAAAAAATATTTAAAATAACCTCTTATTCCCAGTGAAATATTGCTTGCTGAAAGTTTTTATCTATTTTAGATATTTTCGAAAATGAAAAGGTTATGGGCACATCTTCGAAATCGAAAAAATATCAAAATTTTGTTATATCTTCTGACCAAAGGAAGATATCGTGAAACGGTTTTCAGTACTCGTGTTTTCACGGAAATCAAGCCCAGGACTCCTTTCAACGTTTTTACCTAATCTAGTCTACAAGTACCAGAAACAGCCAAAATCAAGCAATTTGGGATACCCTGCATATATGTATAGTCATTGTTTATAAAGGATATAGACGAAAGAAGATTGTCCTTATAACCAATATGCAGGGTTGGGATAAAGTATGGAAACAAGTAAATTAATGAAAAAAATTTAAAGAATAGAAGAAAGGCCTCTGTGTGAAACTTTTGGATGAATCTGTCAGGGGGCCAAATCCTTTCAAAAAATTGTTGCCTAATTTGAAGAAAGAAACAACACTTTTAACTCTCAAAACTTCGCAACGTTTCGGAGTTAATATGAGGCTCCTTCATCAGACAAAATTGATTTTTGTTTCAGAGACTGTGGGAAAAAAAACGCTAAAAAACATTTTGAATAACCTACTCAACAAAAATAATTAATGGAACATGATTTTGTGAATATTTTTAGATTTTAAAACCATCATAAAAATCAAAAAAACTACCTTGAAAGATGGAACACATCTCCAGCTGTCAACTTGACATTCAAGTTTACGCATGCGTCGGGGCCTGTGCTCGTCATCGCCATACTAATCTAGCCATTCTTTTTTTTCTGTAATTCAGGTTCCTCATCAAAATAACAAAGTAGATGAATCAATCTATATCGCGTTAAGCAACCCCCTAAATTAATGTTTAAGTTGATGATTTTTCATCATTTAAAATCGCACTTCCAGCTTTCGTCTGGCTGGTATGTGTCTAGTGACTAGTGAATGAAATCTAATTCCTTGTAAACTCCATATTTTGTGATTACGAAAAATTACTACCTAGTTCCTAGTGTTCGTGTATAGCTAGAAAAATGCTGAAAATGGAAACGGATAAAATAGATGATTCTACGAATAACCAGGTAATTTCTTAAGGAACGCCATATGGCTTCTTTTGATCGTTTGATTTCCTTGTCTGCTGAAATTCTAAGATGTAGGTGGACGTATCGACTTCACTACTGTAATGAATTGTTATATTTATGATTCTTCCTCAATTGTATAAGCTGTTCTTGCAAATTTTTCGCAATAACAATAATAATCGCCGAGTTTGTAAGCTTAATATTTAAACATAATGAATTTTTCACATTTGAACAATGGAAAGAGAAACTGGATTATATTTCTGTTTTTTTTTGTTGATTCTTTATTTTTACGAAGTGATACCTACCTCCAATACTTCTTATATTTCATCAGATTATGTTCGTGATTCATTGTTTTCCTTTCTCATTAGTAATTCTAGTGACCTAGGCAATAATGACTTGAGAAATATTTCTAAACAGTTTCTAAATCCAAGAAGTAATCAATGAAATTCGAATAATAGGTTTTATTATTCAGTGCATGGTACAAGATGTGATGAAATTATTAGTTTTGTTGTGTATTAATTATTTCTCACAATAATTGTGTAAGAGAAACTGAAATTTAATTGGAAATTTTGTTATTAACTGTTTTGATAACTGTACATTCGCAAGAACATCAATTCCTTTGTTGTTGAAACAAATCTGAAGTCGCAAAATATCAATAAGTAGGTACTTTTATTGATTATATTTCCCAGAATTGTTTCTGAATTGAAAAATGCAACAAAAATATAAGGAGATTTCTCAATTTATTTTTGATGCTTTGAAAAAAGGATTTTGTGTATATCATGTTTGATATAGGTTTATGTTGTGATATTAAACCATCAATTTTCCATCAAAAAGTCATTATGATTAACAGTTGTCGTATGTCACTAAATATTTTAAGGCATCTGATGCCATCATCTTATGAGACTTGAAAGATGATACCATTGCGAGAATACTTGAAATTTCGTATTGCTCGCAATTTTGGCTATGTAAGAACGACACAGTTAATCTTTGTGTTACTGTAGAACGAACACTGTTGGGTAGGTCCTTGTTTGGGACTTTTCTAATCTCTGATCGATTCATTTTCAGTACCCAATGACCGTGTTGCAGCCCTATGATACTGCTAGGAAAAAAGAGATCACTGTAGAACGCGAGACATGCTTGAAGATGTTTGAAAAGTGGAACGAGACTGATCAGGTGGAATTTGTGGAGAATCTTCTGGCCAGGATGTGCCACTACCAGCACGGACACATAAATTCCTACCTAAAGCCAATGTTACAAAGAGACTTTATCTCACTTTTGCCAAGTAAGTGCCCCATGATTTGGAAATATTTTCAGCAAAACTTCTTGCACTTTGGGGCTCAAACTGCAGTTTATTTTGAACCACAAATGAAAATGAAATCAGAGAAAATATGGTTTGTACATCGGTTGCAAAGCTCAAGTTATATCTCCAAAATTGTTAGCTATTTCAGTTGAATGAAAAAAATTAGTTTCATGTCAACAAATGGAATGATTCAGAATTTGTTGGAAGCTTTCCTTGGGAGTAACATTTTTACTCCATTTTTATGTTTATCTACTTCTTGTGTTAATCTTTCAAAACCTTTCCCTTTAAAATTTTTTTTTTATTTTCATTCATGGGATTTTTGAGAGTCCTTCATGCTGAGCTTCAAGGTGCTCTCAATTTTAAATGTTTAGGTAATTTTTACCACATTTATGTAGAGAAGTATGGTCTACCATTCTTATCATCTCATGTTATATCATGGAAGCTTTTGCTAACCATATAAAAATATCCAAGCATGACTCGTGCAGAGAACATAAAGCTTAAGTTTTGGTTAAGTAGGGAAACCACATGCCACAAGAATATATGTTAGAACAAACAATTAGATTAAACAACCCTACCTCATTTAATAGATTGCCAAAAAAAATTAGTGATAATCCATATCAATGTCGATTTTTTTGCAATGTACCATACAAGCAAGAAGAAAAGGATGGTACAGATCAAGCATTGACAAGTTCTATTAAATATTTCCGAACCAATGCCTGAAATAATCACGAATAAATAAGTTCAACAAATTGAAAAATTGAAAAATTCTTCAAAGTTGAAGTTTCATGAGAAAACACTTTGAAAATTGATTCATTTCTCGGACTTGTTCATATAAACTTGGAAACAACAAACCTGAAAGGTGAGGAGCTTAGCATTTGTTTGGTGATAATCAAGTATCTCTACCAATAATGTCCTTTCATTTTTTATTTAAAGTATAAAGTTTTCGACTAGAAATGAAATAAAAAAGTTACTACACCAGTTCCAATTGTCATTCAGAAATCATCAATTTACATTCAGAAAACATCACTTGTATTTCAGATTAGTCAATTGTATTTCAGAAAATAACAAATGATATTCAGATTTGTCAATTGAATTTCAGAAAACATCAAATGAAATTGAATTGAGTGATCCAAATTACATTTGATATGTTCTGAAATCCAATTTACTAATCTGAAATTCAATTGATGCTTTATGAAATTGAATTGACTAATCTGAAATACACTTGGGGGTTTCTGACTAACACTTGGAAATGGTGTAGATATCACTCAAATGTACCTTCAGTATTTAAGTGGTTCATAAAAAATTCTTGTTTTTTGATAAACGCCAAAAATTTTTCTTAGTTTCAAAAACGAAATTTCATCTTTTCAAAGTGTGTTGAGGAGAACAATTCTTTTGAAAGCTGTTTGATTTTTGTATCTTTCCGTAAAAGCAATAATTTCTTTTTAATTAATAATATACCACACTGTGTATTACACCTACTATAAATAGAATGGTAAAAAATTTCCTAGGTAGCTACATCCAAAGAATTTAGATTTTCACTAGTCCGAGAGATACTCCCACATTTCAAAAAACTAGATGGGGTAATGGGCTGAAGACACGTATCGATTGGTGGCAATTTTTTTTTATGAGAATATGAATGTTTGGAATTTTTCATCTTTGCTTCTTTCAGAGAAGGGCTTGGATCATGTGGCGGAGAACATACTTTCCTATTTGGATGCGGACAGTTTGAAAAACGCGGAAATTGTTTGCAAAGAGTGGCATCGTGTTATATCAGAAGGAATGCTATGGAAGAAGCTCATTGAACGAAAAGTGAGAACTGACACACTTTGGAGAGGTTTGGCAGAGAGAAGACAGTGGTAAGTGTTGTGTGAAAATGAGATATCTTTGATAAAATAAATTTTTTTCAGTCTTTGACTTGTACAGGGTGGGCAAAATTGGTGATACTTGAACTACAACTTTTTAACCGTTGAAGATGAATGATACGTTACAGTGGTCTTTTTTAGAGAAACCGATAATGCCATCAACTGCATTCCTCTTTCTTCTTTTGTTTTCGAGTTATAGGCTAAAATTGAAATTTGGGCAATTTCAACTTTGGTCATTATCTCCGTTTCTGTTTGTGCTAGGATGTTAAAATGAAAACATTATGCAGGCACTTTTTTCATATCAATCCAGCAGCATACTTTGTTTTTTCCCAAGAGGTTTGCTTGCTGAGCTATAACATAAAGTTTTGTTTTTTCTTAAGGAAACAATAACATGTCATTCAATTTCCTGTATCTCTCACGGTTAAAAAGTTGTAGTTCAAATATCACCAATTTTGCCCACCCTGTACAAATATTATTAATTTTTTTAGGTCACAAGAAGCATATTTCTCATTTTCCATTTCCACTCGTTTCAATTGTTACCTAACAATGAAAAAAGAAATAACACTTTGAACTTTGTCACTTTCCTGAGTCTATATCAGACAAATTCTAAAATTCATGAAAATCTTGATAAATAAAATTGATGAATCAAACAATAAGAGAATAATGTTCTCCAGCTTGTTGTGGAATCACTCTCTTTCAAATCAGTCCTGTCTATCTTTTACCTTTTTGTTTGATCTTTTTTTTATTTATTTTTTTTTTAATTTTTTATTTTATTTTATTTTATTTTATTTATTAAAATACAATTATCATTCAAGAATATGTAGTTACTATAGTAGACTTATAACTAAGTTTTTTAAATTTCTAATTGTACATTTTAATGAGTTCTTGATATGACCTGACATACTATTAAAAGTTGTCAAGCTGGCATATATGGGACCCCCCCTTTTACTTTCAGTATTTGCTCTATATAGGTAGTATGAATTGTTTTGTCTTGTTTCTTGGTTTGTCACATTTTGTACTTTCTTCAATAGATTTTGACTCTTTATATGATTGTTCTCAAGCTTATATATGAGTTTGCACTGTTGTAATTTGATCAATTTGTCCAGCTTCATGTATTGATAATTTTTATACATTTTTCTACATTTTCTTTTGAAGGATTCAGTACCTGTTCAAACCAAGACCAGGTGAGCATCACAGGCCCCACGCGTTCTACAGGTCGCTCTACCCGAGGATCATTAAGGACATTGAAACCATCGAAAGCAACTGGCGCAATGGCAGGCATATACTGCAGAAGATAAACTGTAGATCCGAGAACAGCAAGGGCGTCTACTGCTTGCAGTACGACGACCAAAAGATAGTTTCAGGCTTGAGAGACAATACCATCAAGCTGTGGGACAGGAGCACCCTTCAGTGCACAAAAGTTTTGACAGGTCACACGGGTTCTGTGCTCTGCCTACAATACGACGACAAAGTCATAATAAGCGGCTCTAGTGACTCGACTGTCAGGGTATGGAACGTCCATTCCGGCCAGATGGTACATTCTCTGATTCATCACTGCGAGGCAGTGTTACATCTGAGATTCAACAATGGGATGATGGTTACTTGTTCTAAGGTAAGGAAAATATAGGATTCGTTGTACCTAACCTCAATACTAATTTGATGTACTGTCAAAAGTTAAAATTTGTCAACAGGATATCTAAAAAGTGATAAGTTTTTGTTTTACCAGATTTCAGAATATGGAAATGTTTCGTTTAGGGCCGTTCGCACCAACATTCCTTAAAATTAAGCCTCCCTTAAAGTTAAGGATCCCTTAAATTTATCAACAGTTACATGACTCGAACAGAATTCTCACATATTTCTTAAATATTTCTATCTAGGGATATTCCAGTTTTTCATGTTGTTGAACTTCACTCTAGTTCAATAAAGCCATTTTATTGGCTGGTGGGCTACAGATGATAGTTGTTATTTCCTTAACCTAACTTTATTGTCATTTTGACTAGTTCATGCTTGTTGAAATTTCAAATTTTTTGCTATAACAAATATTCTGCAGTCAGTTTATGAGTTTGACAAATTATTTTAGGTTATAATCCTTTCCTATGGAGGGCTCAAATTTGAGGTTGGTTTTAACCATCGAAATGTCACTTAAATTTTAAGGGAGGTTGATGCAAACGGCGCTGAATCAATTGTAGGTGGCGCTATTCACAAATTATGACAGGTTCTTGATAACTTACGGCTGTCTGCACCAACTTTCCTTAAACTGATTTAGGGCCAGTTTCATAATCAATTTTAAAGTGCCTTTAATTTTAAAGCTCCTTTAAGTTCAACATTTCGGTTTCATAACACATTTCAGGTTCTTAAAGCCACTTTATATTTAAAGGTCCAATCTCAGGACTTTAGCAGCTGAAGTATCCTTTAGCCCTGAATATATAAATAAATTCCTAATCTCTCGTGTCCAAACTGTCAACTCATTGGAGGTTAGTTATTTTGTGTTTTATTTCGAGATCAACTTTCACAACAAGAGATAATGCGGCGAGCACAAGAATATAGTATAATATTTGAATAATAAAAATGGAAAATTCTGAGACAACTAGTTCTGATTCATCAAATGAAGAAGATCCACGACATGAATCAATCATAAGAACCAGAAACATTGTGAAATGAGAATACGGAGTATGGAAACGTAGATTTCCAATTTCGAAAGAGGCTACAATTAGACACTATACGGCTCATTACGGTTGCAATTAATATCAATGACATGTTTCCTACCAATAATTTTGAAAAGGAATTAGGCTTATTCAATTCTTTTTTCCTATTTCGATTTCTAAATCTAATGATGTTAATCTGAGACAGTGCTCCCTCATTGCCCTTCTGTCAGACCCAATCATCATTTCCTTTTTTTTTGTAATATTCAGTTTGGGATTGGTCTTTTCCCCCAAATTTCTAGGTGTATATTTTAAATTTGAACCTGAACCTTATATCCACAGCACATGAAAATAACATAACCTCCTTCAATTTTAAGATGGCTGTGGTTAAATACAACTGCAACTGTCTATTTCAGGTCAAATGAAATGATTTCGGTTATGCCAACATACAACATTTCACCTAAAGTCTCCTTTAGGTAAGGACCCATTTAATTTCATTATGAAATTGGGTAGACTTTTAAAGTGGGCTTTACCTTAAAGTGCACTTTTACTAAAGTGTACTTTAGGGGTTTATTATGAAACTGGCCCTTATTGACAGTTGCACGACGTGACACTCAACAGAATCTTATACTCCATTCACTTTTATAAAATCACATAGGAGGTCATGGTATCGTTTTTCAGGAGTTGGTGCACCTGATGAAAAGTTAGAGCGCACACAGAAAATATTTTTAATGACGAAATAACGTTGCCAGTTTGTTTCTTTGTTTACATATTGTTCGAAATCGAAATATTGCAAAAAACTAGAAAAGGAATCCTTTCTATCAATTCATATAAACGTTAATTATTCTCGTCCATCACATCTTTTCTAATTCATTCATTTTCCGAATAAATTTACATTCTGAGAAAAACTTTATTGCTAAGAATGTAGAAAGGGCAACATAGCGTTGACTTGGAACATAAAAACATTTTGACAAGCGCCATAACCTCCATTTTTGTTTGATACAGAGTGGAATGTGTCAAATTTCCAAGGCCAGAGGTGTGATTTTATATTTGTGAATGGAGTAAAGTGATATTTCAGTTTTTCATGTTGTGAAACTCCACCCTAGTTAAATAAAGCCATTTCATTGGGTGGCTGGCCACAGATGACAGTTGTCATTTCCTCAACCTAACTTGTTGAGGGGAAGCTTAACACTAAGCGAGTTTGGTGCCAACGGCCCCTAGTGATATTTAAACATCTCTTCATGTACTGTTCACTTTTTGTTTATCTAATTGCTTTCTACACAATCCTTCGATATCTGGTTGCGTCCAACTTAACCTCACCTCTTTGCAGGATCGTTCCATTGCGGTGTGGGACATGACATCACAGACCGAGATTAACCTGAGAAGGGTTTTGGTCGGACATAGGGCTGCCGTGAACGTTGTGGATTTCGACGAGAAGTACATAGTGTCAGCTAGTGGTGATCGGACAATAAAAGTTTGGAACACTTCGACTTGTGAGTTTGTACGTACTTTAACTGGTCACAAGCGGGGTATTGCATGTTTGCAGTACAGAGATCGATTGGTTGTGAGCGGAAGTTCAGATAATACGATTAGGTGAGTTAATCTTCGGCTATGTGAAGATCACTGCAGCTCCATATGTATCTTTGGAATTGCAGATGAAGATTTCGGTGAAATGTACAATCAATGATGATATTTAATCTTTTTAGAAAGTGTCTGACGTTTTCTAGTTGCTTAATTTTAAAGATACTTCTTTGAGTGTCTTTGAATGGTTGTACAAGAAGTTCAAGTGTTTATGTTTGAGGGTATGGTCGAATTTCTAGGTTATGGGACATCGAGTGTGGTGTGTGCCTGAGAACTTTGGAGGGCCATGAGGAGTTGGTCCGCTGTATAAGATTTGACACAAAACGAATAGTAAGTGGAGCTTACGACGGTAAAATCAAGGTTTGGGATCTCGTGGCTGCTTTGGATCCTAGGGCACCAACCAGCTCCCTATGTTTAAGAACTCTCGTGGTAAGTAGCGATATTTAATCCTTACAGATTGAAGAAATATCAAAGTATCGAATGTTAATCATAGATATAGAGAATGAAGAGGAAGAATAACAATTTTTCAGTTGATTTCATACCTTAAAAATTATACACAGATTGATGTTTCTCAGGTGCTTTCGATTTGTGTAAACGGTAAAAATTTGTGCTTTCCAACTCATCAAGCTGTTGAGACTTACCTATTGTGTGATGTTTGTATCCTCATTTTCCATTATTGATGGTTATTATAACCAATGATTACAAATTCACTTCAATCACACCATCTTTCGAAACTTGGTAACCAAATTTAAGGTTATGTATCTATCATATTATATATGTCAGATTTGTTAAGCACTCAACAAATGGTTAATTTTGATTAGATGAAACCCAACTGCTTTTTTTAACAGTTGAGTGCTGCTGAATGTAACCATTTTCACTGTTAGCCACAGAAGATTCCCAATTCCCTGACTATGAATTCACTTGGCTTTCAGGAACATACCGGTAGAGTATTCCGACTGCAGTTTGACGAATTTCAAATTGTGAGCAGTTCGCACGATGATACCATATTGATATGGGACTTTTTGAATTCAGATACATCTATTTCGCCTCCACGTGAGTAACATTTCAGTCTATCTCAAGTTGTTTTTTTTTCGTAATGGAAGTTGAACGTGATTTTCTTGGTTCAATGTAGCAATTGCTTGCGAGTGATATTCCTATTGAGAGTACCAAGTCAAGGCCGAATTAGAATAACTAAATGCATCCTATGGATGCAGCTCTATAGAAAAGGACGGTAACTTGTTGTGGAAGATCGAGAACCCAGGAGAGAGAAGTGTTGGTAGCGAAGTTACTTCGATTTCTCAAATCTTCGAAATCACCTCAAGAGTCTGCTTTTTGTGTTTATGTCGAACTGTCAAATACTTTAGTAGGTATTGTGATTATTTAACTGTTGAGGAGGTACTATAACGATATTGTTTTTTCACGTATACCTTTTTTGTTAATATTTATACATATATAGTTCTTCATGACATATTATAATTGTACAAAATTGTAAAGTTATTAAATTAATACATTGTTTATTGATTTATATGAAATAATGGCTTCATACTTCAATGCGGTACGTTATTTGTTATTGTATTTATCTGTATATGAGAAAATAAGAGAGGTTTAATCAGTGGAGTGAATATTGTATCATTGAATTTTCTGATAATCGTGTTCTGAACTATAAATATAAAGGATCATCTGTTTCCTTTTGCAATTAATTTTTTGTTGAGATTTTTAATAAAAAATTAAAGAAAGGTGTTTAGTACTTTCTAAATTTCAAGAGACGAAGGCTGGAATCTAACAACTTCTGTAAGCTTAAATCTTTTGATACTTAATAGGATCTTAATCTGGATGAAGAAACCCAATTGAAATTGGTGAAAACTTGCCCAATGATTCTCAATTTTGTAATAATTTTAGGGCATCCTGGTACTGGATGATTTGGTAACTTGAAATCTAATTTTTCTTCACGGTTTATCCAAAATAATTGAAGGCAAAACTTAATTGATTCTCTAAAACAGCTAAAATCCTCGACCCTTCAGGAGAAATCCTAAATCAGTTATGAAAGAACAACGAGTGCCATCACGTCAACTATTTGTTAACCATTTTTTTTTTTTAATGAATAGTTTGATACCCCCTACTCAGATCAGGAAAACAGACCATGGATAGCTCTTCTATCATGATAATTTCCTTAAACATTCTAAAAGGGAATAATAAAAATGATCTAAACTGATAGAATTTTTAATTACATCCATAACAAATCGATATTTCCTTTCAAGAAATTTTTTAAATTTTCACATTTGGGATACAATTAATACTGAACATCGAAATAAAAAAATTATCATTTTACTTGTACAAATTCAGGTAAGGATATGCCATTTGAATTTCAATCAACAAATTCCACAAAACACAAGATTTCCATTGACTAGTATTCCAGATAAAATATTAAAAATCAATTATAAAAATAATCTCTAAAAATATACGTTTACAATTAACACTGGGAACAAGGTTTAAACACATCAATTTCTTATTGGAGACAAAAATACACATAAATTTTCAGTTGAATTCGTCATAATTGAAAAAAGGCTAAAATAAGACCTTTAAAGTATTCTCACAAGTATGAAATGATATCAAATCCTATCTTTCTGATGGTCAGTCTCTCTTATTTTGATCAGTTCAATGTTGAGTGAAGAGAGACATTTCAGAATGTTTAGATTCCAATAAGAAAAAGTTCACATCAAATTTTTCTTTCTAAGACCTTCAATTCTCATCCAGAATTTTTAACAAATGAGTTCTTGGAGAGATATTAAAGAGTATAAGGTTTAAAGCTATTTTCATCAGTCACATCCATAATGAAAAACAACAAAAAATGTATTCTAAATAAAAAAAAAATTCTTCAGTTGGACAAAGATAACTGTCGATCATTAGGAGACAAAATGAAAACTGACAATATTCAACAGTCCCACAAACACAATTGGTTTTATTTCAAGGTGTAATCAGGAAAACAAAGAAAAAGTTGTTATTAAAAATAAAAATTATTATTTATACTTTTTTTCAACTTTTATATATGATTCTGGTAGCGTTGCAACTCTAAGAATAAAAGCTAAAGCGTGGGTTACTAGATAATCAAAGTTATTGTAGCAAAACATACTATAAAAGATTTTTCAAATAGTGATGGTGATTTTTTTAAATTTCCAATAAAAATAAAATCCAAAACCAGATCAATCCAAAGACCTTGATTCAATAAGGTAAACTTCTCAATTTAATTCAAATTGGTTAAATATATAACAGATAAATAAAAACCAAAAAAGCTAGAATAAAAATATTCTAATCAACGAATAAAAATAGTCTGAACTATTAGAACTGTTCAAATTTTGAATAATTTTTTTGTTTTTTAAAAGCGGGTCAGAAGTTCCCTTTAAGGGATGCATTCGATTATTGCAGTTTGGTCAAATTTGAAGTTGACCCAACAGGAAGGTCCAGTCAATTCGGGTAGCTTGTCAATTGAGTTAGGAAACAGTTCCCTTTTGGTGGCACTTTTTCGATCGCTTTTCTTGTTCTTACCTTTAGATGCTGGGTTTTCACAATCGCTGAGACTGTTTGACTTCTTTCGACTTCTCTTATTCGAAGAAGAACAGTTGGACAATTGCTTCAACTTTTTCACAAAAGGTAGGATTAAAAAAAACGCATTAGGATTAACTCCTAACTTTAGTTTTGGTGTGAGGTCTTTCCTGTTGGTGGGTAAATCAGCTATGGAAAACCAACCGCAAGATTTTATTTCACATCGTGTTCTTGGTTGGAATTTGGTAGACATAGGAATATTTTTAATAATATACAGTCTTACTATCTGATCATTGATTACTGCTTCTACCCAATCATTTGGGTCCACATAGGCAGATATATCAAAGCCAGTTTCTTCCAGTACTTCTCGAATGGCACAATGTACAGGGTCTTCTTCCTCGTTTACTTTTCCTTTAGGAAAACCCCAAGACGTTTTGGTCCAATAACTTTTCACTAATAAGACATGACTGAGTCCTTCGGACAATAGAATCGCCCCATATGTCGGAACAGTTTGCTTATATTGCTTCCAGATGGCTAGGATTTCAGGCAACCTATGAATTTCCTTCTGCAGGAAGGGGCTGTGTTGGAATACGTGAGCTGCGAACTCGTAAATTGTGCAAGACTTCAATTTACTGTCGTTGCTAACATAAAAATCCAAATAATACCAATGCGCCAATTCAATCTGGAAACAAATTCTTACGTAGTCTTTTTTCGCCGAGTCCGGGACATTTATGAGAAATCTGGTGAGAAGGTCATCCAGGATTTCTGTTGGTATGGAATGTTCTACTTTTTTTGCTTCTTCCATTATTGTGTAAACAGATTTTCCTCAACTGGACTGATTCTCAAACGTTCCAACAGTTTCTATGTTCACTTCGATCTGAGACTGTTATAATATAGAGAATTGCAAGCACCAAAAACACAAAATAAGCACTTTATTTTACTCGCACTGTACATTTTATCCGTCCAAACTAGTTTATTACGTCGGATTAAATTGAGAATCAAACCACAGATCCCGAAGATCAATCAGAGGCCACAGATGACAGCATAGAGAAATTCTTTGTCTATGGATGACAGATACTGGAGTTATAAATCTGTTATCTATGGTCGCAGACATGGAACCTTCCTTTTCTTCATCTACCGCTGCGATTTTTTAATCCTACAGATCAAAACAGCAATCTGATTTGAAAATAAAGTTAAGTCGGTAATAATAAACCAAAAATAAGAATGAATCTTTATTGAAATAAGCGAGAATTCAAAGGAAAACTGAATATAAAGCAGTGAGAAATTTTTAGCGCCGTCTTTACATTGTGGTTGTTCTTAGTTTTGTCCATTCATGTTGCTCCGAGGTCTCAATGTCCTGTTTGAAAATTTGATAGTTACATCCTGTACTCTCATGTTAGGAGTCAGAAATTGTTGCAGTGTATTAACACCATCCCTTGGTTCCCTGTCGAAAGGATAACCCATCGATCTTCTGTCTGGATACAACTTATCCTTTACACCACAGAAAACAAATGCGTCATTGCATGGTCCCTCGATACTCTGTTCGATCTGTAAGAAAAAAACAGTGTTCATTTTTTGATACATTTTTTTACATTTCAACGATGCAACTCACTGCGTCATTGTTATAGTTGGATATCATGACAAATAACTGACAATCCATTCCTTCAGCGGTTCCCTTTGGTATCAGCATGTGCTGCGGCCATCCACAGCCACAGAAATTGAACTGGGCTAGTTGTTCTCCACCTTGAGGACGACTGTTATCTAAGTCTCTGAAGGTACGTTCGAAAGGTATTGTCACCGCAGATTGCGTGGAAGAACGATTTATAGTGTTCTGCCCTTGTTTCACTAAAAAAATCGGTTAAATTCTACATCAGGAACTTCTATTCTCCTGCAGTAAACATAGAATGGTCAATCTTCTTCTACTTACGATTAACTGGGAACTTATCCAACTCTATGAACATCAGTCTCTGGTCTCTGTACCTCCAGGGGTTTCCCCTTTCATCGAATTTAGGAGCCATGAATATTCTGCAAGTTCCCCTTCTGCTACCCCCTCTATTATCGACGTTGATAGTATAAGTGAATGGCTGATGTTGCAGGTGTGTGAATCGCACAAAAACTGGACCTCTTGGAGTGAAGTCCATTCCTCTGGATAAATCAACGTCTGATTGTTGCCAGAACGTGTTCATCGTGTTTGCAGAGGCACCTTGGGTTTGCACACTAACACCAGTAACAGTCACTCCGCTGTAGTCCAGCTGAAACAGATTTTTTCTCTCAGATTGTCAAAGTTTGAGGCATATCATCTTGTATCCCTTTGTAGGGAGCCGTATCCCTAAATTATACATATTTGTGATTCACAATGTAGTTTGGAGATTTGATAGTTTAATTGATATTTAATCTGGTCAGAATATACGCCCTAAAACCTCACGAAAAGTAAAAAACCTTGAAAATTCCAATTTGAGTATTTAAAAGGGTTGTGCTCAATATTAAAGAAATATACTGTAATGTCCGATTCAGATTCGCTTGAAATCTGCAATCGCCGCCTCTGAGTAGACTTCCGTCTTGTTCGCGGAGAAATCTAAAATCCGCTACGAGAGTACATACAATACTTTCAAGGAATGGATTCAGACTAAAGGCAGCCAAATCAATGAAAAAGTGTTACTGGCCTATTCTGTTCGAAGAATAGAAAAGCTGAGATCGCCTGGAAGTCTTTGGGCGGAATATTCAATGCTGAAGAGCACAATATTTTTGAACGACGGTATTGACAAATCCAAGTTTGCAACGCTTATAGCATTCCTCAAAAGAAAATCTATTGGTTACAAACCCAAAAAATCTGGTGTTTTTACAAGATAAGAAATGAATAAATTCTTAAAAGAAGCACCAAATGATATGTTTTTAATTATTAAGGTGTCCTTTTTCAATATAATAGTGCTTTATAAACTAATTATGTCCTTTCAAGTGGGAATGATATCAGGTATATCAGGGGCGTGTAGAAGAGAAGAATTGTACAACATGAGCGTCAGGGACATAGAAGATCGGGAATCATTTTTAATCGTGAAAATCCCCAACACAAAAACCAACATTCAGAGAACATTCAGTCATCGATCGAGATGATGATATCAATTACCTGGAAATATATAGAAAATATTTCCGTCTGCGTCCACAAAATGCGAAGAGCGAGCATTTATTTTTGAGATATCAAAACGGAAAATGCAGTAATCAAGCAATAGGCAAAGGGACAATTGGAAGTTGGCCGTCAAAAATTGCAACCTTTTTGAATTTAGAAAATCCAAATGATGCCTATACTGGCCACTCTTTTAGACGCACTTCGGACACATTTTTAGCTAATAAAGGTGTAGATGTATTAGAACTAAAACGACACGGTGGATGGCGGTCTTAGACTGTGGCTGAAAGTTACGTTGAGGATTCCCTGGAAAATAAACTAGACTTTGCTGAAAAAAATTTGCATACTACGGAACGTAGCGAGTTGCAACATGAAATGTTGTATTCAGCAGAGGTTTCTGTGAATTCGGCTACTACTCAATCGAGTGGTATTTCCATCAGCAATTGTAAAAATTGTACTTTCACTTTCAATATTAAATGAACTGAATTCAAATTGTTTGTGTTATTTCATTAATTCAAAGAATATTCAGTCATTTTCACTTACCGTTCGCTGAACGGTAAGTGATTCACTTACCGTTCTGTTTTCCTCAGTAAACCAGTAAAAATTATCTACCGATCTAGCAACAAACGCGGTAACTAACAAAATTCGTTCTTTCGTGCAAAAAAGTATTTACGATATAAAATTCAATTCGGAAGTCAATCCAGAGTGTCTCCTAAGCTGAATATTTGTCGAGAGCTCAATTCAAAATTTAATAATTTGGAACTTATAATGTTCTGAAAAAATTAATTAATTAATTTTAGATTTGAAGGAAAATCAATACTTTCAAATTGAAATACTTTCAAGTTTCGAAAAGAACAATTTATAATTGTGAAATCAGTTTATTTATAGCAGTAAAAACTCAATAAACATTTATAATCTTTTTTTGATCACAGATTGTCGCAGCTAAATTTCATTCCAAATTTAACATTGCAAATAATCAACCTCTTTAAGTATTTTAAGAACAAAGCGTTCAATATTCAGAACTTTCTTGATTTTTTTTGAGGGGGGTCTCGTATTTGAACTGGCAGTGATGCTACCTTTTGAAAAATTCTGTGAGACTCTGAAGAAAAAGTAAAAATAAAAAAATTTCCAAATATACTTTTTCAATTATATCATGGCCATTGAAAATTAATGAAATAAATAATTTAATTTCCAATTCTTATAATTTCCAGATGCAAAAAAAATATTCAATGAATGTCTTATTTTACTATTTTAAAATAAAAATCGTGCAAATTGAAAATGGACAAAAATGCAACTACAATTTTCATTTATATTTTGAAAACCAATGGAGATATCTAAAAAACGTTCAGACAAATTTCCTTGAGAAATGCATCAGCTACAATTTTTGATTCCAATATTTTTCTGTATATTCATTATTTGAACCAAGTGAAAAAATTTTCTGGAAAATTGCGTACCTAACCTTTTCATTTTGAGTACAACTTGTTCAACGACCTACCTAAATTTGAATTTAGAAAATTTTTCTTCTATTTGTGGCATTTTACTGACATTTTAAGCCGAGTATGTTGCTAAAGAAAAAAAAGTTCCAAATACCTTGAAATACAGTGAAAGCTGCACAATTACTGAATTTTTCAAAATTATATGAAATTGGAATGTGTTCATACTTACATCCCCAACTGTATATCTTGGTAGAGTAGATTTGAATTCTTGGAATATGTCGTCGATGTAAGCATGCCATCTATAGAATATGGGGTCCCTCATGGCTGTAGCCGAGTCTCCCATAACTCCAAAAGTCTCCTGGAAAACAAGACAAAGACCATTATATTTCTCTCATCTTTTATACAAATCGAGATTTTAGAATAAACGAATTGTTTCTCACCAGATGTCTGTGGTCAGGATCGTGAATATAGGAAATAAAAATGTGTCCCATATTATGCAGGTCACCGTAAAATGTCCTGTTTGGAGACAAGATGCTGGACTCGAGAATGTTCCCCAAAATATCGATTCCTTCGAATTCTGTCAGCTGAATTCGATTACCGCCTTCCTGAAAGGCAAAATACGATGCAGAAAGACTCGAAAGTAATAGGAAATTCGCTTACATCCTCAACGTAGCCTGAATGTATGGCAGAAAAAATCCTGTCCCTCCATCTCATCAAATCATCTACGTCTTGCCTTATCTGGTCAGTTTCCCTATTAAGGTCGGTGATAACTTGATTAGACACTCGGGCAGGGTAGCTTCTGCTGGCGACCAAGCTGTCCATCTTTGGGAAGTACCCTTCTGCTATTGGCACCTTCCAATCGGAAAATCTTGTAACACGTTTTAAGCTGTTGCACAGCCTCTCGAAGTTGTACCTTGAACAAGAATCTCATCAGTGTTATCATTATTGGCCCATCTCTCCAGATTTTGAAGACTTACCTGGCTATAATCTGCTGGTGCATGTAGTAAAACAACTCGCCTCTCCTGTTTTTATTGACGACTTCTCTGGCAGCTTCGAAAGGGTACACAAGATGCCAGTGCCAATGGTGAAGATTTATCCCTATATCTTCTCTGAAATAAGCAAGTCTATGTTCTTCTTCCAAATTTGAGGCAGTGTAATCCTTAGGGATCTCGATGGGAGTCTGAAAATGAAGATGACAACGATGTAACAGTCTATGAAACGGTTATACCCACCCTTGATCCTTCTGGAACTATAGCACTCTCTTCACGAGCTCTCACGAACACTTGACTGTCCACGAATTTGTCAGGAAAGGAGCGAATGAAAGAAGGGATGTCCACATCTTTGGTATCTGGTCTATGTAGGAGAGCCACTGAGAGGCAGTAGTTGAAGAGGTAAGGGTTGACACGATCTCTGCAGTACACAGCCACAGACAGAAGATCTTCCACAGATCTCACACCAATAAAGATGTTGATCAACTTCCCAGCCAGCCGTCTGTGTTTTGGGACGAACAGAGAGAAATTTGAGTGGCGTGGGAGGTCCAGTATATCTCCCAGATTCGGTACCGATATCTGTTTCACCGAAACCCTTTCCCCAGCATCTTCGCCGAACCTATTGGCGAGTTGTACTCCAATAGGTTTGTACCTATCGGCCTGGAATGTAATATGGATTATCGAAATTTGCCAGAATGAGGAAAAAGTTGTGGGTACTCACCAAATAATTGTTAGGTATATCGAACACCACCTTTTCGTCTCCTTTGGCTACAAAAACAGGTTCTTGAGGACGGTCAAAAAGCAGAGAAATATGTTTTTTCGTTCCAGAAGACATGATCCTATAAGAAATCGTCATCAAGAAATAAGAAAAAATGGGGAAATTCTGAAAGAGTTTTCAAGGGTAATAAAAAACACTCACCTGACTTTTTTTCGCTAAATAAAGGAGAAGTGACTGTTGGTAGATTCTTTCTTCTTTTATATAGAACCGTGGATATGAAAAACGGAAATGACTTATCTGGGAGTTGTTTATTCTATAAAATAACAAATCAGCGGTAGAGATTAAGCTAAAAAATATGTTCGATATCTCTTCACCACAAAAGAGGATTACTTTGTAATTTTTCGTTGTTTGTCCGCTCTGAGGATTTTTTTTTTCATCAGAACCTGATCGTTTTGAATTTTTTAAAGAGTGGGAAAGAAAACGCACAAAATTAATTTATTCAGTATTAACTAGTTTGTGGAAAAAAAACTAGAACAGGACCATATTTTTTTTAATAACTCAAATGTTTATGTATGGTGGAGCTCTTAGTAATGCATTCTTCTCGAAGGTTAGTTGAGGATTCTTAAATGGCAACACAAACTTTTAATGCCGTGAATGGATAGTCCTTTCATTGCTGAGGATGATTTGGATATTGTTGTTTCTTTCATCAATTCTTTTTATTATAGGGATGAAATAGTGAAACTAATCGAATTCGAATGTTGTTCATTTTCATTCATTTTGAGGTAAATTTGATGTTTTTGAAAGGATTGGATTAATCAGCAGGTGAAGGGACTTAAATTTTCAATCTAGTGGATATCATTAATCTGTTTTCGAAGTTGAAATTTTAACATCAGCGAAAGCCGAAAAAAATAAAAATAATTCTTAATAATTAATCCTACAAAAAACCACTGAGTATTCAAAAAGACGAAGAAACAATATCAAGAGGATTTCTCTACCAGAAATCATTTTATTCTAGTTCTGAAGACAGAAAATTTTGAATCATTCTGTACGTCTACCAAAATTGAAAAAGTCCAATCCCATGAAAAAATCTTTTCTGATAGAAATCTTAAGGCGTCACTTTAAAAGTTATAATTTGTAATGAGTAGAATGAAAATGAAAAGCTCTGCTTCTAAAAAAATTATGGTTTCCATAAACAAAAATGAATCGCAGATAAAGAGGGCAACTGAAGTCAGTACTTTTATATTATGAAAAGTTTCCAGTATGCTGCAGAACCTCAAATTTTAAACAGCACAAAAGTTTTTTTTTTTGGAAAATTGTGAAAAATTTGACTGCTTCGATGTTATTCATAATTATTCATAGAGCAAGTGAGTTGAATGAATGTTTATCCATAAGAAGAAAGTACAATTTATTAATTTTAATACTAGAATATATCAGAATTCTTTAATTAATTACAACCCACGGAGTACTTGATATCTATGTCTCCAAATAAAGGCATTATACCACAATACAGAAAAAAATAAAGTTCAGAATAAATTGTCTTTCGAATGACATGATGAAAAAGGTATGTCCCTGGAGAAAAAAAAATTGATAGCGCCGCGACGCCCTGCGTCTTTATTTATTCCGCAGATTTTTATGCACATCTCAAGTCGACATTGAGTTTTTCAAAACGCCATTCACAAAATGAAAAAATGTTCGGACATTTTCGAAAAAATTATGGTTACCAAGATAAGTGAATCACCCTGTACATAGTTTTTTCAATTTGTGAGCAGTGTATTTGCTTCTTTAGTAAATTGAATGAAATCAAGGTCGTCAAGAATATAAATTCACATCATTCGATTTTTTCGTTTTTTTTTGTATTTCAGAATTCTTATTAGATTGTTTTTTGCTGGCCATAGGTTCATTAAGGAAGGATGAGAAACACACATTCTGTGACTCTGACAGGTCCCGGAAAATCTGACAAGAAAAGCCATCGAAACATCACCAAATTCCCCTAACAGAATAACCTCTGCATCATTCATGAGTGAAAAGAATATAAGAGCCTAGTGCTATTTTTGTTTATTGGTCGACTTTTCGCCTTGCATCCTCCTCCGTATGTCATGAGAGCACAAGTCCTATTGTGTATATCAGACATTGAATAAATTCGAAGATAGCTGCAAATTCTTGTGTTCTCACAACGACCGATTATAAAGGATATTACATTTCTTAACCTAGTTTCAATTAAATTGTCTAAAAATGTCTACTCCTGCCAGACGACGCCTGATGAGAGATTTCAAGAGGTTTGTAGTCATCAGTATAACTAGTCATCGTAAAGGTTATTCATATAATCGCTTTGTATCTTGTATTCCTTTGTTTGAAACGATCAACCTTCAGCTTTGTGTGTAATGAAATGTCAATTTTTTAGACTTCAAGAAGATCCCCCAACGGGAGTTAGTGGAGCTCCCACAGACAACAATATTATGATTTGGAATGCTGTTATTTTTGGCCCACATGACACCCCATTTGAAGATGGAACCTTCAAACTTACAATCGAATTCACAGAAGAATACCCTAATAAACCTCCTGCCGTTCGATTTGTCAGTCATATGTTCCATCCGAATGTTTATGCTGATGGTGGTATATGTTTAGACATTTTACAAAACAGATGGAGTCCTACATATGATGTATCTGCTATTCTAACTTCAATTCAAGTGAGTATAACTCGATAGTTTTCTGATAGGAAGTTAAACGAAGGTTGTTATTAACACATCCATTTTATTTTCAGTCCTTATTAAGTGATCCTAACCCCAATTCCCCAGCAAACTCAATGGCTGCACAACTCTATAAAGAAAACAGAAGAGAATACGAAAAACGAGTTAAAGCATGTGTAGAACAAAGTTTCATCGATTAGCGCTAAGAATTGAGTTTCAAATTTAACATTAATTATTTGAGAAAAACTATAATGTGCTTCAAAATTTTGCCAAGACATGTTTCCCCCTGATTGTCTTTGTTTTTACATAATTTAAATTCAGTTTTTCCGCACTTGGGGTTTTATTTATAAAATGTATCCAAATAATATGATATTTATTGATTAGATGGGTTTCGTGCCGAATTAATTTTTGTTGTAGATGTTCTTTAAAAGAAACTGAATTATATTTTGTTTCGATCGAGTTGGAGATATTTCATTTTATCTATCTAAACGTCCCCATTGACTAAACTCTAGATACTATGGTGTTCAAAATTTCATGAAATTTTTTGAAGAACACTACTGCGAAATCTTTCTGTACAACCTTAGTTATTAAACTCTTTTTTGTTGATTTGCAGTTTGAAATTTTTTCAATAAGAACTGTTGAATGAATTTGTTGGTGAGATACAGGGGTATGTAAGATATATATTCTTGTAATGATAACTATTTTCTTTTGAATTTACACGATACAGAATTGGTTTTGTCAGTTTAATTGTTCTATTAAAACCTTCACCAAATCGATTGGCTTTACTCATCGCAAACCTTATTGCCTATTCCTTGGAATAGTGCTGTATGTGTTATAACTGAATATAATAGAATAAATTATTATACTCTGAAATTTTGTTTTTTCTCATCTTGATAGTGAATCAATCCATGTTTGGTAAGTCACCTCTATCACTGGAAAATCCCATCACCTAAAGTGGTTTGATGAGTCACCATTATAATTATTAATTAGTACCAAATCAGTGAATGCTTGATAAAAATAATAATGGTGTTTACTGTTTGAGGAATGATTTTTTATCAGAATGAAACATTTTTCAATGAAGTCATTATTTGCCTTTTTTTTTGAATCTGTAAATCTTCCGAAATTTTCTACAAAAGGGAAGCATTCAGCAATAATTCAAACTGTAAAAAGCACTGGGAAAGTGAACTTATAAGAGAACTCCGCTCAAATAATTTCTAAAATTATAGGAGTTCCAAGTTTTATTTGAGAAGCTCCAGTGCTTTTGCGCAGGACTTGGGCCGTGATTGGTGTTTTTGAAAGTTCCGCAGCTAAATGCATTCATTTAATCATAGTATAGTCCCTTTGTTGACTTCTTTAAATACAATAATTAAAGCTCTAAATTGCTACTAGTTGTTAGAGGTCATAATCTGAGTGTGAGTGAGATAGCAAATTACAGCTTTTCAGTAAATTACATTTTTGCTATGAAGTGCTTGCTAATAAGTTGAGCTCAAACGCTACCAGGGCCGGATTTAGAGGTCTAGAGCCCGGGGCAATAAAGAAGTGAAGGCCCCCTGGCTCCAAATGATTTTCCAAATAAAATCAACAATGTTTTCATTTATTGTGAAACCAAGTATATACAGTAGAATCCGCTTATTATGACGCCGGCTATACTGACCAATCGCTTATAATGACGCAAATACAGTGTTAGTTTGGTTTCATTCAAAACTCCTTACAATAGGGTCCGGATATAATGACTTCGCTTATATTGACATGTCGCTTACAATGACATGATTTCAGATACAACAACATGATTTTTCGAAAAATTTTCTGGTTATAGTGACCGCTCGATCGTTTTCTGAAGCCACCCTACCCTTTTTAATGCGATGAGGTTTGATACGATACGAGACATATCGTGACGACATGCTTTTTAGTATGATCCAGATCCTTGAAGAGATTATTGGTGTTTTGTGGACAAAATGACATCCATTGAAGCAATTTCTAAGTTGTACAATGGTGTAAGAAGTCGAAAAAACATAAGCAAACTAAAATTTCAGATTATTTTTCTAAAAAATGAAAAAGTTCTTTATATTTAGTTTTTTTGTAAGAGAAGCTATTTTTAATTTTTTCAATAAAGCAAAATCTGAATTTCTCGTTCTTTTCTTAAACTGAATCCAAGAAAAATACCATCAATTTTGCTAAAATTCCGCTTTATGTGACTTCCGGGGTTATTATGACGTATTATTCATTTCCCCTCGATGTCATTATAAACGGATTCTACTGTATTCTTTTATTATTTAAAACAAAATGAAGGACAACACTTGTCTGAAAATAAACGAACACGGAACATTTCTAGCTTTTTTCGCTGGGAAATCGTTGATGATTTCCACAAAAGCCAGTTCCAGTAGTTGAACGGGCGAGAAAAAAGTCATACTTTGCAAACATTTGACTGCATAATTTACCGAAATATTCAAGCTTTGGTTGCAATATGGCACAAAAAATGCTCTATAGATTGTAAATCAAGGATTTTTTTACAGACTTTTTGGTTTTCCTCGAATATTTGCATCGTTTTAATATAACTCTGAGCGCCGAGATCATCCAAGCAGAGTTTCTCAAATATTTGTCTAATATTTCAAATGAAAAGTTTATTAAACCCGACCCTGTTGTATCGGTATTCAGACAAAATGTGAAAAAACACGTTAATGTAGTATCACAAACTTAATACGGACAGTCATTTATTGTTTGCGATTGGTATCAGGCGTATAGTCTAGAATAATTGAGAAAATATTGAGTTTTCTCTGAGTCGAATCAAAACTTTCAGATGTGAAATAAAAATCCTGCAACGGTTTCGCAGCTGTGTATGATTTTAAAAGAAAAAACTCAAAATATAGAGAAATGCTACGAATAAAGTTTTGTTATGTTGGAATTAATGCTTTAGAAAGTTGGAATGATTTCATACCCTTAGATATATTGCACAAACGGTACAATCTTATTTATTCAATTTCTTTTTTTCCATATCCACTATTTTGGCCCTATGGAAAAAATTTTAATGAAAATATATAGATCATCCAATATACTTCTGAAATAACTTTGTTATTTCACAGTTACATATTTTGTTATTATAAAATAGACGAAATATTAAAAAATAGTCCCTGTTAAACGGACAAAGACTAATTCTTTGTTTTGAACAATTTTCAGCGCAAAAACTCATAATTCAAAAACATCATTCCCATATACACTGAGCAAAAAAATTAACGCACATTCTGAAAATCTCAAATTTAATGAAAGTTAACTCTACATTGACTTTATAACTTATTTTCGATGTTCTCTCGGGAAGGTTTTGAACGAAACAAGACACATATTAAATGGAAGAAAAATTCAGGATGATTTCACCGAATCTTATGATGTGAAAGAAGAGAAATGAACAATTTTCAAAATACTAAAATGCTAATAGGTGATTTAATATAATACTTGGTATTTCCACCCCTTGCGTTAGTTACAGCTCGGCAACGACGGTTCATACTCAAAATGAGTGATCTTAAAATGTTCTGACCTCATCCTTCTTCAACCTCTTCAAGGTACTCCTGATGAACGATGCGCGCACGATGGGGTCTGGCATTATCGTTCATAAAAATGAAATTTTCACCAATGTATGGGGCAAATGGCATTACATGCTCTTCAAGAATGTTCCTCAGCATTCATAGCTCCATTATTAACGACCACTAGGTATGTACGAGCAGTCAAATATATTCCACCCCATACGTTGTCTCTGCCCCATACCATAATCGATTCTCCCCCGAAACTAGTAGTATTCAGGAAATTGCACTGAGCATACCTTCATGTGGAAGTCTGTATACAAGGGAACGTCTATCACAATGGTAGAGGCAGAATCTAGACAAATCTGTGAAGAGAATTCTTTCCCAATCGGTCTTTTCCTAATGGATATGCTCTCTCGCAAAATCCAAACGCGCCCTTCGATGGTCTGGGGTAAGAGCTGGGCCGCTTGCCGCGACACGAGTTTTTGAATCATATTCTCTGAGGCGATTTCTTATTGTCTGAGTGCTAATTTGCATCCCATGAGTTTGCTCAAGCAGGAAAGGCAAAAAAACTGATTCTCAAAAACGGCTAAAGTCACCGATAATTGCTATTTGTAACATGAAAAAGGAAAAAACTAGCATGAGTAATAACTCCATTTGTATTATTTGAAAAATAGAGCTGAACATAATGCTATTTGCATGTCTCTATTAGTGGCAAACAACGTTTTTGATAGTCACTCAAACCAGTTTTTGGGTAAAACAAACAAAACATGTTTTCTATGAACATTGCATTTTATTTTCATACTTTTTGATATGAAATTAATTTTTTATATTGTCACACTCGCATTCCTCATTTTCTTCAACGGCTGTTTCTCCATTTTCACAGTGCTTTGCAAAAATAGGAACTAATCCGGATTGATATCAACACTAGTAATTTCTTTAAACTGCCTATTTTTTTCTTCACTTTTTAACCCAAAACTATAGCCTCTGTGAGTCTACTTGGTGAAATTTTACTTGATGGACTCAATGAATTTTGTATGTCTGAGTATTTTCTACCGTATCTATCGTTTTCTACCTGTCTATCTATCTATATTTTCAGGAAACGATAGTCATGCAACGCCACCTTTGGTTGAAAAAATGAAATTTTGGACAAACTGCGTTTTGTAAGTCTGCTCCTCAGTTATTCTGACGAATTCAATGTTTACTTTGCATGGCACACTTATTGTCACAAGAAAATAGGAACCGGACGAATTCATGCTTTATTATGTAAGTTTTTCGAAATGCGGTTCTATTTTTATTCCTTTGGTGATAATATTTATTGTCTTTATTGCCGAGATTTTGAATTCTGTTCAAGTCCTTCTTATTTTGAAACCCCAGTTCCCATTAGGTGTGCGTGCAAAAGTGATTGAAAATAGCAAAACCGTGCTTTCAAATCTTTTGAAATTACATATTAAATTTTGATATAGATTTGAAGCTAAATTCAGAATGTATAATTCCAAAAAAATTATTAGCTTTATAATGCTTGCTTAATTCGCTTTTTAGGAACTCTCGGGGCGAACTGAGGTTTCAAAATGGGAAAAACTTGAACCAAAATCAGAAGAGTTCAAAATCTCAGCAAAAGACAACAGCTAATATCATCAAAAAGATAAAAACAGGGCCGCATTTCGAAAAAATTACATCAAGCATGAATTCGTCCGGCTCCTATTCCATTGTGACAAGTGTGCCATGCAAAGTACCTAAAAATTAAATTCTTTTGTATAACTTATTAGTTTTCAATAATTGTAGACCTTACTCTTAAGAGTAGGTGCTTCATTATCTATCTTCACTTTTCGATCATCTATTTTCTAATTGATGTTAGTGAGTTTTCTTTTCTGCATACTCAAGAAAATGAAGAGAATTACTTTTTCGAAAACGCTCATAAGCAAACAAATTATTCACAAATTTGAACCAACACGAGACTTAAGTGTGCCTTGTCTGCAATAAATTCTTTACTTGAAAAGTGGAAAAGATGGTGGAAAAAATTTGCTGTGGAATAAAATGAGTAGGTTTGCAATAATGGTTTATTATTATTATCCTGGCTGATTATTACATACTAATGGTCAACTTAAATTAATAATAAAATCAATTTAAAGCTATTCAACAAAGTTTTTTATACATAACGATATCGTAATATGGTAACGGGTGTCATGGCACCGCTAATAATATGGTAAACTTGCTCCCGAAAATTATCAAAAAAAAGTCTCCAGTAAGATATTTACACCTATCTTCATTGCTTTATATACAAATCAAAAATTTCAAAATCAATTCCAAGCACCTGCGAGTTCAAAATTATTCGTCCACTATAGACATAAACATCAAATCCAACTACGTTATCGATTCAGTTAGTTTTCCTTTCAAAAATAGAATTTTTCAAACGAAATTAACTGAAAAGGTCGAAAAATATTGCGAAACAAACGTTACCGTATTTTTGAAACAATATAACATCTATTTTTTTTAGTCTATCTAATTACCAGTAACTTATCACATTTTTAGGGTATTCGATGGAAATTTACAATGATATTTGGAACCGTCTTACACTGGTTCAACCTCAACATTTAAGTTTCCTATATTTAAAATTATTTTGTCGAAACCACTCAGGAAGGTCCTAAAGTAACAGAAAATCTTGACAAGGTTGGATCCTACTGGTATTGAATGTAATACTTGGACCACGCTTGATTCGGTGCTTGAGAAGTTTGAAAAGAAAATGCAGAGCTATTTAAGGTGCTAACACCTCTACTGAAGTTAGTAGAAATTAAACTAACTGTTGAGAAGTGGCTTGAAGAGATCACAAGAATGTGAAGCGTTGAAAGCTTGCTGTCCATTGGAGTATGAACATGGAAAAATTTCCTACGTACCAATTGTGCTCCTCCTTCATTAGAGAAGAAGTTAACATGCAAGGAAAGGTTTTTGGAAGAGTGAATGTTAGTCAATAAAGGAAGAGCCTTAATCAAAATTTTATATAATTGAAACCACCATCACCGTTAACATGCAAGGAATGGATTAGGGAAAAGGTTAAAATGTTAAAATAGAGATGGCCCAAAATGAAACCAAGGCAGTTATGGATCTACTTGAGGAAGTAAAACTGCACTTCTTCAAATGCCACTTTCTTAGCATGAGAAATAAATGTTAAGTTTTTCATGCACGAAAGTTTATAACACGAAACTAACCAATTTGTTGAACAAATAAAAAAATCTTATTCGAAAATAGAAAACCAACACCGAAACAGAAAATCCCCAACAAAGAACCAACCACCCACAAATAAAGAAAAGAACCTTCAAAAATGGTCTGAAAACAAATAATTTTAAAGAATAATTTCTAGGATACTAGTAGCACCTAAGAGAAGTATTTAAACTGATTAGTTCGTTAACTGGTAGAACAAACTGAATTTCGGAACAATCAAATTTGGATCGAACTAAGAAATTGAATAATCGATAGATACATTAGGTACCTATGAGTGCCAATGTTTGCTTTATATTATATGGTTATTTATTTTTTATGTTTTTCTTCAGATGTTATTTTTTTCATTAAGTACATAAGACCCATTTGGTACTAGAAGCAGGATTTGAGACGAAATAATATCAAAATAGCATATTACAACATTAAAAAGCTGTAATTATATCGTAGCGTAATACTTTTGGAACGATATCTTCCTAATTAATATTTTACTCATCGAAATAAACACGAAATTTTCATCTTAAACCTACAATATTAATAAATAAAATTTTGAACCTTATCGAGATATTTTGGATAGATTACTCATACAGGTTACATACAAGTGGGTGTGATCATCATTGACAATTCAAATGTCAAAATCTGCCTCAACCAAAATAACACCCTTAAAGTCACTGTGTAAAAAATACTCCCCATTCTATAAAATACAATTTGCAGTTTGTATAAAAAATTTACAACTGAAAAAATGCCAATGAGATTATTTACAAGGAGAAATGCTTTCATCAGAAGGTTCCAATGTCCGCTGATATGACAGCAGATACTGGTACAAGACCCTTTTGGTTACCTCTACAACACAGCAACCACTTGTCGTCCACTTTCAGAATGACCTTAAGGTTCTCGCCTTCGTTATATGAGAGATGACCACTTTCGGAGGGCAGTCTATGAGATAATGTTCTCACAACCCTGAAAAAATCATTCGGTCACCACTCATAACAATATGGTAAATCTGATCTGAAATAATCTACAGTGTCACAAAAACCACTTGAAATATTTTATTCCCTAAATAACATTGCTGAATGCTAAGTCTCTTACTTGGGAGTTTTTGAGTGAATTGAAAGTGGCTTCCTATTCAAAGAACTTGATGCGGCTCTCCTTGGTGGTACTTTCGAAGACTTGCTACTTTGTGCCACTGGTTTGTATGGCAGACTACTTGGCCTTGGATGTTTGTTGTTGTCACATCCAGTCTCTACTTGATCCACTCTACTCGTTCTGGAAATAAGTCTCAAGTTATAATTTGTACAGAGCAAATATAACTCCTTGAAATACAGACCTTGAATTTGTCACTGGTGTTTTCCTAGCTGGTGAACTCTTCACAGAACCCATTTTATTCGAAATTGAAGGTTTAGAACCAGGTGGTGTTGTTACCTTCTTCTGGTTACTCTTTGGTGTTTTACCTCCTTGGTTTACCGCTATGGGTATGCCTGATACTGGTTTGACTGGAGAAGTGATTAGTCGGGGTATCCTAGATTTGCTTGGAGTATTTGGTGTTGGAGTGTTTGAGGTGTGAGTGGGGGAGAGTGGAGGTGAAAAAGCTTGGTCTTTTCCACTGAGCATTTCCCAACGTTGTTGGAGTTTTTTGAACCTCTTACCGTTCAGAGGCCTTCCTTCTTCATTAGCATTATATTCGAGCGATTCTGGTTGTATTTGTGGGATATTTTCATCTGAGTTATTATCTTCATTTTCTTCAACCCTGAAAGAATCATAGTTACTTTAAGATGTTCAGATCTAGCGACAGTTATTACTTAGATTGTATTGCAGTTCATTGTGTAACTATAGTCAACATACCTGTAATTATTCGTATTCTCCAAGCTATCGGTGTACTCCTCATCATCTTCCCTAGCCAATCTGTCGTAGACCTGATAAAGCTTGGAATTCAGAGCGATGCCTGACCACCTCTTCTTAGCTATGCTTGTTACATCTTCTCCAAGCTTGAAACTTGGTTTTCCTGTAACTCCTGGGTCGCAACATGATCTAGGTCTCTCTTTTTCACTTCTGCCTTTGGTTTTTGCGTTACTTGACCCGTTGAGTATATCTGGTAGGTTTTCATCATCTAGATAACCTGATCTATGTCGTACAGTTGTTGCTGCCGATGCTTCTTCCGAGTCTGAGTTGGATTTGTTGCTGTTCATTGAGAGACCGGTGTTGTTCCACTGCTTGAAACTCATCTAAAAAGAACAATAATTGATTGATTTTGGTTGAGGATGAATAAAAGACACGAATACCTTATGTGTGGGGCTAAGAGCTTCCATCCTTTTGAGGCTCATTTGGAGCTGTTTGGTCTCATAAAACAGATCAAGTTGGAAAGGATATACTGCCAAAGGTTGCAGAGCAGTTATCAACTTATCTAAAAGCACCCTTACATTTGAACCTCCAGTGTGCGACAAGATGAGAAGAGAATCATTATCGTAATGCTTCTTCAAGACGCTTTCTCTCGTTCTCAGATAGCTGGCCCAAGCGTCAAGCGATCTTACATTCAACAAGCCGAAAACAAAGGTATTAAATTTGACTAGACCTTCAGTTATTGCGTCTTCACTGTTTATCCTCATAACCAACTCATTCAACGCTTTGGTCAAAGGACCTTGCTTAGCTGAAGCTTCAACAACTTGCCATACAGAATTATTGATAGCACCAAAGCTTGTTTCTAGGTTAGGCTTCAATCCGTCGCTTAAAACTGCGTATAAAGCTGGACAAAGATGGGTCAAAGCTATTTTAGCACATGTAGGATTCAAACCAGAATCCCCTAGAGCTGTTAGTTCCGTTTGGTTAGATGCTGAGGAGAAGTGCTTGACTAGAAGATCCACAGCGTTTGTGACCCATTTACGAGCGACCATTTTTGCACCATGTTGTAGGATTGGCGGTGAATTGGCGTGGTTTGGGGACTAGAATATGTAGTGATCACTTCTTTTCCATCTTGAACATTCTGAAAGAAATATTTGATAATTAGAAGAATTCATTTTCCAGAATGATCCACGAAATTTCGTATGAGTAATAACACCAACCTGATAGTTTTTCTGATGGCTGAAGGCAGAAACGTTTGGCGAGTTATTAGGAGCCAAGAAGGTTGGTTTGACCTCCAAGTTCTTTGGTAACACATTCACCTTCTCGGCAAAGCTAACAGTTTTCTTTCCTCCGAATAATTCTCCTCCCTCCTGGTTCATTTTCAACGATAAGAACCTGCTGACATACGATCTGAGTTGGGTGAAGTTTTCATCGCTGAGTTCTTCAGGATCTGACGAGGATATGCCGCTACATTTGAGAAACTCTTCAAACTGTGTAAGTTCATCGATACTCATGTTTGGAAATATTCTATTGGTTTTAGGTCGGGTGACAATTGGAGGCTCATGTTCATCAAGACTGCTGCTGGATGTGCCAGCATCCACACCTTCATCCTCTGTTTCTGAAAGCCTTTTATTTCTTGCTAGATAATATGGTTCTTGGAGGGATATCCTCTTGTATTTGTTGTCTTCGAAAACTGGTTGATCGTTGGTCATTTCACATAGACTGAACCTTTTTGGATCTTTAGAAAGTATATTCTTTGGTAGAGGGGGCCTTGGAGGGACAATTTCTCCATGATTCACACTGACACATCTCTTAGTTAGAGGAGGAGCTGTTGTTATACTTCTTTGCCTGTCATTCTGCATGAAACTTGCTTCTGAGCTTGTTACACTATCGTACTTATATACAAACAAAGGATTTAGGTTATTACTGGGAGCAGGACTATTTTGTGAATCATTTAGAATAGTGGACGAACCTCTATAGCCAGAACTTGGTTGTGTGGCTGTACTAGAACTAGAAGAAACGTTTGTTTGATTCGAAGCAAATGTTCGTTCTGAATAATCGCAACTTGCTGGCCTCCTCCTGGTTCTTGTGGTTCTTGGTGGTGGTTGTTTAACACTCGATGTTCTCTTGATATATTCTGCTACTTCTGGGATGTCACAAAGGATTTCTCGACATTCTGGAGGGAGCAGAAAATTCAAAGAATCCCAATCTTTAACGTGACTGAAACCTTTAGATCTAAGAGTCTCCAAGTCGTTACAACTGAACGGTCTTTTCTTTTGAGCAGTGATTTGTGGTGGCCTTTGAGGCATCAGGAGGATCTTAGCAACATCCTCTTCCTTTTCGTTGAGGAAATCCAAGTTCGGGAGAACATAATTCGGGTAGATGACGTAGACTGGTTTTTCTACTTCGCCTTCTTTCTTTAGCTTATTCAAAAAGATGGCTCCACGACTGTAATGGGTTCTTGGGGTTTTGGAGAAACCTGTTTCCCTACGTTCTTAAGGTTCAGAATTTCGGAAAAGTTCGAGGTCTGTATACTTCTATTGATAGCGTCGTTCTTGTGAGGTTTGATGCTTCTTTTGACTGGAGATTCGCTCTTTCGATCGCAGAAACTACCGTTGTTGTTCAATGACTTCTTGCTGCAATCCAGTCTCGATATGTTTTCTTTCTTGGTCAATTCATCCTCTGGTTCTTCAGGTATGTATCCGTGGATTTTAGAGACGCTGTCGCAGTTTTTGCTGTCATGACTGCGGTCAAGGTATCTTTGGTGATCAGCAGATTTAGATTCAGAGCAATTGCTCTCAACGGATTGTGTTCCAGGCCAGTTCTCAGTAGACGATAGTTGATCTGCTGTTGTGGACATGCCTTTAAACATAATTCGATCGATTAGTTAGAATAAGAATGAGAAAATGGCAGCATTTGACTTACCTTCGGTACTCAAGCTCTTTTGTTTCATGAATAGCTTAACTAAACTGAAGTTTGGTTGCTTGTTGTTGGCAACATTCTCACTTGAACTGGCATCGACTGATGTAGCCATGTCTGATATGCTAGCACCGCTGCCACTGTTTGTTTGAGCATGGTGTTGAATATCGAAAACTTTCACCTGTTTCCTTTTAAGGGCAGAAACGTCAGCCTAACAAGAATCAAAGGTATTCAGGGTTAGATAAACACAAAAGACTTCGCTGATGTTCCACACTCACCGTGTTTTTGGTGTTCTGGATGATGTTATGCTGCATCAAACTCTTGATCAACTTCTGCTTGTACAAGTTCGGCATGCTCTGGCTTTTTGCGGTATTGTCGTTCAAACCTAGGTGTGTAGCGTCATCTCCTGAGTTGTTATTGTTTCCAGAAGGATGTCGTCGGACCTGGTTTTCTCCCCCAGCTTTCTTCAATTTACTCCACGTGGTGAAACTGCCTGAATCTGATTGCGTCATTGGTAGTGCATTCGATAGTTTCGTAATGTTCTTGGTTTGAACCTTGAGCTCATTCGAGAAATGGGCACTATTGGAGTGTTCGTCGGATTTTTCTGTAAAGGAGAGGATAGGTGAATATGTATGCAATATTCAGAAACGTTCTTGAATGAAATAGTTTGAAGTTTTGATTACAGGGAAGAAGGTAGAATTTCAAATATCTAACGTATGCTAATGAATTTTTAGGCCGTGGTTGATGTTCTAGAAGGCTATACTGTTGACGGAATTTCATTTTCAACATTTAAAAAATTGTGGTCACCATTTCGTTTGTATGTTTCTTTTATTTTTTTATGTTTGAAAACTCGAAAACGATAACCCAGAGAAATTTTTAGTGTGATTCAATGAATTCTACGTGACAGTATCTGAAAACTGCAGTTTTCAGCTTGAAAATATTATAAGAGGTTATTGAGATACAGAATATCCCTGAAAATGCAATAATTACAAAATTACGCTTAACTTTGACATATATGTCAGAAACCTGAAAGCACCGTTGAATTTGTCATGAAAGAGTAACCCATAATTTTTTAAATTACCTATATTCCTAGTGAATTTGGGATGTACTGTAAAGGTGATCAGATTTTGATGATTCAGTATTACTTCTCCTAAATTAAAGGAGATAAACAAGGAAATAATGTATATTTCATGTTCTCTTTGACAAACATAAAATGCTTAATTCTGCAAGTCGGTGTCTAGTTTTCGTGCTACAGGGTTATTTTGGAATTCGATCAATTATATTATAATTGGCTATAACTTCCCCAGTATTGCAACTAGGCTTTCCAAAATAAAAACACCTCTAGGGCAGTTTTTTCAGTATTGTTACAGGTGCTATAGAAATTTTCGTGCCGCTTCAAATTTCGGAGCAATAAAAAAATTATTTTTTCAAAATGGAAACCACAGTGTGCTATAATATTTTTCAATATTCTTTTCTCAGAAAATTTCAAAAACATATATAAAAGTATACTACTGATTTTATTATATTATATCGAATAAGTTGCAGAATGAGCTCCTATTCCAACACGAATGCGAAATTCGAAAACGAGCGACGAAGGAGCGAGTTTTCGAAAGCATGAGTGTTGGAATTGCCTCCTGCAACGAGTATTAGACGATATTTTCTCTATTTCAGTCAAGTTTTGTGGAAAACTCTCGAAATTCAAATAAAAATTCAGATTAGTGACATTTGTATTGTATCTTGGCAGTTGGTGGCACTAACGAAATTTGACAGATTGCGGAATTTGAATTGATTTGATTCGAAAATTGAGTGGATTGGCAGTCAGTACTGACAACCACAAACGAAAAATATAACTGAAAACTGTGCTGTAACATTGAGTATAAATATAACAAGAGGTGTGTAACGTCCTTATACAATTTGAAGCCGAATTTTTTGCCCGTCAAGTGGCGGTACATAGCATCTGAAATAGGAACTACAATCTGGCTGCTCAGTTATGCCCATTTTGGTAGCTATTCCTTTACAGCAATCTGTAGTAATATTTACTACCCTCGGGTACTACGATACAAAAGCAGGGTCGGATTTGTTGCGGTCCGTTACGAACGCCGAGGAACGGACGCAAAGGAGTTTGTCCGGACCTAGTAAACCAAGAAACTATCCCTATTGCTTGTCAGAAGTACCAAACAAATCAAGGAATTGAGACTTATTTAATTTTTAAAGCAATACCATTTGAAGTTTGAATTTATATATCCGAAAAAAAATTATCAATTTTCACAAGGTAAATTGCTTTCATTCTTGTTCGTGATTGATCAATCAATGATAGACATATTCTATATGTGAAAATAGAAGTTTGAAAACCTCATGAGAACTTAAATTCAAGAAGGCTCTGTTTTTGAAAAGAGACTTTGGAGTTACATTAATTGTTTTTGCTTCCTTAAACTATTAGTTTTTCCGAGTGGAATTCCCACATTCGTTCACGAGGATTTAACTACTACGAATAATTCAAGTGAAGCCAGTGACCGGTAATACTGAAATAGACAAATTGATTTTTTGCTTTCAGATTTAAATTTTTAGAATACGAAATCTTATACTCGTTTAGTTCACTGTTTCTGACAAACTCTCTGTATGAATGTATTTTAAAAGTTTCAATTCTACACAACACGTAATTACCATGATGAAAAATATTTATGGATAATTTTGCAAACCACAAACCCTTAACCTTTCGCGGCTGGCGAGCGGACTCTGACTCCGCATCTATCTTGAACACTCAGTAATTTTGAATCCACCCACTTGATTGTTTGGCCACCTTGTATACCTTCTCACAGTAATAATATCAGAGTTAGGATAAAATATCAGTAGAATTGTGACAATGGTCAGAAATTTATGAGCAAAAATCCGAGTTCCAGCTGGAAACATTGAATTTTTTGAATTTCACATTCGTGTTGGAATAGGCGCTCATTCAGCAACCTTTTTTAGAATATACTATTATTTGAACGTAAAAGATAATGTCTTTGTTTCCCTCTTGAATGAAATTGATGTGGATGAAATGTTCATCATATTTTCGTGGTTGAAGCGCCAGCCCCGGCGCTAATAGGATGTAATTCTGCGGGCCCTCATATCTTGTACTGTCTTCACCGCTTTTTCGTCGGTTGATTGGATTTTGGATTATTTGAATATAATATTGTGAAGACACATGACGAAAGGAAAAGTTCTCAACTGAATATAATGGACACTAGTGAAATTCTCAAAAACATATCAGTTCAAAATTGTAATAGGTGGGAAGGCAGCTATTTCCAGACTATTCCCTCTCGAGATTCTCGTAGGTTTAGACCTGATGAAGAAGAAAACTTGCAGAAGAGTGAATAATTTTATTGCTCTATGACCCAATAAACCCAACTTTGCGATAAGGAGAATATTGCAACACATATTCTACCTGTTTTTCAAGTGCGTCACCCGGTTTTTTCAATCGCACAGACCAAAGTTTTTTGAAACCGACCCTACATGTATTTTTTGACTATTAAAATTCCGTTTTTTATAATATTGAGGAATGTTGCGATTCGCCTACTTTTATAAATCGAAATAGAATATTTCAGGATCCACGGTAATTTGTTCAACATCTTGTTGAGTGCTTCCTTAAAATCCGACAAATATTACCTCTTTTGACTCGACGAAACTTGAAGGCAGGCAGGCAATGAAATACAAGGGAAAGCGGACCAGCAATTTTATGACAAACGTTTTGCCGAGGTATTTAGTATTCGGGTTCCGAATTTTAGTCCAGTAAACGAAGGTCTGAAATCACTTTTTTGCGGAAAGAGCTGCATTTTTGATATAATGATTGTCACTAAAGTAGGAACTCATGGTCAAAAATGCAGGTTCCCAAATTTTCAGAAACTTTGGAAAATTCGTGAAAATTTCGAATAAGTTACGTTTTCTCGGAAACTAGAAGGTTTATCGAAAAAAGTTTCAAACAAAAGTTGTAGAGCGGAAAATTCTAGTAAACATTATGGCTTCTCGCATTCTCGTGGTGTTGATATTGACTAATTAGAGGTGCACTTATGTAATGGCGTCAGTTGCTAACTTCATTACGTTCGGATAGCCGAAGACGCTCCAAGAGAGCTTGTGGTTTTACCGAGGGTTTTATTATTCCCTTTTATGATGTATATGTTTATGAACTGCAGGGCGAAATACCAGCACCCTTACCCAATGCTATACTATGCGAGTTTAAGAATGAAGACAGCTTTCGTTAAGCAGCATTTTCTTTCAAATCTGCCCGAAAACTGCACTTATATTTGTTTCTCTTGTGATTTTACACCTGATTTTTTTAATCGGATGTTACCGGGTAATCAGATGTTAGCATTCCATGCAAGAATATAAAATTTCATCGAAATATCTTTCATTTGGAATTTTGAAAATAAAGGAAATGAAAGAAAAATTGTTGAAGGCACACCCTCAAGAATTTTTCAGAAATATGTTGCACAATGTATAAAACTCATACAATCATGGAAGTTCAATCTAATTTTTTTTTAAAATATAGATGAAAGTGAGTCCAAGAAGCTCATTGTACAAGATGAAATTTTTTTTTGAATTTTCACCAAGCTCAACACTGTAATTAAAAAAATAGTAATTTTTGGAAAAACTCAAAAGAAATATTCTGCTCTAAACAGAGCAGTTTTAGTTTGAAAGTTCTGCATTCAACGGATTGATTAAAAAAAGGTCAGATAATGATTCCGATGTGAGAAGATCGCTAATTTTGTAGAAGTTTGAGTTGTTTAACTCCTTGATGAAGTAATGTATTTTTATATTCGAAGGAATTCAAACTCCTCCTAAATTTACCGAAAATGTCATTATTCATATAGCACCGGATAAAGATTAACATTCTACATTACTACAGAAAATATGCTACTCAACGTTACCTGAATTGAATGTGATATACCTATTGTGATATATACCTTATTCTTTTCTTCGACGGGATTTTTATTTTTCCTAGTCCTTCATATTAGATTTGAATATTTCGATATTCCGATTAATTTGATCAAACAAATATCGAGTGAGGTCACATAACAAATTTTTTGTGTTCCACGCTTTAGATTCAGTTTCACATATCCTAATTTATTTTGACAACAAAGTATAAATATATAATATATTAATACTCAATGGTTATATCGAGAATTTGAATTGAAATAGATTAGGTAAAATCTTCTCACGACTATTCATAAACGACGACCTTTATTGCGATAGTATACTGAATATCCTATGACGGTCCTGATTATCAACAGCTTGGAGTTCAGCTCGGTTATGAAATCGAACCTAATAGTTCATCTACCCACCACCAGATGTTAGGGGCTGAAATTTGCTTTCCTTGAAACACACAAGCGCCTCTATGAAGCAAAGAAGGAACTTCATCTGAAAGTAGCTTCAATTCCTTGAACTGGGTTGCTGCTCTAGTTATATTAATACTCAATGGCTGTAATGAGTTTCATTACAGCACTACTTTTAGTACTGTAATGAACTCATTACGATACTGAAATAGAGAAACACACTTATCGATCAACATAATTCAAGCAGGCTGTCATTAAATTTCAGAGGAAACTGTGATATTGTTATTTTTTAATAATCTCTGTTTTCAAATACTGCTAATTTTCCAATTACGTAGAGAAATCAAGTTTCGAGAAACATTCCTGGAGTCTTTATTATAATATAACTTTTACCTTAATAATATAACAAGACACCGTAGCGACTTGCGGTATTCAGCAATTTATGTTTACATTGCAATCATATTATTATCGAGAATAACTTATATTTCGAAAAATATAGTCTGTTGATAATCTATAAACAATTGTTACATATTTTTAATTATTTACATCTCGCAAATGAATTTCGGAATACTAAAAAGATGTACATATACGACTATGAAAGGAAATGGTCCTAGAATATGCAAAATTTCTTGTAAATTCCAACCCCAATCACTTTCTGAGAAACTATTCATTTTTTACGAACTATAAAGTATCCGAAAAGTTGTTGTATTCTCTTTCGAAAACAGGTTAACCTAATTTGTGATGTGCGGTTTCTAAAAACAATTCCACTTATCAAATTTTAGATTCAAGTCCATTTTTTGATAAGTCTTCAACTTCACAATGTCAAATGGGGACAAACTGTTATCCTCGCTGCTATCTCTTTTCATTTAAGAGATAGACACGGCTTTGTAAAACTCTTGTCTCTTTCACGATACACATAACACATCAGTTTGATTGGAGTTATGGTGGTTCGGATATTTTAAGAGGAAAATACTCTTGAAGAATTGCATGGGCCAGACCAATTTCCAGGCGTGAATCTAATAGAATATGCTCCAAAAAAGGGTTTTAAGCAGATGCGGTAATTTTGAAAATCGCTTCGAACTCTTTTACGAACTTTTTTACCATAAGCTTGCTCCTTGGCGGCCAATAACACCAGCAGACTTGGATCATCATTCATTCATTCGATTCAGAATAAGCGAAAAACTTTTTTGTTATCAGGTTAGAATTTTTTGAATTTTTTTTATTTGATTTTTTTATCCTGTAAATGATGTTAAACATAATCAGAAACATCTTCAAACAAAATCATTGTGAAATTGAATGTTCACAATAAACTTTTGTGTTACTTGTATGTTTTCTTCAGTTTCTTATCCTTATAAAGGATAGGTCTTAATTACAATGAATCCATCATAACTGATTTATTATGTGTATTTCGAAACAGACTGACTTTCACAAAACCATTTCTATATCATAAAAAGAGGTCGCAATGTGTTTGCATTTTACTTTTCGGAGCAAGAGACTTTGAAAAATTGGAATTGGCAATTGGGTTTTACAATCTTTAGTAATATGCGCTCGATCTTCTTTTCGAAAAATCATCAACCTCGTATAACGTCAGAAATAAAATTCAATCATTTTGATCACCTGTTTTGAAAGACAATGTAAAAACCTTCCGAATTCTTCACAAAACGTCAAAATTCGATCATTTTTAAGAAAGTTATTAAGGTTTGAACATTTCAATATGATTAGGTCATTTCCATGTGTGTACCTAATCTTTTATGGTCCTGATGAATGAACACAATATTATACCAATAGCCCTCAGTTTTTCCATTTTGACATAATATTAAATTTCATGAATATACCAGAAATCCAATGGCAACAACTTTTGAAAATTAGTGGAATGATATTTAATTTTGAAAAATGAAAGTACGCAATTCTTCATATTTTATCGTTGAATGCACCATTTGATATTGCAAAAATATATATGTAACATTGATTTCTGAGGCGTGGAAAACTTGTGAAAATTCAAAATGGCTTTACCTATCTTTTTATCTAGGCTGACTTACGCTGTGTATGACTAAAGTGATAGGGTGTGATTTAATTGTCACAAATATCCTTCACCGCGAATTCCATATATGAATCATTTGCATGATGTTTGTAATGCGCTTTTTTATTTTTTTTATCTTATCTTAACGTACCTACTTTGTTAATTGTTCACTATATGTTTTAACCACACCTTCACTCAAAACAATTGGCAAGGGAAGTAGGAACACTTATATAACTTCTGGATGAACCAACTGGCACAAACAAACAAACTGAAATAAGAACACAAAAGTCTTTTTCTTCTATCTCCAGGTATTCGCTAATTTCAAACTGATTTGAAAGAAGGTTATCACAGTTGAGCAACGAAAAACACTCATTCTCGAACTAATGTAAAGTTAATAGGGACCTCTAATAAACTTATCATCGCTTGCATTTTGTTTGAAGTTCCAACAGCACACTGAATCATCTTGTTGGTTTTACGCTGGTTTAGATAAGCGGAACGATTGAAAGAAAGGTCCGCTGTATTATTTCACGATTCACTTGAAAACAAAGTGAACAGGATGTACGTAAAGGAATTTTTTCATCATTTCCTACAGAGATAGTCTTAAAAGGGTAATTTAATTATGCCAGGTATAAATGGAAATAACCCCAACTTATTCATTGATTGGGAAACGAGAGACGAGAAGAAAATTTCCAAACTTTTATTTACGAGTGTCGAAAAATTCGAGATGTGTACAGAGCTTATCAGGTTAATTTGATATCCAAAAAAGGAATTGCTCAATTCATGGTTTGATATTGATGTCATGAAAACTTTGAACTCTTGTAAGTTTTCTAAATTGTTGGAAATGAAAGAAAATTTTTAATAATTTCATTTCGTATTTTTGAAATTGATTCCATTAAATCATTTTTTCAAAAATCTGTGGAGAGAGTATATGGAACAAAATCGTTTTTTTTATGTGAACATTTTTTGTTACTAAAATATTGGAGTCGTTTTTTTAATTTTACAACAAACCAGCTGTTCGAGGAGATCCAAAGTCGATGTTGTTGTTAAAATGCCCAGAGAACGTGTACGTGGAATTTATCTCGAATTTTGGCTGATGAGTGGTTAGGAGAATAAGGCTATCCTGTAACTATCCGAACGGTAAACCGCCGAATAAGGCCATTGTTCTGCAGCATTATTGTAGACCCCATCTTGTTTTACCTCCTACAGTTGAGCATCGCCGGCAACGATTACAGTGGTGCAGAGAACACCAACATTGGAATGTGGAATGGCATCAGAACGTCTTTTCTGATGAATCTCAATTCTCCCTGGGTGCACATGAAGGTCGAAGAAGGGTTTGACGATGACAGGGAGAAAGACGTGAACCTCATTTTCATGTTGAGGGTGCTATTGCACATGCAAGAAGGTCATCTTTAGTCTCTATTAGAGGTGACATGACAGCGCTGTGTTGCTTTCAAGAAATAGTAGAGCCATCTGTTCTCCCTTACCTTAATCGGCTCGAGAATCCAATATTTCAGCAAGATAATGCTCGACCTCATGTTGCTACAGTTAGTTAGACTTTTTTGAAGCGACGCATGTGAATCTTTTGCCATGGCCGCCCAGATCCCCCGATTTTTTGCCCATAGAGCATGTTTGGGACATCATAGATAGAAGGCTTGGAAATTTATCCCAGCCCCCACGAACTTTGTAGGCTCTGATACATGAAGAACAGGTAGTAGCTTGGGAGAGTATTCCTCAAGAAGAAATGGTCCATCTTCTTGCATCAATGCCAATACTTGTTGGGGAGTGTATGGATAACAATCACATTGTTAACAAATTCAATACAAAAATTGTAAACCTCGTTTTTTTCTCCAAATTCCGATAATTTACTCCTTTCTATGCTATCTATGTTTCAAAAAAAAAAAAAAAATTACATTTAAATAGCCCCTTTCGGGTGTGGCAGTTTCTTGTCAGTTGGTAAATAATAGTAAATAATTATTCAGAAGGTTGACATTATTTGTTGTTTCCTCCTCCCGGAAGAGTTACGCTCCTCCAAAGATTAACAAAAAAATTTTTGTTCTTATTCATTTTCCCAGTTCATTAAGCTTAAGACAGAAAACTTTGTAAATTTTTTTGTCGATAAAACTACACATTTTGAAATTTTTCTCTCTTGAAGAATGGTGAGAAGTGGTTGAAAAGGTCAACCCCTAAGATACTTTTTCTCATAACTTTTTTTCTGAAAAAAATTTGTCTTCAAAAAACATGGCTGGAAAACCAAATCCATAACCAACTTTTTTTATTTCTACAATTCTTTTCGAAAACTTAAGAATTTCATCCAAAAAAATATTCTAAGAAAATATATTCTAGGTATTGACTATTTCGGACCGTATACTAAACATATTTCAGGGTGAAAAAATTTTCAAAAAGTGTAGTTTTATTTGCAAATAATATACATACTAAGTTTAGAGTCTCCAGGAAATATTAAAAAAAATTTATCTTCGGAAGGGTGGAACTTTTCAGAAGGGGGTGTTTTCAAAAACTTTCATAAAAAATACCACCTTCATTTTGATCACAGATTTACCCCTTAAATTTTTTCGGTGTTATTCGAATAAACCTTGTATAAAACAACTGAAAGCAACTTTGAATTTGTCATGAAAAAGTAGCCCATGAATTTATAACTTGAAAATTTATAGCTCAAACGCTTCCAGAAATAACCTGAGGGGACATCATATTTGGGACGCACTGTACAAAAAGTGTAATTCAGAAATTGTCAAGTGTATTTCAGATTAGTCACTTCAATTTCAGAAAACGTCAATTGATTTTCGGATTAGTCAGTTGAATTTCAGAAAACATCAAATGTATTTCATTTGAATGAAATTCCTTTGATATTTTCTGAAATTCAATTGACAAATCTGAATAACATTTGATGTTTTATGAAATACAATTGACTGATCTGAAATACAAGTGATGTTTTCTGAATGTCAATTGAAAATTTCTGAATTACAATTGGAAATGGTGCAGTTTACATGGTGATGCAACAAAAAGTTAACATCTCGATTTTCCGACTGGGACCCGTCAATTTCTGATTTCATCCCCGTAACTTCAACCCCCTAACGGAGGCGAGCAGAACCCCTTGATTTTGAATAGGGATGAGGGGCGTTGCGATAAGTAATTTTGAAGATCTTGCGAGTACTATCCAACCCTGAAATTTCGCTTCAAAATATCCATCTATCATGAAATAACAGCGAAAATAGTGAAAGAGGCAATGTGGAATCTATCTCGAGAATATTCCGACACATTTCAAAGGGATTTAGTAGTTGATGCTCTTTCACTCTTTTACCTTTCATTTCGTTATTAATAGAAACTTGAAGCCAAGTTTCAGGATCAGATAGTACTCGATAAGATTTTCAAAATGAGGTATCGCAACCCCCTCATCCCTATACAAAATCAAGGGTTTGTGTTTACCCTCTGAGGGGTAGTAGTTCATTTTAAAGCCGGAAAATCGAGGTTTTGAGTTTTCGTTGCACCACACTGTATATCGGTAGACACCTGAGTCTTTCTCTTGTGCCTAATCTCATTCAAAACTCACGATCCGCTACTGACGTTCTTCCTTGCTCTTCCCCTTCATGAACTCTTCCCAGCATTTGCATTTAAGATAGGTCAAACTCAAACAATCAACCGAAACAACGCAGAGGAGTCTCCCTTCAAAGAAGCCAACCCCAAACAACACCTACCCGTTCCATTGAAGTCAGATTCCTCAGAGTACATCGTCATGGACCCCTCAAAGGCTATTGTGTAGTTGTCCTTGTTGGCCTGACACGTCAGCATCATGTCGTGGAAATCGCAATCCAGAGAATCGACGCTGTAGTTTGCCCCGGGTACAGGCACCTCCCTGACAGGGCTGAAGAGGAGCTCAGACTTGCAGATGGACATGGAGGTAGAGTCCTCCCCCTGAGAACTGCTATGGGGACTCATCGAGCTGTCGAAGTCGAATTTGGCCATCATAGATCCTGACACACTTGCGTAGCATTCGCCTTGTCTGTGGTTCTGCGAAAATACCAAGAGAATGATTAATGTTTGCATTCAATAAAACTAATTCAGCACCCCAGAGGTAAAGTCTGTCAAGTCACAATATCAAAATTAGACAAAACAGAGATTTTTCAGTTCCGTTATTGTATCAAAGAATGTTTACTGACATTACTTGGTGACTTGATATACCCAGGGAGTCAAAAATGTGTTCAACTAGCTAGAATTTACTAATGTGAATCCAATATTGTAGAAAATTCGTGTCTGATAAAATGTGACTTAACACACTCTACCTCTGAGGTGCTGAATTGTTTATTATGAAGGTTAAACCTAGAGGCCATGATTTGGAATCGAAAGCAGGATCTTCGAAGATATAGACGAATGTATAGTAATGTTTTTGTATAGAAAGAAATTGGCAGAGCTCTTCACAGCGCATTACGGAAAAGTTATATTTCCACATCCTGGATAGTTGTCAATTTCGACTTACACTACATTAGAATTAGGTCGACGAACTCAATGGGATTTAACTCCAGTCACAACAAAAACTGATGCCTGCTTTTTGAAGAAGGTCCAAATAATACAACATTAAAGGAACTTTTATTGTCGAAAAATGAAGTGCAAATGGTCATAAAGATAATGCAAGTACAGGGTGAGTCACTCATCTTGGTAACCGTAACTCCAATGTTCTCGAAATATTTTTTTATTCTGAGAAAGGCATAATGAACAAGGCAATGTTGACTTGAGATACGAGTGAGAATCTACGAAAAAAAAAAAGACGCCAGGAGTCGTGGCGCTATCAAATTTTTTTTCCAGGAACATACCTTTTTTTTATCGTGTCATTGAAAAGATGCTTTTATTTAGAATTTTTTCTCCGAATACAATTTTTTTCCATTTCTAACCGTCTGCGATCTGCAGCTTGTTTTATGTTAATTCTATTCATTTATTTTTTTCTGTGTTGTGTTAGTATTCATTTATTTGGAGACATAGATATGATTTTGTGTATTGTATTCAAGAAGGCTAGTTCTCTAGAAAATGTGCCGCTTCAAATAGGACGAATCATGTGGCTACAGCAAGATGGGGCTCTATGCCACATCGCTGCCATTGTGAAGAGATATTTAGATCAAGAATCTTAATATATAAAACTCAGTCAGCGATATTGTTGGTTACACCATTTATAACTCAAGATTGGATGATCTGTTTGTTATGAAAGTTTTTTTGTTGGATTATTCTAAGGTGGGGTTAACATAAAATAGATTAAAACAATGAAAAATCTCATGAAATAGAAAAAAAGTAGGAAATTATTTTCCTACTCGCGAATAACGCCAGTAGATGTCGCTGAGGTTGTTAGCGTTTTCGTGTATTATATTTGATTTAAATTCGGTGAACTACATTTAATGATAATATTAACGCATCTGAGTCCATGTGTTATCACACCTTTCTTTCTTCCGAACACTAAGGAAAATTTTATGACGAAAAAACTAAAAATGTGGTTCATCATAAAGTACAACAATGAGACAATTTTCAAATAATAATAAGGTACCGCTTAAATAAAGTGAAGTCTATTCATGTAAATAACAATGTACATACCTACCTTTTCCAATGTAATTAATTTTCTTGTATATTTTGTACTTTGATTTTGTCCTATTTACCTTGAAAAAGTACCAGTTTTGTTGATACAACTTTATGAATCTCTGAAGCGAAACAAAGTTCGCCGGGCCAGCTAGTTTGAAAATAATAATAAGGATAACTTGTTAGTTATATTATTTCATTATAAGTTACTTTGGTCAAAATATAAGGGTCTCCTCGGGCAGATGCGTTTCTTATCTTTATTTTCAAATGGTCCAACTTATTAGAATCAGAATAAAACGGAAAACGAAAAAATTCTTTGCCTTTACGGAGGCCACCCCGAAAACATTTTTGAAACATAGATGAATTCAAAATAGTAATCATCGAAATGAATACCATTTTCAATTCCCAGGCTCAGAAATCTTTTATCATGAGGTTGGAGTAATGATATTAGATTTTGTGACTGGGATGAGAGATATACCGGTTACAGCCTTATTTGGCATCATTAGTATCCCATACACCTCAAGGACAAAATCTTCATGAAAAACTTCGATATTTGAAGCAATTAGGTGTGATTGACTGAGTAGAAATTACAAAGCAGTGACATCCAATTGCGTCAAAATGAAGTTCCACTTCTCCAATCACATGCTAAAAAAGAACTCTGTACATCCTCTTTCACTCAATGAGATTTTAGCCGTGGCCCTTATTAGAATCAGTTTGGTATTCTATATTTTTCAGGGTACCCCTCAGAAAGTAATCCATGAACGTTAGGTCTGGCGATATCTGATGGGTCCATTGGTTCCTATCCATTTATTTCCGAATTCTTGATCTGAATATCTCTTCACAATGGCAGCGTTGTGGCATGGAACCCATCTTGATGTAACCGCATAATTGGTCTTATTCGAAGAGGCACATTTTCTAGAGAACTAGCCCTAGTTAATTCAAGACACAAAATCATATCTATGTCTCCAAATAAAGGAATACTATCACAATACAGAAAAAAATAAATGAATTGAATTAACATAAAACACGCTGTAGATCGCAGACGGTTAGAAATGGAAAAAAAATTGTATTCAGAAAAAAAAAATTCAAAATGAACTTATCTTTCCAATAACACAATAAAAAGAGGTATGTTCCTGGAAAAAAAAAATTTGATAGCGCCGCCTCACCTGGCGTTTTAATTCTATTCGCAGATTTTCACGCGCATCTCATGTCAACATTGACTGGTTCAAAACGCCTTTCACAAAATGAAAAAATATTTGGACGTTTTCGAGAAAATTGGGGATACCAAGATAAGTGAATCACCCTGTACATAAAAATGACAGTACAACATCATCAACATAACATTCACCTGTCAAACTATCTTTACCAAGGAGAAGTTGTGATCAAGTTGAAACACTTACTCCTTCGGGATGTTGGCCACACTCTTCATGTCTCTGGGTGTTTAATGTTGGAATACGAAACAGAGGTACCTCGATTATCCGAACCTCAATAATTCGAACGCTGACTCAGTTCATCCGAATATGCAATTATCCGAACGTTGTCGTGAATTTGTTCATTTCACCAGTTGAAAATTTTCTATTTTATGAAAAAAGATTAGAGTGTTTAATGTAGGTACATACGAGCTTGGTTCAAATATGATTGAGACAAAATGCTGTAGATGGCGCTCACATATGCTTTGAAGGTCATGGCTTCAGTATATGATAGCTTGGTCCCTTATGAATACTTTGGTATAGTTTTTGTCAGGAACGCATATCGAAAGGTACTGTACACCCTCCATACAGTCCGGATTCATAAGCTTGTGACTACCACATGTTTGGACCACTGAAATGACTATCCGAGTTGCCCAAGGAATTCTTCTATACTGGCATCAAGAAGCACCGGAAAGATGAACAAAATGCCTAACTATTATGGGGAACTATCTAGAAAAACTGTGAACGTTTGTGAATTTTTTCGATGGTTTCGATTATATTTGACCCACCCTCGTAATTCACTATTTTTATTCGATGGATGTTCGAACGGTAATAAAGATTTCAAATTACTATAAACTCACCTTATCTAATGTTCTTTGTTTGATCTTGTCCTAAAAATCCCACATTTCGATTATCCGAACAAGTCTCCCTTCCAATTAGTTCGGATAATCGAGGTTCCACTGTATAAACCACACATTGATAGTCATAATTGACTATGAAAAATTAACTACATCAGTTTCTTCTATGCAAATCACACCCAAGGCATCTCCAGATACCCACGCCACTCTATTTCTTCTCCAACAACAGTACAACACTTCGCGATTTTTTTCGAGAATACCAGGAAAACGAGAGAGCAGTTGGCATTCAACCGAAAGTATCGAATATCTCTCAGCCAGTAGGAGGGACAAGTATATTTTGAATCTATCGCCTTGGATTGTTTTCAAGTTTAAGTTCGCATCTGAATTACAGCGATTTTTTGTTGCACGAGCGGCTACAGATGCAATGATCCGAACGAATCATTTGAAAAGAACGCAATACGGTTATTATGAAAGAAGTTATTGGAAGAAAGTTGTTGGGTAATAGCGATTTGAATTCAACTATCTGAGAAATCGAGAAACCCCTAATTCGAACAATTAGTTCGCTAAATTTCTTGAATATCTCTGAGTAGCATCCGATGAGGTTGAACGTACTTCCCTATACCAATACTTTACCCAGTAAAAATAGAATTCCCATTTATTTTCCAGGAATGTCTAATGATTATCATTTTCTGAATGAAAAATACGTAACACAAAATTCATGCAGAAAAATTCTAGGGCCTACCCCACTCTGTCAACCTAATATACTGCTCCACAAGAGTAAGAGATATCGTATTCATATGTAATCTTCGAAAAAATCGCTGTAAAATCATTTAAAACTCAATAACAACTTGAATCGATGCAATAAAAATCAGTATGAGACATTTCGTCAATCTGGTCGCCTTTTTTTCTGAAGTTTGGTTCTTTGCATATGCTTCATGAATGTTCATATTTCGAAATGGAGTCACTTTATCAACGGCTTCGATTTGAAAAGAGATTTGTGAAAATGCCAAGACGTAAATTAACAAACGCTGAGGCTAATAGGGCTATCGGAATGCTACAGCGTGGCCTAACTCAGGTTGTTGTAGCGGAAAGGCTCCAAGTCAGCCAGAGTGTGATATAATTTTGACTTTGGAATAGGTTTAGGAAGACAGGTTCTATGTTGGAAAGACCAAGGCTTGGTGGGTAACGTAAAACAACACCTTCTCAGGGTCGTTTCATCACCGTTTCAGCGAGAATAAAGCCTACATTTACGGGTAGAATGCTACGGAACACTCTTCAAAATGCAGATGGGGTCCAAGTTTCCATCGAAACCATCAGACGACGTTTGAGAGAGGTAAATCTATGTTCTAGACGTTCTAGACGTGACCATAAGCGTCAAAGACTGGAATGGGCAGGGCAACATATCAATTGTCTCCTTTTCACTAATGAATAAAGATATGGACGATTTTCAGATTCTCGAAGAATAAGAGTATGGACAATCCCACGCATACCCCGTAATCGTTGCTATATCTAAGAAGTCCATCCATTCCGAGGGGGTAGTGTTATGGTATGGGCCGGGATATGTTTCAACGGGCGCACAGATCTACACATTTGTCCTGGGAATATGACCTCCTAACACTATAGGAAGCATGTCATTGATAATGTTTTTCAAAATTTTCACGCTGCTATTGGTGAAACTTTTCAATTTCTAGACGATAACGCTAGACCGCACCGTGCAGCCATAGTTGAGAATGCGCTCGAGGAGCTTGGTATTCCACATTTACCAATACCTCCGCACTCACCAGATTTGAATTGCATAAATCATGCATGGGATATGCTCCAAAGAAGATTAGATAATCATCAACCTACCCCAGAATCCTTAAATGATCTGAGAGAGCTTCTGCCCCGTTTATGGAACCAAATTCCTCAAGAAATGTTCAACAACCGCGTGTGTAGTATGCAAAGAAGATGTCAAGCTGTTATTGATGCCCGTGGAGGCTATACATTGTATTGATAGTCCTAAAATGCCTGAATTCTTTGGGAATAAAAGTTCGTTATTCTACTAGATTTTTCTTAACCACCCTATATATACATGTATACGCTACAGACTTACAGGCTAAAATTGATTTCATTTCCTGCAACTTGAAATCATATTAATATGAATTTTCATCTCAAAATCTCATTTAAACTATATTTTATTTGCAATTTAAGTCAATATCCCTAACTCATGTGGATCAGTTTATTTCAAACCATGTTCGAATGTATGGACTCGTACTTCACCAATGCAAAGTTACGGGTGTTTTCTATCCACGGAAGATAGATAGATAGATACATGGAAGAACTTAGCTAATTGAACCTATCTATCTATGTAGCGTTTCTTACTTCTCACTTCAAGTCTTGGATAGTATTTGAACTTTGAATTTTTATTATTGTTTCTCAAAAACATAATAATAATCATAGAGTCATAGCTAACATAGATCTACCATTGATTTTCACTGATTGTCTATATCTATTCGATATTTGTTTCTTTCAGGTCTCTCACCTCTTGACTGAGATGATCGGTGCACATGGGTGGTAGATTCGTCAGGAGAGCATGAATGTCTTCAGTCCGGAAACTTTCCATGTCAGCTTCTGCAAGATTGGCGTCCATATTTTTAGAGAAGGCGTCGTAGTAGTTGAGATCGCCAGCTTCGTAAGATTCTGGCAGAGAAAGCAGGCTGGTGTGGTGATTCGTTCCACCATCTCGATACCTAAAAACGAGTTTGTGAAACTTAAACGGGACTTATACTGATCCCTGGGTGGCCAAAGGAATATTATTGAGGTCCCAGAAGTAAAAATAAACCAGGGTTAAGAAAGGAAAAGAAGTATCCCTCGAATAACAGCAAATAGTTGAAAGTTCTACTTACCCATAATCGAGAAACCATTGGTAATCGGAATTGTCTTGTATGAAGTCCACATCTTGAGAAGAAACAGATAGAAAACTGGCTGAATTGGGATGGTTGCTGTTGCAATCGGAGTCTGGTGTGACTCCTTTGGGGACGACACCTTCGTTCATCCCCTTGCCTGCAAAAGAAGAAACAATACTTGAGGATCTGCTTCCAAGAGAACGAATTTTACGTAATAAATATAATCGCGTAGGTTTATTTCTAGTAAACTATATACATTTAATAGGATTCCAAGCGATAAAGGCGATATTTATCAATAATATGGTAGGACATGAAAGAAAACTGAACAGCAAAAAAATTTTTTTCATTGGTTCTTACAGAAGTCATTATGGCAATTTTTACATTTTTCTTAACCTCGAGTTTCACTCAAGATATTGGTTATATTCTAAATATCTCCTCTGAGAATTTGTAATGCTGATAATATTATGTTCGAATGCATAAACTATAAAATGTTGGTTTGTTCTCATATTTTGGTGAATGCAGATATTTGATATGCCCATGTTTCGGTCCATTCATAATCATATTGATGGTAATGGTAACATTAATGTTGAGATACGATTTAAACGCTGAATAATAATAGTAGAGATACTGCGGTCTATGATACTGTTCACATGAACGTTTTATGCTAAGATTAATTTTAATCATGATGTTAGTTTTTCTTAAATATTTCTTGAATTTCCAACATCATCGTTGAAATCAGCCAATGAGATACTTTGTGTGTGTAGATGCGCACAGTCAATTTCACATTCATAAACCAATGAGACCTTTCGTCAATCTGGTCGCCTTTTTTCTGGAGTTTGGTTTTTTGCATATGCTTCATGAATGTTCCTATTTTGAAAGGAGTCAGCCGAAGTGTGATACCTCGACTTTGAAATAGGTTCAGGGAGACAGGTTCCATGTTGGAAAGACCAAGGCTTAGTGGGCAATGAAAAAGAACACCTGCTCAGGATCGTTTCATCACCGTTTCAGTGAGAAGAAAGCCTACATCTACGTGTAGAATGCAACTGAATACTCTTCAAAATGCTAATGGGGTCCAAGTTTCAATCGAAACCATCAGACGACGTTTGAGAGAGGTGAATCTAGGCTTTAGATGTCCATTGGGAGGACTTCCATTAACACGTGACCATAAGCGTCAAAGACTGAAATGGGCAAGGCAACATATCAATTGGAACGATCAATGGCGTAGGGTCCTTTTCACTGATGAATCCAGATATGGACGATTTTCAGATTCTCAAAGAATAAGGGTATGGACAATCCCACGCATACCTCGTAATCGTAGCTATATCCAAGAAGTCCATCCGAGGGGTAGTGCTATGGTATGGGCCGGGATATGTTTTCAATCTACACATTTGTCCTGGGAATATGACCGCCTTACAGGGAGCATGTCATTGACAATGTTTTGCCAATTTTTCACGCTGCTATTGGTGAAACTTTTCACTTTCTAGACGATAACGCTAGACCGCACCGTGCAGCAATAGTTGAGAATGCGAGCGGGGAGCTTGGTATACCACATTTACCAATACCTCCGCACTCAGCAGATTTGAATTGCGTAGAACATGCATGGAACATGCTCCAAAGAAGATTAGATATCATCAACCTACCCCAGAATCCTTAAATGATTTGAGAGAGCTTCTGCCCCGTTTATGGAACCAAATTGTTCAAGAAATGTTCAACAACCTCGTGTGTAGTATGCAAAGAAGATGTCAAGCTGTTATTGATGCCTGTGGAGGCCATACATTGTATTGATAGTCTTAAAATGCCTGAATTCTCTAGGAATAAAATTTCGGTATTTTACTCGATTTTTCTCAACAACCCTTTAAACGCTGCAGACCTTCAGGCTAAAATTAATTTTATTTCCTGAACTTGAAATCATATTGATATGAATTGTCATCACAAAATGATTTAAACTATACTTTTTTGCAATTTAAATCAATATCCCCAACTTATGTGGAGCAGTTTATGTCAAGGAGGACAGGAGATTTAACTTGTTCGTCGTTTTGGAGTCGAAGAAAATCTTAAGATAATAGGTTGAGTAGTTTCATTATGTAAAGAGTATTATGGACGTTTTTAAAAAAGCTCTTTTGTAGGGATTTTCTCCCTCGCTAAATGTCCTCTCAATAACTTATCTATCCTTCACTGGAGAGTGAAATTGCTATCACCATGTTTTTACAGACAAGAAACTTCTAATAACCCTTACGCTCCATATACTCACAATTGTGAGTGTCCTATTTTGAGTGGATATAAGGTAGAAAATATTATTATACATCGCTTGCTCCTGAACGATATGATTGTGAGCGTATATATGAAGAGCGCTGCGTATGCATTTCTCCGGGCAGACGTTGTTTATCCTAATGGCATCCAGACAAAAATTGTGATTTGTCGTGACAGTGTGGTCATCATTGCATCTAGAAGTAACTACATGTTTACGTTCATTTTTTAGTTTCAACTTCACTCATAATTCACGAGAAAACATCAAATTTTGTTTTTCTTGCATAAATTTGAAATTTGAAGGCAAGGTTTTTCTTCAACAACAGGGTTTTGAAAGAGTATCACATTTGTGAGTGTCGGGAGTGAACTGATAAAAAAGTTAGTCAGGTATTGAGAAGTTTAGGAAAGTGATAATACAAAACACTGCTTTCGTTATTTCAGAACGAACTAGAAAAATCGATCTGAATAGGCTTGCAAATAATCCGGAAGCAATATTCGAACTTGTGGACGAGGTTGGGTCAGATTTTGAATTTGAAGGAGATGAAGATGATGTTGATTGGTAGCGCAATACCAGTAAGGAAAAATCTTCCTCTGATGAAGATGAGAAAAGCGAGATTGAAGAAAGTATAGAACAACAGGAAATACCCGTATCTACTAGCTCCCGAAGTATAGCAACGTTTTCATGGAAGAAGAGTTCTTTTAGAAGTTTGGAATAACCTGCAGAAGAACTTGAGGAACCAACTGAAGTTCTAACACCATGGTGTTATTTCAAAAAATATTTGGGAGAATCTTTTTAGGAACTTTGTGCTGAATTAGCAGAATATCTGCTATGTGGTTCAAAAAATGCAGCCACTGAGAATCTAGATCCAGAAGAATCTGATGGTGAATCACTGCCAAAACTATCGAAACCTACACCCAAACCTTGTGAGGATAAACGGTATGAGGTTTCAATCACTGGCCTATCCACGAGGAGATAAAAAATCCTCTGTGTTGTCGTGTAAAAGTAGGTCAAGAATGTCTTGCAGTAAATGTAAAGTCTATATGTGCCTTAATAAAAATCAGAATTGCTTCAAAGCTTTTCATACGAAATTTTTGTCATTTTTAAGTTCAGTATGTTATTATTTTAGGTGTATTTTCCTTATTTCTTTATCAAATATTCGTATCTTATCAATTTTTTTCAATTACTTGCACTACCTATACACTCCCAGTCCTCACAATTGTGACACTGTCACAATCGTGTATGTACCTGGTATACTCCCGTACCACACAATTGTGAGTATCATGAAAACCTGTCAAATTGACAGAATTAAAATCTGAAAAAATTAGACACGCTATTTCGTTCATATCCATGGTCAAAAAATGTATGGATTATATTATGTCTCCATTCAAAAAGTTTCAGGAGTGTAAGGGATAAAGGATATATCAGTTATCGAGAAACTTCTGATGCAACACACGAGTCGATAAACACCAGAGGAAAGAATTTTAACCACTGGTCAACGAAAGATGAGTTATTGGACCAGCTGTAACAGTATATGAACATATCGGGGATTGGAACAGAGCGCTGGGTAACACCGAAATCCGATAAATCGAAACGGCACACCAATCGAACCTCAAACAAATGGCTTTTTCGGTCGTTGACAGTAATTGCACGTTCCTGAACGTACTTGGACCGCTATGAGTTATTCCGAAATTGGTTTTTGCTCTCTTATTACGTTTGGGTTCCCAGAATCATGAACCTGTCAGTATTGATGAATTTTATGAGACCATATATTCTTAATCAACGATCGCGCTGTATACAATTAAACGTTCCATTTGGTTTCGGAACATGTTTTTTAATGGGTTTATTAACATTAATTGAGACTTCATGAAACTATACGGGAGGAAAAAGAATGGGTATTCAGAGAGTTTGAATCTTTCATATTGTTCGAAATTGTGTTTGGTGAGAACTAACAATGAGATACTTCGTCCTCAATATTATTGTTGGTACTTAGGAATGCCTGGGGCATTGTGGCCTAATAACCTTGCTCCTTTTTCTTTTGCTGATCGGATCATGATATCTCGATTCAGTTTCAGATTTGAGGTGGGTAATTGTCAGTGGCACTATCAATAACCGTCGATAAGATCGTGAACATTATCGAATGTCGCAATCATTGAAACTGCAAGAACATAAAAAGAAACGAATAGTAATGAAAACCTCACATTTATTATTATATTAAAAAATTATTTTGAATTCACAAGGAATCGAGGGAATCATTTTCATTAATTACCAACCGACAATCCTTATTTGGAATGCTTATTGTACAATTTTTATACCACCGAATATGTCAGTTGAAAATTTTCCATATTTTTTTCAAAACAATTTGCATCAAATAGGTTCCTCTCGTGATCGGTGGTATTGTAATTATTTTTAGAGGAAGTAATGATTATTATCATTATTTCGCTAGGAATTAGTGTATGCAGATTGAATTAATGTCGGTAGACAAAAATACTACTGATATTATGAATGCGAAAGTTTGTGTATTTTTTTTCTGAAAAAAAAAACAATCAATAGTTCATTTGCAAGATCTAGGAAGCCTCTTTACAACGGTGTTTATAAAATGAAATTTTCGCCAGAACATTCAAGGTGGCTCATTTGACCTTTTGCGAAAAAGGTTCATTGAAATTACGTTTTTCAAGCACTGTTGTGAAAGAGGCTTCCGAGATCTTCAAAAAGAAGTAGGTATCACTCAACCCTTCCCTATTCAATTTTGAGGGGTTGAGGTTCCCCTCTCAGGGGGTTGCTCGTTCAAGCAGTGGCGTAACTTACACCCCCGCAGACCCCGCGGTGCGGGGGGCCCAGGCGTTGGAGGGGCCCAGGCGTTATGGGGGCCTAGTCTTCGAGAGAAAATTCAAATAATTTTATCGTTATGATGAACAGGACCTCAGTTCTGACCTTAACTTCCGAATAAACTCTTTTAGAATTGCACTGAAATCAGAGATTCAGAAAAGATCATCAATACGACAGTAAGCTGATCTCCTGTTTTTAGAAAACTTTTCGATTGCAACTAGTTTTCCAGATCTGCTTTAATGTTATTTTTAATATAACCTGTTACTGTAGCAAGTCCAGAGTGATCAGCGATCTTTTCAAAAGTTAAAGTTAATAAAGAATTATTTGAGAAGTACAATGACCCAAAAAAAGACTTAGCGGGCCCAGTTTGTTGAGAATTGAGAATAAACGAGCCAGGAATATGGACCTTCACGAAGTAAAAAATGTATTTCTCTATTTCAGTATCGTAATGAGTTCATCACAGTTCCGAAAGTAGTGCTGTAATGAATTTATTTCAGCTATGTTTTCAGTTATATTTCTCGTTTTTTGGTTGTCAGTACTGACTTCCGATCCTATCAATTCTCAAATCAAATTTATTCAAATTCCATAATCTGTCAAATTTCGTAAGTCACACCAACTGCCCAGATACAATACAAAAGTCACTTATCTGAATTTTTATTTGAAAATCGAGAGTATTTCACAAAACTTGACTGAAATAGAGAAAATATCGTCTAAAACTCGTGGCAGAAGGCAATTCCAACACTCATGCTATCGAACTTCGCATTCGTGTTGGAATAGGAGCTGATTCTGCAACTTGTTTTAGAATATACTATTGCAACAAATAAATCAAGATGACAAGGGAGATTCAACCACTCAAGTTATTTACCCATTTACATTGAGTAACACAGTATTTTTTAGGATTGATAACTATATTTGAAATAAAGATGCAATTATGTATATTATTTACTGCAAATTTTGAATAATATTTGAATAAATAAAATATAGAAAGTCTTACTTCAAGTAATATTTCAGAGTAATTTAGTATTTTATTAAATAAAGTTTTTTTTTGCAATAAATACGCATGCCCGTATGACGGAGCCCGAAAACTAATTCGTTACGCTATTGCGTTCAAGCCTCAAATATACCTCAAAAGATGCCCCCAAACAAAATCATTCGACATGTGTCGGTAATTTTTTCAAATTTTTTTATGGGATAAGAAGTATACAGGGTGCCTCGACTGAGAACAAACACCCTGTATGTTTTTAGGTGTGTGCGAAGATGTTTGGCATTATTTCACGTGACAACAACTGAACCGATTTCATATCAAACCTTTCAGTTATATAGCTTATCTATCAGAATATACCTAAAGATGAAATCTGTTCATGCGTGTTTTTTGTCATTTACATTTATGTTTTCTCAACTTTTTCTTGTTTTGGATGTCTCATATGTATTTGTGTATGTATTTCACTAGTAAAAATGATTTATTTGGACATTTGAAGAGAACTTTACAAATTCCATACAGTATCTTCATTACACTTTGTGTTTGACCCGGTATTTCAGATGCTGCACCTAAACATTAGATGTATGTTCTGAGTGCTTATGTACTGAAATACATAAAAGGCATAGACAAAACCAGAAAAATTGAAAAAACCAAGACAAAACATTTGTGTGTTACGAGACACTGAGTTATAAGAGTCATATGTAAATCTGATTATTCGATTTGAATTCTTACTATTGGCGCATCTAATTCTCATGTTACCTTTTTTTAACTACTGTTATCACATGCATTGTATATGCCAACGCTTATTGGTTACATTATCTTTTCTCTATAATTTCAGACCTCACTTAATTACAGCCATTGAGTATTTACATACAAGCTCAATGCTACATATACAGCTGAATTTTCTAAAGAAGCAAAAGAACAACCCTTAATACAGGCATCCAAAGAAATAGTTATCTTTGGCCTGAGCCTGAATTAGGACTTTGTTGTTCATGGTCGGTGATTTGAATGTATAAGATTCGACATGCAAGACTAATTCTTCAATTTCTACAACGATTTTGAATAGGGACATTATTACATACCTAATACCCATCTCCAGCCATGTCTGTAATTGATGTTTTTCGCGTAGTGAGGTGTGCCATCATTATGGCGTCTTGGTCTTCTTATTATAACCAACATTGTCCCACAAAATCCTATTGTTCTTTTTAAAAACGCACTGGACGCATTAGTCACACTTTCGATGTTAATTAACCTTTTGTTTTCAATTCGAATGCAACTCAATCAACCTTGAGATGGTTCTGTTGTAGATTCGGGGATAATTGAAATAAAATTAATAATTGAAAGGAAAATGAACAAAAGAGAAAATTAAAAAAAATATTGGTGTTATAATTTTAATTTTATTATTAATTCATTGGATGTTTATGAAGAGGGATAATGGTTTATGTGATGTTGAAAGAACTCAGCACTAGTTTGCAAGTCTATAATTTTTATATAATGTCAGTATGCCTCTATAAATTGTCTACTGATCACTATAGGTACTACATTGTTGATCTTTGGAAGGAAAGTGTATCGTTTGCTTTAAAATGTTGCTGTGAAAAATCGAGGTTGAACTTTGAATCAAAAACGAAGATGTCTTCTATTATATGTAAGTATGTATGTAAAATGTAACTTGTTTCATTCATAACAATTATTGAGGGTGAGAGATAATGTCTGCCAAACGTTTTTTTCTTAAACTTTTTTGAATTTTCACTTCCAATCATGGAAGATATCAATTAATTATTGCATTTCGTCAATCTCCTATCATTGACGATTCTTAAACTTGACAAAAAATTAAAAGAACCATTAACCAGTGGTTCATTAAAATTACAAGTTCCTGTTACTTTTCGTAGAAAAGAAAATTTTTGAAACGTTTTTGAAAATTTGGGGATTATGAGCCAACAAATCCTTCAGTAGAATTTAATTATAACTCTCAAATCTATAAGTTTCCTAATTTATTTGATATAGATTTGCGAATTTATGAATACTTCAGGTTACATCAAAAAGTTTAAAGACTGTAAAGACACACATTGTGTGCTGTCAGAACACTTTGTCGCTTATTTCATGTTCTTGTTAGTTTCGAAAATGAAACAAATAAGATCTCTCCACAAAGATTTTCTCCTCGTCTCCAGTCACTTATTTCTGGACTATCTCAAACAGGCGTGGACACGAATATCTGGATATAGACGCATATATTTAGATGTGACCAGAAAAAGCTACGAAAGAGCTTGCAGATTAGACTCGCACGAAGAGCAAGCTACCAGAATTGCCGAATTAAATAAGGAGCAAATTATATTTTTCGCAGTTTGTTCTTTGTAGTTCATTACACTCTGGAGGAAATTCAGCGTTTGTAATCTGGTCTCGAGTTCGCAGTTAATTAAAGATAAACAGAGGAGCCTCAGTTATATTAGTAGCAGATTTTCTCTTAATTGTCGAGATCTTATCACATAGGATAGAAAATTTTGTATAGGAAAATAAATGTAATATTGAAAAAAAAGTGTAGATCAGTTGCAAAGGAAGCGTTCAAAGTTTTCGATTTGAATGGTTGGAAAAATTTAAATACGGAATAAGGGATATCACCACTGACAAGATAGTAGAAGATCCGAACTTAAATCGATCTTCACCGAGCTGATAATAGAATAAAACCTATTTTGTAATAAATTTCTTACATTAGAATAGACAATAAGAATATGTTGTCTAAAAAAATCTTGGACATTATTTTTAAGAAATGATTTGTCATAAAATTTTGAAACATCATGATGATAAGAAAATTACTGGACTTGAAGTATGGAACATGTAGAATGTACAGACATGGTATTGTCTATTTTTCACCTGAAAGAACTGCAGGTATAAACAGGTATGTCGACTTCCATTTATGTGATAATAGAAACAATTTTATAATAGCATAAGCATTGTTCTATTGTGAACACGTTGATATACCGTTGTCTGCAAAAATTTTGCTATTATTAGAGGTTTGTAAATTTTAAAGATTGTGATGCATACACTCACATTATTTTTTAACGTAGATTCAATATCTGGCCTAAAAAAATGGGGTTCTAATTTGAAAAAATTGATTTTTCACGATTTTGTCATCCCTAACTTTGAAAGCGATTTTTTCACCCCCTGTATCATGAATCGCGATTTCGATTTTTAAAATGGATACATCAATCTTACATCTTGAAAAATCCCAAAAATGAAAATTTTCCATCCAAAAACCTCGAAGTTATTCTTGTTTCAGCGGAGCTCTATTTTCGATTTTTTTTTCGAATTTTCCCGCTCAGAGAGAATTTTCCAATCAAAACTGAAAAATGTTACATCAAAATCACTTGAAATTTTCTAGGGAATCTATTTCTGCAATAAAAAAATAGTGTTCTTATTTGAAAAACGGAAGTTGACGTCATTTCCGGAAAAACCGGAGGTGCTCATGCCTTGAAAATATTTTAGATTTCATCAGCATCGTGAAATACTTATAAGTGCTGAATTTCATGAAAATACGTTCAGTAGTTTCCCGTATTAATATGGGTGAGGTTCCTCGTGAAAGACCCTGTATATTCTGACCAGGATTTTTTAGACAACCTATTTTGGATATATTTTCTAAAATGGGAAATTTATTATGAAATAGATAATCTTGAGACGCAATTTTTTTAACTGAGCATAATAGTCGTTTATCTAGAAGTTTTGAAACGAGATATTTAAACGAAACCTAATGAAACAATAATAAAAATAACTGTTCTTTGTTGTCGCTGTTTTTGTTTGAACTCATTAAATTCTTTAAAATAGCTGCTGTTTATTTTTTCCTTTGAAACAGTTAAATCATACATTTTATACAACAAATAACAAAATAAGATAAACCTTTCGTTATGAGTCATTTGCGTGAAGCAATTGAAAAAAGCTTTAGGTGAGATCGAGCAACCTGGACAAGTCTGTATGGGAGAAATACCTTTGAAGGGGACAAAGTTGAATGAATATATTTCGAAAAGTCAAACTTTGTATATTCAACTTATCTGTATAAACACATTTTTTGCTTAGTTCTGGTTCTTTTCAAAACTTGATTCAAAAATACTTCTTATACCTCTGCAGATTCAACGATATAATGCATAATTCAATTCTGCTTTCCAAGAACGAACGATATTTACATGCACATTCGAGAAATTCTTTCATTACGTACTCGCCAAGAATTTCTAAAGACAAACAGAAATGCAGACAATAAATTCTACGAATTCGCTTGAAAGAATTCACTGGCATAAATTGTACGAAAATTCTTGGGAACTAGTGTTTTTTATGCAGAGAACTTCTGCGTCGGATAGAAACTTTTTGGAATGAAAAAGTGGAAACCGAATCGATAGCCTTAACCTGTATATCCGATACGATAAAAGGGGTGTTTGGAACGTGACCAACAAATTATCATCTTCGACTTGGGATTCAAGACAGCTAGAGATAGTTTCAGGTGAGATCAAAAAACGATTCAAGCAGATTGAGCTCGAGATATAATGGCTTATACAACGAAAAATATTTCGCATTGTCTTCGAAATCTTTGTCGCATATAAATCCAATGAAATAAGAGAACAATTTCCGTAACAGAAGAAGAATGGTATAGCACATGGAATAATATGAAATTTCAGTAGAAGATCGTTCGTTAGAATATTTCGAAGAAAGAATCGAGATAAACACTTGCAATTCATAGTTGAGCTTTGTTACCGGAGATTAATTTTTGCGAAAAATTTCAGATTCGTTGGACGTATTCTTCGTAACAAATCTGAAAAAAACCCTTGAATTTTCTTAAATGTTAATAACTAGTAAATTTTTCCATGAAAATTCCCAATTTTCTAGCTTCAATCTGGAAACATACCAATGCTTTTCCTTGGTTTATTAGAAGTTCCATTGAATATAGAGGGTATTTCTATTTCAATGTCGAAAGTCAGTGTCGGTAAAAACCTCAAAACTCTTTTTTTTTTCAAATGAGAACCCATTTTTAATGCTCAACTGGAATCTACGTTAAAAAATAGTGTATAAACAATGAGATGAAGTCCTATTTGACAAAATTTCTTGAGAATAATATATGAGTGACACATAAAAAAATGTAGAATTCAATGGTTAATATGACTATCAACGAAAAACCTAAGTATAACATTTGAAAAATGAAATTTGGTATCCTTTCGAACAATCATGTCACTTTTTGCCGCACCAAATATTTAAAATTAATATTTCGACCAACTTCAACTCATTGTACCTACAGAAAAAAAATTGTACTACATTAATTTGGCAAGTTCATTCAGAAGTTAGGGTTTCTAAAATGCTATAACACTTACTACATTATATCTTAGATCAGTAAAAAAAACGGTCTTTTTTGAAGACACACAGTTTCGAACAATTTCTTCAAACTTTATAAAAGTGCTTCTACAGCATCCAATACTTAAAAATTCGAAGGAATAGATATTTTAAAAAGGTATTCACATGAATAGACATAATTCATTCATTAGAAAATCTGAATTTAATGAGAGAAGATTGATATATTTTCGACGTGAACATCTGGACTGGAATTTTGAACGGAAGAGTCATATGACCTTTTGAGTTGCCAGAGGTCTTAAATGCTGAAATTTATTTAGATTTTTCACAAAATCATTCGTTGAATTTATTTATAGTATTTCCAGAGAAATATGGTTCCAGCAAGATGGCTGCCCAGCGCACTTTGCCCTTTCAAGAAGAAGAGAATATCTAGCCTGTTCACCTGATTTGAAACCCTTAATTTTTTCTCTACTGGGTAGCTGTGAAAAAAAAAAATTATTCAGAAAAAATTTGACAAATGTTTTTGTTAAAAATCGAATGAATTATGTATGTTCATGTCACCACCTTTTCTAAATGTTGTTCAAAAATTTTTTTCTTCAAGAAAGACCGCTGTTTCTGACTATAATGTAGTTATAATATAGTAATGTGTTATAGTATTTCAGAAACCTTAGTAAATGTGCTTAATTTTAGAGCAACTTGCCAATCTGATGTATAGTACCATCTTTTTTCAGTACAATCAGTAGAATTTGGTAGAAGTATCAATTTTGAATATTTGGTTCCGAAAAAAGTGACATTATTTTTTAAGCTGGAACACTTGGTTTAGAATTGAAGATTACGGGTTACAGACGCGCTATTCGGGATAATGTAGGAAAAATTAGAATTGACAAATGTAAAAAATTGTAGCAAGATTAGTTCAGAAACACAGGTTGTGTATTTTCTCGAAAAAAAGAAAATGCATATTAATTTGAAAAATACCCGCTTAGAATGTTTTGAATATTTTTATAATGACCACAGATTCAGCCTGTTTCCTGATACTGTGAGATTTAAATCGATTTGAACTACGAACAGTTTTCAACGATGATACTTTTACCCCAAATGAAGCATAAACTAAGTGAAAGAACCTTTTTAGGCATTGAAAATGTGTATGCATGTCAAATTCATGTTCTGGATATAGGTAAGTACTGAGGTGTAAAAACACTCTGGATTTGTGAATGTATTAAAGTTGCTCGCGAAAAAAAGATCCAACGTTAGGAGAACCTTGGTCATTTTATGGCTATTATAACGCGATATGAGACTCTAAATCCTCAATGAGAATTTATTAAGCAGAATGCCGAGTCATATCCGGCTTTTGGAAGTATGTATCATGTGTCGTAGACTTACATTGACCTATTATAATTCCACTCTATCAAATAACATCACCAGACAGTATTTTAGAACAGTCGCTAGGCTTCCTTTAGTTCAAGGAATTTTATATATCAAATATTTTGTACTTTTCGTATTTCCACGATATTGTTGAATAACAATAAGAATTGAGGCTCAATTAGTTCGCGTAATATCGACACATATAATCATCAGAATATGATATCTAGTAAAGTGCAGATGCTATGAAAAAAAAGCATGAGAGAAATTAGACGAAGCGTTTTCATTATCAGGTTCATCTAATTTTTTTCTTGAAATTATTCGAGGAATCTTTTTCAGCAATATTCCAGAGGATACCTAGTGAAGAAGATATTTATTCACAAGGAAAGGATTCTTCTCAGATACCGCTCCAGATGAAAAAAATTTATTGGACAAATGTATTAAAGGTACGAACTATAATACGTCCTATAGTACAATCAATATGAATTTTTTACTCTAAAAAGATCTAAAAAAGATACCTACTCTCTTTTCATACATTGTTTAGGGCCATGCAATGCATAATTATAAAAATGAGGATGATTTTAGAAACTAGTTTTTTCGAAAACTCAAGAAGTTTTTGAAATTTGTTCTTCTCGAAAATGATGGATGCATTTTCTACAGAAAAGTTTTATTAATTAATAATGTAGAGGTCCCCACCAGGAACATTTTATATTATGCAGTCTACACGACTTGAAATCAAAAAGTAGGTATTGTATCCAAAAAAATGTTTCTGAAAATTGAACCTCCTAATTAGATACTTGCACAATTCTACGTAAGATTGGAACTTTCAGTTGAAAGCTACAAATGTGAAGTTTGAAAATGTCCACGTCAGACAGATTTAACGTTTACAACAATTATTATAGATACGTACGTTTACGTGCGGGTCGAACGTGAAGAAAACGTTGTTAAAACCACAGAACAGAACATCCCTTTTTTACTAAAAGAGAGGATTTATTTTCAATGTATCTCTGTTTATTTCCATATGATATTTTTTTGGAACTTTTCGAATTGTTTTTCCCATTTTTTCCAGTTCAGTTAATGCGTCTCATGCATTTGTTTAGGCATTCTGCTGAAACAGTTTGACTTGTGTATATGTATAAATCACTGAGTCAAATTTTTATCAAAGTTTCATTTTGGCATCTTAATTTTAAGTTCATTGCCCCTGTTAGTTACCTATACTGTGTTGTTATTGTCTACTACGTTTTCTGGTGTTGTTACTCAGCTCTACTCTGTGTGAAAAACGATAAACTAGTTATTGGAGTAGACAGTCACTACACCGTGATTTTGATGAAATGAATCAAGTTAGCGTGAAGATATCTGTTGTACGTGCATTCATAAACTCAAAACCACCGTTTCTCAAGTCTATCGCACCTAACCTGAGTAGTTCACGCTCTATTTGTCTTCTACTAATCTCGATTGGTGCTCCTCATGTGTCAAATCTATCAAGCCACTAATGACTGCATTGTCATTGCTGTCCTACGATTTCTCCCATTTGATTCGGGACAAGAAGCAGATACACCTATCAGTCAAACTACAAGCTTGATTGTTCCCATTTCACTTCCCTACAAGAAGTTATCGTGGAGGCAACAATGCACTTCCACGTTCCTACAAATCCTAACGTTTATGACGAACTCCAGTTTCTCTCGACAGATAAGATAGTTCCTTTGTTTGCTTCAATAAAACTCTGGGTACCGTTAGAAATCATCGTATGTTAAACATTCAAGATATGTCCAATATTTCCTTCCTGTGTACCTTCGGCACGTGTCTCAGAGAGGAGCCATTCACATGGAAATTGAATAGTAGATGTCTTTTCACGTTCTGATAATATTGGATATTCATGGATGTTGAAGGGAATCTTTATGCTTTATTCCATTATCGAATTCTGTATTGTGTCTGAATTCTGAGAGTCTAGTTGAAGTTCTTGTATTTAGTCGTATTTGTTTTGATTTTTATTCAACCGTTTTTTTCACGCTAATTCTTGCAAAAGACAACATTTGGCTGTTGGGTACTTATTACTTGGGTACTTATTGGACAACGTCCAATATGGAGACTATTTACACCCTGCTCGATAATTATATTTTGTTGAAGCCCATTATAAAAGCAAGAGAATACGAGTAAAATGAAAATAAAAATAAATTACGAGTCATCTGAGGTCAAGAAAGCAAAGGGTAAGCTTTTAAAGGTAAAAACGCCAAAGTTATAGAAAATGAACAGATCTACACTTTTTCACATATTCTCAGAATGAATGTTTTTCGAATAAACCGGTTTTCGGTTTCTTGTCTCTATCTTTTACGAAAAATATTTTCACGATATTTGCTTAAAATTTACCTTCTTATGTCACAAACACACTGTAATTTTCTTGATTAAAAATATTCACTTTTTCATCTTACACTCGATATGGACTCAGGAAAAACTAAGTCTATCTGTTTTTTCAAGAAAATCGGTGATTCTTTTAATCGTTGAGGTTTTTACTTTCTGATGTAAAAAATATACATTACTGTGGTAAATGCAAATGAAATTCCCTTTCAAATCCTAGGTTTGATATTAACGACCTATTTTAGCCTGTTTTTGGCAATCTTTTCGTTTTATGGATTTTTTGTTAATCATTGTTACTGAATGGGATCTGATGTCTTCCAAGTGTAAATTTTGTGTATTTAAAAACATGTTTTCGACAGCCACATTTGAAGCTTCACTTTTTTTTTTGTTCTGTGAGTTTATAGGCATTGCCTAAACTTTTCTCATTGAAATAATAATAATAACATACGAGTTCAGAGCTGCAGAAAAATTCTTCACATCTTCTGAGAACATTTACTATAGTTATAATATACAGGGTTGGGATAAAATATGGAACCAAGTAAATATCTTTTGAGAGAAAAGCACAATAATTATGACAATTTGCAGATGAGTGCAATCTGATGTACAATTTTTTGTTGAAAATATACCATTTTTAATTTATATGGAACCTCATGCATATGTTTGCAGATGTTGAAAGAAATTGGGACTCGAATTCGTACACACTGGGGACAGTGCAAAAAATCTGAATACACGAGGAATTATTGCACGTTAATCAACTTCTTTTGAGTTTTTTACATTATTATTCTTGTAAAATTATTCTATTATGTAAAAAAAAAAAGTTCAGATGAACAAATTGATATTGTGTGTATGCATAGTTAGTAATAATCGAGTACGATTTAACGGTAACTGTTGTCCAAATGTCAAATTCGAATTTACATACATTCAATTATACAATAAAAAAAGAAGTCGTGCTGAAATTTTAATGCTGATCGGTTATGGTGATCGTATGATAACTGATGTCGTAATGTGTCATATATTATCTTTTTCGTTAAAAAGTTACTTGGTTTCTTTCAAATCATTAGAACGTAGAAATTTCAATGGAAAGGCCCACCGACTTTTTTCAGAAGCAGATATTTTGAAGTGAGGTTTTTCGCTTTAAAATTATTGAATTTAAAATAAAGTGAAAGAATTCTGAATAAAAATATTACAGTGCGTTTAGGACAAAAATTTCTTGCCACTGTGATTAGGATTTGAATGGTAATAACAAATTCAGGGAAAAAAATTGTTTCATGAAATGGAAGCTAAAATATCATCTCGTTTGAAGCTCTTTATGGTGATCATGAGCAAATATATTATCTCAATTAAAAAAACGAATTATGCAGTGGAAAAAAATTCAATCCAGATTACCAAATTCTTTTAGTCAAATTGACACAAAAATGGTCTCAATGGTCTCCACGACTTCAATTTTTGTATTTACGTTAAATCAAAGATAATTGGAAATGAATTTGGAAATTTGTTCCATAATTTCAGGGTTTCAATCTGTCTGTAAATATGGGAGGCACCAGGACTGGCAACAGTGGTAAGCACTGAGTAGATGAAGATCTGATAACTCCAATAAAAATCCTCAAAAATTCATTTATACCAATTTGTTCCTTGAAGGTGTTTTTCAACAAATTCAATTCATGGAAACCAACATCACACAATATTATCGATATTGAATTCCAGACAACAAAATGTAAGCTAATATGGCAGTAGGTTGAATTCTTGTTATTGTCTTCGTTAAGCATGATTCAGGTTCAATTGTGCAAGGTATCGCAATTGTTTGCTTTCCTCTAATAGAAAATGACTGACTCAGGTGATTAGCTCTAGTTTCGATAGGAGGCGAATACTAATGAGTAAAGCATGTTTGAATATTCTCTCCATTTTCTCTGAAATCTCTGCAATGATAAGCCATGTTTCGAAAGAAAAAGTATTTATGTGTTTGGAAATTTCCTGCATCACGGAATGCGGAACAATCAAACTTCACCCTGAACTGCTTTAATATTCGCAGACTAATCAAACAATTCATCAAATAAATTTATGCCGGCGCAATAAATTCATCAATTCAATTTATAATGATGTCTTATCGTTCTGAATAAGTTAACATTTTTTTTTCAGAAACAATAGCTTTCGTTGCATAACATTTCATTGGCAATATAGTAACTTATTTGAGAAGGTGGTATTCAAAATAGATATTGGCGGTAATGAACGAAGTCATGGTTACCTCATGAAGAGATTGTTTTCGTGTCCAAAAAAATTCAGCTAGTTAACTAGATGTGTGATAATAATTGTAATGTGGGATATGTTTAGGATGAATTACTTTAACTAGCAGAGCGGAAACATGAAATATTTAATAAAAGAAGTAGGTATGCTCAATTTCGTTATAACATGTTATACCATATTCCATATTTATTCTTCATACTGTATATTGTGTTCAGACGAAGAACTTTTCATTGACTTCACATTACATTGATAACATTACGATGAAAAAGAATGATAAAAATATTTCAAATCAACAAGTTTTCCTGTTGCACCCTGTATATAAACATTGTTACCAATCTTTTGTCTTGAAACAATAGAGCTCCGCCAGAAGAAGTAGTATTAGAAGAAATTATTGAAAGCGAGCAGTTTCCCGACGAAAGCAAATTTAATTGAAACCACAGTTAACATTTTTCCATGCCTTCTATCTGACAGAAAAACTTGTGCTTGGACTGATTAAAAGAAACATCTGAAAACCAATCAATGACTTCTTTCAAATATTATTAAATATTTCTGATGACTGATTTACTCATGATTACTTCATGAAAAGATTGTTTCTATTTGTGATAAAAAATCAACGAGATATCTTCTTGGCCAACAATAACAGCATTGTGAGTTATGCTCATGATGAATAATTTTTTCTAGCAGTTCGGAAACAATCAATATCAAACAAAATATGGTGCAATATACATTCTACCTTATCGAAAATATTCGTTTTTCGAGCATATCTCTATTGAAAGCCCCCATCTCTCATTTTGAAGTTCAGATAATTCACCTTTTCATGCAGATCATATTACCTAACAGATGCGCTTTAAAATACCATTATTATTATGTTTTGCATTACAAAAGGTGTGGGTTCCCCTAGTGTGTTCCAATAGCTGTGCATCATTCATAGTCACATGACGAGCGCTTATCTAGGATAGAACCCAGACCACACAAGATAAATCTTGATGTGTTTTATTTTAAGTTTTATGGTTGATGTAGAAATCATTTGGCTGCTGTTTTCCTTCACTGAAAACAGATCTTCATCAATGAACACTATTTGGAAATGAGGCATTTAAAAGAAGGCACGTTGAGAAATATGATACACTTTTAAACAAGCATATCTGAATAAGAGCTAAGCTATCTGAATATAGAACACACGTCGATGAAGCGTTGGTCTTCTTGAGCTCAGCGATTATAGATACTTACAACCAGAAAATGCAATACAGTCAAAATTCTAACATGGAATATTCAGAAGTGAAATTACATAGTTTCATAACTTTTGTAACAGGATCGAATCTTTCAATGAGTGCTTGATGAAATATTGTGGAGAATGTAATGCATATATGATTCTTACAATTTCAAGACTTTTTTCATTCGCTCTAGATAAAGCTAATGGAGCACATTAGAAGTAAATAAAAATAAGAAAATTTCCAATATTCTCGGGTGAGTCAAGGCCTTTCGAAATGATTAAGTTTGCAATTTTATTTCACTTTTCGAGAGTTCAACTAGACTTCGACTAGAGTTGAGTCATGAGAAGATTTGTTGTTTGCTTTGAAGAAACCAAATGTTTCTTTGATTTGTTTTAATGATTCTGAAATATAACTTATAAAAATGTTTCAGCGTCACAGGATGCTAGATCTGCTACTTCCAGGTTACTTACTTCTCTCAACCTGAAACCACATTGTTCAAGGACTAATTTCCACAAAAGGATTGCAGTTTTTTAATAGTATATTCAAAAACAAGTTGCAGAATGAGCTCATATTCCAACACGAATGCGAAATTCGAAAACGAGCGACGAAGGAGCGAGTTTTCGAAAGTATGAGTGTTGGAATTGCCTTCTGCATTGAGTATTAGACGATATTTTCCCTATTTCGGTCAAGTTTCGTGAAATACTCTCGAAATTCAAATAAAAATTCAGATTAGTGACTTTCGTGACAGTTGGTGTGACTCGCGAAATTTGGCAGATTACGGAATTTGAATGGATTTGATTCGAAAATTGTTTGGATCGGAGGTCAGTATTGACAACCAAAAAACGAAAAAGATAACTGCTGTAATGAATCCTTTACAGCACTACTTTTAGTACTGTAATGAACTCATTACGATACTGAAATAGAGAATAGTATATTCTAAAACAAGTTGCAGAATGAGCTCCTATTCCAACACGAATGCGAAGTTCGAAAACGAGCGACGAAGGAGCGAGTTTTCTATAGCATGAGTGTTGGAATTGCCTTCTGCAACGAGTATTAGACGGTATTTTCTCTATTTCAGTCAATTTTTGTGAAATATTCTCGAAATTCAAATGAAAATTCAGATTAGTGACTTTTATTTTGTATCTTGGCAGTTGGTGTGACATACGAAATTTGACAGATCACGGAATTTGAATTGTTTTGATTCGAAACTTAATTCGATCGGAGGTCAGTACTGACAACCATAAAACGAAACATATAACTGAAAACAATGCTGTAATGAGTTTCATTACAGCACTACTTTTAGTACTGTAATGAACCCATTACGATACTGAAATAGAGAAAATATTTTTGTATGACGAGAAATATCTTTCAAAAGGAATGAGAAACGTTTTGAATATTTTTCTGACATTTGTTGTTCTTTACATATTTCAACAGTTTCTATTACCTTGAACAACTCAATGAAAAAATTCCATTATTAAGGATAAAACTATAACAGAATTACAAGTGATGTTATTAAGAGAATACTTGCAAAAATGAAAATATACTCTGAGCTGCTCTACGATTTTAGAAAACTTTGATTGCACGATTTGAAAACATTACGTGAATTCGAACCAATCAAGACCCTTGATTTGAAATTCCAACGAATCTCGGTGACTCAATCAATTTGATATTGCTTGATCGGACAACCAAAGATTTCTGAAACCGATATCTATCTTAATTCTCATATTTTGTCTTAAATAGAACGTTATTTCAACTGTGAAATCGATTCACAAAAAGGTGGAAATATGTTTCTAAGAAATCATCACATTCTCGAATATACCTTTTATTTTAAAAAACACCTTTAGATTGATGCATGTGTATGTATATTTTCTCAGGGCATTTTTTACCCTTTAATAGACAGATTAATTTACCTCCCAAAAGAAGTCGTCGACTCTGCAGAATGAAAAAATTAGGTAAATCAATCAACCCTTTTCAAAATGAACATAAGTTTGCACCTTTACTCGTAATGATTTGAAGATAGAAGAAAAAATGAATTCTGAAATACGAAAGATGCCTCTCTAAAAACCAAAAACAGTCGATGACATTTGTCTGAGAGAACGCCGACAGCTCGATCAGTTAAAACTTGAATATCTCGTAAAAAGGGAATTGGCTGCTACCTTTGGAAGAATTCTAGGCTGCGGCTGCATTCAATGCGACACCTTTGATGGTTACCGATAATACAGTTGAATTAATCGGAATTCCTTTTGTTTCTTATTGAATTGCATTTTTTATTCGGTTATTTTTTATAGGTGAAGCTTGAAGTATACACTCCGTTATTTCCAATTCCAATTTCTTATGAACATTGATATCAACATCGAAGAAAATCGATTACTTATTATTCCTCTCGCCAGTGAACTAGATAACCGATCCTTATAACATGCAGTACATCTGAATCATCCAATTCCAAAATAGATATCAATTACAGGCATGGACGGTTGAGTTGCTCCTGTTTATGAAGGAATTTCTTCAATTAACGCCCACCGCCGTAATCTACAAGAATGCTGCTCACAGAATTCCCAACAAGACTGCTTCTTTATCATTCCGATTCAACTCCAACTTCTATGTATTTTGAAATATTACATTATTTTTTCTCATGCCATTAGACCATGAATCTTAATTTTCACAGAACTTTCAATGGTTACGCAGTAAATTTTCACAATACTTTTTATATAAATGAGACGTCGATAACTTTTCCCATAGTTGATTTTGGATTTTTCAGAGTACATCTAAGCCATCAAAATATTGAGTTGTTTCCTAACACCCGGTATAGGCTTCGTCTTGTCATACAGGCTGGTTTTCTAAAACTTTTAATTGTAGGGAATGGAAATATGTCGTGGAAATTGTTTCATTCTTAGTTGAAACAGGACAATTTTAATCTTTACTAACCTTCCAAATGAAAAATGTACGAAAAATTGGATGGCAGGCTGAAGGACCCTTGGTCGATGGCCAATTGTAACATAGTACAATAAACTACAGTTACTACTTGGATGGCATCATATTGCTGTTTGTAATATGGACACCACCAATGATCAGTTTTGCTTCTCGAAAAGATTTAATCCTCAAGTTTTTTCTATATAAGCCGACAACTTTTCCTTTCAGAGTTATTTGGCAAGTTTTTATCCGGTGTTATATAAGAATTGATCGAAACGTATCAAGTCCCATTTTTGAAATTATACTAAGATTCCTTATCTGTCCAGCTGTTTCAATGAGTTCAAGGTTTCTTCATAATAAAGGTATCATAATAGTATATTCTAAAACAAGTGTTGGAATTGCCTTCTGCAACGAGTATTAGACGATATTTTCTCTATTTCAATCAAGTTTAGTGAAATACTCTCGAAATTCAAATGAAAATTCCGGATAGTGACTTCTATATTTCATCTTGGCGGTTGGTGTAACTTACGAAATTTGCCAGATTACGGAATTTGAATTTATTTGATTCGACACTTGATTCGATCGGAGGTCAGTACTGACAACTACAAAACGAAAAATATAACTGAAAACAATGATGTAATGAGTTTCATTACAGCACTACTTTTAGTACTGTAATGAACTCATTACGATACTGAAATAGAGAAACAATATTTACTTGGGATGACATCTGAGATGGTTCAAGACTTACTGATGATATGAAAAGCGGCATAGCATTTATGACGATTGTATATTTATTTGTTCATGTGGCAGTTAAAAACATGCAGTCCATAGTAACCATTTTATCTGAAGGAAAGAATTATGTTATAAGATGTTTCTGTTAATTTCGGAAATCAAAATAACTGCATTATCACCTATCTTTGGAATTAGCAAGTCAAGCCACATCGGGATTAGATATAGCTAGGGTGCAACCTTTTCCAGATAACAGTTCAGGAGATATAGCCTCAGGGCTTCAGGTTTGGGAATCTAGGCAAGAAGGAACCTGATAATTACGAAACAGTCTGCCAGGTGGTGAAAGAAAAAAGGGACACGAAAATAAGAAAAAATGAAAAATCATAACTAGTGATCAACTTATAATCAGAATAAGTAACAGGGTCAGGAATCAGTGAAGCATCGTGTTTGACAAACGCTGTGCATATGCTTGATGAAAGAAAATGCACATAAGTAACCTACTGTAATTTCACAGCTAACAATGAAAAGAACCTATTTCCGGCCCTTAGCAACTTTAACAAGGTTAAAATTGCAGCAACTCAATAATGAATATTAGGAATGCATATCATGCAATGTAGGGAGTACTCTTGCCTATGTCTACAGACATAGTATATATACAGGGTGGGCCATCCATAACTTTCCACCCCGAATTTTTAGCTTTGAGATAGAATAACGAAAAAACGCTAGGACAGGTCGAATTTTGTTGAAAGGGGATCACAAAAGGGTGTTCAAATGAGTTCGATATCACTACCCCTCTAGCTGCAACCCCTTAACAGCTCTCATTTTTGAATAATAATAATAATAACAATATTCATTTCGAAAATCATACAGATACAAAAGAAATATTCGTCAAACGATAAACTAAAATTCGATGTGGTATGTGAGGAACTCAGATACTCATCTATTGTATATGGCTCAAGATCTAATAGAAACTTATGCAGCCGCTTTTTAAAACTACTTATATTTTCTATTTGCCTTATGCTCAGTGGCAATTTGTTAAAGTATTTCATACAAGAATACTTAGCTCCTTTCTCTGTTACAGTCAATCTATGGACAGGATATATGTAAAAATTATTTCTATTATTATAAGAATGTGTTGGTAAATTCGAACTAAAGTAATCCCTATTTTTGAAGAGAAAAATTATGCATTCTTCTATATGCAGTGCTGTTATAGTTAAAAAATTACTTCGTTTGAAAAACCCCCTGCATGAAGTTCTAACATTGAGCTTGTTTATTATTCTGACTGCCCTTTTTTGTGCTATGAAAATTTTTTCCACTGCCCTGACGCTACCATAAAAAATTTAACCATATCTTACTAGTGATTCAAAGTTTGAAAAATAAATCACCTTCAACCCATTTTCATTGAGGTATTGTGACATTACCCTCAAAGTGTAGCAAACTGAGTTCAGCCTTTTGTTAAGTTTTTCTATATGAGCTTCCCATGATAGAACTGAATCGATTGTTAAACCCAAGAGCTTAGTTTCTGTGCTTATACTTATATTAAATTCATTTAGATATATGTTGTTTGGATATTCAACGCTAGATCTATTTGTTTTGAAAATTACACAGTTTGTTTTCTTTTCATTCAAAATAAGTCTTTCATTTGAGGTCCATTCACTTAATAGCTTAAAAATCCTATCTGCATCATATAGGTAAGTTTGTAAATCTGGATTAGTTATTAACAAATTCTTATCAGGGAAAAGGGGTCGGGCAGAACCATGTTGGAAAGGCCATTCAATTTCCCGCATGGGTTTTTTTTTTCATCGCTTTATTATTATACGGAGTGACTCAGTATTCCATCAATAACTTTCACATGCCGAATTTGGATCTTTGAGATGGAAAAAATGCTCGGAAGAGTCAAAAAATGAATTTGATATCACTACCCCTCTAGCCACTACCACTTGAAGCAATTATTTTTGAAAAGAGATAATGTACAAAGTGCGCTTTCGTTCAAATTGAAATAATTGCTGTTGGGGTAGCGGCTAGAGGGGTAGTGATATCGAATTCATTTTCTGACTCGTCCGAGCATTTTTTCCATCTCATAGATCCAAATTCAGAGTGTGAAATTGAAATAATTGCTGTTGGGGTAGCGGCTAGAGGGGTAGTGATATCGAATTCATTTTCTGACTCGTCCGAGCATTTTTTTCATCTCATAGATCCAAATTCAGAGTGTGAAAGTTATTGATGGAATACTGAGTCACTCTGTATAATAATAAAGCGATGAAAAAAACACACCCATGCAGGAAATTGAATTGCCTTTCCAACAAGGTGCTGCACGAACCCATTTCCTTATTCAAAAATGAGAGCTAGGAGGTTGCAGCTAGAGGCGTAGTGATATCAAACTCATTTGAGAACCCTCATTTGTACCCCTTTCAACAAAATTTAACCTATCCGAGCGTTTTTTCGTTATTCCATCCCAAAGCTCAAAATTTGGGATGGAAAGTTATGGATGGCCCACCCTGTATATAGGCCCTTCAGCCAACAGAAGGTAACTTATTAGGTGTAAAACTTCGCTTCAGCCGTTTTGCAATAGCTGGCTGGTTGAAATAAATGGATGTCATACAATAAGCCTGGATATTTGTAAACATTACGCCATCGAAATATTAGTCGATTTGTGTCTGCACCAAAAAGTTTTTCTCGATCAGTATTCGATTAATTTCAGCTGTTTCTGTTTATTTAAATTCAAATTTAGAATGCTTATAATAATTGTTTTGATATCGAAATTATTGTGTGAGCAACATCTACTCAGTGCATATTATGTTCATGACTCTCTGAAAAAACGATTTCTTCATGAACTTCCAAGTTTTACATTTGTCGCAGTAACCCAATTCGTGCCAAGAAAACGAATAACATGTCACTTGGAATTCCGAAATGCTGGGTTCACGGCTTTCTAGTGAAATTCGAACAACTGGTATATCGAAGATGGAGATCGATCAATGCTAATGCTCCCAGCATATGTGTATCTCAAATATAAAAACCTCATTGTGATCTGTAGGTTAACTCAGATACACGTCATGACTCAACAACTAATTACCATAACGTTGATGGCGAATCAAACTTCAAATTTCCTTTTTGGTAAGACTTGTTTTGTTGCGGGTATCGGAATGGTCAACGCTTAATGGATTTTTATGTTTATTGTCCTATTGTTAGGTATTCCTGGAATTGAGATCGCCCTCATCTTTTCTTCTACGTGGGTTCCTCTTGATTTGGACTGTTTCAAAAACGATTTCTATGGCGTAAAAAAGGATTCTAGTTTGAAAATTTTTCCCACATCCCTACGAAATGTTTGAATAAACCTTCTCTCGAAGAATCGAAACCTGATGTTCATCGTGTTTTGAAATAATTCAGTATTTTTGGATGGCTTTTTCAACAACAATTCTCCGAAGAAACATGTAATCATCTCAATTTATTTTTCAAAAAATAATTAAAATGTTCTGTCCAGGATTTTTTTAAACAACCTATTTTAAATATATTTTCTAAAATACGAAATTTATTATTAAATGGGTTTCATTCTATTATCAGCTGCGTGAAGATCTATTTAGGTTCGGATCTTAGACAAATAGATTTTGAACAAATTCAATTTGGTTGATTGATACTTATTTCAAATCTATTGTTATTGTTATTATCCCTTTTCATACAATAATGTAGATGGGACCAAAAACGGTAACGTGATTTCTAGTAGCCTAATTATGTGTAAACTGGGAGCTCACAATTTCGAAGAAATACACCGAGTTTTTATGACTTTGGGCCAACTTGAATGACTGTTTTTCAGTACAAAACTAACCATCATTAATATCGAAATCGGTCTGCCTACTATTATATAATACTAGCTGACCCGGCACACTTCGTACTGCCTCAAAAACTTTAATATTATACAAATAAACTAATATGGTATAATACCTTGAAAGTGGACATAAAATTGTCCTGTACAGTATGTGTTGCGCCAAACGTTGTCGTCTGGAGATAGCTGTTAAATTTTTGAATGTTGGCCCAGAAACTAAAGAGCGAAAGGGATCTGGTGGTGGAACTAATTGTGGCAATTGGCAATAAGATAAGCTAGCTGGCCTGGCAAACTTTGTTCCGCCTTAAAGATGAATAAAGTTGTTTTTTTTTCAAAGGAAATATATTTGGTGAAATACAAAAAAAATACAAAAGCACAAAATATACAAAAAATTTAATTGCAATGAAATAGGTATGTACAGGGTGATTGTTTATATATTACTCAATAGCTATCTCAGTTAATATTGGTAGTACAAAAAAGTTCAAATGGGCAAATTTGCAGTATATTTTATGGGCATTCAGAATTCAGTACTCAGAATTGCATTAAGGCACCGTTAACCTAAAAAATCTATGTGAATTATTGTTTTTCAAATGGCACACCCTGTATTTTATTTTCCTCGTCGGTAGAGCTTTTTATTCTGATTTTAAATATTTATATATACTTTATTGAGGTTATTTTCGACAGTTTCGGAAAATTATTGGTTTTTTTTTGTCTAAATCTAAGGCAGCTGTAGAATGCCACTCGAAAATGCTGAGATTTATTTATATCGAAGTTCCATTCTATGGTCTCCTGATAGTCCCTTCTTAACATCATTGGACACTTCTTTATGGAGATATTTGAAATATAAAATGCTCGTCCGCAAAATATTGAAGAACTTAAATTCAGAATTGAAGAAGAACTTGACAACCTCAATATATTCCATAAATGTTGAGGAAAATCCTCAAAAACTTTAAAAAAGATCTTTCAGTTAATAAATAAATAATATAAATATCAGGTGTCATTATAAACGGTTTCTTTGATATGGAAAAATCGCATCGTTCTCGTGTGGCATTCCACAACTGCCTTTGATTTAGAAGAAAATCTCTATATTTATAGAAAACTGCCAGAGATACTCTCAATTAGGTGTATATATTTGAAATCAGAAGAAAGAGCTCTACTGCTGTTAACCGTAGCGACATCTACTGGCGTTATTCACAAGAAGCAAATTAATTTCCTTTTTTTTTCCATTTCATCAAATTTTTCAGAATTTTGATGTATTTTATGTTAACACCACCGTAGAAGAATCCAACAAAAAATCTTTCATAACAAACAGTTCATTCAATCTTGAGTTATAAATGGTGTAACCAACAATATGGCTGACTTAGTTTTATATATTAAGATATGTCTTCTTCGTATGCAACCCTACTTTTCGGACTACCCATATATTTTACTGGCATGAAAGTTTGAAGTTGAAAAACATGGGATCGAACTCAGTCTAAACTCTTCTTTCATTGGTCTGATATTTCGGCCAATTGACCTATGGAATGAGGAAAAATTCAGGGAAGACTCAGGCTCCAAGACCAGTCGATAAATAGAACGATTTTCCTGGAAAAACATCCTAGATTGTTTCTGGCATGAGTTCAATTTCCCGGATAGATGTAACAAGAGAAACCAATTCCATCTGATCGCAATGTTATGAGGTTTGCAGAGATCGTATCAGTATGAGGGAGAAAAATTTGACCTCCCAGCTAGAAATATCTTGGTTTACACCTGGGAAATAAAATGTAGATTACGAACAGTTTTTTTTACATAAGCATGACGGATTTTTGTAGCAAATATTCTGCAAATAAAGAAACCGCCTGTCGTCTTGCTAGGCGACATAGGATCTTTATGCATTCAAAATTTGATTCTCGAAGACAAATGATCATATTCGATAAGCATAGAGCAAAAATGATAATTTGAAAAATTTTTTCTTCCTGATTTATCCGGGGATTGCATGACTACCGATAATGCGAAAATTTTTTAACCAATAAATTAAGAAACAAGAGTCTTCAAGTTTCAAAAGTAAGTTTTTTTTTATTTCCAATACGACTATTTTTTATGGAGATACAGCTTGTTGAAAATCACCAAAAAATTTGAAAAATTTTTCTGTTCCTTTAATTGTTGCTGTTTACTAGAAGATGTTAGATTTAGAACATCTCTATGAAGTGATTGAGAGAAATGAGGATTGAAGTTTATGTAAAAAAGCATTTTGTTGCAAGTGTATAATGACTAAGCTATCAAAATAAAAAAATTGCTTCTCCAATTTTGTGTGACCATATTCGTGAACAGGCATTCCTCTAATTAGACCACGTCTCTTCAGAAATTCACTGCCGAATCGTGAGGAAAACAAAAGTTAACACAGTTCAAGGATTATTGACTAATAATTTCCGATGTTCGAATTGTATGTTAATGTCTGTTCCAACGTTTCAAACTCTACCAACATCGCTATTTCCTCAGATGCAAATTCTGAGCTACTCTAATTCACTCCCAGGAAATGTGAGATAGGAAGTTAAAAATGGTCAATATCTAATCCAAACTGACAGGTATAAATAATCGTTTATCTCTTGAGATTTACAGTGAAAACAAGAAAGTTATGGGATGGGATGGTTAATAACTTATATCCTTTAGGTACTTTATGATTGTGAGGTTTCGCCAGGCGAATGAATATTGAGCGAGAAATTCGTTTCATATACACTGCATGACAAAGAAATGGAACTTTTCCATGGACTAATAATTATAAAGTTTATTTATTATTCAGTTGTGATTAAGTAAGAATATAATGTTCATTCATCCTTTGAGAAAAGACTGTCTACAGAGAAAGGAAAAGCCCAAAACTTGAAAAAAATATTAAGTTTAATATTTTCTGTTTTTCTGGTAGAACATCCTTTTGATTCATTTTTGTTTGATTGTTTGAAATTTCACAAAATTCAGGACAAGTAAACTGTGATTTGAAGTACCCACATGAAGATGATAATAATGAAACTCTATATAGTCAAGAGTTGAGATAGTGAATGAGTCTTCCACTCATAATAATGAGAAATTGTTACGATTGAGTTTCACCCGAATATTCCTAATATTCTCTGGCAAAAACGCCTTAATTTTTTTCCAGAAATGCAACCTATCCAAAGTCTTGATGAAAGTTATACAGCAAAGATTAGTAGACTAAACCGGATGCCAGAAATAACAATGACCTGATTTCAAATACAGTTCTCATATAGGCTTTTATTGATACATGGTAGTAATTTTTATTTTACACAACGGCAAAAACTTTTTGGCGATTTAATTTTATGTATTGTAGACTTTCAGGTGATTTGTTGTCATAGTATGGAAAAAATATTGAGAAAACACTTGCTACGGCATAACTGTGTGCGAATCTTGTGAAAATTGAACATGATTAATAATTGGAATGGAATAGCCTCGAAAAATAGCAAAAGAAAATTCGCCGAAATCTTGAAATATTATAACAAATGATTGGCTTCGTGAAATGTTAAATCCTTCAAAAATATTTCGGGCTTTCAAAAAATTAAATATTTTTCAAATAATCGCATGAGATAAGCCAGAAAATTTTCAGAAGTCAGCTATGAAAACCCCTGTAGATTCATACAAAATAATTCAAATTTTCTGTTAAATCTTGAACTTCTGCTAAACGTTGGTTTATAATCTGACGTTCTTCGTACCTTATATATTTCCAAGATGAATGATATAATATGAAATTATATCTTCCTATATCTTATTATCTGCAGCAGGCACGAGAATGAAAATCATGCTCCTTATGTGATTCTCACAGTGCATTTCATTAAATTCACCTCAGCTGTCCCAGTTATGAGAGAAGATTGCTTTTCCAGAATCAGTATCATATGCTTAGGTAAATGAAAAACAAACGAGCTCAAGTAAAAATGAACATTTCAGTAGAAGAGTAAAGCAGTAAATAAAGCGTCACTGAAAAAGGAACCAATAAATGATTTGTATTGCGTGAATTTGTACAGCGATTCATTGGTTGTGATTCGAGTTTCATCAATACCAATTACGTAGTACCCCAAAGCCATGAAGTTTTTTTATCAGCTAGTTATCTGGTTCTTGGTATGCTTGCTAATCAGTTCTCGAAATATCTGGACTTCATGGAAGATACTCAATCTTAATTGAAAGATTTGCGAATAAATTAATTTGAAAGCGGGGATTTCTGAGTAAAATGGACATTGTTGGATCTTGAGATGAACCCTGAGGAACTCCATATTTTACTTTGAAATTGACTCTGCTTAGGTTTGGAATGCAAATAGAGAACGAAGAGTGTGTGTGGGTCGGTAAATAAATCGCGAAAAATGAATGACGAGCATAAACTTATGCATACCGCTTGGAACATGTTCTCTGGCATGCAGTGTACAAGATAAAATCGCGAAAGTCCGAGCATATATTATTACACATTCGTTTTACACGTCTGCCCAAACAAAAATTAAATTAATAACAGTAATACCTCAGGTTTGATAACCCGTCCGTTTATTATACCGTGTGTGGGGATTCCAAGCCTCAGGCGTTAATAAATTCAAATTTGCCGCATTCCCCGGGCCGGTATAATGGTCTTGGTCGGCCCGTGGATCGGCCAGCAACAACAGTACTTTTCGTATAATAATCGTAGTCGAGGTGCTAGAGAGCTGGCGCCTCGAAACGATTTCTTCAATGTCTCGTTTGTCGTCGTTATGTCATCATTTTCTCGAGCTCAAGGCTCTGCAATGTTAGAACATAGATATTGATGATTTTCCTCGGAATAAGAGCAGGAAGAACTAACAGATGGTGCTGTGTAGGTTCGGCACTTCATGCTTCGTTTGGGTGATGGAACAACAAACATGAAAAGTGTTGTGAGTTGGAACATCACATCTCCATTTAGGGAGGGCTGCCTCAAGGATCAGTCTTATGGATGATTACAGAATTGAGTTAAAAGACCCTGAAGGTTGAAGAAAAGCTTTGGAATAAATGAACAGAAAGAAGGGGAGAATCTCTCAAATTAATTTTCGAGCAGTAAAATAAGAATGATATTTCTGGATGGAAAAATTATGACTTAACGTGAACCAATGAGGAGATATACCGGATACGGCGATTGAACTGTTCGTCTTCATCTAACTGCTATAAAATCCGAACCATTCAACATTCAACCGAATGCAGTCAAAGTTTGACAGGGCGTTCTTCAACATGTTAACTTTCAACCCTTGAAGTGATTTTTATATGAGATAAAGACATTCTGAATTTTGGACTATGTATTTAAAACGTAATGCGGTTATTGCTTTCATTTCGAAGGAAAATCTAATATTCGAAATTCGTCGCCTGGGATCTTAACATGAGCAACTGCAGCGTTCTTGTCATATTGGAGAAAAAGTTTAAGATCCAGGCATTAAGGAAAAATAAGTCTCAATAAGTCAAAACATTGCAACAAGGAGCTGATTTGCTTGCTCGATGGTGGGATGCTTTCGAAAATTGTCTTCTCCGAGAAGAAAACTTCTTCTGCATTGGGCAGTATCTAAATAAACAAAATGATTGGGTTTGCTTCATTGGTTGAAGGAAGTGTTGGACATTCCAACAAGACTTAGCTCCCTCGCGCCTCGTTCAGAAAGAGACTAAAGCTGGTTTTGAAGGCCAGTGGCTGTCATATTCTTTCGGAATAGCACATAGAAAAACTTTGAACTTTCTGCTTTCATATGCAAAAAAAGCGAAAACAAAAATGTTGAAAACTAACAGAGATTTTGCATTGTCAAAAACGCACAGTTCAATTGCCGGATCCGGTAGATCATAACAGACATGGAAAATGTCTTCTGGATCCTAGAAAAATGATTGGTGTATTGGGTGAAAACAGAAAGGGTTTAATACTGAAGGGAAAATCTACAAAACAGTTGTGAGGTTATGGGACAAACAGGTATGGCCAGTGAAAAAGGGATTAGAAGTGGACTAGAACGCCCAAATGAGATAATTAGGAATAATGAGAAATAAATCGTGACTGTAGTTATCATCCATTGTGTTTGTAAATGAAACAAAATATCAGGAATCGGACAATGTATTTCCTCCTATATACTTTCTTCAGCCGACGTTTCGGTAGCACAATTGCTCCTTTATCAAGGCTACAAAATAATTACACTTATCAACATCAAAACTATAAAAATCGATAACTTATAACCTCAAATTATAAAAAGTACGAAAACAGACAAATCACAAAAACAGAAATTACAACAAAGAAAGTACCTTCGAAAATTCTTATAAACGGAGAGGTCGTAATAGTATCATGAAGTTCTCCAACGAAATCTCAACAAGAAACACCATTTATTCTAAATTTTCTCTCAGAGAACCAATCACAGCGTTTTTTTAAAAAATAATATAACATAATACAACCAAAATGAAGTATGACAGTGAAGAGGTTGCTCAAATGTTACCAACCGCAGTATTGAAATCCATCATGGACAATAGAGAAATAAAGTTAAACGAAACGAAATCAGAATTGTAGGAGTAACCACGAATACAAAGGAAAGAAGAAAAAGGATAAGATCTATTATCCATGAAGAGAAGTTGTTGAAAAGGAAGTAGGAGACAGATTGAAGAAAAGATGGCAGAAATGTTGAAGTAAGATTAGAAATTGAAATATACTGCTCCACAAGAGTTCAATTGTTTTGAAAAGTAAAATTCATTTCGTCAATCTGGTAGCCTATTTTCTGAAGTTTCGTTCTTTGTATATGCTTCATGAATGTTCCTATTTTGAAATGGAGGCAGATTATCAACGGCTTCGATTTGAAACGAGTTTTCTGAAAATGCCAGTCGTAAATTAACAAACGCTGAGGCTAACAGGGCCATCAGAATGCTACAGGGTGGCCTAACTCAGGTTGTTGTAGCGGAATAGCTCCAAGTCAGCCAAAGTATGATAGCTCGACTTTGGAAAAGGTTCAGGGAGACAGGTTCCGTATTGGAAAGATCGAAGCTTGGTGGACGACGAAAAACAACACCTGCTCAGGATCGTTTCATCACTGTTTCGGCGAGAAGAGAGCCTATATCTACGTGTAGAATGCTAGATGGGGTCCAAGTTTCCATCGAAACCAACAGATGACGTTTGAGAGAGGTGAATCTAGGTTCTAGACGTCCATTAAGAGGAGTTTCATTTACACGTGACCATAAGCGTCAGCGACTGGAATGGACAAGACAACATATCAATTGGAACGATCAATGGCGCAGTGTATACTCGGCGGTTTGTATGCATGAGAGAGGTGATTAAAAAAAAATAACTCGGGGATTCTTAGAGTGTGGTGTTATGGTGACAAAGGTATGTTACAATCTCACAAGATTGATCATCGCCTTGCCGTGGTGTGCGAGCTTAAGTAGTTGTGATGAATCCTGAGGACCATGTTCTTAAAATCCGAGAATGACCACACTCCCTTTCTCCTACGTCTCCCTAACAACATAGGTTAGGTATGTTTTCAGAAAAATTCCAAAGCACCAAGAAGCAACGAAGGAAGACATGCTGATTCCAAAAAAGCCCCCAGAGATTAGCAGATCTCTGCATGAAACGAATCTTTCCTAGTTCCAGGGCTCTAGTCTAGGCGACCCTAAGCCAGGAGGGCCTGGGAATAGCCAGTGAACGAGCTAGCACGTAAAGTCTTCGAGTGATGAACTCATGTGAGAACAGCGTGATTGACTAAGGCTTTATTGGCCATTCGAGTCCTCGGACACGGGGTAGATCCAGGAAGTACTGTTAGCACCACATGCCAGAAGTAGGAATGGCTATGGTACCCTTTGCTCCATCTCAAACTGAAACAGTCCAGGTACAGAACCAAGCTGGATGTAAGCCTTCCATCTAGAGTACTAGGACCTTATTGGAAACCTTAAATCTTTGGATGGGATGACCCAATGAGAAATATTAGTACTTTGACGATACCGAACTCTCATAGCTCGATTGTCGAGGAAGTCAGGGGAAATGGTAGAGAGTCCAAGACCTCCCTGAGGATCTACCAATGGCGGGTTCCGTAACCAAAACCGTGGGGACAAACACAAAACAGAATTGGCAGTAAAGAGTCCTAATTTGCAAAGAAAGCTTCATACTGGATGACTTCTACTACATACCAGATATTCAGGGAAAGAAGTGAACAAGACGCTGCATGGCATGCTGAAGAATACCATAGGAATTGATGTCTTTCGGCCGAAACAAGTAACCTGGAAAGAATCGGTGTCCTTGGGATTCCAGACAAGCAGCTGAGAAGGGGTTTTCAGGTGAGTTCAAGTCCCACACAATCGTTGACACAATAATAAAAAGTATGTTTCAATAATTAGAATAGATACGAGTCACACTCCAAAATGGTCTAACATTTTGCAGAGAAATCTCACGGACTGAAGCCACTTGGAAACAACCGAATCCCGACGTCAAACTTCATTCTCCCTAAATCTGCTGGTAATTGAAGTTGAGGTTTCTTTCCAGAGTTTGAAGCCGGAGCGATGCGACGTCCAAGTTTCTGCTTTACTCCAGAGAAAGGAAAACAAATCTGTGTAATCTGATGAACTTCCAAAAAATAACTTCGACTAACTTGATAGGTCAGATGTCATTCTCAGCTTGCGGAGAGAGATAAGGTTGCCACATCTGATAAGCTGATATCGACCGCGACCGCTTCCATAGCATGATTGAAATTTATGTTTCAGCGGACAACGGATTGTTTGTTGGGCTTCCTCTTTCGACGCTTTCTTTCTATAGACTTGGACTAAATCGATTTTTGAGAACGGAAGGCAATGATCTCGTAGATTTGAAATAAACGAGTCGAACTGGATAACAGTAAGTCGGAAATTGGTCGAAAGAAATTTTTTTGTTGTTGATCGATGTTCATTTTCATTTTGATATACTGCTTGAAGTCGGTATGCTTATTTACTTATAGGAAAAGGAAATGGATGTTTTAGGCTCGGAAACCTCCGATTCTATAATAAATAATGTGAAAGTCTAAGAGTTGGATTCCTGTCCTTTCTTATTTTAAAAATATTATTTTATAAACAGTAAATATCATTCTTCTTTGTTATGATGTCGAGGGAAATACTGAAAGGCATTGACGAAAAAATTACCATGTGCATATTCTTGAATTTTTAGGTTTTCATTTTTCTCTCTAAAAAATGAAAATACTGTGTGAAAATAGTTATTTATGATATGAGAGTTATAATTGACGTTTTATTTTGTGAGTGAAAAAGTTTGTGAAATGAGCGGAGCGAATTGAACAATTTCACGAACAAAATACCATACAATGTTTTTTGTACAACTGACCTATTTTGATAATCAAATGGGCGAATTTGCAATGACAATAAACTTCAGAATGCATTTTATTATTCAAATAATCAAAAGGTTACTAACAAATGAGAAAGACGCTGTCATTTGAATTTCGTTCCTGTCCAATTTTCGACTTGGGGTTTTAACTGCTTAATATGTTTGTCGAGAGTCCAATTATTCATAAGAGTGACGATTTGGTTGTTTCTCTGGATATTGAAGATTCTGCAAGAATAGTAAATCTAGAACTCCTACCTGAAAAATCTGTTCAGCAGTACAATATAGCATATAACAATTTCCTGGCCTAAGGCGATTTCGATTGACGTTGGTTCTTGGTTGGTTCATATAGATTTGTCCGTCAGTTTTGGACCAACCGCATTCGATTGAAAAATTGGTGACGTCTCGAATCAGCTGTTTCGCCGAAACTTGAACCGTACACGAAAGTGCGGTTCGTTTGATGTTGTCATTTATGAACCGAGCGGTCAACCGTTAACCAACCAAAACAGCCATTCGAAATCGACTCTAGTGTAAATTCAAAAATGTAGAAGGGAACTTCAGTGAAACTGTTCTTCTGGCATACTTAGAAGAAAAATAAAAAATATGGAGTTCAACTTTGTGGAGCAAATTTTCAACGATAAAGTCAAGATGGCGAAGATGGTGTGGATGTTAGTAAATATTTTAAGAAAATAGCATATTTTAAACGGAAAAGTGAAGGATATCGTCCCAAAAAATCGAAAATTCTCACTCGTGAACAAGTTGAAAAGTTTATAAAGCAGGCACCAGATGAGAAATACTTGATGGTTGAGGTTGCAACTATTTTCGGATTATTTGGAGCCTGGCGGCTTGAAGAATTGTGTAATTTATCAGTGAAGACATCGAGATAACAAACAAATCATTGGTTATACAAATTCCAAATACAAAAACGAAAGTCAGTCGTTCTTTCAGTATTATTGGGAAGTATATAGACTATTTTCATAAGTACTTTGCACTGCGCCCTTCTGGATGAATACTAAATGCACTGCCAATCCAGTTGGTATTAATACATTTGAGAAAATTCTATCTATTGTTGCCGAATTCCTCAAACTGCCAGTACCAAAGCAATATACAGGATACTGTATTCAAAGATCCTCCGCTTCATTGCTAGTAGAATCAGGAGCAAATAATAAGAAATGAAAAAATATGGTGGATGGAAGTCTACGACGGTAGCCGAGGGCTATGTTGATCATTCCATTGCATATAGAAATATCATTTCTGAAAAAATTCTCCAAACCTCAACAGATTCTGGATTATCATCATCCAATATTGTACTTCCGGTTTCTACAAGTCCTGATGGTGCTGGGGATTTTGATGTGTTGCGAAGCTCCCTAACGTCACAGAGCATTAATGTTAGTAATTGTTCTAGTTTTACGATTAATATGAATGTTCATAAGTAATGATTGTTAAATATTGATAATAAAAAATTGCAATTGCTGAATTTTTCTCATCTGATTTCATCATGAAAAAATGGAGTGATAAAAATATTTTTAACACTAAAGTTAAAAATATTTTCAACACGCTTTTTCGTAAACATTCGATTTTAACATTGTTTGCTGTCATTAAAAGAGTCACTTTCAATGGCAGTTGTACAAAAAATCATTTGGATACGTCAAATAGCGCCTGAGATATCGAGGTATAAACATAAAGGCTTGGCTGATGGCGATAGATACGTGTGACGTCACAACACAACGTTCATTCAGTACGTAGCTCGTGTTCGTAGGATTAACAAGAGATTACCGTCCGAAATGTCATGTGTTTTCCAAACTGTTGAAACATAACTAACAATACACCGGAGATGTTGTTTTCTCGGTTCCTATGGATATCGCAATGAGAAAAGAAATGGATCTGTTCGGATGGTTTATTCTTGTCGTAACTATTATGACTATCTGTAAATGTGAATATAATAATAATAATGAAAAGAGTTCATTCTGTAAGGTATAGACAATAATTGCGGAGGTGTGAGCCTGTACGTGATTTTGAATATAATAAAAAAAATGACAAAAGCCATTGTGCAAACTCAATGTAGAATTCCAATGTGACAGAGAACATATTTGTTACATTCTGGTTCTACCATGAATAGAATAGTTTTTTTATTCTTGAATTATTCAAATACATGAATTTTAATTCCTCATCTGCATTTGATTGGTACAAATGAATATGTAGGTATTCATGTAATCAGACCAGAGATACAAATATGAGGATTCTACCTCATGTAATGATGTAGATGATATGATGTCTCGTTTGTCTAAGCCAAGAAAATTGTTCAAGTGAACCTCCCAAGCACATGTTTTATTTTTATTCTATTCTTATGACTGTTTGTTGACAATTCTCTCGACAATTCTTCCCTTGAAGAATGTAGCAATTCCCAGAATTTTTTCATTTAGTTTCTTGTATTATTTTTCTCGCAGAATAGTCTATTCCATAAAGAGTTGATTGATTATAATAAATTGCCTGCAGAAATAAAATGTTTGAATAATTTAAGTTAATTTAAGATCAATTGTATTAAAAATGTAAGATAGAATATTGACAAGCGAACATAAATGATATTAGTGTTAAGTTGAAAGTTTCATAGTTATGTTTGTGAATTAGTAAAGTGTAGAGTTTTTCTTGTAATTTCATCCTGAAATGTTGTTATTAGCAGCTTTACTATTCAAGAAATTATTATTATTGTTATACCTAGATTGGTTTCATGAATTGCTCATCATGTTTAACTTCCGAAAATTTGATTCGAAATATTTTTTCATTTGCTGATGTTTTCTGACTTACATACAACTTACATACAATTGAACTTAATACAGATAAGATGATGGTACTGTCACCCTATTATGATAATATGTAGGTATCGTCTGAAATATATTTCTGAAACTTTTTAGGGTTTTCACTACCAGACTATACAAAAAAATAAATAAAAAATTTAAATTCATGTTCTCTATGAAAAAGTTCCTGTAGCTACAATATACAGGGTGTTTGTTCTCAGATCAGCCACCCCGTATATTTCTTATACAGAGATAGAGAATGGAAAAATTTTCCGAATCACGGAATGAATTTTGTTCGTGGGAAATTTTTTGACGTATATTTGAGGCTTAAACGAGCAACCCCCTAAGAGGGGGCAAATCAATCCCTCAAAATTGAATAGGGGAGAGGGGTTAAATGATATTCAATTTGAAAGGTTTTGGATGCTAAAACGGTTTATGAAAATCGTAATTTTGATGAACCATTTTCGCCAAAAATCAATTTATTTACTCAAATTTTTGTGAGTCACCCTGAAAATTCGGACGAACTACTCCAAAGAATTGTGAATGAGTGTCTTCAAATAACTTCAATTATGCTGAACCATGTTAGAGATGGTTTTCAGTCAAGAATATTTCACGAAAGCAAAGGAGGAAAAATTAAACATTTAATTTAAAAACGCACATCTAATTCTTTCGATTGTAAGCATGATAAAACAATTATTTTTTTTCAGCAATGTGAGTTTTTAAATTGGTAAAGAGGGTTCAGTAAAAATGGTCTCATACTTTTCAAAAATATCCAAAATATTCAAGGTGGCTGATGTGAGCTTTTGCAAAAACGGTTCATTACAATTACGTTTTTTATGCACTGTTGTAAAGAGGTTTCCAAGATCTTCAAAATGAAGTATCACTCAATCCTTCTTCCCCATTCAATTTTGAGGGGTTGAGGCGTGAAAAATATACAGGGTGGCTCGTCTGAGAACAAACACCCTGTATAGTTCACCTACGTGAACCAAGCTGCTGATAAAAGATGGTGAGGTCTTTTTTTTCGTCCTCGTTTCAAGAGCACTCTAACTGGCAATCGATGCTGTAAATCCCAATGATGCAATTCTAGCTCATCTCGCCGGTTGGTCTGGGTGATGAAGGGGGAAAAGAACAGGGTGCGATACCCTCCTGTAGACATCTCCCCTACCCCGCCAACCCCGTTATAATACGCCGAACAACGTCGTAGAAATTCCATAGGGGTTTTTCAATCACATATTTCTCTCTGGGAGAAGTAGTGAAGTTCTAACTGTGTAATAGATCAATTCTGAGAGATTTCGAGAAGTTTTTGGCTAGGAAAGCATTAGCAGAACTGGAAACATTCGAATTGGAACGTTGCAGATGCGGGGAAAAACATTATATCCATTTCTTCATGAGTTAGATTTGCTAGATTCGATGTTTGATAGCACAAGAAACAAACACAAATATTTGATGTAACTCAAGCAGTCATTTCATTATTTTGATATATCTATCCATGAGCGTAAAGCGCAATTTTTTACAATTTTCAGATACCTTCTCGCATCAAGTAACTTTTCAGTAATTTTCATTCCAAGAAGCAAACTACATTCTACATTAAACTGGAACAATGTTTCTCTATTTCAGTAATGTAATGAGTTCATTACAATACCTACAAAAGGTAGTACTGTAATGAACTCATTACAGCATTGTTTTCACAAAAGTTTTTCGTTTTGTGGTTGTCAGTACTGACCACCGATCCGATCAATTTTCAAATCAAATCAATTCTAATTCCGTAATCTGTCAAATTTAGTAAGTTACACCAACTGCCAAGATACAATACAAAAGTCACTAATCTGAATTTTTATTTGAATTTCGAGAGTATTTCAGTGAATTTGACTGAAATAAAGAAACTATCGTCTAATAGTCGTTGCAGAAGGCAATTCTAACACTCATGCTTTCGAAAACTCGCTCCTTCGTCGATTGTTTTCGAATTTCACATTCGTGTTGGAATAGGAGTTCATTCTGCAACTTCTTTCAGAAAACTATATTTTTCAATGTCATTATTTGAGGATCTATAAATTTTTGTAGGTTGAGTAGGATGAAACTATCATCTAGAATTCAGATAGATCGTCAATTTCCTAGAATAGTTATCTGAAAAAAAAAGAGCTAGAAAGTTTGTTGTTGGTACAGATTTTTCGTTTGATACACCGAACAAGTAGAGACCACATTTTACCGATTTTTACCGACTAGGTGCCAATCATGTTTAGGAAAAACTCTTTTTGAAGTCAAAGGAGGAAAATTTGATCATTTGATTTAAACACGCAGATCTAATTTTTTTTTATTGTAAGTATGATAAGACAATAAGTTTTTTCGAAAATGATTTTTTTAAGATTTCTCAAGTTTGTAAAAACGGCTCAATTGAAATGGGCTCATACATTGTAAAAATATCTAAAATATTCAAGGTGGCTTATTTGAGCTCTACCGAAAACGGTTCCTTAAAAGATCCTTAGAATGAAGTATCACTCAACCCCTCTTCCCTATTCAATTTTTAGGGCCGAAAAGCACCCTTTTAGGGGGTAGCTCATAATAGTCTCGAATATACCTCAAAAGATGTCCTCAAAAAAAAAAATTGTTCGACTTGTTTCGGGATATTTTTTCAACCTTTATGGTATAAGAAATATACGTGGTGGCTCGACTGAGAACAAACTATCTGTATATTTGGTAGAAAATCTTTGTTAGTAGTTCTTTGATTTGTGCAGAATGAGACAAAAATAGAAAAAATAAGAAAAAATTTTAATTCATCGATGATTTATTTTTAATTAGTTATAGTAATTCCACAACTGAAATCCAATATTCTCAAGATTACAACGCTCGTTATTCGCTAAAAACTAAACTTCAAATACACCTGTATTCTCCCGAATAAGAAAAAATTTTGCTGGTTTATTGTTTTCATTTAAGTGATAAGAAAGTGAAGATTCCACTGACAAAACATTGTTATGTTACATTCGCCAATTTGAGAGTTGACAGTTGATAGAACAAGACTTTCGTGGTTGAACAACCTGTTTCCGTACCTGTACGAACCAAATTGGCCATAATATCACCTGAAAGCACAAGAAAAATCTCCAATTTCACACATTTATTTGAGCATAAAGTGACAAGTCGTTTCGATGACAAGCCCATTAATTAATAATAAAAAGTCTCGCATTCTGAGAGTGAAAGCAAATCCAATTCACTTCAACATTTCAACGTTTAAATAGTTGTCGTCGGTTAGAATTGCTGAAAGTGAAATTTTGACGAAGATTGAACTATCGTTAATTGTGCTCTTTGAATATAAAATTACTTCACACTTCCGTGGGTTTTTATTGTGCTGAAATAGAACCGAATGTTTGGAGGTAGCGATTCCGTAACTTTCTACCTTTGGGAGTAAATCTGATATCATCGGGTTTGTTATGATGTCGGTGACATTAAATGTAAAATTTTTTGGCATTGAAAATACTTAATTGAAAACAAAATAAAGTTTTACGATAATATCATTATGATTGGAATAGTATATAACATTACTAGCAAGGTAAGACGGTTTTTACTGGCGAATGGAGGATATAACTGACTCGCCTGCGGCTCGTCAATTACCTCCTTGAGCCAGTAAAACCCGTTTCCTTGCGTGTATTGTTCTATTTTTATTTGTTTCTCATTTGTGAAAACTTTAGATAAATTCCAAAAAAATCTCAATAATTTGTAGAAAATGTTGTAAGCTATGAAAGCGTTGCCATGTCTGTTTATTTTTCTTTACATTTGTTTTGGCGAAAGCGAAAATGAATGTACTAAAAGAAATTATTGAGGCAGCCAGCAGTGAAGCATCAAGTTTATTACCTGCAAAATCAGCTTCAAGGTACGAGAATACGATGACTTCAAAAAGCGGCAAAACAAAAATAGTGTGATTGGAATAACTGATGTTTTCTTGGTCTGCTTGAATCAACTAGCAGCTAGATTCAGCCCCAGTACTTTAAGGCGAAATGGTTTATGCTGAAAAGCTGCTTGGAAATGAAAGAAAAAGCCCCTGTTCGCAGATTTGTTTTCCTTAAAAAATGTATTGAAAAATATGACGTTTAGTTGTCATTTGCAGATTTCAAAAGGTAATAGCGTTTCTGAAACGAAAAAATGAGCGTTATACGCCAAGAAAGGCCAAGGTATTAAGTAAAGAAGAGGCTGAACAATTTCTTTTACATGCTCCTGATGACCAGTGGTTGCTGGCGAAAATTGTAACAATATTTGGGATTTTTGGATGTTGTCGATGTGATGTAATTCTCTCCTCAAACATGAATGATGTAGAAGATATGGAAAAATACGTTATTGTGACATTGCGGCAAACAAAAAATTTAACAACAAGAAGATTCACCATAACCGATTATGGCTGCAGCTTCAAGCCCTGCATGTTATACAGAAAATATGTAAATCTTCGGCCTCCTGCAACAGAAAGCCTAAGATTTTTTTTGACATACCGACATGGAAAGTGCATTTCCCTTGATGCTGGCCAGCACACTATTTAGATATACTATATAGAGATATTTTAGCACTGAAGCGTGCAGGAGGGTGGAAGAGCACCGAAATTGCGATGAGTTATGTCGATGATTCGGTCAACAAAAAAATCGAAATGTCTAGCAAATTATTTGGTAGTGAGGAGAGTACAAATGTTCTGTAGTCCTCGAGTTCAGCAGTTTCTGAGTCAACAGATGGTTCATCATCATCAGTATCAACTCTTTCATCATCAAAAATGTAAATAATACTACTAACTTGAAAAAAATTTGCAAACTGTCAGTTTTACAAGTTAGTGACGTTTACAAATGAGAAACAAATAAAATGAGTGGAGTATGACCAGTAAACTCATGCATATTAGGGGAGATATATTCTACAGAAATTCTCCGCAAAACTTGCAAACGGTGAATGCCACCAGATTGAAATTTCGTGTATAAATGTATTTCTGACATTCTTACAAAGACCGTTTTTCGAACAGGAGTAAAATTAGGAGTATTATAGTTAACAGAATTTCTTAGAAATGCAATCCTTTCATTCCCGGTGTAAGACAACCGCACTACAACTGAATAAAAGTGAAGAAATTATTCTTTCCGGGTGTGATTCTTCTAGTCAGTTTATGTTGTTCATCATCAGGTTTCGATGAATAGATGCTGTGTTTAAAATTCCCAGCATAAACAAACAGATTTCCTCGGTGATTTATTCCGAGACATAAACAGATTCCAGTCTTGACTTTTATTAAGAGCACACATCACGTGTTGCCGTTGATTTTGATCGATGGTCACTTGAAATACCAATCGAGTAGCCATTTGAGAACTGGGTTGAGACATCCTTATTTGACGATGTTTTGCTGTGGCGACGATTAGAAACTACATGGCTGATGTGATAACACTTTCACCGACGTAAAAAACTAGGTAATGATCGGTTTATGCAATAAAAGAAACATTTGTATACATCTGCTGTGTTTAAACAAGGTAATTTTTAAGAGTATACCATAAATGAGGATTCATAGCGAACCAATCCAAAGACCACCAATCGTCTGACGATTCTGTGAACGTAACGCTTCATAGTTAAAAGTGTTTTCTTTTTGTCCATTGTTAGGCAACAATTTCTTCTTGCAAAGTTTTGGCCCTTGACAAATTAGTGCTCAAATTTTTACGCAGGGGCCTTTCTTCTACTATTTAAATTTTTTTCTGATTGTTTCTTGTTTCACAGACTGGGAGAGAAAACCCAAATAGAGTTTTCAGGAATACAACTCAAAACATTTCTCAAGAGTCTTTTCGTACCATTTGATTTGGGCGAACAACTACAATCATGAACCAACCAGGCAAAAAATGCTATAAACTCCATACATCAACAACCGTTGTAGCCTGATTTAGAACCGTGTGACTTTTTTCTAATCCCGAAATTTCCAGATATTCTGGAAAATGCTCTTTCAAGAGTCTGTGATGCTTTAGTGGAATTTTGGTAAAGTATTCGTCGTGCTTTTTTCATAGAAAGCAAGTATTTTGTAACAACTCATTAAGAGTGCAGACTACTCCAGATGAGATTTTTTATTTCCTTTATATTTTCACCATATTGTTGCTCGTAATTTCTGGATTATTGTTGCAATTTCAAGCAGATTAATCCTACGAAGACAACTAACTTACTACATCAGTACTTATACCGAGACTAAACAATTATAGATGTTTTATTTCTCTCCATATATTATTACATGTGTACGTAAATTCTCCACTTAGGTTTGGAGCAGTGTAGTTTATGCTCCTATTACATCTTCTCTTCATACTATAATTTGATTAGACTACTATCTTTAGTTATTGTGAGGTTAACCCACTCATCATTCTCGGGAATATTCTATACCAAGTCACCAAACAAGGCTCAATAGCAGCTTCTCAATAAACTAATTACAACTGCTACTAATTGATTGCGATTTATTACAAGGCATGCGGTGATTTTCTACCTCAACGACGTTGTAGGTGTGGCCTGTAAGTTGTTGATATATTGTGAACTGGACCCCGGCATTACCCGACGAAATTACTGCATTTTATCTCAGTGTTATTGGCTCCAATGACCATGTTCCAATGAAGTTCCGCCGTACCAGAATCTACAGAACCCTGACCCAAAGCCAGTAAAAACTGCAATGTGACTGCGGAGTTTCCCAAACAATCAATAAGGACTTGATGTGGGACACAAACAAAGAAAAATACTCAGTTTTGACTACAGAACCAGTGAGAAAGCTCCTCGTACGATTACCGATTGTATTCCAAGTAGGAAGAGTATAGATTGTGGTACTGAAAGAATATACACTAATTGGCACCTCTTTGTTAGAGGACTCAGGCCAAAAACCACCTTCCAAAACGCCCCGTCATAAAAATATTCATTTCCCCACAAGATTGATACAGAAGAGTTATCAACAAACGAAATACGTAAACAATTTTTTTAATAATCGGGAAAATCATATGTATTCAAGAAAATGGGACCAAATACTGAGCCTTGCTGGTCTCCTATTGTGAGAAACTGAGGGTCAGACGATTGATTATCATAATACTCACATTGGAGAAGTTTTTCACGAGATTCTCACTGAGTTAATCCCAATAATACTTCTCCAATTGGACCAGAAGGAAGGAGAGTTCCATAAAAACCTGCCGCTCGAAAGCGGTAATTTCAAAATGTCATTTGGATGTAACGAATGAGGTCTCGACACCGATCAAACTCCCAATAGATCCAATAGAGCATTATCGTTGACATTCTACATCTTGCCTTCATGAAAGGTCGACTAGGTCCAAAGGACCCGACCTTTGTTTATTTTCGAACAGAAAGTCATATCTGATGAGTTACGGCATTGGAATTTCGCCAGAATCGCCTGGGAAATGTTACCAGTAAACAATTCCGGATCCAAACAATCAGTTTTCGTGAAATTCGGGTAAAAACCTTGGGTCAGAAAACACGAAATGGTGAACTCGTTAAAGAAACACTATTAACGCGAAACACCGCTTCGGTATTAAATATAGTCGTATTTGATTGTTTATGTGGAACCTTATAGAGGTGTGTTAATTAACTGTTAAATTCAGAACTGCTGAGGATGAAGTAGAATTTTTTTATTACTCCAGACGTTCAGATTTATTTTGTACCTGCTACTTTGAGTTCGATTCAATGCTGATGACTCATGAATACTTAACCCTCGATGACGCTCATATTTATATAAGAGAAAATAGAGGCAACTGTTGAGAATATCATAAAAAACCCAATTAAGAACCTTTCAAATGAAAGCAAACGAAAATAAAATTGATAGTATGTAGGATCCGCGATTTCTTTTAGTATTAATTTAAATAATACCAGTTTGTAATTTGTATCTACAACACTGACCTCAAGTACAGCACTGACTAGAGAAATACGATGATTTGAAGCATTGTATAAATAAGAAATACAATGCTTGAATCTAGACGCCCAGATGTGTTCACGTTTAGATTTCTGAAGTGTTTCCACCGATTCGAGAAGCAATGGGAAAGGGATAAATAAGGGTTATTGATTTAAAAATCACTACCACAAATGATTCATAGGGCGACATTTAGCTCACACAATCCTTGAAAGTATGCATACATTGAAAACAAACATAGATGTAATATTGAGACGCGATTCTTAGAACTGAAACAGACGATAGCAAGTATAGTAGTTGTAAGACAAGATTATTCAGATGAAATTATTAGACGAAAATTAATTAAACAATGATAGAATTATGATCAGTTACTGTGATCCGAAATTTTTTGTTGTCAGTGTTTTTGTTTCAATTCATTATTAGTATATTCTAAAACAAGTTGGAGAATGAGCTCCTATTCCAACACGAATGCAAAATTGTGTTGGAATTGCCTTCTGCAACGAGTATTAGACGATAGTTCCTCTATTTCAGTCAAGTTTTGTGAAATACTCTCGAAATTAAAAAAAAAAAATCAGATTAGTGACTTTCGTTGTGTATCTTGACAGTTGGTGTGACTTACGAAATTTGACAGATTCCGGAATTTGAATTGATTTCATTCGAGAATTGAGAGGATCTGAGGTCAGTACCGACAACCACAAAACGAAAAATATAACTGAAAACAATGCTGTAATGAGTTTTATTACAGCACTACTTTCAGAACTGTAATGAACTCATTACGATACCGAAATAGAGAAACATTCTTTAAAATTCCCATTATCTAGTTTTTCCCTAGAACCAGTAGAATTCTACATATTCATATACTTGAAAGTAAATTAAATTGTAAAAATGGTACATGGGATGATATTTTTTGTATATGAGAAGGAAATCATGTCTTTTAATTCTAATCATTCCTCCGAAATTCGTTCAAGAGCTTTCAGAGTTTTCTTAAATCGATTTTTGAAGCTACCTTTCTATCGACAATACCATACAAAAAAATAACTAAACTTACTTTAAATTGGGATAAAAATTTATGTTCAAGAGTGTATTACTTTGATGGAAAAAATTCGATAAAAGATAAAAGAAAGGAGCGGGATTCCCTACTACAGAAAAGTAGAAAAAGATGTTCTTTTTTAGGCTAGAGATGAATATTCATTTTTCGAACGAAACAAATATTATGATTGTGTACTACTAGAAAAGACTTTTTCTTCAAGCTTACTTGCTAGATATAATTTCGCCTGCTTTTTCGATCGATGTGAAACAAAAACTTATCCAGAATTGAAATCAGCATACAGGACCGTTTTATTTATCCACTCTCCTAGTTGAATGCTTATTTTTCATAATTAATTGACAGGTTTAGGCTTTTTTGTATATTTTTCAAACAAGTAGTTCCATTTCATCTCTAATACCTACTGAGTTCAGAATACACTTTTTTCATCTCATAATGATTAACAAGAAAAGAAATTAATGATAAGAAAAAGGATTATAAATATATCTGTGAAAAGTGCGAATGTCTGGGGATTTTTCTCTGTGGTTTGATGAAGGAGTCTAATTTGGAGTCCAAAAAATCACCAGTGTTCTTGGTGAAGTGGATGAAGATGAAGAGTTAAATTATTCTTATTCTCGCAAAACATTTGGTCGGTCGGAGATCTCAATAAAAATCTTCACGTTTCGCGCTAATTTATTGTGTGCATAAATTTTGTGGTTCCATCGAATGGACGTTACGAAATCATTCATCGACGCCGGAAAATTAAGGTATTTATATGTAGAAGCTTGATCAACTCTGCGGCTGATTTAATTTGCAGTTCCATATAGCTTTTGCTTCATTTACCATTGCTTATTGGATGTTTTATGGCATGAGCGATATTTATCAGTCTCACCAGAATGAACACTTATATGGTCATATCATAAATTCCCTTTGATCTAACCGACTCCTCATGAATTACATAATTTTGACTTGATAAAAAAATTTGATGGTTCTTCGTTTTTAGTTTTTCTAAATGAATTATCGTACAATGAATCGTCAGAATTCAGCGCAGTGAACTGATGTCATCCACTACACCGAATTTTGACTATGCCTTCGTCGCTCGTTTTCGAATTTCGCATTCGTGTTGGAATAGGAGCTCATTCTGCAACTTGTTTTAGAATATACTATTAATCAAGTATTCAGCGATGTAACTATAGTAAAATTGGTGGTGCCAATTTCTTATTGAAAAAATTGGGAAATAATTCAATTTGTGGTTTGAAAGTACTGCAATCAGACCATTATTCTTTTACTACCTATTATTGAGGGAAATCCAAGAATCCATGGATTTGCAATTTAGAAAGCAGGTCTCCATACTTTTTCGAATTTGACATCTCTCACCCTTTACGCTCTATGTTTTTTCAAATAGAAATATATGGATTGTGTTTTTCTGTTTGTTGTTTTAATTGCGATTTTAAAAATTGTGTATACATTTTTTTTCATCGTAACATTTTCATTGCAAGAATTTCGAGGTGAAACTGAATTGGTCATCGAATGACCTTTGATGTGATATAATATCACAAGCAATATTTTTCAAATAGAAAAAAATTGTTGGGTCTTAAGGGTATAAACCCCCAACTTCAAAACTACTTGCATTTCTCAAATTTCGAAAATAGAAACAGGCGGGTAGAAGGATATTTCTCAATATTCATTATTTCAAGAATAAGAACCTGACACCAATCGAAAATTGTTAATTTTGTAATGAATAAATAGCTTAACGAATTAATTTTTCAGTCACTCCGCTTAATGTGCAATCGAATATCCTTTCATTTGATGTATTGCAATCGATATATTTTCATTTGTAAAAATAAAGTAGAGGGATGCAAGGTGTGGAGGGTGAGAAATATCAAATTAAAAAAAGCATACGAAGAATTCCTTTGAAGTTAAAAATCGTCGGGTGCTATGAATTTCCTTAATAATTCTTCGAGGTATGGTTTCGACCCTTTCTTCTCCCTTCAAATCTCAGATTCCGATTCAGTTACACCTTTAACGAAAAGCAGTTGCCGACTCCTTGTACTTAATCTTAAGGAACATCGTTAGACTGTTCCTACGTCTGTGGAAGAAAAACAACACTCAGCTAGACCTCCAATTAGCGAACACCCGTATATGTCATCATTAAAATCTTCCCTCCCCTGTATATCATCCCTCGCTTTTCGAATAACCTACCCCTACACTCTGTCTGACGTCTGCTGAAAGAGGGATGCTTTCCTGATCAATCCAAGGTTAGGGGAAGCAGGAATTTGGGAATTGGGAGGAAATGAGGGTTGGAAGGGAAGTTGAACCCTCATCCCCAACAATTCAGTCGAAACTAATATTAGTCTTCCTCCTGACGGAAATCACTGGAAATTTTGTTGATTCTCTGTTACCACACGTGGTTTTCTCTCTTAATCATGTACGAATATTATCAAAAAAGTACCAGTAATCCATTAATCCGCCAATTCAATAAAAGGAAAACAATCACTTAGTCAATTGGTAGAAATTTCACTTAGTACCTCTTCTTTCTTTTCTACGTCGACTATTCGACCCTTTGAATTGAAAAAGGGATACTTTAATGGTAAAAACCCCGCCTTATTGGAAAGAGATTGTGGATGTGTTTTAGTTTACTCAAAAACCTGTTCTAGTTCTGTAAACATCAAGTTCGGTGATAATTTTCTATTGAAGGGTTGTGCCACCCCAAGTGGGTTTATTCGGAACAATATCGTCAGAACAATTCTTTCTTCATGATACAGATTGATTTTTAAGATTTTAAAACGATAATGATAAAAATGAAGGTTGAGATTTCTCCGCCAGTTTTTCAGTGTGAGAGCGTCTACAAAAACATTTTTTATACATCCAGAAGAAAATCGTTTTATACCTGATTAATCCTTGAATAAGACAACATGGTTGCGTGCGTTGCCACATAATTGACGTATTTACCAAGAGTTCACACGCTATTGCACTGAAATTACAAATTGTTCACTCAAGTTTAGATTACAGATGTGTTTTTTTGAGCTGGAATATTCAAACACCTTGATCTGGGATTAAAAACCGAACTGGTAACTTAACTACTAACCGTTTCTCGTTCTTGTTTGTATAAACGAGAGTGTTATCATTTTGTACAAATGTCTGTTATATTCATGAGCCAAAACAGTCTTTCATCAATGGATAGGAAAGCTGCGGAAAAAAAATGTATACACAATCTTTAAAATCGCAAATAAAACAACAAACAGAAAAACACAATCCATATATTTCTATTTGAAAAAACATAGTCGAGGGGTGTAGAGCGTAAAGGGTGAGAGATGTCAAATTCGAAAAAGTATGGAGACCTGCTTTCTAAATTACAAATCCATGGATTCTTGGATTTCCCTCAATAATAGGTAGTAAAAGAATAATGGTCTGATTGCAGTACTTTCAAACCACAAATTGAATTATTTCCCAATTTTTTCAATAAGAAATTGGCACCACCAATTTCACTATTAGCTACATCGCTGAATACTTGATTAAATTATTTTTCATTTGATGTATCACAATTAATATTTTCCTATTTGAAAAAATACAGGGGTGAGAAATAAAAAATTCAAAAAAGGGTCTCAGGAATTTCCTGAATAATTCTTCGTACAAGAATTATTAGCGAGTTACGTTACTTTTTTTGGCATGCTGTATAAGCCGTTATGAGCGGAAAGTTGGTAAAGTAGATTTTTTGATTTTTTTGCCAGTTACTCCTGCAAATTCTACTTAGGTTTTTTTTCTCAACTCTGTTATGTTCCGATACATTTTTTGTCTGAAATGCTGCATAAGTTAGATATTCTTCATCCGGTCTTCCGCCTTCAATCAAGAAGTCCAAGGCACCGCAATTATCGAAAAAAACTGCCAACATTACTTTTACTCTGACATTAACTTTTCGGTTTAAGCGTAGTGCTGGAAGGCGTAATCCAAGAGCTTGATTTTGATGAGGTTGGTGCATCGTAATTCTTATGCAACATTTTCAGCCCATCCAACAGGACGTTCACCTCGAAATTCACTTTGCAATGCAAATTTAAGACCAATTCTCCGTTTGATATTCGAATCCATTGTGGAAATCGCAAAATAAACTAGATAGGGAAATAAATGACTGATGACTTCGCGTGAGGGAAGATTGAAGATACAGAATCGGCTTTTGAGAATTAAACAGAAAAGATAACAGGCGAGATATTTATCTCTTTTACAAAGTGTCCGAGCATTTGCTCGGACACTTTGTTCAACTATTGAGATTGAATTCAAATCCATATCATTCCCTTAGTGTTACAACCCCTAGGTATTTTTGAAAGTTTCGGCAAAATCATACGTCCAAAATATATCTATTCGGTTGCTCAATCTTACCGAAGATCTACCCAGAACTATAATACTGAAAAGTTTGCATTATAGCATGCGACATCTGAGGACGATAATCTCTAATCTTGAATGTTTTATTAGGCAATTCCTATTGAATTCAATCATCTTGATAAGTTATACCACCTGTTCAAATTTGATAACGTGATAGTCTTCATGATGGACTATTTATTGAATTCTAATTTGGGCAGTTTGGGCTAGTTTCATCAACAGATCGTTTGGCCAATAATGAAAACTTGCAGTTGAAAACACGTGTTCAATTTCTGGGAAGATGTAGAACCGATTCTCTTCAAGTTTCCAATGCACAATATTTTTCGTGATTACCAAGGTACCACGAGAAGGTCACAACATCCATAATTAAAATTAATAATTTCTGTTCTGTATATTGACCAAGGTTTATTCCCTACTTTGTCGGTCGTTCTAGGATGGGAGATACTGAGGTTGAAAATTCAAATGTTGAAAACTACGGCAGTCGATAGTTAAGCTCGTAATCAGATAGAATTTTTTCAACGCTAAATTAAACTAGTTTTGAAGTAGCGAATCTGGTTTCGATATAATTTCGTAAGCGTTAATGATGACCGAACACGAGGCACGTCATTTTCGGTCTGTAGAAGCTATTAATTCTGATGATTCAAAAACGAGACGATTATACTTGGAAACTGTCACAGATTTCGCGATGAAAAAAAATCTGCTTGAAAATTTTGTCTTGTACAGAACATTCAACAATTTTTCTAAATGGAAACCCCCCTACACATTATATTTGTCGTTCATGAAAGGATTACAAAAATGTATAATACCTACATAAGTGACAAGTAATAGTATATTCCAAAACAAGTTGCAGAATGAGCTCCTATTCCAACACGAATGCGAAGTTCGAAAACGAGCGACGAAGGAGCGAGTTTTCGATAGCATGAGTGTTGGAATTGCCTTTTGCAACGAGTATTAGACGGTATTTTCTCTATTTCAGTCAATTTTTGTGAAATACTCTCGAAATTCAAATGAAAATTCAGATTAGTGACTTTTGTATTGTATCTTGGCAGTTGGTGTGACATACAAATTTGACTCATGCTATCGAAAACTCGCTCCTTCGTCGCTCGTTTTCGAACTTCGCATTCGTGTTGGAATTGCCTTTTGCAACGAGTATTAGACGGTATTTTCTCTATTTCAGTCAATTTTTGTGAAATACTCTCGAAATTCAAATGAAAATTCAGATTAGTGACTTTTGTATTGTATCTTGGCAGTTGGTGTGACATACGAAATTTGACAGATCACGAGATATGAATTGATTTGATTCGAAACTTGATTCGATCGGAGGTCAGTACTAACAACCATAAAACGAAAAATATAACTGAAAACAATGCTGTAATGAGTTTCATTACAGCACTACTTTTAGTACTGTAATGAACTCATTACGGTACTGAAATAGAGAAAAAAATTTATGCAACTCGGCCAGCATCTATAGATGATTAACGTCAGCGAATTATTCAAGAATGTCGACAAATAACCAGAAATGTTACATAATGTTCGAAACTCATTTGATGCTCGATTGTTTCATTGTATAGAAAACTACATCAACTCGAACGCCTTGTAAAAAAGTAAGTATTGCCTTGCTGATCTGGTTCGAATTAAAATAAAACTATTAGTACCTAAATTATTTACTTATGTATCACACATTTTTCGAATCCACTTGTAGAGACTTCAACAATGCAATAATGTGAAAGATATTCCATTTAAAAATAATTCTTAGTGATGGGTTTGAGTTATAACGTCCCCTTTTATATGGTTTTTGACGCCATAAGAATTAGATGGTATGAAAAGTTTTCTTTGAAATTCTTTGTTTATCAGTCCAATGTATAAGACTATATGAATTTCACATGATATCATATTTGCGATCAGATATTTGTCAACTACACAAGAAAATAATTTCAAAATAGTTTACAAACTATTGTTACCAGAAATTTACAAATTGTTGTTAACTTAACTGGATTAATAGTCAAGACATCATCAATATTGTATCGGTTTTTGTTGTTTTCATGATTTATTCCAGTACGAAATACTTATATCATAGCAAGAATAATTCGAGATGCTCAGAAGGATTTTTGAAATTATTTCGGTGGTAAAGTTAGCACAACTGTCTTCAATATTGTGCAGTGTTCAAGCTTCATATGTCATTCAGTTTGTTTGCTGTTATGTGCTCTAAAGTGGGTTCCGACATTTTTACAAAAGTTGTTCATATCGGACAAGAAATCTGTCTTGATTTCTTCGCGAATATAATATAGATTTGAAATGTCCTCTTATCTGAAATATAAAATGTACGTCTGTCAAAGTTGATGGGATGTCAAAGTGATGGTGATAGATTTCTTTTACTATAGGCGGCATTTTGTCTAGAAAAAAATAAACACAATATCCTGGAATGGCTACGAACGAATTTTCCCTTCAAGCTCAAATCGAGACATCCATTGTCAGTCGAATAAAGCGGACTTTTAAAAGACAATATTTGTCGATTGCTGAAAACACGATTGATCGTTTGTAAAAATTACGCGAAGTGACATTTTGCAGAGCTCATCATGTAAACACCTGCCAATTTAACAATAGTAGAGTCTTTTATCAAGAGATATATTTCATCAGCTGCTCATATGAATCTGAAAATTATATTTTTGTCGTATAAGTTGCGTTCTTGGAAATGTATATCACATTTTGCTCCTGAGGAAAAATCAGCTCAAAATATTGAATTTTAAGGGTCCTTTTAAATATAGAATATTTGGTTGTGTCAAAGTTAAATGTAATCAATGCTACTGCAATAATGAAATAGTCTATAGCTCGAAGCTCGGTAATATCATGGCGTGCGGAAAAGTGTACCTTCACGCACGTGAATAAATACCGAAAAGTAATACTCTCTTAGCTTTTTTGATGATTTGAGTTTTGATCTGAGTAAGTTTACGATTTATCATGGAATCTGACTATACAGTAGATTTGTATGAAAAACCGAGAAAAAAATATTTATGTACAAATTCGCTGTCCGATAAAAGTATTCTAAAATCGTTGGGAAAATAAAATTTTATGTTAAAAATTGACTAATTTTTCATGAAAAAGTCAAAGGTGCTTTCAGTTATATGTTAAATATCTCTCGGTCTATCTCGATCATTTCTTACGATATATTTCGAAGATAAAAACTGTTTTTGATAGATATTTTTCACGTAGAATTCCTTGGCTCAACAACATATATTGTGAACCAAAAATTCAAAGAAATTGTTCGAAATATTCGTTCATTATCTTCTAAACATAATTCGCATCTTCTTTTTAAATGATTTATGACATTTAGCATATTTGGAGCTCTAATTTGGCGACATTCAACGTGTTATAGTTTTGTTGTCATATCATACCTCTCAAAAATGCCCACAAAAAAAGTCTTATACTGACAAGTGTGTCCAACGCACCATTACAATGAATTTTTGAATAAATTTCAAATTTTAAATATGAAAATAGTTTTAGATACCAAATATTTTATATTATTACACAACAAAAAATATGCAAATCAATGGTGAAATAAAATGTAGGGTATCCAATTGAAAAAAATATAAGGTCGAGTGATATCTCGAAAACGAAAACTGCGTGCCTATGAATTCTACGTGGAATTAACTATCAAAGACATTAAAAATTTCATGAGATATTATGGAAATACCCGAAAACGCAATAATTTCAAGATCCAACCTATAACTGTAACTTCAAATTTATCACGACAAAATAGCCGATAAATTTCATTTTTGACACTTACACAATTCAAGACAGACAAGTCATTTCCAGCGATAAATATTAAGTAATAACATAAAATTTCAGATGAATTTCCTGTGCTGAGTTCTTTCTGGCTTCAAATTTCTCAGAAAAACATTGATAGTGAATAACTAAACAAACTGAAAAAAATGTTGACACATAGGTGGACATCATCTGATATAGCGGTACAGTTTGTTTATATACTCATATGATGTGTATTCTCTGAAATATTTGCATAAATGAAATTGTTTTTCCCAAATTGGGAAAAAGTTGCCTGATATCGACACATTCAATAGGTAAAAAATGATAGCGAGATACTTATGATTAGTTTTCAATGCTCCAGGTAGGTTATATATTCAAGTTATGCTCCATGCATAAAAAATAATTAGTAAATATTGAACCTGGAGACCTGGGAGTTCTCTGCATTCACCTGAAAACTTAATTTAGGATTTCTCTCCCAGTCTCTGAAACAAGAAACATTTAGGAAATTTTTTTTTTAAATATAAGAAAAATTGTCACGATTCTACAAAGTTGAATGAAAACTAGTTATTGTCTGACGAAGGAGCCTGATTTAGACCCCGAAACGTTACACTTAAGATTTCAAAGTGTTTTCTTCTTGTTCATTGTTAGGCAACGATTTCTTCTCGTAAAGTTTTGGCCCCTGACTAATTAGTGCTCAAATTTTTACGCAGGGGCCTTTCTTATATTATTAAAAAAATTTCTCTAATTGTTTCTTGTTTCAGAGACTGAGAGAGAAAACCCAAATCAAGTTTTCAGGAAAACATAACGTGAGTTTGAAATATTAAGAAGAGTTTGAAGAAAACCTACTTTAACGTGTTATTATCGAGAAAAACTCCGAGTACAACAAAGACGACACTGTTAGTTTGTCGATATTTGCTCTTATCCACTATATGTCAAGTGAAGAAAAAAAAAAGAAAAAAAAAATTTTAAAAAAATAAAAAAAATTACCATATCAAAACAAAATCCCAAAAATCCGTATGTCATAAAGCAAACATCCCACCGGCTCACAAACTATAATCCTCACATATTGGACCAGCTTCCGCACCGAAACGACGAAAACACTGCCGGGAAAACGTTCCAACTATCTGAGATCGGTCTCGGAAAACCGGTGAGTCATAAGGATCGTGAATCGCCCGTTAATCCTGCCTAGCGCACGTCCTCGCACAACTGACGACGGAACCCGCGGTAAGCGAAGGACGGAACCCTCGGTCCGCGGAACGCACCGGCGACTGATTGGTGGGGCAGACGAATGCAGCTGCCGCGCCTGCAACATAGCGCTCGGGAAATGACAAAATGAAAACTGTAACTCGCGATCCACATTACGTAGAGAAAATTAGATCAATTATTGATTATTTGAGTAACCGGATTGGAAATGGGCTAAACTTTATTGTCCCTGAGTTGAATCAAAAGGATTTCTATTTTCTATACGTAGGCAGAGTCGTGTGGTATTTTCTGGTATGGAGACCTAGCGGAACCATTCATTGTTTAGGCAAAAATTAATAGTGCTGTGCATGTCTGAGGTGGCACACAGTAGTTTAGTTTAAAAGGGGTCACAGTTAGTGTTGGGTAGTACACGTTTCTAAATTGAGTTTGTACGAGGAGCCTCACTTTTGTAATCAAGCGGTACAGTTTACTGTTGGGTAACTCTTGTATGAGGCGGTTCATGTGTCCCGGACACGACGCAGAAATTTAAGAGCGGCTCACTTTGAACTATCTGCGTCGGTCTCGCGTCTTTCGGCTCTCCTCGATCGCCCCACCTATGCGTAGTCGCCTAGTGGGACATTCGAAATGAGGTGATACTGTTTTTCGAAATGAGCCTCTCTCAAATGAACCGCCTCATACAAGAGTTACCCAACACTAGTCACAGTCCACTGCGACCTTATGGTCTCCTCCTGACAGAGCTGTTCTCACCACACGCTTTACAACTCGCCTTCCACTTCTAGAACTCTAATGATATTCAATATTTCTGAAGGCTTCAGGGAGGCTAATTCCTCACCCCCTCAAGGTTCTTGACTAAGCATTGTTTCCTTTGGCCCACAATGGCAACTCATTCCGTGTCTAGGTGAATAGGAGATTTTTCCTTATGCCCTCAGAATCTACACTCGTCAGTGTCCAATAAGCCCATTCTCAACATATACTTTATGAGGCAACAATGCCCCGTAAACATTTAGACATTCCTTACCTCCATTTGGCACCTAGTGCGAATAGGCGCTATGGCATTGGTCAGCCGAACACGAATTGAAAAACCAATCACAGTTCGAGTGCAAAATGTATGTATCTTATTGTACATTAAGATAGCGTTCAGTGCTACTGTTTTATTTGGCTTTATTTATCACTAGCTGACCCGGTAGACTTCGTACTGCCTCAATCGATAAATAAAAAATAAGCAACTCTAATATTATAATAAACTATTATGATATCGTCGGTCCAATGCCAAAGTCACGAATGTGCTTTTTTGATGTTCCGAGAAAAACGTGTTTTAAAAATTGAAGACAGTGCTATAAACATAGATTTCTTTTTGTGGTACTAGGCTAGAAGTAGGAGAAGGGGATGAGCAAACTCTTTCGCGATTTTGGCATTGATATCATGATTATAATCGCGATATAGTGCACATAGGCGAAAAGCACATTCATGACATTCGTGGCGTTGTACATAAATTTTTCCTGTACAATATGTGTTGCGCCAAACGATGGCGTCTGGAAACAGCTGTTGTATTTCTGAATGTTGGCCAAGAAGTGTTTAGAATCATTTCCTATCCTAGAAACTAAAGAGCTTGAGGGATCTGGTGGTGGGACCAATTGTGGCAATTGACAATTAGATGAGCTAGCCGACTCAGCAAACTTTTTTTCTCTTTAGAGATGAATAAAGTTGTACTAACCATTGGTTTTTTTAGGAAGGAAATATATTAGGTGAAATACAAAAAAAATACATCAAAAGAATTCTCTTTATTTATTTAAGAGGTAAAGAGGTTACTTTTTCTTATATTTTAATTTTACAATCCCTTCATTGTAGTACCTTTTTTAGTTTTTTTTCCCGGGTGCGAAAATGAATAGCGCAGAAGGTTTGCCGAATCGTGAACACGCAACATACAGCTGGCCATGGGAGAAACAACCATTTTCCAGATTCAAGCCACACACGCCATTGCGATTTGTTAATTGTCATAGCAAACGCAAGACGAATGGAAAATTGAAATCTCTTAAACTCAAATGGTATAAGTGTTGGGATCATCGGAATTCTGGTAATAAGAACATTCTCACCTTTATACTTTTCTTTGAGTATTGTGCAAAGAATCACGTTACTTTTAAGGTTTTTTACCACCAAACGTGTTCCGTTGCATAATTTTGGCTGATTTAAGGTGCGTACAGACATGCTCCGAATGGCGTACCGCACCACGTCGCGTACATCAACGCGATCAACAAAAGTTCGCCAATATCTACACTGTGATCGCGGCGATGTGCGCTACGCTGTTGCACCCCGCCGTCCACACTTAGGTACGCGACGTGGTGCGGTACGGCATTCGGAGCACATTAAGATTTCTCAACATAATGACAACTGATCCAACCTTCAATTGTAAATTGTGTGGTGGCAAACCTGGTAAATCCAATGAGTTCAAAAACTCAGTAGGATAATTTGTAGTTTCATTCTCGTTTGTTGCACTATCTATAGATTAACAACAAATCAGTGGACTCATAATTTCACTATGAATGATCCAATTCACGTCAATTGTGAATCGGCACTTACTTCTGCGCAAAGTACTCGGAATTCCAAGGCTAAGACGTTTAGGCAACTCAAAATACACAGTAATTGTTTACATTGCCATCTAATAGCGATAATAGTAGAATGGGGTTTTGTTCAAAGCATTTCGTCATAAAATTTTCCGTAGTGTTCGGAAGAAAGATAGGTGTAATAACATAATGGACTCAGATGCGTTAATATTATTAGAAAATGTAGTTCACCGAATTAATATCAATTATAATACTTTCACGAAAACGCTATTCACCGTAGCGACACTTACTGGTATTATTCGTAAGAAGGAAAATTATTTCCTATTTTTTTCCATTTCATCAAATTTTTCAGAGTTTTATGGTATTTTATGTTAACCGCGCCCTAGAAAAATCCAACAAAAAATCTTTCATAACAAACAGTTCAACCAATCTTTATAAATGGCGTAATCAACAAAATGGCCGACTTAGTTTCATATATTAAGATTTTATTCAGTCAATACTTATATCAGCTAATTGAAAGTGGAATTTTTTCCAATTGATGAATGAATCTTTACTGGTTGATTCATTCAGCCATTTCACATTGTGAATATGTTAAGCCTAACATCCATTTCCATAGATATAGTTGGCAGACAGATATTTTCGATTTAACTATACTATAATATTTATATTCTACATCTTCCAAATAAAATATTTTTGAAATGAAGAAATCGTACCAAGTTCTAAGAAAGAACTATTAAATTTTGAAGCAATGAACTGACAATGTCTAGTTTGAATAAGTTACAATCCTTACGTACGTTTTCTAAACAGGAAAATTCGATTAATTCAATCACTTTCCAGTGAAATCCAGGATACAATCTTGATTAGTTTGGTGGGTTACGATTGTTGGGTTTTAGTTCAGAATGAAAACACCCCTACCTACTTGAACGATGAAATGAAGATGAGAATAATCAAACTATATTAACTTGAATCAACTAGTTTATCAACGTGTGAACGAAGCGAGCGCATTAATAGTTCAAAAGATCATCAATCGTTAGATTAATAAATGAGTGTATTGCAAAATTTTACCGTCGCTCCCAAATAATCTAATAAGGAAATTCTAACATAAAAAGTATTTCGTTCTTCAAAACATGATTTATGAATTTATCATAACCAAATTGGAAATTGAATGAAACCATTGACGTATCTCAGGTAAATATGATAAGTTCTATAGTAGAAATGCGTAACTCTCCTCAGAAATGCGCTTATATTTGTGATATTTCTGTTTTGTTGCCCATGACAATTACGCATTAAAATGCGAAATCAAGCATTAATATGGGTCATTAATAGATGACTTCCTGTGCGTTAAACTTGACCATTATTTCGATGTCGAAGGAAAAAGATTATTTTGATAAATATTAGGTGATTTGATACGAAAATAATAATAATAGAGATTCATCATCAGCAACATAGTGAATTGATAGTACTGTTGCAGTTATTGTACTAGAGAACGTTCATTAATTGTGTGAACACAAAAGAGGCCATAGACGTAACGAAGGGGAGGTGGTGATTGGGGACGTAAACATCGCGTTGATTAGAATAAAATTAACAGAGATGACCTCTTTCACTCTTCAACACACTATTCGTTGGATAATAATTGTTTTAGCGTCTTTTTCACGGACCATAGATTGCTAATTGTTTGAAATGTTACATCATCCGCATACACCCAAGAAACGAGATCATATTGAGATAAATCATCATTATCTGATGGAAAAACGGATCTTCATGATTTGGTGAAACGAAATTAATTAGTAATCATTAGTAAGGATGCTGAATATTACAGTTGTTTTAATACGAACAGATTTACAATGGAGCAGATTCATTAAAATAAATTGTATACTCGTATTTCATTCCGATCCATTATAAGGATTGAGGTATACTAAATTCCAAATTGGAATAATCGTAACTTGGTATTGTTTTCTTGTTGAATCGACTATCATCTCAATCATTCGGTCAAGGCTATTCTGAAGAAACTGGAAAACAAGGTAATATTGGAGGGTTGAGTGAATTTACATGCAATTGTTCATCCAAAAAGTACTTGTGAAAACATGGCAGAGACACAACTTTACATTAATTGTCATTCAACTTTTCCAGAATCCTCTAATGAACAACCCTATATTCAGGATGTTAATTGATTTATTGTCTGAAGTCAGGCCCCTCTTTCCCCTAGGGCACTTTGGGCAAATGCCCAGGGCCCCGCGATCTATAAGGGCCCCGCTCAGATCAATTCTTCCGAACCGGAAGGATTGAAGATTTCCTTAATGACGTTTGGAAATTCTATATTTTATTAAAAAATTTCCCTATATTATTATCGAACAGATTTTTTCGAAAAGACCTGAATGCTTCTTTCTTTCAAAATTCCCTTTCGTGTACAAAAATTCCGTTCAGGTAAAAAGGCAGAAGTTTTCATTCACAATAATTCCAAATGGATTGGAATTCCCAGTTTCTCATCAACAAGTTCTCGAAAGTTGCAATTTTTATGACCCCTGCCCATACTGGCTTACACTATATAAGAGTAATTATTAGCTTGTGTTATTTTTTAAGGTGGTTAGCCATAAAACATCTGTTTGAATCGTGTTGTTGATCACATTCTTGCATTACTGTATTCATTCGGAATCTTCCAAGGAAATTCCCATTCAACTACATAATTTCAGATAGAGCCACAAGACAAGAAATCTCTGACGTACCAGAGGGCCCTGCATCAAAAGGGCCCACAAGCCAAACTGAAAGTATCAAATGGGGCCCCGATAATTTCATTCTATTAAACTTGTCAATTCGCGAGATTTTTCCCACGATATAATGAACAAAACTCATACAAAGAAGGTACAATTATCACTCCTGAAAAATAGAGAAAACCAAAATTCCCTGAATTTGCAAAATTCCCTCGAGTTGGGAACACTGGTCCCGACTCTCGTGACTTGTTAGTAACTACAGCACTGCATTGTCATACCCTGTCTATGGATCGTTTTCACAAAACTGTGAGATTAAAAAACCTTACGTAAATTCGAACCAATCGAATCACTCGTTTTGAAATTTCAATGAAACGCGGTGGCTCCAATTATTTTAACGGTACCAACCATGGAGGTTCTTCTACCTCCATGGTACCAACAAAGTTTTGTGAAACCGACCCTATTAGTATCGTGAATAAACCTACTCGGTGGTAGGGAATGTCCCTGTATTTTCATTTTGTATGTGTGTAGGCATTGTGGGTAGGGGCCCCATTATCCTAATGTGCCCAGGGCCTCCAAGAGGTTAAAGACGGCCCTGTCTGAAGTTAGAGAAATTCTGTCATAAAATTTTGTTTTGTTTTTAGCAGCTTCTGATTAGATACAGCCGTATGAAGATGTCGTCAATGACTTTAATAAAGCAGCAATTCACATTTTCCTAAGATACCTAATAATATTCATGAAATTAGGTGGACACATCATGCTTGCAAAAAAAAAATACACAAATAATTCTTGGAAGCGTTCTCCCATGAGTGCAGAGGGTGAAAAAAGCCACCCGTAAACTTTATTCCATGAGAAACTTTCTTTCCTATGCTTATTATAACATTAATTACAGACAGCGAGAGGCTTAGTAAACAAAGAGGTTTCTTGTGATTTCTCGCTCAAATTCACGGTTGTTGGGAACAAAATAATTAGCAAATAGGTAAGTCTTATAAGCCACAATTATTTTCGAACTTACTTGCTGGCCTTTGGAAAACGAAACAAACGAGATGATAGAAAAAATGATAGATGATCGGACATATCAATTATTGATTCAAAGGATACGACTATTGAGATTAAATGACATAGTTTCTGGCCTTAGTGTTACAACCCGTAGCCCTAAATTTTTATAGGGAAGATGGCTCAAGTGATACCCCATTTGGGAGGTCCTCTTTTTCGAGATAAAACCTGGAGACTTGCTGCCGATTCCACTTTTTTCAACACGTTACTATTCCTTTTATCTCACATTTGGAGATTTCTGATGAAGATTGCGTCAGTTATACGTCGAGAAATCGTACAGTGACTACATTTTTGGTTAAAAAAAACGGTCGTACTCTGAATTTTCATGTGAATAAGTGGTTTTTGCTGATTTTTGTAGTGTTTTGAGTGCGAGACTGCTGTGGGTTTATTTTGGCAAGGACATGTTGCGGAATGCTACCGAAAAACCTGGTAGGTGAGTCTTGAACGACGTTTTTCTTGTATTTTGGTTGAAATTTGAATGAAAATGGTTTGTCGGAATTCAAATGGGGTTGCAATTGAAATCATTTGTTCACTATTGAATTTCCAACAATTATTCCAATAAAAGTCTGCCAGTATTTTCAGGATATCTCTTAAAAAAATCAATTTACTATCCTGAGTTCAGCATATTGAATTTGTTTTCACTTGTTTCATTTGAATTTTTAATAAGACTAGTTTACCCGCGAAGCTTGCTTTGTAAATAAAAACGATGTAATACTCATTTATTGTATTTTCTCCCATTCTCCCGCAGTTTTCATCATGTTATTGAATGATTTATGGGAGAGAAAACAGTTCTGCCAATGAATATTTACAAATACAAAAATCACCAAACGATATTTATGAAAATATTTCATTGATTTCAATAAAAAATCAATGAATTACAGAAAGTTAAGTATAACTCATACTTACTTATTTTAACATTCATACATTCAAACACTCGCCACTTTGTAGTTAGTTTCTGAATTTCGAACTTGTGGAAAAATATCAGTGCCTTCTGCACTTGTATTATGAATAACTATTTCCTGAATTTTGTACCCTTCAGTCAGTAATGAAAAGAATAATTATTGACTAGGTCTGATAATGAAATATAATTGAAGAGTCTTCCAAACTGTGACCATATTCCTCAAAAAAAAAGTATTTCAATCAACTTTTTCAAAATCATATACAGGGTGATTTAGTAGTGCTCGATCGGTCTATAACTGAAATTTTGATAAAATCGACAGTACTTGATGCCCAAACTTTATATCCATGAAGTTTTAATTTTGAAATCACTTGTAATCATTTATCCGTGGTACTTTTTGACTGAAGCCACTTTTTTCGTCGAATTTCATGGTGGTAATCGTATGATTTTTTGTAGATAGTGAATTATCGAAATGTTTTCAAGTCTTCTGTAAATTTAAGGAGCACTCTATAGGTGGTCCGGAAAACAGCAATCTTTGTGAAATGCCTTTTGAAACATGTCGATGAGTCCATTTATGCAAATGGCATAGTCTGAACTTTTTTTTTCTATCGGATTCCTTAGTGGGACGTCTTGATTTTTCGTTGAGATACGTTGAGCATGAAATTAATAGTATTCAAACTGCACCGCATTTCATGTTTTGTACGGAAGCTGACAGTGTACTTTACAAGTATACAGTTTCGAGGGGATGATATTACTCAACTCTTCTTAATACTAACCAAAAATATCAATTAAGCTTAATCAAAAAATTATATAGATATTTGAAAACATTTACTACGTACACAAACATATTCTCAGCTGAAAAACGACAGAATAAATGAAAATACATATGATCAGAGCAGATCATATGAGCGATAAATATTGATGAGAGCTTTTCAACTGAAAATATGAACTCATTAAGAAATTCAGGATATATCCCTATTCGTTCACGTGGTCTTCATTTCATTGTGTCGAAATGGATGTTCACAAATATTTTGATGATTTCAAAAACTATTCATTTTTGCCATTAAGACTACCCACTGAAGTACCCGATAGACACAAAATTCAGGGAAAGCTGAATAAATGGATTTCATATTTGTTTTGAAGGTCATTTTGTGAAAATGGCATTGTCTTTCGGACCACCTGCAGAGTGATCCGTAAATTTGCAGAGTACTTGAAAACTTTTCGAGAATTCAATGAAAAAATCAATCGAACCATTATGACCATAAAATATGTCGAAAAGTACCACAGATAAATGACGACAAGTGGGGCATTTCGAGAGCAAAATTTCATTGAAATTATGGGTATGTTCTAAAAAATTGTCATTTATAATTGAAAAAAAAGGTGGTATCATGTTCCACCACTTTCAGACCAACCTATAGAGTCAAAAATAATTTAAGCCTATGCGCTGAGTCTGAGTACTGTCAAAATTTGAATCATTCTTCTAGTTATGGACAGATCGAGCACTATTCACTCACCCTGTATATTTGAACCTGAGGATAATATTTGTCAGTATCGACGCATTGGTTCTACTACAAGAATTCGTTCAGATTGTGGAACCTTGAATATACATTTTCCTAAGGATCATCTCATTTCTGAAAATCCTTTTTTTCTTATTCCGTCTTTAATCCATTCATTCTGCCACATGTTGTAAAACACAAATCTTGCGAGAATATTTCATTCTAGCACAGTTTTCATGGTAGGTAAAGTGCATTGATTACATGTTGGCCTAGATAAATCTCAGAGATTTATTTATTATCTGTCAAATTCATGAGAGAAAAAACAGTTCTGAAAATCAATATTTTTCGATGCAAGAATCACTGGGAATATTTCATTGATTTCGATGAAAATTCAACGAATAAGAGAATAGTATATTCTAAAACAAGTTGCAGAATGAGCTCCTATTCCAACACGAATGCGAAATTCGCATGAATCTTGGAATTGCCTTCTGCAACGAGTATTGGACGATATTTTCACTATTTCAGTCAAGTTTTATGAAATACTCTCGAGATTCAAATAAAAATTCAGATTAGTGACTTTTGTATTGTATCTTGGCAGTTGGTGTGACATACGAAATTTGAATTTTACAGATTACGGAATTTGAATTGATTCGATTTGAGAATTGATAGGAACGAAAAATATAACTGAAAACAATGCTATAATGAGTTTCATTACAGCACTACTGTTAGTACTCTAATGAACTCATTAGGATACTGAAATAGAGAAAATAATATTTCATACTCGTACAGAACAGAAAGCTCATTCTTACACTAGTTCATTAAAAAAAATGAATTTTGAACTCGTGTTCAATGAAATAATTCTCTGAGTCTGTGTTAAATCCATTCATTCTGCCACATCTTCTAGAACAAAATCTTGTGAGAATATCCCATTCTCACACAGTTTTCATGGTAATATTTACTCATATTACATATTATGTTGGCCTCCTGACACGTATTTATTCATTATCTGTCAGATTTATGAGAGAGAAAACAATTCTGCCAATCAATATTTTTCAATGCAAAAATCACTAAACAATGTTTTTGCAAATATTTCATTAAATTCAATAAAAATGCAATGAATTTGAGAAATAACGTATAATACTCGTTCAGAGGGCTTATTCTAACACTCGTTCATTCAAAAACTCCCCACTTCGTGGCTCGTTTTCTAATTTTGAACTCGTGGAATAACAGTGCCTTCTGCACTTGTATTAAAAATAACTATTTAAGACTTTTGTGTATTCAGTCATTCTATGAATGGATGCTATATTATTGGGTTAATCTTACCTCTCCGCCTGACATATCTCCTCCTTTTCTGCTTCCGGACATCTCCAATCGGTTTGCCAACCGAAAATTCCACTAATTTCATCATACAACACAAAGCCACTACGATCATGTCCAACAGTTACTAGGGCATTCTGTCCCACAACATGTTAACGAAAAAAAAACAACGTTTCGGGCTCGATTATTGTGCAGTCCTGCTGTGCACTATCCCCTGCAACCTTTTATCGACGGACAGAAGGCAGAAGTTATAAATATAGTATTAACTTTAAGCAGGAAGTGACGGTGCTTTGTCAGAGGTATTTTGAACGAAAGAGCTCTTGATGAATATAACATAACATGTGATGCTGGTTGGTTCTTACGCTTGCTTGGTACGGCTGTGGGATGCCGAAGAACTAAATATACGTCGAAAATATGGAGGATCCACCATTAGTTCGGATTAATTGGGGTAAAATTGAAGCAGTCAATGAACTGACCGTAAGGTGCTTGAAGCTTGACGCGATAATTGATGGTACAAAGCTAACTGCGATCGTTTTTAACGACGGTTTCAGATTTTCGTCGAACTTACCAGAAGGGTTATTAATCGAGTTGGCTAAAAATTTTGTAGAATGTAGTTCGATTCATAAGGTGATTTTTTGACTTGTACAGGGTGGGCATATTTCGATGTTTTAGCACTACAACTTTTGAACCTGAGGACATAGACCAAATCTGATACCCCATTCTCGATCTCTTTTTCGGAGAAACTAACAAGAGTTTTATTAATTTTTGGCTACCTTCTTTTGTTTTAGAGTTATAAGCGAAAATTGTAAAAATGGCGATATCGCAAAAAATTTATATCTCCTCTAATACTGATGATAGAGCTCTGAAATTAAAACATTCTACAGGCACTTTTTTACGTAGAATCCAGTGGCATGCTCGTCTTTTCTGCACCATTTTCAATTACGATGCTATGATCCGAAGTTGTGTTTTTTCAAATGGAAACACTATTTTTCTGTGACATTTTCTGAAAGCTTAATTTTTTCTGATTTCAAAAATATATAACATCGTAAGGTTTGTGCAATTTGAGTATAGAAATTGGTCAAAAACCTATTTTCATGTGTGTCTCAATACTTTCTATGGTTTCGACTGTTGATGAGCACAGAAAAAATGTAGCTTCCTATAACAAGAGCATAGAAATGAAAAGACTACTAGAAAGAAATTGTATTAATTATACGATACTTAATTTTTCTGTGCTTATCGACAATTGAAACCATAGAAAGTATTGAGGCTCAGATGAATATAGGTTCTTGACTAATTTCTATACTCAAATTGATTTATTGATACGAACCATAGGACGATGTTATATATTTTAGAAAACAGAAAAAATTAAGGTTTCAGAAAATGGCACAGCAATCTAGTGTTCCTATTCAAAATAACATAACTTTGGGTCATATCTTCGTAATTAAAAATGCTGCAAAAAAGGCGAGCATGTCACTGGATTCTACGTGAAAATGTGCCTGTATAATGTTTTAATTTCAGAGCTCTATCATCAGTATTGGCGGAATATACATTTTTTCCGATATCACTATTTTTCCAATTTTCGCTTATAACTGGAAAACAGAAGAAGGTAGCCAAAAATGAATACTACTCTTGTTAGTTTCTCCGTAAAAGAGATCGAGAATGGGGTATCAGATTTTGTCTATCTCCTCTGGTTCAAAAGTTGTAGTGCTAAAACATCGAAATATGCCCACCCTGTACATGGTGAGCAAAATTGGTGGTACATGAACTACAACTTTTCAACCCGCTGAGATAGGGGGAAATAAATGGCACATTAAGGTCGTCTTTTTCAGAGAAAAATAATGCCATCAAATGCATTCGTCTATCTTATTTTGTTTATCGAGCTAAAGGCCAAAATTAAAATTTGGTCATTATCTCCGTTTCTGTTTGTGTTAGGACGTTGAAATGAAAACATTATGTAGACACTTTTTTAATAGCAATCCAGGGGTGTACTACTTTTTTCCCAATAGGGTTTCTTTCTGAGCTATAACATAAAGTTTTTCTTATGGAAACAATAGATTATTATGACCCAGAAATAATCACCACTTTGTAATGTTTCAAAAATATATACATTATACAGGGTGGACCACGTAATAAAATACCTACTGACTAAAATTTCCGTGAGTAAGTTATAGAAAAAGCTTAGAAGAGTTAATCTTTCGACGCCTTTTGAATTCGAGGTCAGTGGTCTATGATAGTAACCCTAATCGGGGTGGCAACCCCTTCAAGATTCAATACTTTATTGTGTTCGATTGACACATCATTGCGAAGGTTTTGCAATTCTAATAATGAATATACTTAACAATTCCTATTTGGTGTCAAAAGATTAACCTGTCTAAGCATTTTCTGGAGCATAAGAAACAGGGGGTTGAAGTATTTTACTGGCCCACCCTGTATAATGATATAATTTTTGAAACCGAAAAAAGTGATGCTTCTTTCTGAGTCATAATAAACTCATGTTTCCATAAGAAAAAACACAACTTTATGTTATAGCTCAGCAAGGAAACCTCTTGGGAAAAAAGTACGCTACTGGATTGCTACGAAAAAAAATGTCTGTATGTATGAGGTTTTAATTTCAACATTCTAGCACAAACAGAAACGGAGATAATGACCAAAAATGAAATCGCCGGCATTATTAGTTTCTCTGAAGAAAACGACCGTAATGTGGCATTCATTTTTCTCTATCTCTTTGGATTAAAAAATTGTAGTTCATGTATCACCAATTTTGCCCACCCTGCACATACAGAGTGTTTCATCATAAACTGGACAAACTCATATGGCGTGTGGGAGACATCGGGAGAATCATTTTCGGCTTATGACATATACGCCGTTTTCGAAGCATGAGCGAGATACAGGGTGTTAAACGTCTTGTTTGAGCAATTTTCAATTCGGTATTGTTTGTGTTCTATAACATTTCAAGTTATCATTTTCAGTGGCATCGGGTCTATTTTAATACTTTATACAGAAAAGTTGAAAATCTTTCAGAAAAAAATTTAAAATAGTGGTAATTCTGAAATGTTCTTCAATTTTTTTCTCGGTTGCAAATTTGAATTTAATTTTCTGCAAGTGCTCATGGTCAAAAATTTCACCGGAAATTGTGAATTTCGAATTTTTTTTCTGAGAGTTTTTCAACTTTCTTGAGTAAAGTACTCGACTATTTGAAAATTACATTTTTAGATCAAACTAAAAAAAGTTCCAGTATCCTCTCATTGTCACTTATATCTTTTGTAAGATCAATTTATTTCATAAAACATGAAAATAACGTATTAATTTCAAATTTATCGTGCATAAAAATCGAGGTTCTGTGAAGTAATTCTTTATTATTTTCTTTTGTGATCAGAAAAAAGACCATTTTAAAAATTAAATGGTATACTGTCATAAGAAAAAAAAAATGTGCCGAAACCAACTAAAATCCACGCGATAATTGTATTCCATCGAAACTTCTAGTAGAGACAAGGGGTGCGTTAGTTGAAGTGTTATTTTCGTGATATTTCCAGATATTATAAATATAGAAGCTGAGATATTCAGGAGGATGCTTTTTCGAATATAAACTGTATACAAATACAGTGAGATGAGAGAGAGAGTGAGAGAAAGAGAGATGAAAGATTACATCTCTCATATTCTGACGATTCAATTAATACATCAAAGTATCAACGAGAAAGCAATAAAAACCTATGGACTATCTATTGGAGCTTTGTCTCATCAATTATCGGTTTATTCCATACGGGGGAGTCCAATTTTAACCCCGCTCTGAACGAGAAGAGAGTGAATTGAAATAGATGAATGAAACTTTGATGTGTTCTTATATTAGTATCTAATATCTTAACTACGTTTTCTCGACTTTCTGGAAAATATTGAAATTAGGGAAACGGAATTACCAATATTCAAATAAGATTTATTTGCTGATCGAGACTAAAATATAATATGAGTCTTGAAGCAAGGAATATTTGTGTTTCAAATAAAAACTTGAAAATTAAAAGTGAATTTACCCGATTTGAGGCGTCTTAGGACAAATTTTTTGCAGAAATCAAATAGTTTTAGTTTGGAATATTGTATTAATTGATTCTCTTAGTATAAATTTCTGTGTTTTTGTATGCAGTAATGACTTTCCAAGAGAGTGTTTCAATGAAACGCGAACTCTATGTCTGAAATATTGGAACATTCATTTTTGATTTAATTTTATTCTTTCGGAATTTTCTCACCTGACAATTAGTTACAAAATATGAAAACTTAATATATATAAAAACTTAAACAATGAATACACTATTGCTAACGAATAGGTACATTAATCAGATTAGATTAGATTAATCACAGTACGGAAACAAATTTTATTCAGAATTAGGACATGGTGTTATTATTATCTTATTTGAATTTTTGATGGAAACTAGATGATTAGGATTTGTTGGATGAGAAATTAAAAGCTACACAAAAGCCTGTTTCCGAAACATTTCCTAAAATGCAGACTGTTACAATTATTTTCTAATAAAAGGTGCATCCATAAAGAGTAGTAAAAATGCAGCCAAAAAATAATGGCGAAAAAGAACTGAAAATTATCTTCACGAGTGTTATCATCCCACTTCAGTCGATCGCCCAGTATACCAAGTAGCATCACGAACTTCAACCAAGCATACAAACAAGCCTAGAAAGTAGATCACCAACATTACCGACAATGCGGTGAGGCTAAATTTAAAGGTAAACAAATTAAAAAAATTGCCCGGGTCATAACTCATGCGCAAGACCAGCTCTATTTGAATCAACAACGTTAACAGGACTGAAATTATGTTAGAAAATCTTGAAAATATATGAAATGAAGGGTGAAAGTATTGACAGCAAAAAACTATTGGAAATTATCAATAGAAAAGGGGTGAAAATTGTAAAATTTGGAGAGAATTGAGAGCCAAATTGAAATATAAATATAGTTACCCCGCCAAAACCGGGGACACCTTGTAAAGACGAGAATGAACTCACTTACTCACGACAAACCAGTGCACAACAACGTAAACTCCGATAACTCGCGAAATCAAACAAAAAACGAATTATCAAAATCCAGGAACTTTAATAAAGATATCAATATGGCCGACATAAAATGACTAAACCATTACTCAGAGCGGAGCAGCTTATGCGCACGAACTAGAACCCTGAAAACGATCATCGACTTACGATCCTTAAAAAAATTAAATGGAACACAGCTTTGCCGTATTACGTACTTCTACGAGTTACCCACACGGCTTATTTTTAACTCTCAAAATAATTGCTCCACAACATGTGCTGCAGCTTCTCAGCTAGGAGAGGGAACGTGCAGGCCAATTTTATTATTCTTTATTACTTTCACCGTTCTGTGTTTATTTCTGGAGAGCTCCTGTGGGAGAACACGTGAGTGAGTTCTTGAGGCGAGAAAGGGAAAAATGGATTTTAATGTTGGCTGAAATGAGATCTTTGTCATTAACCCCTTTTCAGCAACTAATTTACAAGGTGTATTTATAGGTTATGGTAGTGGAGATGTCTTCTGTTTCACCCCCACTGGAAAGTATATAAATATTATGCAGAAAAATTAGCTCCAGGGGTTCGAAACCAGAATATCTGAGACGTTTTCGCAACCGTCGGAAATTTAAGATTTGATATCAAAATTAAAAATTTATATTGATCAGTGTTTAGTTATGTCTTTGTGATGTACAAAAAAAGGTGTTTAATGATTCCAACTGAACAATCATCAAAAATATAGAAAAATTTGGTTTCACTTCCGGTTCTTCTTCCTCGAAACATAATTTCAATCCTAGATATCTCGGAGCCAAACTTGATTCCCCCCTAAACTTCAATGTCCATTTGGATGATCTGCGTTTGAAGCTCAAAACTCGAAATAATATCCTTAAGAAACTAGCTGGTATTTCATGGAGCACTGATGCAACAACACTTTTCTTCTTTTTTCTGCTGCTGAATATTGTTGCCCTTTTTAGTTGAACAGTGTTCATGTAAAAAATTGATGCCTCACTGGTACTATCAAATCTTCGCAGAGAGGCAACAACTTTGAACTTTTGGAACAAATTTAATTCCTTTCCAATTTTATTTCCCATTCTCTCCTATATTCCAGACAATAAGATCTCCTCCAGATTGAAGTCACGTAAACCATTTCGAACAAAATTTTCAATCTATATAAATGAAAGCCACAAGAAAATTTGGAAATATGAATGGAATGCATGCAACAAACATCTGATATTAGAGTTGCTCGATTTTACCAGGATAATATGGTATGTTCTAAATCGTATGAGAACAGGCCATGGTAGCTCTAACAGCATGCTTTTCAGATGGAATTTGGTTGAGAAACCAAGTTGTGAGTGTGGAGGAGACAATAGAACATCTTATAAATAAACTGCTCCACAAGAGTTAGGGATATCGTATTCCATCGTTTTGAAGAGTATGTAATCTTCGAGAAAATCGCTGTAAAATCATTTAAAACTCAATAACAACTTGAATCGATCCAATAAAAATCGATATGAGACATTTCGGCAATCTGGTCGCATTTTTTCTGAAGTTTGTTTTTTTTACATATGCTTCATGAATGTTCTTATTTTGAAATGGAGTCAGTTCATCGAAGTCTTCGCTTTGAAACGAGTTTTCTGAAAATGCCAGAACGTAAATTAACAAACGCTGAGGCTAATAGGGCGATCGGAATGCTACAGGGTGTCCTAACTCAGGTTGTTGAAGGGAAAAAGCTCCAAGTCAGCCAAAATGTGATATCTCGACTTAATCACCGTTTCGATGAGAAGAAAGTCTACATCTACGTGTAGAATGCTACGAAATACTCTTCAAAATGCAGATGGGGTTTCCATCGAACACTGGCGTCGATACGGGGGGGGGGGTAATGGGGTAATTACCCCCCCCCAGGAAAATATTTACTTTCGAAATATAAGTCGTACAATCATTACATAGGAACATATCATGACAATATACTCTATTCTAAGTTTTTTTACTCCCCCCAGAAAAAAATTTCTAGCTACGCCCTTGCCATCGAAACCATCAGACGACGTTTGAGAGAGGTGAATATAGGTTTTAAATGTCCATTAAGATTAGTTCAATTAACACACGTGACCATAAGCGTCAAAGACTGGAATGGGCAACATATCAATTGGAACGATCAATGGCGTAGTGTTCTTTTCACTGATGAATCCAGATATCGATGATTTACTGATTATCGAAGAATAAGGGTATGGGCAATCCCACGCATACCCCGTAATCTTCGCTATGTCCAAGAAGTCCATCCATTCCGAGAGGGTAGTGTTATGGTATGGGCCGGGATATGTTTCAACGGACGCACAGATCTACACATTTGTCCTGGGAATATGACCGCCTAACATTATATGTCATGTCATTGACAAGGTTTTGCTAAATTTTCAAGCTGCCATTGGTGAAACTTTCCAATTTGTAGACAATAACGCTAGACCGCACTGAGCAGCCATAGTTGAGAATGTGCGCGAAAGATTGCAATTCCATATTTACCATACCTCCGCACTCACCAGATTTGAATTGCATAGAACATGCATGGGATATGCTCCAGAGAAGATTAAATAATCATTAACCTACCCCAGAATCCTTAAATGATATGAGAGAGCTTCTGCCCCTTTTTTGAAACCAAATTCATCAAGAAATGTTCAACAACCGTTTAAACTTTCGTTATTTTACTCGATTTATCTCAACCATCCTGTATACGCTGCACTGCTACAGGCTAAAATTAATCTTATTTCCTGCAACTTGAAATCATATCAATATGAATTTTCATCACAAAATCTCATTTAAACTAATTTTTTTTTCAATTCAAGTCGAAATCCCTAACTCATGTGGAGCAGTTCAATTGTCCCATTTATAAATTTCAAGATGGTTTCGAGGCTATATATGAAGTAACAAATATATATGAAGTAAAAAATTTCTGAAATAGTAGGTTTATTCGAAACCAACTCAATGACGCAATCATAAAACAAGGGATCAAATACCAATACAATGAAGAAATTTAAGAACGCAAAACTCTAACATTAAAATCTTTCCTCTAAAATTGAATATACATACATATATTCAAACTATAAAATTTCTCAACTGCCTGCAAGCACTTGGAAAATTGACACAGCGGAATATCAATGACATTTCCAATTTAAAATGAATCAGGTATAATTTATACCTACACAAAATGTTTCCTCAACCAACATAACAATTTTGTTTTCTAATATATGCAAATTAAAACATAAAAGGATAAAGTTGCTTATTTTCTTCATATATCTTCTATAATTCATAGCTCTTATATGATACTTCATAAGATGCATTAAATTTTCAGAAAAGTCTTCTTTCAGATTTTGTTCAACCTCTAGAAAACACTCGCGGAATGTTAATCATCGCAATGTTTTCCAGAGCTACTTAGGATTTTTAATGTCACTTCTATGTTGAATAATTAGTTTTTTTACTCTTGAGACATTTGGCCAATCTATTTACCTTCACATGAACTGCACGGTATATTGAAAACAACGTTACTCATTCTTCTAACATCCAATCTGTCCTTCATCGAACTGAATAACTTTTCACGCTTGAAATTATTCTTTATGGCTTATTTTATTTTTTCACTAGTTATCAGCAGATTCTAGTAATTACTCAAGCAGGGATCAGTTGAGTAATTACTAGAATAAGTGGTAGAGTGAAGAATCAATAATGTCAGCCATTCTAGCAATATCGATAAATTTTATTACCTGCTACTATTATTTTCAACTCCATTTCGACTAATGTGATGACTCTATCAAATGCCATAAAAATTGTAGAGAATTGCAGTACAATGTCCTAAATTTCAAGTCTGGAAAAATAAGGGTTGCGTATCTACAAAATCCCTCGAATTTTTAACCAGACTAACTTTCCGCTATCTGAGATAAGCATCATAAACTTTATGTTCCATTTTAAGAAATTTTTACTGAGAGAATAAGTGAACTTGTATTTTGTTTGAATTTCATGAAACCTTCCAAAAATTTTAGCCAGACTCAAAGATCGTTGATTTTGTCATTACGAATGATGAGTAGGTAAGCAAAAAGTCTACTTCCTCCTGATCTATGATTATGTGAACTTGATAATCCTATGGTACTAACGGTCTGTTCATCTTACATTACTTAATTCGAGTGCAACAGTCCAACAATTTATAGTAATTCTACGATTCTACGACTTAATTGGAGTCAATTACTGGAAATGGATGTTCAGAGGGTGAGGTCATCATTCAACCGTCTGTAACGGTTAATGTCATAAAATAATGGTTTAGTTCCAAGTACGCACGTTAAAGCGATTTGCGACAGTGCATAATCCGTTTTCGAAAAATTGGCGTCTGTAGGTATACAGATAGTAGAACCAAATTGAACCCTCATTTACGGAATATTGTTTTTGTTTCGTAAAAATCATGCAGAATACAGCAACTACAGATTTTCCGTTTCAAAAAATGTCATTCGACATGAGTTCGTTGTGAATTGAAACGTTCATTCTGATTCTGATAAGTGACTTACCCACAATGAGTTGTTCGTTACATATATCTGTCATCATCCTGAAAATAAAACTTTGATTATTTAACAGTCAACAAAAATTAGCGAGAAAAATGTTAAAAATATTGAAGGTAAATCTCCCACCTGTTTTTGGGTTCAGCCACAATCTAAATGGCTCAGCATCTCTGATCCGCCTGCAAAAAATTTAAAACGTATGAATACACAGAAATTCGAATTATTGATATAAATCTAATTAACTGAAGCACTTTCCATGATAGAACCATTAAATTCGAAATTAGTCATGATACAATACTCCAATACAAATCGATACTGCTAGCTAATAGTTTTATTCCTTAACAGTTTTATATTGTCTTGAATGACAATTCTCGTAATATGTCTTAGTTTTCGGTCCTGAAAAACATTCTGTTTTCTTGTGTTATAACATGTTTGGTTTATCTATGGGAGATTAATGCCTTTCATTGGGGTCCCGTAGCGGTCTTCAAACATCTGAAGTGCCGAAAAATCATCACCTGGAAGGTCGTATCCGGTTTGAAAAAATCCTCACGACCAGAGAGCAAGAATTTGTGGATTTTGAAATTGAATATCGAAGGAATTTCGAAAGACAAGTGTGCTGATGAACATGGTATCAAAGAGATTCTTCTGCAAGAAACCCACACGGCAACAGAAAAAAATCCGCGTCAAAGAGGACAGTTGAAAGGTTATGTATTAATTGATTTTTACAGGTTTAGCTTATTATGTTGAAAAATTATCAGTTTCGTAACTTTCAACAGATTCGGAAAGGGGAAATTGATGGAGTTTTTTTTTTCATTTCTTTCAAATTTTGTGACATTTCTGTCATAAATATTTATAAACCTCCGAATCTTATTTGGCCAAGAAATCTTGATGTTGATGTTTTTTTAAAGTAGCAAATGCATTTCCAAAATGCATTCGATTTATTCTGAATAATCTGTTTCTTTTCTGCTTTTTTTCTTTTTTGATTTCAGATTAAGAATTACGAGTCGTTTTGGAAGAATCTGTGTATCCGAGCCCATCGACGGATAACATGAAGATGATCACACTGATGTCTTTCAAGATTTTCCTAATATTTGATATTTTATGTTATTTTGTTCACGGGGAGGCCGGTTTTTTCGGCTGAGGTTTTTTCCCCTGGCTGTATAGTATGATACTAGTGTTGATAGTATCGTATGATTCTATAGTATCATACAAAGAATGTTATGATACCCCGTTCTTTTTTTACCTCACCTTAGGTACTTTTTGTTTCAACATTTATTGTATTATTTTAGCTCTCTTTTTCAAAAGAATATATATATTGTCTTGATATAGAGTAGAACATATTAAGATAGAATACAACATCTGAGCAATACAGTGATATTGAAGGACATCTATATTTTCTAAAATTGTCCGTGGAAAATAACATACTGTTAGGCTTTTTCAAGGTATTTGAAACCCATAATAAATTGATAAGGACATCTTGATTTTTCTGTTCAGAGGAACACAGATAGCCCTTTTCAAGGACCCAGATCTCGAATCTGAAATTAAGAAAGGCAACCACAGATTTTATTAGCAAAAACAATTAATCAGTACACAGCCTTATAAATGAAAATTCAGATGTCAGTTTAAAGTATAAGAACTTGAACAAGAAAAAAGGATGATACAAGATCAGGAAAACCAAGAACATACCCAATTACCCACTCAAATATTATTATCAACATAACAATGTGGTTTATCATGAGCGTAAGCACGTTATACAAAAAAAGGAGAAATTCGTAGAAGAGATAGAAATCATCTTGGAAGAAAAACATGAGTGTTTACAAAGACATGGAACAGGGATAACAATATTTAGAGAAAAACAATTCCTTCAACAATGTATTCACCTACACCTACACAATGACAGAGATGAAAACACGGCTATCATACGTAAAACTCATCATCATACGAGCAACAGAAAACTGAAGAAAAGAAGCAGTAGACCACTTCTTGGACAAATTTAGTGAAACATGTACACAAGTGAAATGACAAAACAACACTAAAAATATAGTGTGATTACAAAATGATCATCTGGAAAAACATCAGAATGCGTAATGGGGAATGGAGATACTAGAAAATCACATCAATAAAGTGATGAGATTTAATAACTAATGGAAAAACAAAATGACGACAGAAGCAAAGCAGTCATGCTCGAAAAATGCCCAAAAGAGAAAAAACCAACAAGATAAACGATATGGAAATAAAATAAACTAATTCACAATAAACAGATAGGAGCAAGAATGATCAGAGGGTATTTATTTCCATTTAAGGATTGAAGGAAAATTAGATTAATTAAAATAAATAATAATAAAAAAATTTATTATGAATATATCCACAATAAAATGTCACTGAGATGAATCAACGTTGAACAAATTCCGCTTTTGAAAATTATCTTTCATGAGGAGATACGAATACACAAAAACTAACCAAATGACGTTGCACAACAAAAATATTTCGAAGTACAATAGTGTAGGATATTTTCAACGGAATGAAAATCAACGAATGCAATAAAACATTAAGGACAGGAATACAAGAAAAATTTTTTATATAGAGGTTTAAAAAGATACAATTTTCAATACGTTTACTTGTTATTGTATTGATATGAACATATTGGTGCAACCATAATCTAGGTCTCTCAGCCAGATTTCCTTGAACGTTGAGAGATCAAAGGGATTTACATTTTTATATTCAAGACAGGAATTTCGATGCTAGTATTATTATTATTATTCTGAACAGGGGTTGTTGAACTTCGACCGCAAGGATCTTTTGTCCTTTACCCAACTCGTTCATTTAAATCCCGAGGAGGCCATCAATGGCATTGATGAATCCAACGACATCGTTAGGAGCCTTAATTGTTGATATCGAATAAATGGCTGGGACGACAGATTCGGTTAGGTGGGGATGTAGCGAACAACGTATGGTACGCGAAGTGTCGAATTTCATCAGTAACACTCCAAATGTGGTATGGGTGATTTCATATCTGTTGTAAATGAATACGACAGTTTTGCTCCACTCTGACTTGCATGCACAAATAATTTCCCGTTGAAATTAGTGTTCAGGTTTTTTTCACCTGGTTTGAAAATAAAATAACTTCTAGAAAAAGAAAAAATTGAAAAACAAAAATACATTCTACGAGGAGAAATTAATTTTATGAAAATAAAAAGAGGAAACCAAAACAAATTCTAAAACATGCGAAATTCAAGATCGACAAATTCAAATCTTGTTGTGCCAAACAGTAGCCAAATCTATTATAAAGAGATAATCTCATATCTCTGAGAAAATAAGGCATACTTCCTATTTTGGCACAAAGTTGGAGAGCGTGAAGGTATCGGCCTATCTCCAAAGGCAAGAATGAAAGAAGTTATCGTCTCCGCTATAGATTGACCACCGAAGTACCATTTTCTGATTTGAATTTTCTCTAGAACCGTTAAAATTTTGATTTACACGAATCTAATTTATTTTCAAATCGTCTAGCTATCACATCTGACGTTCGGATTCGACTGATGTGCAGTGCAATTCGCGGCAGCAGAGATCACTCCCTCCTGACGAGACTTGCCATTCCAACAGTCCAGTTCCTTATTTGTTATCGAATCGCAATGAGATTTCAATTCTTCCACTGTTCCACTAGACTTGGAGCGCATTCGAATTTATATTCCTATGTTTCCATAAGGATTTTCTTTATCTGTACATATACATCAGCGATGTTTTTAATATCCACATTGAAATTACCAATGAAAGTTGAATGAAAGGGATAGAACGAATACATGAAAATAGCAATAAACATACCATGGTATATAACCGGCAGAATAACGTAGACGTTGAAGCAATTATCAGACTGATATTCGACCTATTACTGTTAAAAAACTTCGGCGAAAAGAAAAGTCGATCACTTGAAACCAGTATTCTTTGAAAGCTGAAATTTAAACCTCTCCGCTGAAATAAAATTATTTGATATTCCTTTCCACCCTTTTCAGAGAGCAAAGACTTGTATCCATATCGCCTCCATTACGTTTTAACATTTTATATTAGAATTTATGAGTTTTTAATAAAGCCGGTTATTTATGTTTGTCCTGTCAGAATGAACACTAAGGATCACAGGAAGATATTGGGAAAATACAAGTCTTTGAAGTGTTTTTTTTTTTATCACTATTACGTACTCCGAAGTCTCAAATATTTCTAATAAGCTCATGGTATCATGAGGGTCTGAATACGAAGAATTTTGGTACTGTTTTATTCTTGAAGAGAACTAAGTGTTTAACTTAGTAGCTAGGTTTAGCTCCTTTGAATCTTCAAACTAATAGGGAATGGACTAGTGGAGATCACTTTGCCCATGATTACGGTGTTACTCTCTTCCCATTATTTTCAAACTAATGTTCATCTTCCACCTAGTGCTCAGATTGATATTGTTTTCTTCCTTTTTTTCAGAAAAAGATTCACAATGTCACAAAAGTATTATTTTGATGAAATTGATAGGTTTATTTCGGTTTCTTGTTTTACCAATTCTAGCTAGGTACATTCTTGTCTACAGTTCAAAACTATCGAGCATTCCATAAACAAAAAAATATGACTTCACCTATAAAGAGTTAATATCAGATTCCCAACTATTTTGATGGGTTCGTTTCAGAATAAAGAATTCAATTCCTTTAGGCGGTCTTAACTGGTTCAGGTACTTTATACGTTTCAACATTTCATATTAGAATTTGTGAGTTTTTAATGGAGACAGTTCTTTATGTTTGTAGTAAGGCTCCCAGAAAGGGAATTCGGGAATACAAAGTCTTGAAAATAACTTTTTTCATCATATAATATTGGTACTGTTTCCTTCCTGTAGTGAATCAAGGGTTGGACATAATATGTTGGGCTCCTTTGAACCCTCAAACTAATGTTCAGCTTCCACCGTTGGTTAAGTTTGATATGATTCTCCTACTTTTTCCAGAAAAAGATTCACAATGTTGTAAAAACATTATTTTAATGAAACTGATATTTTTCTTTTAGGAGTTCAAACTTGTTTTGCCAATTCTAGCGAGGTTTTTTTGACTACAGATCAAAACTGACGGTCAGTTAGTACCGAAAAAAATTGACTTCATCTATAAATGAGGGAACATTAGATTTCGAATTATTTTGATTAGTCTGTTTCCGAACAATGAATTAAATTCTTCGAGGGGGGTGTCAACTGGTGCAGGTACTTCATCATTTCGTTTCATAAATGTAAAGAACTTCGCACATAAACCTGAAACTTTCATTTACAGAACCCTCCATTGGCTTCATTGTACATTCCTCAATACTCAACAATAACTTATGAGTTCTTTCATTATACACATTACCTATGAGTGTTCGGAGAAAAAAAAAACAGGAAAGATTCAGATGATAAGTATGACTTTTGTAGAATGTTTCTACAGTTATTACGTTTTTCTTCTCAGATATCTCACATAAAAGATTTTTCTTCGAGTTTTTTTCATCAACACCGAAAAATATTGATGACACTATACATCAATCGTGAAATCATTGTGAAATAGAGTTTCCCTTTGGTTTAACTTTGAAGAAAACTCCTCGAAATATGTGATAAGAACAACAATATGAAATTCGAACAAGACAGCAGGTTTTTGTTGATGAATGTGAAATCGATACAAGTTGAAACAACAGGTAAAATATTGCTGAAATTAATTCGGGAATAACCGAAATCATATCCATATCCAATCCAAACAAATTCCGAAAAATCAAGTTGAATAAACAACGATACGACTAGCAATCTCAATTAAACGAAGGTAAATAAACATCTAGAAGGTATCCAAGCTTTCTTACCGGAATATCTAAATTGCTGGCTCCGCTCCAAACCTTCATGTGAAACCTTTAAACTTTATAAGTCACTACACGAGAAAAAAGGCGCACAATTTGCGAAAAACCCTCGATATTCGGGTTTAAGACGACACGGGGTGGTTGAAAAGGGGTGGATTACGTCCGCGATTGAACCCCATAAGGAAGTCTTGGGCAGCTCCCCCTGTCGGCGTTTTCGGCGAACTACTATCGATTTTCCTTCATTTTGGATTCGCATAAGTGGTGACGTCATTCTTGCGTGCATTTATCGATGATTTGGGGCGATTTTGGGTCATGAATATGTAAGAAAATTTGATTTAGTTCAAGTGCAGGGAGGTTCCAACGAGATGATTCACAATTAATGGATTTTTAACAAAATTTTCGTGCTTGTGGAGTTGAGTTTAATGATGGAAAGTAAGTAGATGGGGCATAATAATTAGGTGCACTAGGAACTTCAAGGACGATGGTTTAAGAAAATGGGATCTTGGATGCGCTGTGGGCACTTGGGCAGTCTAGGGTAACGTCCTTGCAGCTAGTTGTACAGGGTGGACTCATGAAATTTTGCCCTCTCGTTTAGTTTCTAGGTTTTGACTCTTTTATTGCATTTCGAACTTCGGAGGATGTTTACACACACTCACGTGTTTCAGTACATATAGAATAAGTAGGTACAATTGCAAGACGAACACTTTTGATTCAGAGAGCTAAAAGAATACAATACATATTGAAAAAAAGGTATCTAGCTGAGATTTGTGCAACACAGGAAAAATATACAGGTCTGTAGTATGATTAAATTATGCGAAAAAGGAATAACCTCAGCTGAAAAAAACCCCTTCCGCGCCTGTGATGAAAAAAATTACTTAACATATTAAATATCGGCGAAATCTTGAAAGACATCAGAGTGATCTAGGAGAACGTCTTAATGTTATCCTTCTGGACACAGATAAACAGATTCTTCACGGAACATTCCGCAATTCATAATCTGAAATGAAAAAAGACAAAAGTAGAAAAGAAACCAAGAGTGGCTTTATATGGACGGCCGTACTATTTTGTCATAGACCATTTATAACAATTATAATAATGATTATTAATATAATTATTATAATAATAATTAATGATAATTATTATTAGTAGTCTGTGTATTTTATACTTCGACTAACTTATAAAAGGAATCAGGCATAAGAATGGCTGGAATGGAATAGACAAAATTTAATAACCTATGAAATTAAAAAATAAAGAACATGAAATACTTCCCAACATGAACGAGAAATAACTAAATAAGGAAACAACTGAAAAAAAGAACAGTATTATTAATATATGTTGACGCAAAAGGGGAAAAAAATGTGGATATCGGGACGTCTGCCGAAGGAAAACACAGAGTGTTTGGAATATTTTCCATAGATTCAATAGAAATGGAAATGAAAACATTTAAAGGTGATTTTTTAATAATTTATCGATTCAAAAAAATTAACGCACATTATGGAAATCTCAAATTTATTCTACAACTGAAAGTTTTCTCAATGATAATTATTTTTATCAGAATTATGCATGCATATGTTATCCACTTTCAACGTTTTTCTTCAATACAGATATTTTTTCCCAGCAGGAATAAAAAAGGTGATATTATCAGATTTCGAATGTATTGGGTCCATTCTAAAATCAGTTATTCTCGATCAATTCTAGTGATTAATAATTTTTCTTTCGTTTGATTTTCTCCACTCGATCGTAATTTGACCCAAGAGGAATGTGCCTAAGCGGTAGGAAATACACAAGAATTGCAGAAAGGTTTGGAGTTTCTCATACAAGTATGTCCAGAATGTTGTAGCGATTCAAGAAGACAGGTATGAATGTCCGAAGACCAGGACAGGGTAGACCACGGGTATATAACAACTGCCATTCAAGAACGTTACTTGAGAGTTCCTTCGTTGAAACAACGGTTTGCAACCGCTGGCCTCCTTCAAAATCAGCTTGAGCAGACTCATGGGGTGCAAATTAGCACTCAGACAATAAGAAATCGCCTCAGAGAATATGATTTAAGGCTTCGCGGTGTCGAGGTAAGAGGCCCAGCTCATCGAAGGGCGCGTTTAGATTTTGCGAGAGAGCATATCCATTGGGAAGAGGCCGATTGGGAAAAAGTTCTCTTCACAGTAGAGTCTAGATTCTGCCTCTACCATTGTGATCGACGTTCCCTTATATACAGACGTCCACATGAAAAATATGCACAGTGCAATTTTCTGAATACTACTGGTTTCGGGGGAGGATCGATTATGGTATGGGATGGAATATCTTTGACTGCTCGCACAGACCTAGTGGTCGTTGATAATGGAGCTATGAATGCTGATAAGTATATAAGGAACATTCTTGAAGAGCATGTTGTACCATTTGTCCCATACATTGGTGAAAATTTCATTTTTATGGACGATAATGCCAGACCCCATCGTGCGCGCATCGTTCAGGAGTACCTTGAAGAGGTTGAAGTCTCTCGAATGGAATGGCCAGCAATAAGTCCAGATGTCAATCCGATTGAGCAGGTTTGGGACAACCTCAATAGAAGGCTGAGAAGTTCAGAAAATCATCCAGCTACTCTCAATGACTTAGGAATCCAACTCGGGGAATCTGGGAAGGATTAGATCAGTACATTTTAAGTTCACTCATTTTGAGTATGAACCGTTGTTACCGAACTGTCATTAACGCAAGGAGTGGAAATACTAAGTATTAAATCACTTATCAGCATTTCAGTATTTTGAAAATTGTTCATTTCTCTTCTTTCATATAATATTCGGTGAAATCCTGAATTTTTCTTCCATTCAATGTGTCTTGTTTCGTTCAAAACCTTCTCGAGAGAACATAAAAAATAAGTTATAAAGTCAATGTAGAGTTAACTTTCATTAAAATTGAGATTTTCAGAATGTGTGTTAATTTTATTGCGCAATGTATTTACTACTTATGCTAGTGAAACATTCTCCGAAAAAAAAATCGAAAAATGAAAAACTATTGACTCTACGATTGTACGATTAATATCTATCAGGATTGTTGACGGGATTTAGGACAAAGTGCACTAAAGCTTATTTTGAAATTACCTAGACCTCAAGTCTAGGCCTCCCCCGCAATTACTAGGCTTAAAAACTCCGCGGGTGAATATGTACCTTACCCTTAACTCTTCTAAATGAAAAAATACTACAAAGAGCCCTGCTTGCGACCTTACCCTTCACTCTACTATTCCAGGAATAGCTATTCAAACTGCCTCTGTCTGCGATCTATTACTTGACCCTTCTTTACCCTGAAAAGAAAGAAACGAATCTTTTTTGAAGATCTTAACACTTGACTCTGAATAAAATATTACATGTCTCCGCACGAGACCTTATTCTAACTGAAAAATATATTGTATACCCAAACCAAGCAAGCCGTAGAACCTTCCAGTTCAAGATCTGCGGTCACTACTCCCGAACACCACTAAAATCCGTGATTATTGTGATCTCGTATGTAAATTTTTCCTCCACGTATTGGGTGGTACCTTAACCGTGAAGTACTTCCTTCCAGGAAAATGTTTTTTCATCCCACAAATCTTCTATTAACTACTTCAATGGGCGTTTCCTACTACCAAGACTGAAATTTCCCGTATTTGTTCTTTTAAGTTCAAAGAATTTAACGCTTATCAGGTTATGAAATTTGTCAATCGTCTGCCTCCCCTATGTAATTGATTATTACTCCCCCAAATAACCCTGGAGAACCTCGAGTTTCAAACTCACTTATTATATGTGAAACTTTTCGATAAATTCAAGACGCACTTGAACGCCGCATTAAAGTGTCACCTATATTCGAGCCTATATTCCTCTGCTTGAGTATAGCTCCGGGTCTAAAGTAATAATTTTTTCGTCGTTGGCTATGATGGGTTTCATTCTCATAAATTTTTTTAGAGAAATGGAAAATAAGCGAAATAATCAATATAGGGTCGGTTTCACAAAACTTTAATTGTGCGATTAAAAAACCTTACGTAAATTCGAACCAATCGAATCACTCGTTTGAAATTTCAATGAATCACGGTGGCTCCAATTAATTTAAGGGTATAAAAAAAGTTGTGTGAAACCGACCCATACAGTAATATGGGTCAATTGGATAAAATTGAAAGATTATAAAAATCCATTAGTCCGGCAACACGCATTATGTGTTTGTCTGGATATATCTAAGTCGTTCCGCTATGATGGATTCCTCTTAGAGCGGTTAGTCCTAGTTCTTATAAATTTCATGTTACTCTTCAAAATATCTTCTATTTCAAATAATTCATAATATACCAAAGAAGCTCGGTCTTTGGCAGCAACTGAATTGCAATTGAATTGTCGCAAGTTTGACTCATTCTGATTTGGGACAATCGCGTTGCTTCAAAAATGCGACAGATTGGTCGCATGTGCGTGCATTCCCATTTAATCACATATGCGCGGCTAGTCTAAAGCTGCTGGTCGGGTACTAACTATCCTCCTACTAGCACAATGTAAACAGATCGTGCAAGTAACGGTAGAGTACTAAAGATAGTAAACAGTAAACGGTAGAGTAGAGTGGATAGAACATGTGGAATAGTACACTCGACTATCCCATCCCCACCTCCAAATTCTCACTCTATTCTCTGATTTACATATCAGTTGTCTTCGGTTTAACAATACTTCAGAAGTCTGAGAACTCCTGGTAGGTTTTAAGAGAGAATAGAACCTCTTCCTAGTCTTCCATGTGATTCGGCTCATCGAACTATCCTCTCAAATTACTAGCAACGTGTAAACAGTCACTCCACCGAAATGAGTAGAGTAGGGTATTTAGGTGCAAAATTATGCTAGTGAACGCAACCATTTACTCTACCAATGTAAACGGCACTTTAGATACAAACATTCCATCTTTCGTGAATCGAAGACTATAAAAAAAAGAAGCATGAAAAGTAGAAATATTTATTTTACAATTATATACACAATTTCCTAGGAACTGTTGGCAGATATCCAATTCTCAACAGTGTCTTTGTACTTTGATAACCACAATATATTATTCTTTACGTTCTCCAGAGCTCTTTCTCGCGCCGCTGTTCCTGCACCACCTTCTGGATGTGCCGCGAAGAAGGCATTCATCTGAAAACGTAAAATTTATCAATACACAAACTAACGAATAAGCGAGAATGCTTTGGCGTAAAATTAATGCTGAAATATTAAAGATTAATTTTCAGGATGAAAATGACAAACTTGAAAGTGGCAAAATTAAACAGATTAGAGTAAATTAGATTTGCAGTTTCGAATTCTTCCATGACTATGTAAATGTTAATAAGAATTAATGAAAAGCACAATATACTAGATCACATTCTATGGGATTTTCGCATGAAGAAGTGTAATGAATATCATCTAAATTTTGATGCAAGAGACATGTCATGAATTACCCACTCCAGTAGCATAAATGCAAATGACCGAAGTGGACCTGTCTCAATAGCTGAGTTGGCCTTCTGATTGAAAGCAAAATTATAGGTAAAAATTGTTGAAATGGATCAGAGCAGTGAGCAGAAACTGTTACATACAGTTTAAAAATTTATTTAGGACCGATTCATTTACCTACCGGTAAACTGTCTGGTATTTTACCGAAAGGGAAGTCGTTTTTAAACGTATATTCACCTCCCAGCAGATCGAAGTCGTCTGTAAATCTTGGTTACCGAGCAGGTAAATTTACAGACAACTTCGACCGATCAGTAAACGTCCACCAGAGGGATCCTATCTCATAGTTTTGTTTGAAAACATTGACTTCAGAAAGCCAGTAGAACAGATGGGGATGAAATACAAACGATTACGCCTTGTGGCATTTTCTAACAGCTTACCTGGTGGCCGACACAAATTGTCATGTGAAGTCGCCTTTCCCCTCTTACACGATCATTTTGTATAAGCTTCGAATATTACTGACAGTTTAAAAACATTCACTCTCTTGTATCTCTTCAGTAGCTACCGAAAGGATGAATGAGCACGAATATAACCAAAATAATTTACAGGTTATCTGTAAATTAGACGAGCCGGTAGTTAACGCGTACTTTACAGGGAAGGTGAATAAATCGGCCCTAAGAATAATTTCTGAATCGTGAGCAGACACTGGAAATAACCATAACTATTCTGCCACTGGCAAAGCATTCAAGCGGCGATAATCAATAACGAAAGTGGAAATAAATTATAGAAGAATTTGCATTTCTCGATATGACATGTTCATTTGTGAATAATTTTTATGTGGCCTCATGATGGCTTATGTCCGTTATCGATGATCAGAAGAATATTCTAAGAAAGATGTGTTTTTAGTTATGAAAACAGTTTTCTCGAATTTTCAAAACAGGTTGAAAAACGAAGAATACAAGGTGAGCGATAATCAAATCTCAAAGAAACTGAGAATGGGTATTACCTCTGACAACTTTATTTTACTCGAAAAACTTGATGTGATGGAAGGTATCATCTCTCCCAAGTACCTGCTGTTCAACGTGAATCGCTTGATGAACCAATCCCAGTTCTCCCTGGAAAATAATCAAAAATAGTGAACCTCTTAGGCTGCAGATACAAGGTCCTACCTGACATAATCCCATACTATAGGAAGTCCAATGGGATTCCTCGACATCATAATGATAAAATTGATGTAATCTTGCGACCTGATGTAAGTTTCATCTTTCGCCAGGTCGAGTAACCTGTAAAATACGGTTACTTTCATTATTTTTGGCGAAGATGCAATTTTTTCTGAAGTTTTACATAGATGGAAAGTAAATTTGACGACGAATATCGACGAAGACGAGTGAAGATAGAAATAATGGAGTAAACTGTAGGGAAACCTATTGTCATCGAAGGAGAGCGTAGCAGGCAGACCGGTTTCTGTCTCATTAGTCTTCATTAGTGCCGTTTAAAAAAATCGCCGATGCCAACCAAAATAAAATGGTAAGCTCAAAGTAGAAGCCAAAAGATAGATCTCATCCATTTAGCCGATTCTCCTGCAACCTTTGGGAAGGAGAAAACGCCCTCTAACGTGTTGAGCGGCAAGTATATTAGTGTAAGGTATTTCAGGAGATCCTGTCATCTGCATGTCAATCTTGAACGAGGTGTGGTAGGGGCATATCCAAAGGTAAACCTTTATCGAACTTTTCGTAATGAATGTTTTCGAGGCAGAGGGCCAGACTTTCCTCTGGTATGTTGGGACAGGTGATGGAGAAAAACGGAGACTACAATAACGGATAACAAAATATCAAAGAGTTGAAAAAAATGAAGCATGAAGTTACCTTTATTGAAACGCAATACCAGAAAACCATTCATTGTTCATTCAATCTTGTTTTTCCTCTTACTTACTATAAGATGAAACGCAAAATGAACGAAGTCGTCAAAGATGTCTCCTCTACGTACCGACGGACCGTTGAATTGTTTTTAATTCAGATCATACTTATATTGTGTCAACTTATAAACTATTCGTCCAAATTAATTTGTGTAAAAGAAAAAATTCATCTACATTCAATACTGAATGCGACACAAGTATCTATTTGCCTAGAAATTCGGTGAATAAATGTGCATTGTAAGATGGGTACCCAATTCAACTGTATTGAAGGCTCACATTTTGGATATGATGGCTACGAAAAATAGATACATATATGCTTTCACGGACTTTTATTTAGAACTTTTTGAGACAAACAAACCCGCAGTAAATTTTGTTTGTGTAAATTCCATGGAGGTAGAAGAAGGGGAGGTAGCATATCCTATGTTTCCCTTGCTATGAAAGTGTCACCAAAAATCCGCCATGTTGCGGAGCCAAATTTGTGGCGGGAATTTTGTATATTTAAATTTTTACAATTCGAAGTTTGTTCGATTCTCATTTAATGACCAAAAGATGAATAAATAATGATCGAAACAAATCAAGGAGTCAAAATATCATAAACAATTGGTTCTAATGAATTGGTGACTTGAATTACGTACGGAATGAATGATTTGTTCCTGTTACTAATCATACATTCTACTTTTTTTCAATTTACGTACATACAAATTCGGATAATATGCAATGAAACAAATAGGTATCACAATGAAATGATCTGGTGTACCCTTATCAATTAAAATTGTATGCAACAATAATTAAATCATGTATTCACAAACGTCAAAAAATTTAGCTTTTCATCATTTTATTAATTGGCGAGTAAGATCAGCATATGCTGTACAAAAAACCATTTCTTTAATGTTTTTCCACTACATACATTTGCCAAAACCAACGAACGAATAATAAATAAAACCAAAATTGCAGAACCTACAGTTTAAAATACCTCGAGGTCGGCCATCTTGGGGTGCCAAATCCGGATTTGTTTTGGTGACACTTTTCAAACGTTATGCCCCCTCCACTTTCTTTACCTCCATGGTAAATTCAACGGTTTAGGGTTTAGGGATCGTACGTCTCCATAGCTCTCAGAGAGCAGGAATTTTTCCGACTCGCTCGATAATTTGTCATTGTATTTGAGTCAAATTACACAAAATTTCTACAAATCGTAGTCCATGTTTCACTCTGATAGATACACTATATTAATTTGAAGTCCGTTCGGTAGTTTTTACGGGAAAGAGTAACAAACATTCATACTTAAATCAAACTTTCGAATTTATAATATTGCTAGGATTTCTGGTATAACAATAATCTACTTTCAGGGGTATCACCGACGATGTAGGTATATCTCATACCTGCTATTTTCACGAGAGCTCAAATGACCTACCTTGAATGTTGAATGTTTTGTTAATTTTTCAACGTATAATCCCATTTTCGATCGAGTCCTTTTTACAAAATTGAAAAATCTTTAAGAAATCACATTTTTGGAAAAAATTTATTATTATTTTATCTTGCTTACAATCAAAAAAATTCGATCTGCGTTTTTAAATCAAATGTTCAAATTTTCCACCATTGACTTCAATAAAATAATCTTGCACCGTTGTAAAGACGCTTTCAAGGCATTTCAAATGAAGTATCACTTAATCCCTCTCTCCTATTCAATTTTGTGGGGTTGAAGCGCCCCCTCTTAGGAAGCTGCTTGTTCAAGCCTCGAATATACGTCAAAAGATGTACCTCAAACAAAATCATTCGACTTGTTTCGGGAAATTTTTCAAATCACTATGGGATAAGAAATATACGGGGTGGATCGTCTGAGATCAAACACCCTGCATGTTGGAATTCAATGAGAGCTAACCTCACGAGTGAGAAGAAATTTGTCAACCGGAATTTTAGAGTTCCTTAAGTTTAAGCCCAGTATTAAAGCCGATCTTGAGCCTGGGATATTCATGCGCAATTTTCAAAGTTAGAAAAATTGAAAATATTGAAAAGACCGAGCAGATGCGGTAATTGAAAGCAAACGGAGATATTATTTCCCATTAATATGTATATTAATAACCCGTTTCACCACAAGAATTGCGACGAATGACTGCAGATTCAAACATTACCTATATAAAAGGGTGGGGTTGTTGACAGCAGTCAAACCTCTCAAAAGCTTCAACTTCTCGTTGGCATCACTTTCCTCTTGGAAGATCTTGAACAATTTCTCCCACTTGTCGAGATCGGCATTCTTCATACCTACAACAAAACCACTGTTATTCACCGTTCAACAAACCAAGAACGGCAACTTACCATATTTATAGATGATTTCTCTTAAATCTGGTGACGCCGATCTCGTAGTGAACCAGATCTCCAACTGATTAGCCGCATCTTTCAGAGCAGCGTCGTACTCGATCTCGCAAGCCAGTTTCAACACCAGAACGCGTGTCAACCTGTTCGAAAACACGTCAGAAAAGGCAGTTCAGGGTAAGAGTTAACTTACTTCTTAAGATGAGAGTCATCCTTGCCGATTATCCAAGATAAGTTTTTGTATATCGGGTTCAGAATCTTGATGATGTATTCCTGGAAAAAAGAGTTGCAAGCTGTTTTACTCAGTGGTAATAGAAGAATTTTTTTTTGCGACAGAATTCAAAGTATGCTTTACTAACAATATCTCAGGTAATACTAAGAAAAGGGTATCTTACGTATAAAAACGGGGGCCATGAGAACGTGCCCAACCAGAGCACTTGTGATCATAACAGATCTCACAACCCTACATCTGGTGATTGACAGGATGTCCCATGAGGCCATCCTCAGAATATCTAGAGAAGGCGCAGGTAATGAGAGAATTAGGTGTCGAGAGTCTGGAGCTCTTTGAGTAACTACATCTCATCTGCGAACCTTCCTAGTGATGTAATGGTAAAGAAAGTAAGTACTGAGAAAAACTTCAGTACGATGCTATGCAAAAAAGAGGAATGGGAGCGGGAATACACCGACCAAAATTTCCATGACAATACTGTTAAATGGTATACAGATGGTTCTAAAACCAACACGGGAGCTGGCGCTGGGGTTCACGGGGCCAAAGCCAAGTGTGCAATATTGTTAGGCTCCTGTGTGAGTGTTCTGCAAGCAGAAATATTAGCAATCGAAAGATGTCCAAACATTAATCTAGAGAGAAACTAACAGAATTGCGTCATGGCTATTCACTCAGATAGTCAAGCTGCCATTAAAGCACTGAACTCCTATGTCATCGACTCAAAGTCGACATGGGAATGCCGGATCCAACTCAATGAGGTAGGCAAGAAAAATAAGATCTCTTTGATATGGGTTCCTGGTCATTCGGGAATCACAGGTAACGAAGAGGCCAACATGTACCAATGTACCTATAAGAAAGAGTTTCTGGAGAAGGAGAAAACTGAAAGAGAAACACTCTGGCAGAATCTCCCAGGGTTGGATCACTCCAAAAAGTTCCTTTGGAATTTTGAAACTGCAAGATCCAAAAGATATTTGGATCTCAGTAAGAACCATCTACACCTCCTCACTGGCTTTCTTACGGGGCATTGTCGCCTCAGAAAGCACTTGCTGAGAATGGGCGTATCAGACACTGACGAGTTTAGATTCTGTGAGGAGGAGGAAGAAACTCCTTTTCACCTAGTCACAGAATGCTTTGGCATTGTAAGCCAAGGGAAACAATGCTTTGGTCAAGAGACCTGTAGGAGTGGGGAATTAGCCTCACTGAAGCCTTCCGAATATTGGATTTCATAATATCTCTGGGACTGGGAAGCAAGCTGTAAAGCTTTGTCAGGGGGCACAATAGACCATAAGGTCGCAGTGCACTATAACCCCTTTTAAACTATCAACTACGTATAAAAAATATTCACCTTGAACTCCTGCTCTTTTCTGGACCTCTTCAGCAGCTTCAGAAGCTCAAGTAGCTTAGACGAAGCCACTTCCCACGGTGTATAGTTGGTCTCGTCCTTGAGATATTTGGTGAGCTCCAACGGGATCTCATAACTCAACTGACCAGATTTCGCTATACTGAAGGCTTCTTCTAGAAGATGAGTTCTGTCCGACACTGGCAGTTCCAACATGTGTTGTCCTAGTTCGCGCCAAACGGCTTCTGGGTAGTTTACTCTGTAGTAACCCGCTTGGTCCGGATTGAACTTGAACCATTTCACGTCTTTAGGCCTGGTAATGGTCACTGGAAGATCATTTAGGTGGATTAGCACTTTCGTGACAAAACGGACGAACAAGGATATCAATCAGCATCTATACAGGGTGTCCCACTGGGAGTGCCCATTAGAAGTTTATGGAGAAATAATAATTCGATCATTTCAAAATTTTGTGTGAAGATATAAGCCAAGAAGACCTTCATTTATAATATATTTTTGAATATCAATGACTTTCGCTTTCATCGAAAAGTGGTATCAACTTTCTTATTTCAAATGAAGCACCCTGTATATTATGACTTTTTCGGATAGATCTTCGAATGCCACATTAATTTTATGTATTACTCCCTATAGCCATCTAGAGCCGTTTTCGAGTTATTCACTGTTTTTCGAAAAAATTTACAAATTGAGGCTTGTAGAACACTGAGGGTCGGTTTCACAAAACTTTATTTGTACCGTTAAATTAATTGAAACCACGGCGATTCGTTGAAATTTCAAAACGAGTGATTCGATTGGTTCGAATTTACGTAAGTTTTTTTAATCGCACAATTAAAGTTTTATGAAACCGACCCTGAGTATTCAATGAAAGTGCGACGCACAATCTCAGATCTGTTTTTTGAAATGGGTTAATGACAAGATATTCAACATAACTTCGTAGAGGAAATAACGTTTTGATATACTGGGAAGTTAAATGAGAGTGTCAAAGTTGAAATTCAAAAAAAGCCAAAAACTCGATTTTTTCAAATGGAAACCATATTTTTTCCACTCACATATCAATTTGTGAGGTAAAAATAGGTAGAGTTTATTAAGGGTTCCCCATATTCAAAATTAACCATTTTCGAAATATTCAGGAAAAACTGTTAAGAATGTCAAAGTTTGAATGCCAAAAAAGGCCGAAATTCGATTTTTCCAAATGGAAACCGGATGAAATAAGTAGAGTTTTTTAAGGATTCCCTATATCTAAAATGTACCATTTTCGAGATATTCAGAAATAACTGTTAGCAACGAGCATATTAAAATATGTGAGGTATCAATTATGACCTATGTTCACCCTTTCATAAGAATCTGTATGACTTTATTCAAAATATTCCAGGTTTGATCCAACTGAAGAATTCATCGTGCAATGTATTGGAAGAAATCTGTTCCAGAATGAATAAGGAAATCCACCAACCAAGAAATATTGAGAAGGTGTGAAAAATGTTTGGAAGTAGGTGGACAAAATTTTCATGTGTTATGATTCAATTTTCTATTCTGATATATCTGAATAAAAGTTCGGGAAGTTTCATGACTTGTTTTATAAGTTTTGCATCACAATTGAAGCTTTCTATTTCCGAAAAATAACTCGTTATTTTCATTATGAGCAGTAAAAAAACTATATAGTGGTCGTTTTCTTTGAACAATGGAATCAGTTTTGAGGAATATCAACAACAGAAGCATATTCTGAATAAAGTAATAGTATATTCTAAAACAAGTTGCAGAATGAGCTCCTATTCCAACACGAATGCGAAGTTCGAAAACGAGCGACGAAGGAGCGAGTTTTCGATAGCATGAGTTTTGAAATTGCCTTCTGCAACGAGTATTAGACGGTATTTTCTCTATTTCAGTCAATTTTTGTGAAATATTCTCGAAATTCAAATGAAAATTCAGATTAGTGACTTTTGTTTTGTTTCTTGGCAGTTGGTGTGACATACGAAATTTGACAGATCACGGAATTTGAATTGATTTGATTCGAAACTTGATTCGATCGGAGGTCAGTACTGACAATCATAAAACGAAAAATATAACTGAAAACAATGCTGTAATGAGTTTCATTACAGCACTACTTTTAGTACTGTAATGAACTCATTACGATACTGAAATAGAGAAAAGATTTTTATGAAAGGGCGAACATAGATCATATTATAATAATATTAAGCTCGTAGCAGTTATTTCTGAATATCTCGAAAATGGTACAATTAAGATATAGGGAACCCTGAATAGACTCTACTTATTTTCACCCTACGAGTTCATATGTGAGTGAAAAAAATACGGTTTCCATAAAAAAATCGAGTTTTTGGCTTTTTTTGATTTTCAACTTTGACACTCTCATTTTACCTCCCAGTATATTAAAACGTTATTCTCTCTACAGAGTGACGTCGAATATCTTTTCAGTAACCCATTTAAAAAAACAGATTTGATGAATTTTTAGTGTTCTCAAGCCTCAATTTATATTTTTTTTTTCACAAAACAGTGAATAACTCAAAAACGGCTCTAGATGGCTATAGGGCACACAAAATTTGAAATTGATCGAATAATTATTTCTCCATAAACTTCTACTGGGCACTCCCGGTGGGATACCCTGTATAATCAAGTAAAATACTCCAACTAGTTGTACTCACCGTTTTTGCTGGTCTTGTTGAACCAAATGACCTCTTCAGATTTTCCCTTGTCGGTTACATATGTTATAGGCACTGTCCAAGTATAGCTGAACAAACGTCATCATTACAAACCTATACTTCAGAAACAAATCGAATCGAACTCACTTGTAAGGCGATTTCTTCTGTTTGTCCGCGTCATCAGGATTGATCAAGAACCTCGTTTGGTTCAAGATAAACTTGTCTCCTTCAACTGTCACGTTCAGTATCGGGTAGCCCATTTGCTCAGTGAACGTATTCATGAAATCACGAACATCTATAGACTCCCCGACCACTTTCTGTATCTCGTACCAAAGGTATTTGGTCACAGCGTTGTCATATTCGTGAGCTTTCAGGTAGTTCGTCACAGCCTTCCTGAAGTTCTCTTCGCCTACAGTCTGCTCCAACATTCTCAGCACGCAGGCCCCCTACAGTTCGTTCAATAGTTTATTAATTCTGTTCAGCTTGAAACCATCATCACAACAAAAATAATAATAATAATAATTTATTAATCCTCTGTGACATCTCAAGTATGCACAGGTCAAAACCGTTCAAAATTTCAGATACCTTCAAAAGTATCACTTAAATAATCATTCACAGTATAATAACATTTTCTCAGAAGCATTGCCTTAACTGATTTCTTATATGAATTCACATTTTCAGATTTAAAATGAGAAGGCAAATGATTATACAACCTGGTACATTGATAAGTAGTTGAAAGCTCAAATTTTGCTGTTTTATGTCTGGGAAATGACAATGTTTCCCTTTTTCTTGTATTATAATCGTGCTGTGATAATTGAACTAATTTGCACTCATTTTCCTTCACATACATTAAACATTTAAAAATAAAAATTGATGCAAGAGTCAAAAGGTCATTTTCAATAAAGATAGGCCTACAAGATGATCTGGGAGCAATATTGAACATCATACGAATGATCCTTTTTTGTAAAATGAAAGCTCTATTCACTTCTGAGGAATTACCCCATAATATACCATTGTAGGAAATGTGACTATATACCAGAGCATAGCAAATACTTAATAGTGTTTGGAATCGACTTTCTCACTCTACTAATTGCATAGTAAGAGGAATTAAATTTTTTACATAACGCATCAATATGAGTGTCCCATCTCAAATTGCGATCTATATGAATTTCCAAGAATTTTGTATAATCGCCAGATGTAATGCTACAAGCTAAATTTTCAATAATTAGTTTTTTATTATTTTTTTTTCGATAGTTCAAAGTTGGTGCATTCTGTCTTGCTGATATTAATCATTATGGCATTTTCATGACACCACTCAACAAAGCTTTGTATCAAATGTTGACATACAAGCTGAAGCTCTACGAAACTCTGCAACTGAGGTGTCATCAGCAAACAACGTTATCCTACAAGTTTCTGGTTGTACTTGAGGATAGGTGGTATTATCAGACATTCTATTTCTTAAATGAGATGGAAGGTCATTTATAAACAGTAGAAACAAAAGTGGTCCCAAGACAAAATCTTGGGGCACTCCTATGTTCCCACCATACTGATTTGAATAAGAATTTTCAATTCTAACCACCATTGTTCTATCCTCTAGATAGCTGTTGAGCCAGTTTGAAAAAATTCCTCTAAAACCCAGACTATAGCATTCGTCAACTATAAACTGAATGGAGAGACTATCGAAAGCCTCGTCAAGTATGTGAAACTTGTCAAGGTATTTCATCATTCTACTGAATACTATATTCTCAATAACCTTGGAGAACACACTCAAAATTGAGATCGGTCTATAGTTGGCAATATCATGTGTATCATTCTAGGTATGTTGAATTTTCTAAACGAAATATTTGGAATGATAGATGGGATGAGGAAGAAAGATTTGTTGCAGCAAGTGAAAAGGAAATGGAGGAAAAGTAGATGGAAAACATAAAAAGTAATGACTAAAAGATGAAAGGTGAAACTGCAGGAGCTGTAGTTACCTTATTGTACGAAATAGTGTCGAAGACCTCTGTAATTTGGTCGGGGTACCAACATTCTGGATTATAGGGTGGGAGCTGATCTTCGCGTCTAGGTTCAAAACAGGATGCAGTTCTCTCACTAAGAATTGCTCCAACTGTGAAAAATTCGAATTAGGTTAAGTTTGGCAGATGTAATTTGTTTGCATTACCAGTCCAAAAGTTGGTTCAGCTGCATCCCCACCTTTGTATTCTATGTAGGAGGCGAAACCTTCGTTCAGCCACAGGTTGTCCCACCAGCTCATGGTCACTGAAATGATGACATGAAATGGTGCAACTATTATGTAGAGCACTGGGCTTTGTGCTCGTGAAAGCACTTGCAGCCCTTGTATGCTCCCAAGCACTATTTAAAACCAGTGCTTAGTGCTTAGTAATTGAAGCACTTCAACAGAAGGCTTAGTGCTCAGTAATCCCAAAGTGCTCCCGAGCACTTCTACGGATTACTAAGCACTAAGCTCTTTTCAAATCTTGTCGTAACACGAATATATGCGATCGATTGAAATCTAAGATCTACACTGCGCAAAAAAATGAACGCACATTATAGAAAATCTCTAATTTATTCTACAACTGAAGGTGTTCTCAATGATAATTATTTTTATCAGAATTATGCATGCATATGTTATCCACTGCCAACGTTTTTCTTCAATACAGATGTTTTTCCCAGCAGGAATAAAAAAAGATAATATTATCAGATTTTGAATGTATTGACTCCATTCTAAATTAATTGTTCTCGATCAATTCTAGTGATCAATAGCTTTTCTTTCTTTTGATTTTCTACACTCGATCGCTATGCAACAAGAAACACGCAATTTGACCCAAGAGGAATGTGCCCAAGCGGTAGTTTTGCGAGTAGAAGGGTGGACATACACAAGAATTGCAGAAAGGTTTGGAGTTTCCCATACAAGTGTGTCCAGAATGTTGCAGCGATTCAGGGAGTCAGGTATGAATGTCCGAAGACCAGGACAGGGTAGACCACGGGTAACAACTGCCATTCAAGAACGTTACTTGAGAGTTTCTTCGTTGAGACAATGGTTTGCAACCGCTCGCCTCCTTCCAAATCAGCTTGAGCAAACTCATGGGGTGCAAATTAGCACTCAGACAATAAGAAATCGCCTCAAAGAATATGATTTAAGGCCTCGTGTCGCGGCAAAAGCCCCAGCTCTTACCTCAGCCCATCGAAGGGCGCGTTTGGATTTTGCGAGAGAGCATATCCATTGGGAAGAGGCCGATTGGGAAAGAGTTCTCTAGTCTAGAGTCTAGATTCTGCCTCTACCATTGTGATCGACGTTCCCTTGTATACAGACGTCCACATGAAATACTACTGGTTTCGGGGGAGGATCGATTATGGTATGGGGTGGAATATCTTTGACTGCTTGCACAGACCTAGTGGTCGTTGATAATGGAGCTATGGATGCTGATAAGTATATAAGGAACATTCTTGAAGAGCATGTAGTACCATTTGCCCCATACATTGGTGAAAATTTCATTTTTATGGACGATAATGCCAGACCCCATCGTGCGAGCATCGTTCATGAGTACCTTGAAAAGGTTGAAGTCTCTCAAATGGAATGGCCAGCAAGAAGTCCAGATCTCACTCTGATTGAGCAGGTTTGGGACAACCTCAATAGAAGGCTGAGAAGTTCAGAAAATCATCCAGCTACTCTTAATGACTTAGGAACCCAACTCGGAGAAATCTAGGTAGGATTAGATCAGAACATTTTAAGATCACTCATTTTGAGTATGAACCGTCGTTGTCGAGCTGCAATTAACGTAAAGGGTGAAAATACCAAGTATTAAATCACTTATCAGCATTTCAGTATTTTGAAAATTGTTAATTTCTCTTCTTTCACATAAGATTCGGTGAAACCCTGAATTTTTCTTCCATTTAATGTGTCTTGTTTCGTTCAAAACCTTCCCGAGAGAATATAAAAAATAAGTTATAAAGTCAATGTAGAGTTAACTTTCATTAAAATTGAGATTTTCAGAATATGCGTTAATTTTTTGCGCAGTGTAGTTTAGACGTTCAGTCGAGTGATAAACATCGGAAGTTAGTGTGTGACGTTAGTGTGCAGTTGCAGAGATCTGGTATATTTATTGAATGCGCTTTCTAATTTCTGAAGGGTGGTTCACAATTAAGTCCCGTATTAGCAAAGCTCATAACTTTTGACAGGAGAGTAATAGAATGGTCAAACCTTTTGCATGACATTTCATTCATTCTCAAGTCTTCACGGAGGTAAGATTTGCATTTGCGAAATTGATGGAATAATTCAAATTTTCGACAAAATAATGGTTTTTTATATGTCGAAAAAAGTTTGCTGCAAGATACCATATTTGCAGATTCTAGAGAATGGACCATTGAAATAAATGGACTCAGATATTTGATTTGAACGCTCCTGAGAGGGAATAATCGACATTAAAGTTCCCATCAACTTTGTATGGGAAAAACTTTTTCTGAGGTTCTAACGTAATTAGAAGCTGTTGTTTCATAATCCATAATTTTTACTGGTTTGAACTCTCTTTCAGGCTATAACTTATATCATTTTTATTTACAATAATTTTTTTTTATTTACATGATCACTTTAGTTGAACTCATCACGAAATATTTTCAACTGATATCAATCAAACTGGAAATAATACCAAGATTATCTGTTGATTAGTATGAAAATGAGCATTTTTTCCATGTAAAACCTTTGGACAATTCGAAATCGATCATCTCCTATTAGAAGCGATGAAAGCATGTATCCATCCTCAAGAATCCGAAAAACTTGTTATCTAACTGTTGCTTTTTCTCGACATAAAGAAAAAACCACTTTCTTGTCGAAATTTAGATTCTTGAATGATGAAACTCATCTCAGGAAACTTTTGAGGATATAGGGGAAATTATGTGCACTCTAGGGGTCTCCTATCAAAAGTTATAACCCTATATATCTTTTCTGACTCGCCAATGATCTCACATCTTACAGCTTAGCTAAAAAGGTACAATTTTCATTCCGATTAAAATTTCCTCATATACAACACTTTCTTAATGAAGTGCGAATTACTTTCACTAAGTGCTTAGTGCTCGCGAATTGAGAGCCATTTTTTTCAGTGCTTAGTGCTCGAAGCACTAATTTTCAGTGCTTGGCACAGCTCTTATGTAGATGTAGGGTTTAAGTGGGTTTATTGCAATATGACCTTATAGTTATTTGAGGTATTAGTGTGTTATATTGAAAATATGTCACATGAGAAGATTTATACCATCTCAAGTGACTTAGGAAAGATAACATGCGAGTGTCATACAATGTTTTGTCCAACAAGTAGATGAAATCGTTGTTTTATGAAATAATATTCAATATGAGCTTCGTGATCAAATCGAAGCAACTTGCGTGTCAGTATCATATAAATGTCAGAATCTTGACTAGTTGCAGTAGTTTGTTTCTTTGTTTACAAAGGGCACGATACATTGTTTCTTCAGAAATAACAATATTTTTTAAATTGGAGGAACCAGCGCTCTGCACTGGTTACTGTCTGAGAAGGTCTTCGGCAACTCTTTTGGCCAATAATAGTAGAAGGATTATTAGAAGAGTCAGTGCATAACAAAATCAATACTGCCGAAAAATTACAAGGTTTTAATGCATATGCATTGGAGTGACTGGATTCAATGAATCAACGATTTTACTCGAAATTCGGATAAACCGTTAGCGTTTTCCTTAAATGTGAATACTATTTCAAATGTCAAGGTGAGTTATAATATATAACTCACTAGTGAGTGATTATTCACTTAAGTGTGTTATTTGATAGTTTGCCTGTCTAAAATGACATTAATAATGACAGTCATAAGTATTTTGTGTTTGTTAAAGGTCTATTATGACCCCCTGGATATGCTGTTGAAACTGATCATAACTTTCTTTCTTTTGATACAGTTCTGGATGGTCAAAAACAGGTCGTTTTCAGCAAAGAATTGAAGAATTGCAGCGAAATCAAATTAAAGAAACGATTAATCCTATGTGTATATCTTCTGGGCTTCTTATACCTATAAACGGTCTTCTCTTTTATCTCACTTTAATGTATATTCTAAAACAAGTTGCGAAAAACTCGCTCCTTCGTCGCATAAGTGTTGGAGTTGCCTTCTGCAACGAGTATTGGACGATATTTTCCCTATTTCAATTAAGTTTCGTGAAGTACTCTCGAAATTCAAATAAAAATTCAGATTAGTGACTTTTGTATTGTATCTTGGCAGTTGGTGTGACTTACGAAATTTGACAAACTACGGAATTTGAATTGAAAATTGAGAGGATCTAAAGTCAATACTGACAACCACAAGACGAAAAATATAACTGAAAACAAGGCTGTACTGAGTTTCATCACAGCACTACTTTTAGTACTCTAATGAATTCATTACGATACTGAAATAGAGAAACGAAACTTACCTAAATTGCCGAACCAGCTGTGCGCTAGCTCATGTGCAACCACAACCAACACTCTTTGCTTATTCTCTGAGGAATGATCCTTTGGGGTATATAAAAGTGCAGTTTCTCTGTATGTAACCAATCCCCAATGCTCCATAGCACCGGAGCTGAAGTCAGGAATGGCAATCATGTCTAGATACAGAAAAAGAAACAAAAAAAAAAAAAAAAATTAGTAGTAAAACTAACGAATTGTTTCAAACGGATTGATTCAATAATTCAAGGGTGTTAACGATTTGGCAACAGACTCGACATCATATTTCCACTAACAATACGTGAACATTTGTCTTCTACCTTATCTAGCAGCCTCTGCAGAGCTCTTGGTGAAAACTTATATTTTATGTGGTTATTTTAATAATTTAATGAGCATTCAAGTAGAAAATCCTCACAAATTTCAATGAATTTTCTATTTAAAATAGTGCCTGAAAGTTAAAATCTAATAGTTTCCTACCTAATTTGGGAAGAGGGTAGGGTATGTCGAAATACTTGATGTAGAACTCTATAGCCTTCTTTCCCACCATGCCAGCGTAAGTGGTCTTCTCCAGCTGTTGTGGCGTGGCGTATACCCTGAATGGTACGTTGGTACCATTGTTCTCGAAAAAGGTTTCGGTGTAGTTGAAGTCGCAAACGATAAAGCAGACGAGATATGTTGACATTTTTACAGTTTCTTTGAAGTGGACAAGTTTACCGTCATTCAAGTCTTCTTCACTTTCCTGCAATAGAAAAAAGGAAATGGAACTGTTTGGAGATTATTGTAAAGGATTTATCAGATTAATTGTGTTGTCTTCGCGATCTTCAAGACATTCTATTTCATTCAGAGAAAGCTGATGATGGGGTTGATCGAATATACTCCTCCACGAAGGTTAGAGAAACTCGGGAAGTTCGAGACTGTTTCAAAAGATTCTCTCTAGGGTTGCGGTACAAGACGTCTGATTGGAATTTCCTTCCTGGAAACTGTGATTGACATACACTGCGCAAAAAAATTAACGCACATTCTGAAAATCTCAATTTTAATGAAAGTTGACTCTACATTGACTTTATAACTTATTTTATATGTTTTCTCGGGAAGGTTTCGAACGAAACAAGACACATTAAATGTAAGAAAAATTCAGGATTTCTCCGAATCTTATGTGAAAGGAGAGAAATGAACAATTTTCAAAATACTGAAATGCTGATAAGTGATTTAATACTTGGTATTTGTACCCCTTGCGTCAATTACAGCTCGGCAACGACGGTTCATACTCAAAATAAGTGATCTTACAATGTTCTGATCTAATCCTTCCCAGATTTCTCCGAGTTGGATTCCTAAGTCATTAAGAGTAGCTGGATGATTTTCTGAACTTCTCAGCCTTCTATTGAGGTTGTCCCAAACCTGTTCAATCGGATTGAGATCTGGACTTCTTGTTGGCCATTCCATTCGAGAGACTTCAACCTCTTCAAGGTACTGAACGATGCGCGCACGATAGGGTCTGGCATTATCGTCCATAAAAATGAAATTTTCACCAATGTATGGGGCAAATGGCACTACATGCTCTTCAAGAATTTTCCTTATATACTTATCAGCATTCATAGCTCCATTATCAAAGACCACTAGGTCTGTGCGAGCAGTCAAAGATATTCCACCCCATACCATAATCGATCCTCCCCCGAAATCAGTAGTATTCAGGAAATTGCACTGAGCATATCTTTCATGTGGACATCTGTATACAGGGGAAGGTCGATCACAATGGTAGAGGCAGAATCTAGACTTATCTGTGAATAGAACTCTTTCCCAATCGGCTTCTTCCCAATGGATATGCTCTCTCACAAAATCCAAACGCGCCCTTCGATGGGCTGGGATAAGAGCTAGGCTTCTTACCGCGACACGAGGCCTTGAATCATATTCTCTGAGGCGATTCCTTATTGTCTGAATGCTAATTTCCACCCCATGAGTTTGCGCAAGCTTATTTTGAAGAAGGCGAGCGGTTGCAAACCGTTGTCTCAACGAAGAAACTCTCGAGTAACGTTCTTGAATGGCAGTTGTTACCCGTGGTCTACCCTGTCCTGGTCTTCGGACATTCATACCAGGGATGTTGCGGATATTCGCATCCGCATCCGCAAATGCGGAGCTTCCGCATAGATTTCTACTTCCGCATCCGCATCCGAATCCGCAAAAACCAATGCGGATTTTCATGCGGATGCGGATGTAATATAATTTGTGAGTTGTGCAGTGTCGCCATCTCAGGGCCAACAAAATATGTTAGTGTTTCGTTTAGAAAATGCTAAATATATACTTTTTCAATTTTGAAAGTGTCAGAAAGATGCTAGTTTTTCACTGTTACTTCTTTCTGTAGCTATTTCTGAAACCGAAACATCTGCATCCAAGAGGGTGGAATTTCCGACGCACCCCTCTATTCTGTTTATATTCATACTGGTTATTCTCTTTTCGAAACACTTTCCAAATACATATTTTATTATATCATCTGTTTTTTTTTCGGTAAATCCGAAATTCCAATCCGTCTCCTTTCTAACGACCGCCTGTGGTCCCAGTCCCAAGATTTCTTATCGCCCGTGATATTGAAATGTTATATTTTTGCGATACCCGTTGTTTCAGAAGCATTTGAAATGTTGAAGGAAAGTTCAGGGACCAAGCGTCTTTGAACATGAATTATGATTCGCGAATCGGGGGAAACATTCTTATCTGAATTGCGTATTTTTTGGTTGTTGCGGTTTTTTTTTGATTTGACAGAGATCTCCCCAAGAAAAAGAGCCAGATGTTCGTCCGATCAGTGAGAATTGTCTACGTTTGTTTACCTAAACAACCCGGGTTGTTGCAAGCTCATAAAACGTTTATAGGGGCTATAAAATTCGCCTTGTTTTTACGATTTTTGGGCATCTGTTGATGATAAAGATTAAAAAAAATTCATTTTTACTTTCGGAATATGGCATATTGGAAAACGTGAGAGTTGCGATAAGAAAAAAATGGGCGTGTGCTCTTCGCACGAGAATTTGAATAATGGGAACAAAGAAATTGGTGAAAAAGTTCCGATGCGTTTGTTATGGTGCAATACTCATTTATTGTAAATGAACCAGAACGTGTTTTTTGGCCTTGTGGATTACTTGTCGAATAGTAAATTTTTGTGAGATTTTGAATAATATTGTGACCCTTATGATACAGTTGATCATAGTGAGGAGTGTACGTGTACTCGAATTATTGTTTATTGGGAAATATTAAGGTAAATGCCATTATATTTCTCCGGTAGTACGTTTCATTGTTTACGATATTATCACCGATAGCACGAAGAATTTTGTCCACTCCACCAGGAAGTGTTACAAGCGAGCAATTATTCAGTAGCGCGGGTTTAATTTACGAACCTCTGCGTAACCGCCTTGAAGCAGAAAAGGCGGCAAAATTACTTTTGATAAAGTCTAATGCTCCAATTTTCAACTTCTCTTACTAATATAAAAATAAGTAAGTGAAGTTAAAAAAAAAACATGTAGGTAAATACAGTGGAACTTCCCTATAACGAATACGCTAAATCCGCAAAAAAATTTCGTTATACAGAAATTTCGTTATGCAGAAATTTTTTTTTATTGTGTCAAGTGTCAACAAAAGCAACGTTCACTTGCATTTTTTTTATTTGAATACATTATACATAATTTCTTCTTCTTCCACTTCCTTCTAGACATTTTCGCATTACTTTTTTCACTAACGATCAGAGAAAAACTGAAAACTGAACAATCTGAATAGCCTCCTGTTTCAGAAGGATCTCTCCGTCAGCCGTAATGGTTTAGTTTATGATCGGGATTTATTTCCTACGTCCGACAAAATTACGGAAAAAACCATCCCTAAGTATACTCTGGGAAAAACCTTCTTACCAATACGCATTTAGAGAGTGATTTTCTTGGAATAATTCGTTATAGAGAGAATTCACTTCGTTTTAGAGGGTGTTTTTAACAGGGTATTTGGATTCAAGGTGCAATGACAGATACGAAATTCGTTGTACAGAGAAATTCGTTGTAGAGACGTTCGCTGTAGGGAAGTTCCACTGTACTTACACTCGATATACTTAATACTAATTTACTTCAAAAATGTTAATAACTGCTTTGTCGTTATTTTAATTCTTTACTCGTATACTATTTTAAATAAGATCTTAAACATCCGCATCCGCATCGCATCCGCATCCGCGGATGTGAGTTTTCAAAAATCCGCATCCGCATCCGCATCCGCGGATGTGAAAAAATCGGCATCCGCAACATCCCTGATTCATACCTGTCTCCTGAATCGCTGCAATATTCTGGACACACTTGTATGGGAAACTCCAAACCTTTATGCAATTCTTGTGTATGTCCACTCTTCTTCTCGCAAAACTACCGCTTGGGCACATTCCTCTTGGGTCAAATTGCGTGTTTCGAGTTGCATATTGATCGAGTGTAGAAAATCAAACGAAAGAAAAACTAATCATCATTAGAATTGATCGAGAACAATTGATTTTAGAATGGAGCCAACACATTCAAAATCTGATAATAACATCTTTTCTTATTCCTGATGGGAAAAAAACATCTGTATTGAAGAAAAACATTGAAAGTGGATAACATATGCATGCATAATTCTGATAAAAATAATTATCACTGAGAACACCTTCAGTTGTAGAATAAATTTGAGATTTCCATAAGGTGCGTTACTTTTTTTGCGCAGTGTATAAGGAAACTGAATCAATTAGCTTCAAACCTCTTGGCAAAACCATTAGATATGATGCCAATAATATAAGATTTCGAAACACGTCATTTGGAACGGTCTCTGGTGACCGTCCTAGTGCAATGAGCTTCGTGAATCGTTTGGACAAAAAGTTATCCATATGATGGCTCTAAATCAGAATGGGGTACTTGCAGTGGGGTATATGGACTCAAATTAATAATCTCTAATTCCCTTGGAAGTGAAAATACTCTGTCAAACTGGCAAAGACACTAACTGTCTATCCATTCCCTCAAGGGTGTCTTCAGACAAAGAAATGTGTGGTATTCTCGCCGACCTACACCAGAAAGTTTATGAAGCTGCCACGAGCTGAACTCAGGGTCATGGTGGTGGCTCTGCTGACTGGATACAAACATCTTTTGTACCGCATGGGAAGCAGATGAAATTTGCAGGCTATATTATATGGGTCAGAAGAAAAAACATCAGATGAACACATGGTTTGGAAGTGTTCAGAGCTGGCTGAACTAGGAACAATTCACTTGGGAAAGTCATTCCTAGATCTCCATGAGGTATTAGTTAAGGCTTGTAAGGATGTCGTTGGATTTATCAACACCATTGACAAATTCCTTGGGATCTGAACGAACAGGTTGGGGGAAGAACCAAAGATCTTCAAGGTCGAAGGCAGACCCAAGCTTAAACGACCTCTGTTCAGAATAACAATAATAACTTTCGGTGGACATGAATCGGCAGCTGTTGAACGATCACAAATTTTCTGGATTTCTTTGCCTTCACTTGAGCAGTTTAATTTGTTATGGGTGTTAAGATTCACATTTTTTTTCGTATGCCTTACCTGTGGAAAGTTACTGAGAGCTATATAGTCTGGGTCGTTTGGCTTCCACAAATGGACAGTGAAGGTTGCTTTCATGCCTGGCTCGTCGAAACATGGGAAAGCTTCTCTTGCATAGGTGGGTTCGAATTTTGAGGTTGCGATCGTTCTGGAACAGAGGAAATTTTGTCAGTTTTGTACTAGAGTTGCGGAAAAAGTAATAATAATGCATTTACTCGAAACATAACTGCCAAAGGTCTGTACTTCGAAACAGTATTCTTTCTGATGATATAACGAACAAAACCTAAACAATAAAGGTACAGTTATACAGTTATTATTCTCGAAAAATAGAGAAATATTCCTGAATCAAAAAACGAATAAGGTTATCAGTTACTCAATTCGATATCATATCACTCAATCACACCCTGTGCTACCCTATTTTAAGAGTTTTTTTATAGCGTAAAGCTTTTCGGCATTCCTCTTTGAACGTCACCACATTATCGTTTTATTGGGGGCTCAACGGCTTATTTGACGTGTTGTTCTTCAGGCGGCTTGCGGCTTATCTGTTATTGCAGAAATGAGGAATGTTCACAGGCATGCAAAATCGATCGAAACTTCGTGACAGTATAACCTATATGTATATGAAATCTCTATTTCGTATTTCATTCGAAAAGACCTAGTAGTTCGGATTTTACAACCCGTGAATACTCAATTCCTCGCGGCGATGTGACGTCATACTACATTCGCAAATAGCACTCCGTGAGACGAAAGGCGCTTATATTGGACCCGGCTACGTACTGAACCTCGCAAGTCGTTGGATGTAAAGTGACGTCACACGGATCCATCGAACTCATGTTTATAACTCGATATCTCGGGCGCTATTTGAAGTATTCAAATAATTTTTGGACACAATATTTTCATTTTCTACGGAGAATAGGAATATGTAGAAATTGAAAAATGTGAACATTCCTCATTATGGTCAATTCTCCAATCAGGATATTTTTATGAAGAAGTCAAAATATTATGAAATCTTTCTATTTCCATTTCGATTCTATTAGTGAGAGAAATAAGAGTAACAAGTGTTCGAATACGAAACCACGTTGTGAAATTGTTTTCAATCTAAGAAAAAGTTTTCCATATTCTGACTTTCTTAGTGCCTTTGGTTTCAAAGTTTCAGTTTCATTGAAGGTTAGTTCTAGAATTGATTGCGTAGCTTATTTGTCCGTTAATAAACGTCTTTCGTATATTTTCATTTTCAATATTGAAAAAAAGAAAAGTTATTAAATGTGCAAATTAGAAACGGCAGTTTGAATATCTTATAATTTTTCAGATATTAGAAAAAATGTCAGAGCGAAAAGAAAATATTTGCAAATGAAAGAAAACTCCAGGGAGAAAAAAAAATTCGAAGCAAAAAAAGGTTTTTTGATATTTTAATAAGCCAATGCCTGAGTCACAAACAATTAGTCAGCACAGTGGCGTATCAGAGGGCCCCCGGCACTAAGGGGCCCCAATACTAACGAAAAGCTTCAAATGGAACCCCAATAACATCATTCTATTGGAATTGCCGATTTGCTATATTTTTCTGATGATAAAATGAACAAAACTCAAACAATTATCATTCCTGAAAAATAGAAAAATATTCCTAAATGGTATAAGAGGAACATATAAGATTTTCAATAATTCCATTCGAATCATCACATAATTACTCTCTTTGCTTCCCTGTTTTCAACAGTTTTCTAATGAGAAAAAGGAACAACACTTCGAACTTTCGGAGACTATGTCAATTGAGAAATCAAAATGAAATTGTCTGACGAAGTCTGATCTAGACTCCGGAACGTTACAAAGTTTTTGAAGAGGTTTTTGAGTTCGAAGTGTTATTTCTTTTTTCATTGTTAGGCAACAATTTTTGAAAGGATTTGGCCCCTAACAAAATAGTGGACTAGCCCATGATGATTTTTCGAAATAATTAATTGTCCCTAATTATGCTAAGTTTGTGCTGCTTTGAAACAAATTCTTGTCTATTCTTTTTGTTTTGCTAGCCCACCAAAATAGCATGAGCACGTCAGGATGAGAAAGGTAAATGAATGAATAAAAAATTTCCTAATGAGTTTCTTATTGGTTTCACTATGCGGACGGCGAGCACATTTTTAGTTCGAACTTTTTATGGTGGATCACTATTAATAAGCATCTTCGGGATGGTATGTTATCAACATCATAATTTCATGCACCATTTCCTCAACTTTACCTTTTCGTTGAATAACGGAAAAACGTTATTTTTTCAAGTCTTCTCGATTACATATTCTATTAGAAACTTCCTCGATTTCTCAACAATGTAATAATTCATTTAGCTTCAACAGCTCCTCAAGTTCGGGTTAATTAACCGAATGTAAGAAGATTGGAGAGAAAGTTCTACGGTTAAAAACAATAAAGCCTAATGCTGTTTTTTAAATGTTCGACTTTATATTGACAAACTGCTATTACATAAAACTATCATATTCAATGTTCCTCGGTAATACTTTCGTTGGAATATTGTGTATTTTACAACTTGATAAGTAATCTACCACCAATTACATGTCATTATTTTTTGTTGAGGTAATTGAAGTGGAAACATGAGTGTCACTGCAATTTTCACCATGTAGATTCCAAAAAAAATGGGTTTTTCGAAAACTACAGGTGCTTCTTACATTATATTCAAAATAATTAATTAACGATGGCGATTTCGATAATTTATGGATCTTTCTAAATAATTTTTTCGGTGCAAGTTCTTCATTTGATAAAATTATGAGGAAGCTGAGCCATTCTTTTAGTGTTTTGAATTCAGCTCCTTTGAGTTCTCCGCATCATCTGAAGTTCCACAGGGATCCATTCAAGGGCCTCGAAAATTTATTTTGTTCACGAACTTGTGTTTGGTCTGCCTGAGTGGAAGAATGTTTTTGTTTTTTTTTTTCACATAAAGTGAATGAACTTATAGATTGGTATGTATTGGGAGGATTCTACATTTACTGGAACTTTCGAGGGTTTTCACTTCAGTTTTCGAAAAAGACAATTAAATAAATAAAATAATGGATATGATTCTCCGTAAATTCTTCCCCAATTAGCCAGCCAATTTGCTCTTGATAAGTAGGGCAAGAATTCAAATAGAAGCATTTCTATTAATTGAACATTTTCGGTGAGGGTGAAAATATCCTTAAAAGTTCCAAAAAATTAAGCGAATGGCAAAAAATCTGAAAATACATTACATGTTTTTCAGGCACATTTTAATTTCTCAAGTCCATTTTGTAATATGTCCACAATCTTCAATATTTATCCGAGTTTTTGCTGCCATTTCGTTGTGCATAAAATTTTTGATTATGCTTTCGTCTTTGTTTTATTTATTCGAAAATATAAATTTGGATAGTGAACTTTGAAATAGGGAATTTCAATCATTTGAAGCTTGCTTTGAACTGAGGGAATTTTTTAACCATTTGAGATTATGTAAATAGAAAAATGGAGCAAATTTCTGAAAGTATACTTTCGAGAAATTCAATTCATTCAATATGTATTAAGTTATTGACTCATTATTGAGAAAGGGTCACACTTCAAATTTAAACTTAATGATATCGAATTTTCCGCCTCAAATTCACCACAGGGTGTTTAGAAATGGAGGGTATAAAACAAGGTTTTGTTTCTCCCTGTATAACGGATAAACTACAGGTATTTTTGCAAAGTAAATTTCAGGTTGATATTACAAGACCCAATACTATACCTGGTGAAAATTTCAACAACATCGCAGCACCACGAAAAAAAATACAGTGTGTTGAATTTGACAAAAATTTTTCCTGTCCGGAATTTATTGACGGGGAGTGTAGTTAGGACATAATTAGAACTCTGATTCAGATTCCTCAAAATAACCTGCATCTACACTAAAGCCTGTACAATCATTCGTGAAACATGCTGTATATAGCGTAACTTCGATTTTCACAATTTTTTTGAATGTAGTTCTTATTAATAATATCCATCTCAAGGATGGATAGCTTTTGCTGCTTGAGCCATAACACTTCCTGATTAATGAAGTGAATAACTTCTGGAATCATAAATCAGTGTTTCAGATGAACCTTCTTTTTGAAAAAAATATAGAATATAGAAAGTCAGAGTACATGTTTACGACTTAAATTCATAGCTTCACGTCCTCAGTTACTACAATTTATATTCTTGTCGTGATATACTCGTACTCGACAAGAACCTATTTATGGTTCATTCTGAACAATGATAAATAACAATTGACCTTCTTCAGCTCGACTAAAGCTTCAATTCATCCTCGATTTATTTTTTTTTATTCGCGATAACAACTTTCTCGGCCATTTGACGAAGTGCTCCAATGCAAGTATTGCTCTATAGAGTGTGTTGATGAATTACCTAATGAGATAAAAAGTCATAATGGTTAAAATACATCATGAGTAAAATTTTGATACAGTTTTGTTCATGACTATCTAGAACAGTAATCTCTGAGACGATTTTACTAAAGCCACTTCTAGATCAACGAAATTGCAGTTGTTTGAAAACATTTCGATCTAGGTTAGATAAAATTATCAAATTCTTCACCCAAGAAAAAGTAATTGTACTAGCAAGTTCCGTAAAGCAGCTACCTAAACTAGAAATTCATATAGATGAATTTCATTAGTAAAATGAAATTTGACGTTGACATTATTACAGTAAGCTTCAAGTATAGTTTTAATAACAATATTAGAATTGGTTTATTCGACGTGGCTCGTTTTTGAATTTTGAACTCGTGTTAGAATATCAATGCCGTCTGCACTTGTGTCAGAAATAACTATTCTGCCTTTGTCTTTTGTATTTTAGATTTTTAATTTCGGGTAAATTGGTGAAGACTCTTTTTTTTTTCTGTCTTTATAAGAATAACATGAAGATGCCCTACAAGATCATGTAGATGTCCTTCAAGACCGTTTGTTATTAAATATAATGCTCCACAAGAGTTGGGGATATCGTATTGAATCGTTTTGAAAAGTATGTAATTTTCGAGATAATCACTGTAAAATCATTTAAAACTCAATAACAACTTGAATTGATCCAATAAAAATCAGTATGAGACATTTCGTCAATCTGGCCGCCTTTTTTACCGAAGTTTGGTTCTTTGCATATATGCTTCATGAATGTTCTTATTTTGAAATGGAGTCAGTTTATCAACGCCTTCGATTTGAAAAGAGGTTTCTGAAAATGCCAAGATGTAAACTTACAAACGCTGAGGCTAATAGGGCTATCGGAATGCTACAGGGTGGCCAAGTCGGCCAAGTCGGCCAAAGTGTGATATCTCGACTTTGAAATAAGTTCCGTGTTGGAAAGACCAGGGATTGGTGGGCAACAAAAAACAACACCTGCTCAGGATCGTTTAATCACAGTTTCGGCGAGAAGAAAGCCTACATGTACGAGTAGAATGCTACGAAAAACTCTTCAAAATGCAAATGGGATCCAAGTTTCCATTGAAACCATCAGACGACGTTTGAGAGAGGTGAATCTAGGTTCTAGACGTCCATTAAGAAGAGTTCCATTAACACGTGACCAAGACTGGAATGGGCAAAGCAACATATCAATTGGAACGATCAATGGCGTAGTGTCGTTTTCATTGATGAATCCAGATATGAACGATTTTCAGATTCTCGAAGAATCGTCGCTATGTCCAAGAAGTCCATCCATTCTGAGGGGGTAGTGGTATGGGCCGGGATATGTTTCAACGGGCGCACAGATCTACGCATTTGTCCTGGGAATATGACCGCATCACACTATAGGGTGCATGTCATTGACAATGTTTTACCGAATTTTCACGCTGCTCTTGGTGAAACTTTTCAATTTCTAGACGATTACGCTAGACCGCAACGTGTAGTCATAGTTGAGAATGCGCGCGAGGAGCTTGGTATTCCACATTTACCAATACCTCCGTACTCACCAGATTTGAATTGCATGGATCATGCATGGGATATGCTCCAATGAAGATTAGATAATCATCAACCTACCCCAGAATCCTTAATGGCCAGTTGCACCGTTCAGCTAAACGATGATTAAAATTTTAAACGATGTTTATTTTGCGATACCTCTTGCACCGTCTGCTAAACGTCGTTTTATGTGGACTAATCGTCAATTAAACTAAACAGCCAAATTTCGTCGTTTACCCACCCGATTAAGGTTAAACAGAGATCCGCGCAAACTCAACGTATTTATATTTATAAATATTTCTAACGATAACCTAACAGTGTTTTGTGTATTTTTTTTGAGTTCTTGTGTTTAAGCTAGTCTCCATAAAATATGGTTTCTGATGACGAACTATTAATTGATGATGATCTTGAAATTGTTGAAATCATTAAATTCGGGTTTCCACTAAAAGTCTACCAGAGGATACAACACTTCAACCAGATGGATAATTATAATTTCTTCAGACGTTTTCGCCTCACTAAAGATACTGTTCTGTATTTACTGGAATTGATAGAACATGAATTGGAATTCTATAACAACTTGTATGTAGATTATTATTTAATATATTTGTATATATTTGTATTTTATGATTTCCTTGTGTTGCACAAACCTCAGCTAGGTATCTTTTTGTTTCAATATATATTGTATTAATTGTGTTATTTTAGCTCCCTGAATCACAAGAATATAAGATATATGTATATTTGTATTAAATATTGTATATGTACATTTTCTAGGAACATCTTTAATGTTGATTCTTGTACGTAAAAAAAATTATAACACTACACACTACTCAGTCACTTAACTTCAGAAAAATCGTGGAGTGAATGCAGAGACAACTCTCAATTTCTCAGTGAAAGTAAACATATAAAACTTGTAACCATGGCAACCGAATACTGAAACTGACAGAAATTCTTGATACCGTAGAAATTTTGCAATGTTGCCAAATATATCTCCTGATTAACTAAACGCCGCTCATTCGTAAACGGTGCAACCAGAGAGAATTATAAACACTGATTAGTAGTAAACGTTGATTAGTTAAACAATGATTATTCTGTGAACGGTGCAACTGGCCATAAATGATCTGAGAGAGCTTCTGCCCCGTTTATGGAACCAAATTCCTAAAGAAATGTTCAACAACCTCGTGTGTAGTATGCAAAGATGTCAAGCTGTTATTGATGCTCGTGGAGGCCATACATTGTATTGATAGTCGTAAAATGCTTGAATTCTCTGAGAATAAAATTTCGTTATTTGACTCGATTTTTCTTAACCACCCTGTATACGCTGCAGACCTACAGGCTGAAATTAATTTTATTTTCTGCAACTTGAAATCGTGTTAATATGAATTTTCATCACCAAATCTCATTCAAACTATATTTTTTTGCAATTTAAGTCAATATCCCTAACTCATGTGGAGTAGTTCATTTTCAGTTTATTTTTTTCTAAAACACGGGAAGGCAGAGTTTTTTCTACTGAGGTATTTCCTGTAATTCTTGCATCATACGCAAAATTGTATGTTTACCTGTCGCACTAACTACTTTTTGTTTAAATAGAATAAAACTATTGTTTTATATTCATCTTAAGCTGTATTTTTCTTGAATCTGTCAGGTACGAGGTTGTTCAAAGAGATACCTCCGAGTGTTGACGTAGATTCAAATGTAGAGGTTCCACCAAGCAATCAAGATTAGGTGATTATTTTTTCTGACTGAAAACCTTCTGGCTTCACTGAATGAATAATTGAATACAATGATAATAATTAAAGGATTTTTATTATTAGTAGTACTGATAGCTTCTGAACAATTGTTCACTTCAATCTTCTTCATTTTCGTCCTTCAGTTGGCAGCTAGGAACTGATCAAATTATCCGTGGTCACTGGTAATCTCGCTGGTAATTTCCATTCAATGCTAAAACGTGTTCCGACTGAGGTGCTCGGAACCTTGATTCTCCATAATGTTGAGAATTATTGATATGTTTTGTCATTACGTTGTTATAAAACGAATAATTGCTTTGATGATTTGCGAGAAGTTTTGGAGGTTCATTCACTAATATTATCACAAGATCATGAATTATTTGAGGACATATATTCGAAGTCACGAATATTCGGAAATTCAATATTTTCTTAGAATACTCGAGAGAACTTTAGGAAAAAAATTATAGCTCTCACAAAAATATCGTGATTTCACATTTCTGATAATTTCATTTCAGGGTCATTTCTGACCACTCATGCCATAGGATTTCTTTCTCACTCAGTATATTATATACATGGTGTTTTCAAAGGTGAGGCTTTTTTGACTATCAAGCAGAACTCAACAAAATTAGTTATTCTACCAAAAATCCTTTATATAAGATATGCACTGTTGCTGATTCATTTTAAACCAAAATTACCCGAAAATCTGGGAAATTACAAGCCCACATCTGACTTGAACGTGTTGATGATACATCTGTATCGATTAAATCATCGATCAGCTGATGCGATGTCATTGTATTGAAATTTTTGTGTTTTTCCGAATTTTTGAAAAATGCAGAGTGACTTGTTGAAATGATTTTAATTGATGGTGTGGTGAATATAGTGCGGAAGAACTAAGGCAACTCATTGAAAATGCTTTTGCATCAAACGAAAGGCGATCATTTCCAACAATTTCTGTTAACAATTTGGATCAATTCCATCGGTAAATGTGTGAATTCTTTATTTTTTTTATTACACTACCATTTCAATCACTATTTTTACTATCCTTACTTAAAACTTCCTCTCACGGAAAATTGCCTAACTAATATAGTTGAAAGATAATAATTAATATTTGCTGAAAATCCTAGTGCTTTGAACTGGGAGACTATTGCACCAAATTACTTTGCACTTTACACTATTCACTTTTCAAATGAATTTCGTTTCACGAAAAACATTCAAAATTGAAAGGTACAAATTGAAAAGTTGTAAAGTAGTTTTGCAACATTTCACTTCACAATTTTCAAATGAATTAAATTGGGAGTAAAGTATTGAAAAGTTGCAAAGTAGTTTGGTGCAGTAGTTTGGTACTTTATTTTGCGGTAAACATTCCCATATCGCGCTGACTCATAACAGGTAATTATTATATAATGAAAAATGTTAATAACTTTGGAAAATTTGCATATGAATTCCTAATTTTCTAGCTTCTATTTGGAGACATACCAATGTTTCACCTTCATTTGACACCGCAATTGAAACAGTCAATATCAAAGTCAGATATGACAAAAACCACAACACTATTTTTTTTCAAATAAGAACTTAATTTTTATTGGTCAGGTGAGATGAACGTGGAAAAAATGGATGAATTTAATACGTACTACTTCTTTGAAATCTCGTTTGAAATGCTCATTTCCCGAGATATTGAGTATATCAATTTGAAAAAAAATGGTTTCGTTATGTAGATGATACTTTAGGTGGTTATCACTTGAAAAAAATTATATTTTGGTTTGTATTTCATTATTCAGATAATGTACATACTCATGAACCTTTCACAAGAAAACGAATGGCCGATAATATTGATGGAAGAATATACTTTAAACGTTCACCACGAGCCTCCACTGTTTCTTTTTCATGTTAAAATGAAACTTGTAATCTCCTAGGAAACATCTCAACGTTGATATGAAAATTGATGGTTATCTAACCAGTGAACGCTATTGTTTTCGGAAACGTATGATTATTGTTGCAATCGAATAATCGATTGTAGATACTTTATACTGCTCATCCACTTTCTCCAATCTTCAGCGATTCCCATTTCATCTCATTCCAATTTTAAACGTCGTAAATTCCTGAATTTCGATATTCCAAAGATGATCGGCTCTAGAAATGCCAATTGAATAACTATACGATTCTTCCGCTAATTATAGTAGAAAATACGATCTAGAAGAAAAAAGAAGTGGAAAAACTTCACAGGTTAGTTCATTGGCCTTTGAAAATGGTGAAAAGTACAAAAAAAAAATAATATTTAAATAAATATGACCAGAATGTGAAGAAAAACAAATTAAGGGCGATCAGAGGTGGGAAAAGTAATGGGGGTAAACTTTTAAGGGTGATAAGGGTTTATCCCGATTTCCGACAAAAGTACAAGTTTAAGGGCAATGTTGCAAGTAATAAAAAGATCTACCACTTTTATATCACATTTTTTCACACCACCTCAATATTTATATGAAAATTTCGAATAATTTTGGTTCTTTATTTTTAACTTTTTAGGTATGAACCAACCTTTTTATGTCCTTAACACACTGTAATTTTTAAGATCTGAAATATTCATTTTGTCACCTCATTCTGGCCTAATATCGTAAAGAGCCTAATTTCAATCGAAAAATCCCACGTCAAAATATCTGCCTTTTTTATAACATCAGAAGAAAGAGGTTTCAGCAAATGTAAAGATCACTGACTTTTTTGAAGAAGCAGATATTTTGACGTAAGATTTTTCGATTGAAAATGAGGCTGTTTTTGCGATGTTAACTTGAAATGAGGTGACGAAATACATACTCTGATTTAAAAAAAATACAGTCTGTTGAAGACATAAAAAATTAGTTTTCATTAAATTCTGTGATAAAAATGTCTCGAAAAATGTTTTTTGTAAAAGATAAAAATAAAAAACCGAAAACTAGGTAATTGAATTTTTCACATAATTTTCGAGGTTACAAAATACAAAAGTTGTAGGTACATATGACATGCATTTTTGCCTTCAATCGAGATGAACTAATTTTTGAGTTTTTCCAGAGAAAACCGTCCAAATTAAAAAAAACCAAAGAATTTTTTCCACACAGCGAAGTCTATAAAGTGAATTCTGCAATCCGCTATTATCTAGGAAGCATTGCAACTTTATTGTGATTAGAAATTCGGCGGTTATCTAGCTTATTGTTTTCACAAACATATAATTATTATTGTTGGAATTGAATAATCGATTGTTATTTTACCCATCTGCTTTCTCTTCAGCGAATTCCGTTTCAACAATTACCATTATTCAGTTTTTATTGATATTCAATGGCATTATTGGAAAGGCATTTGGAAGTTTCATATACTGGTATAAAAAAGGAAAGGGTCTAGAAATGTGAAATGTGCTAATTTATATTCTATTATTGCACTCTTATTGCACTCTTATTGCGGGAAATAAACTCGAAAATTCAGACAAAAATGAATAGGAAATATCATTCCTAGAAATCTCCAGGGGTGTACCACAGGGCTCAATATAGGAAACTACACTTTTTTCATTCATATTACACAATTCGCTTAATACATACTTTTTACTTGGAACCTCGCTTGGAACACTATTTTGCAAATGATAGCCAGTTTTATTTATCAACGACGATATGGTTGTATCAATTTTTCCGAGTAAAAACCAAAGTAAAAACAAGTTGTGTTTGATTTTTCCTTTTGAAATGAAATTGAATAGAGGGTCTCAATTTAGAAACATTTTGGAGAGATATGAAAGAAAACTTAAGAAACAATAGTGAAATATTTGTTGAATTATTTTATTATCTTATGAAGAAGAGTTTGAAACATTCAGATCAAGTATAAACCATATCCTGCGAACAAAATTTCCCCCGTTCAGAGGTTTTTTCATTTTACCAAATAATACTTGGAAAATTAACGTTTTTATGTATTCAGTCAGAATACGTATTTGAAGAATTTCAACAAAGTTATATATGTGTAAAAGATTGAGAAAGAATTTTATCTAATTTGCTTTCAGAATTTGCCAATATTCTTCACGGTGGGTTGTTTAAACTGTTTTCTCTAAACACTCGCTTTTTTCGAAATATCTCGAGTAATGTGCAACAATTAATCCAATACCTGATGCTAACATATCAGGGAGTCAGTGTCGAAATAATACAGGACTGAGCAAAGGTATCCCAGAATCAAAAGCTAAGTTGCACGGCTTGTGTTGAAGATGGTGCGATGTGGCATTTACATTTAAATTTCTGAACTTGACCTTGAATAAAATTCAATTATTCAAGAAAAGGTAGACCAACAAAAATCTGACTGCAATCCTGAAGACAATGTGGAAACGAAGACTTTTTGAACACACGGTATATAATCGAGGTTGTAACTATCTAATATTAATATTTTGCATTCTTACAACGATATAGCAGAACATCGTACACTGCGCAAAAAAATTAACGCACATTATGGAAATCTCAAATTTATTCTAAATCTGGAGGTGTTCTCAATGATGATTATTTTTATCAGAATTATGTATGCATATGTTATCCATTTTCAACGTTTTTCTTCAATACAGATGTTTTTTCCCAGCAGGAATAAAAAAAGATGATATTATCAGATTTTGAATGTATTGGCTCCATTCTAAAATCAGTTATTCTCGATCAATTCTAATGATCAATAGTTTTTCTTTCGTTTGATTTTCTACACTCGATCGCTATGCAACGCGAACCACGCAATTTGACCCAAGAGGAATGTGCCCAAGCGGTAGTTTTCCGAGAAGAAGGGTGGACATACACAAGAATTGCAGAAAGGTTTGGAGTTTCCCATACAAGTGTGTCCAGAATGTTGCAGCGTTTCAGGCAGACAGGTATGAATGTCCGAAGACCAGGACAGGGTAGACCACGGGTAATAACTGCCATTCAAGAACGTTACTTGAGAGTTTCTTCGTTGAGACAACGGTTTGCAACCGCTCGCCTCCTTCAAAATCAGCTTGAGCAAACTCATGGGGTGCAAATATTAGCACTCAGACAATAAGAAATCGCCTCAGAGAATTTGATTTAAGGCCAGCTGTTACCCCAGCCCATCGAAGGGCGCGTTTGGATTTTGCGAGAGAGCATATCCATTAGGAAGAGGCCTATTGGGAAAGAGTTATCTTCACAGATGAGTCTAGATTCTGCCTCTACCATTGTGATCGACGTTTCCTTGTGAACAGACGTCCACATGAAAGATATGCTCAGTGCAGTTTCCTGAATACTACTGGTTTCAGGGGAGGATCGATTACGGTATGGGGTGGAATATCTTTGACTGCTCGCACAGACCTAGTGGTCGTTGATAATGGAGCTATGAATGTTGATAAGTATATAAGGAACATTCTTGAAGAGCATTTAGTGATATTTGCCCCATACATTGTTGAAAATTTCATTTTTATGGACGATAATGCTATACCACATCGTGCGCGCATCGTTCAGGAGTACCTTGAAGAGGTTGAAGTCTCTCGAATGGAATGGCCAGCAAGAAGTCCAAATCTCAATCCGATTGAGCAGGTTTGGGAGAACCTCAATAGAAGGCTGAGAAGTTCAGAAAATCATCCAGCTACTCTTAATGACTTAGGAATCCCACTCGGAGAAATCTGGGAATGATTAGATCAGAATATTTTAAGATCACTCATTTTGAGTATGAAACCTCGTTGCCGAGCTGTAATTAACGCAAGGGGTGGAAATACCAAGTGTCAAATCAATTATCAGCATTTCAATATTTTGAAAATTGTTCATTTCTTTTCTTTCACATAAGATTCGGTGGAAACCTGAATTTTTCTCCCATTTAATGTATCTTGTTTCGTTCAAAACCTTCCCCAGAGAACATAAAAAAATAAATTATAAAGTCAATGTAGAGTTAATTTCTATTAAAATTGAGATTTTCAGAATGTGCGTTAATTTTTTTGTGCAGTGTATATCAATATATCATGGAAAAAAAATATAAGAAGAAGAAAATGCTCTTGATAGATCTTTCCTTCCTTTAAGTCTGATGCTCGAAGTGCACCTAATATCGTCGAAAAATAGGACAAGGTATGAAAGAGTAAAATGCAGCAAAAATTAGGGGTAGTATTTCAATAAAATGATAACTTTGTGAAAATAAACGGTTAATATAAAACAAAATTGACCTTATGAGCGATTGATTTTAGCAAAAATCAGTAGTAGTCCAAACGTTACTCGAGTTAGAGGTTTACACTCCTTCGAATCACGGGTGTAGCACTAGAATGCGAAAAGATCCTCTTCATCAAAACCCTTAAAGATTCCCCTCAAACACAACAAGATAACACGAAAGATGATTTGTTGCCTGTCGTATCTCAACACTAATTTACAATATTTCTACTGTAGACTACTGAAATACAGCTTTTAAGCTCATCATTTCGAGCCGAAAGATTATCGGTCCATGAACAGACCCCTGCAGAGCCGAAGAGCAATATTTACCTGGTCTCATTGTCGTCTGTCTTGTAAGTACTCTGGTATAATCCCGTAAGTTTATTCCTCATGGTACCGGTATAGTTCAAACTGAGATAATACAACCCGGGAACAATTATCTGGGTAAGGTTCAACACAATCACCTCATCGTCAGGCCAAGTCTTAACACTATTAACTCCGATCACTGTTCTGTTGGAATCCTCGATAATTTTAGCAGAACGAACAGTGAGATTCTTGCTGTGCAAGACGAGCACTTGGCTGTCCACGAAAGTTCTAAAAGTGATGTTGGCAACACCTGCGAAACCACCATCTTCAAGATCAGGCAAAAGGGTGAGATCGTAGTGGATAGGTCTGGTTTCTTCCGCTAATCTCGGGTACCGGTAGGTCCTCTGGTTTCTCAAAGGAGCGCTCCTTGGGTGCATCAGGAAGAAGTTGACCAAGAGAACCAAAGTCACGAGGAAGATGACACAGAGGATGGTTTGGAGAACACAGCAACCGCAAAGGCATGGCAGACAGCAGCCGCAACTCTTCTTGTGCCCGTGGGGCTTCTCTTCGGACGCTATCATCTTCAGGCGGTCTAGATGGACATAGCAGTCTCCGCGGTACTTTCTAACGGTACTGGACGATGTAGGCCAGTCGAGATATTGACGGGTACTGTGTTCAATTGGTGATATGTCTTCGGAATCGAACCGTCCCAGTTATGGTAGGGATATTGCACACCGTTTGACCGAACGTAATGTGTGTTTACTATTTTATAATATGCAAGTGCTGAGTTATCACGAGCGGAAGGCATTGGCGTAGCTTTGTGCCGGGAGTACACAAGCTAAATGCCATTTTAGAAAATGGTTAATTTTTTCTAAAACAAAGAGGCGGCAGCATGTTTTCTGCTGAAGACGTCATCCCTAATTTTATAAAAAAAAGAAAGTTATTTTTGTATTAGTTCCGTGAAATTAGTGCATTTGAAAGGCACATCATGGCGAATTATATCATGAAAACACGAATTTTATTCAACAAATATGAACAATATTTTTCATACAATGTTAATTTAAGAAATATGAAATTGTCCATCTTCTTTCACACAAATTAAAAGATCTGCTGAAATTTTGGAATCAACTCTTCAATATCTATCGTTTCTGATTGGAAGCAACATGAAATTTATGTTGGAGTTAATTGTTCAACTTTACTATCAATCATCAATGATTATTCCAATAAATGAATAGTATATTCTAAAACAAGTTGCAGAATGAGCTCCTACATATTCCAACACGAATGCGACAAAGGAGCGAGTTTTCGAAAGCATGAGTGTTGGAATTGCCCTCTGCCACGAGTTTTAGATGATATTTTCTCTATTTCAGTCAAGTTTCATGAAGGACTCCCGAAATTCATATAAAAATTCAGATTACATTTTTCGTTTTGTGATTGTCAATACTGACCTCCGATCCTATCAATTCTCAAATCAAATCAATTCAAATTCCGTAATCTGTCAAATCTTGTAAGTGACACCAACTGCCAAGATACAATACAAGTTACTAATCTGAATTTTCATTTGAAAATCGAGAGTATTTCACGAAACTTGACTGAAAATATCGTCAAATACTCGTGGCTGAAGGCAATTCCAACACTCATGCTTTCAAAAGCACATACTTGTTGGATTATGAGCCCATTCTGCAACTTGTTTTAGAATTTACTATTCATAATACAAGCGAAGAAGGTACTGAGGTAATATGCTCCCACAAGTTCAAAATTCGAAAACGTGGCCAATTTTCTCAATGAACAAGTGCTAGAATAAGTCTTCTGTGCGATTTTTATACGTTATTTTCTACAATTCATTGAATTTAATGGAATATTTCTATCAATATCGTTTAGTGAGTTGGAAAATATTGATTTGAACTAGAAGACTTCAATCGTTTTCAGATAAATTTCGTAAATAAAACAATTATAGTACATCTTCGAAATAGTCAGAATGTATCTTCAGAAAAAATTAAGATATCGTGAAACGGTGTTCACTTATGGTATTTCCACGAAAGTCGAGCCCAGAACTCTTTCCAAAGAAGATGATACGGGAACGCAAGAATGGTGAACTGAGAAAGACCCTTATGAGAAAATTACCTGATGAATTAAAATAAGAGAAGAAAAAATTAAGACCGTAGAAAAAAAAAGGAGAAACTAAAGAAAGAAGATAAAAATTACCAAAGAAAAAAGAGAAGGGACTTCAGAATACTCAAATGTGTACGAAACAGGAATTCCGAGAAGAAAGGCGTATGGAAGAGATTCAGGTCCTCATTCAAGACCAAAGATGAAGAAGTCGAAACGTCGACTTTGTTTTGAAGAGTTCTTTCCACTTAGTCCTAAACTTGTTAATCTACCCCTGAATTCAGCTTAACAATCCTGAATGTTTCTGGTGCACTATTGTGCCATATAGAAAAATGTATTCCATAATTTTCATGTTTTTTTTATTACTCCCCACTTCATCCCGCTGATATTAAATATTAGTTGTCAGAAATAATGAGCACATTTGAAAATAAACACTTCGGTTTCCATCATTCCAGCGCTAAACCTTTTCTTTCTGTGACAAACGAATATACCTACACCCATGCTTAGTTGACAGTCTATTAATTATGCGGTTATAACTCTAATGGCAATTTCGAAATTACGAAACAAGTGGTGTTAGTATGCCTCCAGAACAATTTTCTTGCTAATTTCTACCTACACCAACTCCAGTACATGATAATTTGAAGGCGAAATTGCACTAAAACAGTTGAACGATATGTTGACACTGATACCGTGTTAAATTATTCAACGCTCTCGTAGAATTCCGATTCATTTGATCATTGATATCTATTTCTCAACTTGAAATTCTTCGATGGATTACCAAGGTTGCAACCGAAGCTTTGCAAATTTCACAAGAAAGTTTATATTTACGTCCAAGCGTTTTTATGAAGAAATCCTTAGAAACTCGAGAATTCTTTGGACTTCATTTATCTCGGGAATTGTAGGTTTTCTGAAACAATTGTGGAGACAAAAATTGTTGGAGACAGCATGATCTGAAATTTTTCGCATTGGGGCCAGTAGTTGCAAGTTGTTGCGAGTTGTTGCAAGTACAAAAAGTAGATGGTGCTGAAGGTCAGCACCATCCACAATGTAAATCGAAAACATAAATCGAAATATGGCAAATTTTCACACTTTTCAAAAAAAACATATTTTTTTCACTATAAAACGTTAAAATACACATGAAACTACGTATTTTAGAACTAAATGTCATAGAATAAGAGTTGTAGACCATCATATTGTGATGGGGAAATTGATGGAGTTTTTTTTTCATTTTTTTCATTTCTTTCAAATTTTCTGACATTTCTGTCATAAATATTTATAAACCTCCGAACATTATTTGGCCAAGAAATCTTAATGTTGATGTTTTTTGAAGTAGCAAATGCATTTCCAAAATGCATTCAATTTATTCTGAATAATCGGTTCCTTTTCTGCTTTTGTCTTTTTTCATTTCAGATTAAGAATTACGATTTTGTGAATGAAAGACTCCATGAGTGTGTTTGATAACAAATAGAAGAGAGAAGTAAAGACACACTTAATAAAATAATTATATTCTCTGACGATCGATTTCGGCTCTAGGCCATCATCAGGTCAGCTGAAAATAGTAGTCAAGTTATAAAATATGATGACAAAAACAGGTACAAATTAAAATTTCTTTTACATAATAATCTTTAGAATAACAATAAAAGTGAACAAGCGTGACAGACTTTGTTATTATTCACTCACCGTCAAAGGAATATGTACCCTCAACTTTCATGAATTTTAGTTTTCTTTTTAAAGTTTCAGTATTCAAGTTTTGTTACGATGTTACGAATTTGGTCGTATTTATTTTTGGGTGGTCAGTGTCGATATTTATCAATCGAGTTATCTGTCTTGCGTGGAAATATTTGCGTCAGCTGTCAGTCATCTTAGGAACAATTTACACGAGTACAGGGGTCATCGGAAAGTTGAAACTATGTTGTTAGGGGGCGAATCGACTTGAACAGATTAGGCGTCGGGAAATCTTTTATATCGTTAAGGAGATAGTCATTGTTCTTGTTCTTCAAAATTTCAAATTGTTCTAATAATGTCAGCTTATAAAAATCATTATTTTGATGAAGTAGAGTTAGATTGGCAAGTGAGGTGGAATGTTTACTGTCAATCAAATGATTTCCCATGGCAGAAGTGGGCCTATTTTTAATATGTTCGTTAAATCTGATTTTTGCTGCTCTGGTCGTCATCCCGATATAGAAGGCAGGACAGTTCTCGCAGGTAATCTTATATATTATTTTAAGTAATTAAATGTATTGTGGTACGAGATGTTCAAAAACTTGTTAACCAAAACCTCATTTAATCTTGCCTCCGTGCCTCCAACTGAAGCAGCACCTCGACAACACTCGCTAACGACGTATGTAATATGTGATATATTATTCTTAGCAATGAGTTGTATTGATGGTTTTTAGTATATGAGTCCCACATTTGTTATTATAATTGATTTACCCTGAGTTGCAGGAACGTCCATTAAATTTAATGCTGCCTCAATTCTCCATTAAACGGAGTATCCATGGCTACCGTCTATGGATATTCCGTTTAAGGGAGAATTAAGGCGGCATTAAATTTTAATGGACGTTCCTGCAACTCAGTGTTAGTTGATTTTCAACGTCCTTAGGAATTTCAGTTGTCCTTCACCAAGACACTAAAAACATGAGGGAAAAATATGTTGGTTTTCGAAACAGAGAATAACTTTAGTGCAAGCCTTCGCCAGGCTTTGGTAAAAAAAATTTGGTGCACATAGGGGCTGGAGCAGTCAAAGGTCAGTGTACTCCTCAACAATAACCACACACTCATGGGACTGCTGAGCAACTTCAACAGCACTAGCTACGATTAAATGATCAGCATCCTCAACAGGATGATATACTGTGCGATTTTACATTGTGGATGGGAGGGGGCGAGTTACGTATTTATCACAATTTGATGGTCTACAACTTTCTTGTTTTAACGCTCGTAGTTCCAAAGATATTATATGTTTCATAATGAAAAAATTTGTTTTTTTGAAAAGTGAAAAAATTTGCTATATTTCGATGTATGATTTCTATAAAACTTCTTGTTCAAAATATAATATTGTAATACATTTAAGATGCAGAATTTAATGAGGAACACTTTCGAATACAACAATGTTTTCGATGTGCTTAGTTTAGGAGGTATTCGAGAAAAACCTAAAATAGTCCGAAAATGTCGAGGTTTTTCGAACGTCACGACATACTTCTCCACTGGGAAATTGGGGCAAAACTCAAACTTCTCTTATTATAGGCCTAAATAATTGATTAAAACAGTTTCCAGAACTCCACCAATTATTTCCAGGCAAAAGTCTAATTTGCTTGGTCTAAAGCCAACTCCTTAATTTTTCTTTTATAACTGTCAGGTTCCGTCATTAGAATTTTCTCGTTATTCCAATCCAACAAGTGATCGCCGGTATTTGAACACACAGGATCTGCAATCTGCGATATACCGACGGCTATTCTTATGTTATTTTTACGTTCACGCTTTTATATTTCTAATGGTCTTGATATTTCTTCTGTATAAATTTTTCCACAAATACGTGGGATTTGTCCCCTGACAGATTAGTGGACAAATCTTATGCAGATATCTTTCTTCTATTCTAAAAAAAAAATCAAATTGATTTTCATTTCAGAGATTGGGAAAAAAACCCTAAAACAACCTCCAAAAAAATTCAAAGACCTCCCATAAAATGGACATATCTGAAACCTATATGTTGAATTCAGAAAATTTTCCTCAAAGAATAAGAGCTTCCATTCCAGAATGAACTGCTCTACTAAAGTTAGAGATTTCGAATTCAATCGTTTTGAAAAGCATGTAATATTCGAGAAAATCGCTGTAAAATCATTTAATACTCAATAACAACTTGAATCAATCCAATAAAAATCAGTATGATACATTTCGTCAATCTGGTCGCCTTTTTTCTGAAGTTTGGTTCTTTGCATATGCTTCATGAATGTTCTTATTTTGAAATGGAGTCAATTTATCAACGGCTTCGATTTGAAACGAGTTATCTGAAAATTCCAAGACGTAAATTAACAAACGCTGAGGCTGATGGGGATATCGGAATGCTACAGGATGGCTACAGGTTGTTGTAGCGGAAAGGCTCCAAGCCAGCCAAAGTGTGATATCTCGACTTTGGAATACATTCAGGGAAACAGGTTCCATGTTGGAAAGACCAAGGCTTTGTGGGCGATCAAAACAACACCTGCTCAGGATCGTTTCATCACCGCTTCGGCGAGAAAAAAGCCTACTTACATCTACGTACTCTTCGAAATGCAGATGGGGTCCAAGTTTCCATCGAAACCAACAGACGACGTTTGAGAGAGGTGAATCTAGGTTCTAGACGTCCATTAAGAGGAGTTCCATTAACACGTGACCATAAGCGTCAAAGACTGGAATAGGCAAGACAACGTATCAATTGGAACGATCAATGGCGTAGTGTCCTTTTCACTGATGAATCCAGATATGGACGATTTGCAGATTTCCGATGAATAATTGTATGGACAATCCCACGCATACCCCGTAATTGTCGCTATGTCCAAGAAGTCCATCCATTCCGAGGGGGTAATGTTATGGTATGGGGCGCGATATGTTTCAACGGGCGCACAGATCTACACATTTGTCCTGGGAATATGACTGCCTCACACTATAGGGAGCATGCCATTGACAATGTTTTGCCAAATTTTCACGCTGCTATTGATGAAACTTTTCAATTTCTAGACAATAACGCTAGACCGCAACGTGCAGCCATAATTGAGAATGCGCGCGAGGGACTTGGTATTCCACATTTACCAATACCTCCATACTCGCTAGATTTGAATTGCATAGAACATGCACGTGATATGCTCTAAAGAAGATTAGATAATCATCAACCTACTCCAGAATCCTTAAATGATCTGAGAGAGCTTCTGCCCCGTTTATGGAACCAAATTCCTCAAGAAATGTTCAACAACCTCGTGTGTAGTATGCAAAGAAAATGTCAAGCTGTTATTGATGCCCGTGGAGGCCATACATTGTATTGGTAGTCTTAAAATGCTTGAATTCTCTCGGAATAAAATTTAGTTATTTTACTCGATTTTTCTTAACCACCCTGTATACGCTGCAGACATACAGGCTGAAATTAATTTCATTTTCTGCAACTTGAAATGATATTTATATGAATTTTCATCACAAAATATCATTGAAACTATATTTTTTTTACCATTTTTGTCAATATCCCTAACTCATGTTGAGCAGTTTAGTATATTTTAAAGCAAATCTTCCTTACCTCAGTCCTTTTTCCCCCTTATAGGTGCTCTTGTACAAACCCACCAGCTTGTTCTTCATGGTGCCTTCAAACTCTATCTCAAAATAGGAAGTGCCATTATGGAAAAACTTCTCATCTTTCTTCTGAATGATGATCAGCTCGTAATCTGCGTAAGGATAAAAGTCCACAGGGCCTTGGTCGCTCTTGATGCTGTTGATGGTCAGGTTCTTGCTGTGCAAGGTGATCACGTTCGTATCCTTTAATTTTGCTGTTATGTTGACCTTCCCAGAGAAGGTGCCATTTTCCAGGTCAGGGTAGAGGTAGAGGTCGTATTTTTCGGGGACTGCCGCGTCCAACAGGCGGTGACTGGACATGCCGCGGGGCTCCTGGAAGAAGAAAAAGGGTAACGAAATGGAGCCATGGGGAACACCGGCAGGACGCGGAATATTTAGGGGAATATTTTCTGATGAAAACTGAAGTTTTGTTCTATAATAAGAAGGAATTTCTATGGAAAACAATCAATATCTCAGCCCGAATAAATATATTTCAGCTCGAAACAGAAAAAAAAGCAATAACAAAAAATAATCTCATCCTACACTGTCTCTTTATTCATATTGAAGAAACAATTCGATAACAGTGCAGTTTGGTCATCTCCCAGTCAAAGCTCCTCTCTGCTCACCTTCAAGCTTTGGTAGGAATAATTATCCAGAAAACACGTGTGGCACTCGAGGACTGCCGCGGTAAAGCTATTGCATGGCATCTATTCGAAAATAAGAAGATAATATTGTAGATTTAAATTTTTTTTTTATTTATCTTACAAAACATGTAGGTTATTCAGGAATGTTTATCATTGAAACTATAGGTTTATGGTAACTGAAATAAGAAACATAAGTTTGAGACTTAATGTCTCCTAATTATCTAGAAAATACCGCGTCGATAGTGGTCCTTTAGTTGGTTGTGGATTAAAGGGGATATTATTCAATTTAAAATTCAATTTTTTCACAAGAAAAGTTGTCAACCGCTCTGATTTTTTAGTTAATGTTGAAATCGCCAGCCAAGATAAGTGGAAATTTATTACCATTTGTACCAAGTATTTTCGACCCTTCTACAGTGTACTCCAGTAAAGTGCGATGAATAAAATGCTCTACCTCGTCAAATTTTGGATTCGGAGAAGTGTAAATTGCTACCATGACTATGTGTAGGCCATTTCTAAGTTTGCATAAGCATGCACAAATATCTCCAACAAAAGAGCGTCTAACATTAACATCGCGAATGTCTTCAATATTTATTTCAATATTCGGAGTCATAATATTAGTAACATTATTACTATTTTAGTAAATAGCTACCCCACCTTTTGGAACAGTATCTCGTTTGAATCGAACAATACAATTGAAATTGGGTATTTCAATCGGATTATCACGCGTCATGCATGTTTCGGTAAGAAGTAACACATTGGTTTGTCTCGTAACTCAATTTTGTAAATCGTATTTGTGACTATGTAGACTTTGGCAATTCGAAATCATTATTGAAATGCCATTTTTATTACTAATAAAATCTAAGACACTTTGAGTTATCGCCTGAACACTATTTAAGGACAATCTTTTGAATTCTTGCAACAAAGATGCAGTCGATGCAGCTTGCCTTCGATTATGATAAAACTTAAATGCAGAATTATCATTTTTTGTCGTAATATACAATTTTTCAATATTAGTAACCCGAGAGAGTGCAACATAGACGAGTTTCTGAGAATGTGATTTACTATATTCATATACTATTTCGTCAAAAGTTCCACCTTGCGACTTATGTATAGTTAGAGCAAGAGCTGAAGTTAATGGAAAATGTTTGCGTTTGGCTATACATTTTCTATCTGATGTTAGTGAAATATTTGCCGTAATTCAATGGGAACAGCGAGATTGCCGACTAGTCGCAAGTACCCAAACACCGTGCCGAAGTCTGCCGAACTGAACCGACGATACACGGCTGTGTTAGGTATTTTCGTTACGGAATTTCTACTTTCGGTCGACGCGCTCAAAGCCTGAGATAAAAGCTCAGCGAAGAATTCATTGACGTACACTGATCGTTTTTATCGGTTTGTCGTTTCTGAATTATAAAATAAAATTATAGGTTTTTTAATGCGACACCCTACATTTAATTTCAACATTAAATGGCATATTTTTTGATTGAAATGATTACATATATGTGTAACACTTGCTTAGTACCAAGAACTTGGTTTTTCAAATGAATTTTGAGGTAACGTGACAAAGTGTAATACAAAAGTTGTAGTTTTTTTTTCACCCACAACCTTGCCGATTAACTTTTTTGAGAGAACTTGAAGTTGTGCGAAAATATAGATATTTCATTTTTCACCCATGAGGGTAGACTGATTTGCTCTTGGCGAACAAGAGTAAGAATTTTCCTAATAGCGTTTCCATTAAATAAAATTTTTCAATTGATTTCGTTTCAGGAACATAGTTCAGAAAATGCAGAATCCTTCCAGAATGAATTTCAATCAATCTAACACGTTGCTACAGTAATTTCAAAATAATATATGTTTCATAATATATTATGTAATTATCATAAGAATTAATAAATAAAATCCATAGGTGTGTTGAGTTCAATCCTGAATAAAATAAGTTCTTGAATATCGATAAAATATCTTTCCTCGCCAATCGTTGGAAATACACAATCAAGAGCGCAACTAGAGTTGACAAGCTTACTGGTTTATTTTGACAATCTGCAGCTTTATTTATGAGTTGGCAGACCTTTCAGAAGTTATATGAGTTGAAATCTGATCTTTGTACTTGAGACATTTTTGGAAAAAACGAAGTCGAAAAATATTTTTCTTCGTCTGCTCCACCTTTCCTAAACAATTGTTTGAGAAATACACACAGGACAGCAACTATAGTTGACAACTTCACAGGTTCATTCTGACAATCTGCTATTTGATTTATGACAAGGCAGGGGTTTCATTTCAGACCTTCCAGAAGTAATGCAAGTTGAAATCTGACCTTTGATTGAGAAATTCTGGGAAAAAACGAATACGACAAATGTAATTCACATATGAGCCAATTTCGACTCTTTCTCCACCTGTATATGGGTACTGATGTCTTATTTTGGCCAACTTAACAGTTTTTTTTTTTCACAATCCTATCCCAATATGACGTTTTCACATTGATGAAAAGAAAACGAAAGCGAAATAATACTCGTAAAAATCTGCACAAAAGGTTGTATCTCTTGAGTCTAATCTATTGATAATAAAACCATTTGTTTCGTTTAATTTCAAAATCAAAACTTTCTTCTCGAAGCTCAGAAAATGACAAATCTTTTTGTATTTTTTCAAGTTAAATATCATTTTTTGCTTTTTCTCTTTATCAATATAAAGCAGAATTGAACACATAAAATATATGTTATTGATTGATATGTTTAATCATTCAAAATTGAAGTTATAAAGTAAATAAAATTGATCATTGAGAAAACCAGTGAAAATATTGCCGAAATTCTATCGCTGAATAGATGTACAAAGACCTAAAACTTCTGAAAACTCGATCGGGGTAAAACACTGAATACATGTTAGAATAAATCAATTCCGACAATATATTCATTGTAATTGTTGATAAGATATTATGGGCTAACAATACTAAATAAATACCTTCGAAAAACCACCTCACGCACCCGATATGGCACCGGTAGGCTATTCATTTCAAAAGCTTACTTCATAACAAAAGACCCCTAACGAAAATATGCAGGAAATTAGTTTTGTATTCCTTTCAGAGATATAAGCAGCCAATGTTGTAAAAACGTCACATTGGGATAGGATTGTTTCCTTGGTCAGTACTCATGTACAGGTACTGAAGGGGAGTCGAAAATTCTGAAATTGGCTCAAATAATTCTCTATAAACACATATTGAAAATTGCATAAACTCTGTTCAACACATTCGTTTTTTCCAAAAATTTTTCATGTACAAAAATAAATTCTCGTGAATCTCATCTCGTATAGAATGATTACTTCCAAAAGGCGTCTGAAATGAAACCCATGCCTAGTCATAAATCAAAAAGCAGGTTGTCAAAATAAACCAGTAAATAAACATGTCAACTGTAGTTGCTGGGTTGTGCGTATTTCTTTCTGTAACTATAACAATAGAGGAAGGGTGTAATAAACGAAGGAAAAATATGCAGAGACATAATAATATACACATACACAAACCATTCCAATGTAAAATATCAACCGCACATAATTGTGAAGGTGTCACTTTAATGAAAGAATTGAAAAACAAGTCAAAAAGCATATAAAGGGGGACGTTTGTTTGCACATATTTAGACGTTATAAAATCAACCCTCTCCCCCCCAATGGCCACCTCCAACAGTTTTCTTAATAGAACACCCTATACATTATTGCATTGTTTGATATTGATATTCCTCTACAAGATTATTACAAATTGTAATTATAGTACATGAGTGAAAAATCAAAAAATTTATACCACTCAGTCAGCATCTATAAATGATTAACGTCAGCGAAATATTCAATATAATAAACAAATAATTTCAGAAAGGTTCAAAACCCATTTAAAGCTCGATTGTGCCATTGTATTAAAATCCAAAATTAATTTTAGCACCTTAAAAAAGAATTTAGTATATATTCTTACAAATTAGAATGTTACAATTACGAAATTGAAATTATGATTTTCTTTTCACTTTAAAGAAAATTCCATTTCCAATAAAAAAAATGGGAAGAGCCGCGATGGGGGGAGGGAATTTCTTTACTTTATATGAATTTTGATGTGTATTTTCAATTTTTCATAAAAATGAAACCAGAATAATTTGGTGTGGATAGTTTGCATTAAAATACTCGGTTCACAGGGTTTTTGACTTACATATATTTTAACGATTATATTGAAACGACGTAATGAAATTCGTAGGACATTATCAGGAAAGTTGTGTCTGGACTTTATAAATGATGGTGTTAAGTGCATACAAGTGGAAGGTTCTCATTCATTCTTAAACTTTTACTATGAAAATTTCAATGTTTCAGTTATTATTTCGAATTCTCGATTGGTTCACAGCATACTTCAAGTGTGGTATTCTTTGTCAGTAATTTACTACATTCGCGATGTAATAATTATTCTCATTTTACGTCTTCATTTCAATCATATTTAATAAAAGTTCTGGTGGTTTAGTTTTCATGTATTTCACTCATAATTTCCTAGCATGAGTTCTTCTCGAAACGAATGTATTTTTATGAATTTTCAGAGCTTTCTCTCTTAGTCTGTAGAATAAAAATCACTTTGAATTTTTTTTAATAAAAGAATCAATTTGTCAGGGGACAATTATTACTTAGAAAAAATTGTTGCCTAACAATGAAAAATGAAATAACACTATCAGACTCCTTCATAAGAAAAATTCTTGGATAAATTTATGAAAATCCTAAGGATCGTGAAAAATTTTTGATTTATCACATGATTAATCTCCAGAATAATGAAAATTGTTTGATTCATCAAGTTTGAAAGTTCAGAGTGTTATTTATTTTTCATTACACTTTTCTTCTATTATTTAAAATAATTTTCTGATTGAATTTTGCTCCAGAGATTGCGAGAGAAAACCATGAAAAAAATTCAAAGGTCCCCCATAATATATTTTAATCGATATCAAATGTATATCCATTTTTCGTCTTAATATTCTTTAGATAAACCCTTTCAAAAAACGTGATGACATTTCATATCGCTAACGATCTCATTCAGCTGTCATACCGAAGGTTTATTTCAATTGGAATAAAAGCAGAAGAGGATTAAAGTTAAAATGGGTCTACAAGAATCTTCATGTTCAGGGTCCTATTGCGAAGACCTAAAAGCATAATTTGAGCTAAAATTCTATTTTCAATTAGTAAGAATACAACCTGTTTATGTATTTGTCTTTATTCGTATTTGTTACTTCATTGCTCATTGGTTAAATATTTTATTGTTTCAGTGATCACCCTGTATGCAGTACATAGAGTTATTATTATTAAAATATTCCATTCCCAGAGTTTTGATAGCGCTATTTCCTATATTATACTAGGTATGCTTCAATGTGATTTTCAATCTGTTGTAAAAAATCCATTATTTTTCAACTTGACACAGATAATCTGGGTTATATAAAATCGAGGGATGAAAGTATCCCATTTCTTTGCAGTTCAATCGACTTACGGTATTGTAAAAAATTCCTGGCCCTTTGGGAGTGGTGGTTATGAACTTCTTCAGATACCTATCATGTTCTTCTCGCAAATTTTCGAGATCGCCCTTGAGGATGAAATTGAAACTTTGTAGTATCACAGCCCAGACTAGAAACACAAAGGTGGCCATGATGAAAAGCATGTGCCACTTATTCGCTTTAACCAGTCTACGTAACCCATTTTTGCGCGTTTTACGAATCGGTACAATCAATGTCACAAACACATTTTCATTCACGCGATTATTTCAACTAGAATCGGACGACCACACAAGATGTAAGCTCAAAATGAACGAGACGCTGATGACAACAAAATAAAATTTCGGAATTGAAGATTCCGGTCGAAACAATAAAAATAGTGTGTACTTGTGCGGACAAAACGGGTGAAACAGACTAAGAGAACAAAAGACTCAAATATAATATGATGAGAAATTGATATCTTTCATTTTTTACTTCATGCCAGATGTACTGATAAATAATCAGCTGGATTTATGGTGAAGTGGTTTTCAAAAACTACCAGTGATGTCCGATATACAGGATGTTTCTGAATTCATGCGACAAAATTCAGGAAGTGATTGCTCGTATGAAATTAAGCTGGGTCTTTCATTTAACAACATTTCTCCAGACCACGGTTATGTTTTTATTTTATTTTTTCTAAAATTTCGGTAAATCTAGAAACCAAAAATTCTGTAACTTTCATGCACTCGCAATGAACAGACCACGGGTATTTTTCAATATTCCTGTTACATCCAGTGGCGTAGCGCAAAATTTGGGGGCCCCCCGCAAGATGCTAGTCGGGGGCCCTCCCCCATAGAGATATGTTATGTATGATAAGTTTCCCCAGATGTTTTTCAAAGAGAAATATTGAAGAAAATGTGATAAAAATGAAACATAATATCGAATAACAAGAATTTCTAAACAAAATAATATAGATTCTGATATAAAAATAACTGGGAATAAATCTATTTCATAAAGACCTTGAACAATCATTTAACAAAAATTCATTAATCTTTTCTAAGTTTTTTTTGTACAAACATATCTATCAACTTGTCGATGTCCAAGCTTCCTGTTCGAAACTGGAGTAGGCTTAAAAGTCTGATAGACGTGTTTGCGACATTGAATTCCTAAGATAATTCTCGATTATCTTAAGCGCAATAAAACGATCATTTGGTGATTGTTCGAGAGGGCCCCGAAAAGCTCTGACATTTTTTTCTAATATCTGAAAAATGCCGTTTCTAATTTGCGCATTCAATAACTCTTCTTTTTTTTCAATATTGAAATGAATGAATAATGAAAAAATACGAGAGGCATTTCTCAATGGATTTATAAGCTACGCAATTAATTCTAGAACTCACTTTCAATGAAATTGTAATCCTGAAACTGAAAGCACTAAAAAAGTAAGAATGTTGAAAACTTCGTCTTTGAATGTAAACATGCTCAGATTTCATAATATTTTCCCTTCTTCATGAAAATAACCTGATTGGAGAATTGACAATAATTTCTGCAATAACAGATAAGCCGCAAGCCGCCTGAAGAACAACACGTCAAATAAGCGGCCGAGCCCCCAATAAAACGATCATGTGGCGACGTTCAAAGAGAAATGCCGGAAAGCTTGACGCTATATACAAAACTCTTGAAGGGTGTGATTTAGTAATAAGTCGAATCGAATTACTGTAAACCTTTTATGTTTTTCTAATATAATTCAGGAATATTTCTCTATTTTTAGAGAATAATAACTGTACCTCGAATGTAATCTCGAATTGACAAGTTAAATAGTTGTTATTGGGGCCCCATTCAAAGCTTTTATTTTGGTTCGGGGGCCCCTTAGTGCCGGGGCCCCCCCGCACTGCGGGGTCTGCGGGGCCCTCTGCTACGCCACTGGTTACATCATATGTAAGTGAAATAACAACCTTCACTGTATTTCATATCAAAACCTTTTTTCGAGATGAAGTTTCTTGAAATAAAATTATAAACTTAATACCTGTTTTATAAAAAAAAAATGTATTCCTGATTTTTTCCCAAAACCAATAGCTGAAGATTCAGAAAAAAATTAAATTCATACGAGCAATCACCTTCTGAATTTTGTGGCAATATTTTTGCGCAAAACTTGTGTAAACATGCATAACGATATCAATAACTTTTCTAATTTTTTTTCAGACATTTTTGAGTTTATGTTTGAAATATAATTGAATTTATAAGTTTAAATCACATGGCAGTTGAAAAAGTAATAATTAAATGCATGTTTGAAAGAATATATGGCATTTTATTAAAAACACAAACATAAATATGGATTTTTCAGGCTAAAATTCATTTAAGATTCGGTTGTGATGCATCAACGTATTCAGAAAAAATGCAAAAATTTGACATAGGTGTTCCATCTGAAACATACCACGTTTGTGCTCAATTTCAAAAACAGTGTTCTAAAAAAAATTAATGACGCCACTGACTTCTACGTGAAAATATCTTTTATAAGCAGTTTTATTTTTTTTCCTTCTTATACAGGGCCCAAAAAATAATAACATCTGAAAAAGTTCACATTTTCGTTTCCGCCCTGTATTTCAGAAATGAAAGTAGTTGCATTATTTCTGCTTGTGGATTTAACAGTTTTACAAAAACGTGACACAGGGTCGCAAAAACCGCATGTGTCTATCTTTGATAAGAGCTGAGATACAAGAGGTAACCACCCCCGTCCCAGAAAAAAATATCACATTCAAAAAATAAGTCATACACTCATCACATAGAAACATATCATGACATACTATATCCTAAATTTTTTTACCCCTCCCCAGAAAAAAATTTAGAGCGACGCCCTTGAATATATGTGGATGGTACGTTGTACGTTTATTATGATCAGAGCAGATAGTTTTCGAAATCTCACTGTCAAATGCGAATTCATAATTTCTTTATCTACATCTCGACAAAAGTCTGAGATGGTTTCAACACATTGCCACCCCTGCAAAAAATTGAATGAAACATTTTATGCTGTATCACGAATATAAGATTCTCTACCCATAATACTCTGATTAATCTAGGTTTATTATACTTTGGTATATAAATACATATATATCATACTGTACTTCCATTTGGAGTAATTCAATAGATTCGCAAGTTGGATGGAAGATTTTTTTCGAATATGTTATCAAAAAAATTCAAAGCAAAGAAAATTATAGATATGGTTTTTCAAATATGTTTTATTATTACCAATTAATGCCCAACATCAATATCTTCTTTATATGATTGTTTTTCAATAATATTAAAGGACTATGAATGAACATGCGTCATAATAATCATATTGCATGTTTGGCAATAATACGATGGTCTATGAATCATTCAAAAGTTATCCCAAATTCTATCTATCAAGTAAGGAGGAAAAGGAGAATAATGATAGAGAAAATTATATCATCGAATTACTAGCATTTTATGCTTATGAATTGATTAAGTAGCCACCAAATCTGATATAAATACCTACCTCCAACAAAGTTATACTTTCTCAGTTAAATTGCGAAGATACAATCATATTGGAAAGTGCAGGAAACTAAGTTTTTTAATTTCGCATTTATATAAGATAATCAACTGAATGGAACGCTTGCTAATATGAAGCCGTTCGTTTGGATCTAAGTTGGCCTTTCTCTGCCCACGGCCTTCTTTAAAACGTTCCCAGTTTTTTTTTTGCTCATTTAAGCATCAACACTCAAATCCGCCATAATGGTATCCTATGACGATTTAGGAGACTTTTTGTCGTTTTCAAAGTGTTATAAATTATATGGTCTGAAAATTTTTGAAGGTTACTGTCTTGATTCTGTTGAATGACGAAAGGAAGTTTTAATATGCAGATTCTTTTTAATGAAGACCAGCAAAAAGTATAACAGGATACATTTATTTCCGACATAATAAAGAAGCAAGAATACAACTGCCGTTGACCCAGTACTGCAACACTCAGAAGGAGCTGATCAAATTTGATTTGGTAAAACATAGATGGTATAGCAAGGAGTAAATCATTAACATTTGGAGAAAAAAATTGAATGGAGTTTTTGACGGCTTAAAAAGTTTTGAAAAATTCAAATAAGCGCTCAATGTTCACAAGTGGTTCCAAAAATATTGTGGCCCAGTAAAAAGAATCTCAAGGGAGCCCATCGTCAAAATGGGTCACACTATGATATTTTGTATAATCATAAAACTCCTGTCTACCAAATTTGGCGAGTTTAATATGACCGGGTTCTGATATAAAAAGAACTATTTTAAGCGGCGTATTTAAGAGGGATGTATATTCATGTCAAAAATGAATGCATTGATATCAAAATGGAAATTCCCCCAGAATTGTATAAACCACGAACTGCTAGTCGTAAAGCTTCAACAGTATTGCAGTTGTATACTCCGAAGATTTATTTGCCCTATAATAAACCAATCGACGTAGGCGTTCGTTGGATTTTCCGTTATATTCTCAAAATTTCCAATTGTTATTCAGACGAAGTCTGGACTTTCACGGTTCAACAGATTTATTGGTTCTGAGAATTCTTGTTGAGACCACCCTGACCCTACCAATAAAACTAGTTATCAACGGTTTCACCATTACAGTACAGGCGCCTCGGTCTCTTCAATTAGTATGGGTCCACTTTCAGACTTCTGTCACTGACTGGTCACAGGAGTTCTTCGAAATGTCATTCAACTTTGAAGAAAGACATCGGAATTTCGGAAAATCTATTCTTGATAAAGTGGGGGGACTGCTCTTGAAGTGAAAGTTTTTTTAAGTCGAAATACCGCTGTTATTTTATTCCATGTGAATCCAAACTCACAAATGGTTTTGCATATAAAAAATTCGAGTTGCACTTTGAAGTCCATGAGAATAGTATTCATAATCGAATGTCAATGGTTGTTCTTATACCTTTTCTGTACAAATTCTCACTGGAAGGAGCTCAGTAATTTCCCAGATATAACAAGATTTTTAGTGTGAATTACATTAAAAAAAATCAAAAAATCAAAAAAATTTTCAGAATGCCTGAAACCACAGTGATCTATCTGAAATTCGTTTAGCAGGAAAAGGCACATGGGCGCCCGCAGGGGGTACCAGGAGGAGCCGTGTCCCCCCCTCCCTTCCGAGGTTAACAAATAAAAATGTTTCTACAAAATATTTCTTTATTACATTCCTATTAAGTATAAAAACGTCCTACCTATATAGATGGCTGTTAATGAAACACTTTCAATCAAGTGAACTGACCTCTCTTCTTACTTGAAATTTGTTTTTAATTTTTCTGTCCGTCTTATTTCTCTGTTTTATTTTTTCATACAATTATTTTTTTCGAAATTCTCAAGTTAACTATCGTTTTCTTCATTCAAATATTTCAGTTCCTGAACTGAATTAAAACAAAATGTAGGTTTACATCATTTAGAACATCGAGTAGTTTAATGTTACGATTTTTTATTACTGTAATGAAAGTAAATATTAATTATCTCATTCAAGGCAACATCTTACACCAACATCAATACACCAATAATTCTAACAATCCTGATGTGTAGTAAAAAAAGTGTATCAAATCATTTTACTGAACATCGATCCTTAATAAGAATTTTCATAGGTTTTATATTGACGTAAAGTACCTCCTAACATTCTGTTAGATTAATACATACGGCCACACCGATAGAAGCGTATTTGTAGAAACCAGAATGTTCACCACTATAGTCAATTAATGGTGGATGAGCCAGTTTTATACAATTTCGTGAATAATGGTGAATGCGCACATTTTAAAACTTTCGGAATGTCTCAAAATGAACAAGTATCGAAGCTTCTAAAATTTTTTTTTTAATATTTGTGATGATAATGAATCATTATTATTCTTTTAGATCGAAAATTTCGAGAGCTCACGTTCACATAATGGTAGTTCATCTGTTGCATTGAAAACCACTGAGTGATTGCAAAATCAAACAAACTTACATGAAGAGAATATCCTCTGAAGAATAAATTTGTATTTTTTCTGAGAACAGGAGCTGAAGTTCTTATGAACGTGGAAATCTGTCGCAACTGTAAATTCATTAATCTGTGAAAAAATGGGATTTGGATGTATGAGCTATATAGCAAATTGATTTTCGTCCAAATTGATTGAAGATGATCTTATCAAATTTCCAGAAGATACTTCAAATCCCTGAGTATTTAGGAATTAACTGAACAAACAGATAAAAGCCCCCTACACAATGAAATGAGAGTATTTTTGGAAGCATTGATTATTATGAATATTCAAAACTAAAATTAAATTCTTACCATTTTTCTTCCTTGAATAAACAATTAATTGAACGAAGTAACTCAATCCAGCACTTTCTGTTATGTTCATTCAAAACTTTGAAATCTAAATTATTATGTTTGTCATCATCAGCTGTATCTGACACAACACTTCACATAAACATAACCTTCAATATAAAAGTCACCTGTCACCTTACACACTGGATTTTCATAGATCTTAATATTCTTCATTTTCTAATATGTATCTCAGGTTTCTATGAGAAAAATATCATAATAGAAAAATATTAGTTACATAGGAAGTTTTTCAATGTAACAATAATTTAATGAAAACACATATGACACACTGAAATTTTATTTTTATCATAATAAAACTCTTTATGAAACGCTACTGGCTCTTATTTGAGGCAGTATACTTGAAGTTGATAAATTGTTGGTAAACAGTTACTGAATTTGAACAGAGGCAATGGGAATTTGTTTCACAGTGCTCTCTAAGGTTTCCAGTATGAGCCTTTGTAGCGACATAAAACAGTTTTCAAATAAATAATACAAACAAAAACATGAGAAAATCTCAGATACAATTCATAGCTTTAACAGTAATTTGCTACAATATCATATCTTTCAATCCCTGTTGTTCGGGGATATCTATTTTTTTATGCAACAATTATAATTCTCTAAAAACTCGAATCAACGTATTCGAACTGCCCTTGAAGCTTTGAAATAAGCAAGCATGAAAAATGAAATGTTGGTAACAAACTTCTATTTTCATTCTTTTTTTCATACTTTTACTTCTCTGCTCAGGTAAGCTCGAATCACTGATAAGTTTATTGCACATTAGTTTCAATTTCTCATAGGAAATTGAGTCTTCTCAACTACAAGTTGAATAAATCTATCAATTCTGTAAGAATCGAAGAGGAAATCTTGAGGACGTGGTACGGTAATTAATTGGTGTCAATATCTATAGACGAAACGAACTCCACGCTTGACACTTGTCACCATGAAGGTCAATACCACACACAAAAATATTCCTCACTTCTATATTACAAACGTCGCAAGTAACCTCACAGCATACAACCAGAGTTGCAGCGGTATTTAGTGGTTTTCACTTCTCTTTTCACTGTTTCGACATAGATTTTGGCAATGACGTACAATATGCCATTGATGTCTACGTCTATCGACGAAACGTACTCCCTCTTGACACTTATAACCATTAATGTCAATACTACGCACAATAATATTCCTCGACCTCTTTACAAACGTCGCAGCTATCCTCACACCATATTTTAAAAGCACAGTTACAGCCATACAAAACTGTTACAGTGCTCTCGTGCTGTCTTCAGTTCTCTCCTCACGGTTTCCACATAGATTTTAGCAAAATCGTAGTACGATAAATCACTGGTGTCCATCTCTATGGATGGAATTAAATCCATGCTTGACACTTGTCCTCATGAGTGTCAATACTACGCACAATAATATTCCTCAACCTCTACATTACAAAGGTCGCACTTAACCTCACAGCACATTTTAAAAGCACATTTACAGCGTCTTTGTGTGACCTTCACTTCCCTCCTCAGATTATATCCACAGTTTCGACACAGGTTTTGGCAACTTTTTCTTTCTTCGGGATCAGTTGAATTGTCCTTCAGGCAGAGACGTCCTATAGTTCCTGGCCAACCTAGATTAAAAACAAACAGAAAATGGTATAAGGTTCTATGTAAACATTCAGAATTAGATCTGAGAATATGATATAGTCTGTTCAAATGTAAGAGATGGCAAGGTAAACAATTCAGCGCATAAGAAGGAGGAGCTACAGGTTTTCCGTCCAGAGTTGAATCTAGGATACTGGATAATTCACACATACCTACACTCGATACTGTTCTCCGAATGAAATACACACAACACCTTTACGTAAATTATTGAAAAAGCTAAACAATTTAAATTGTTCACCTCGATCCTTCTTGTGCTTGAACGGACTATAGGTATTAATTATTAATAAATATTGCTAAGTGTCGGTTTCATAATCGTGTCAAACGAGAAATGAAATTTTTGGGAAAAAGGAATAATTTTCGGGGTGAAATACCTACAAAGGTGTCCCAAAACTAGTGGATCAAACATCACACCACGATAGAGTAGAACCAAATACTATCGAATGACAATAACATAGGTTCAGCGGAAAAGTAGGTTTCCGAATTAATAAGAATTTCATGAAAATACTTAAAATTGCCGATTTTCGAAGTATTTTTCCCAATAACAGGTCGAATTTGTGATAAAGGATAGCGTTTTTTGCCCATATCATTCCTGGATTATCGTTTTATTACCCCTCATTAAAATCATTTTAAGTATGTAATTTATCGAAAACGTCAATTAATGAATTTTGAAACAATTATTTTTACATAATTTTTATTACTCCGAATGAATCTCCTCTGGTTTGAAAAAATCAGAGCGGATTCATTCTGAGTAATGAAAATTATGTAGAAGAAATAGTATATTCTGAAACAAGTTGCAGAATGAGCTCCTATTCCAACACGAATGCGAAGTTCGAAAACGAACGACGAAGGAGCGAGTTTTCGATAGCATGAGTGTTAGAAATGCCTTCTGCAACGAGTATTAGACGATATTTTCTCTATTTCAGTCAAGTTTTGTGAAATACTCTCGAAATGCAAATAAAAATTCAGGTTAGTGACTTTTGTATTTCATCTTGGCAGTTGGTGTGACATGCGAAATTTGACAGATTACGGAATTTGAATTGATTTTATTCGAAACTTGATTCGATCGAAGGTCAGTACTGACAACTACAAAACGAAAAATATAACTGAAACAATGCTTTAATGAGTTTCATTACAGCACCACTTTTAGTACTGTAATGAACTAATTACGATATTGAAATAGAGAAAAATATTTTAATTTACATTAACTCATCAAATACAATAATTTCAATAAGGGATGATAATACAATAATCTGGGATTGAAATGAGGTGAAATGGCTATCCTTCATCACAGACTGGCCCAGTGATTGAAAAAAAAGATCGAAAATCGAAATTTTCTGGTATCATCATGAAATCATTTCTATTTTGGAAACGTTACATTTTCGCTGAACTAATGTAGGTGTCATTCGATATTATTTGGTCTGAATTTTTGGGGCCAACACTTCAGAAGAAAAAAAAACCAAAAGAGAAATACTGTGAAGAAATCTTTCTGGGTTTGATAATTCCAAAATGTTTCTTTGAAATTTTGATACTCTGATATCTAAAAAGTATCTGAATCTTAGCACCTCCCCACCGGATTCCTTAAGGGCCTCAGGCCTCAGGAAGCACCTCATGAGAATGGCTCTAGCAAAAAATGCCGGTTACAGATTCTGTGGGCGAAGGGAGAAAAGATAGAATTCCTCGCCATTGCGAGTCTATGCAAAAAAATGCTTTTAATAAAAGTTATGTCGAAGAGAAAAAGTTTTCTCCTTGAAGGGAAGAGTTCATGAGAACCCTGGAGGGTGAGCTGTAGATGAACAGATCTAATGTGAGGAACAACAGCTCTTGAGGTTACAGTGCAATGAAACTCCCTAAAAATCTACATCTGCATCTAGTTAATCGAAAGTATTTTCTATATTTCAAGTCCAACCATTCCAGATTGCCCCAAGAAGAAGTTTATCAAATCTATGTCAAGTGTGGTCACCGAAAAAGAACAAGGATCATTTCAAGAAGATGATCTTCCCAAGCTAGGTGGAAATCGAGCAAGAAAAGTCTATTTATATTCAAAGTAGATTCATGCAATTGACTCATGCTTCAATTATTTCAAAATCAACAACTTCTAACAGTTGACAATACACTCGAGGAGTGATCTCTGGAAAAAATCTGAAAACCATCATTTCATCTGAACGTACCTGTATTATCATCAGGATAACAATAATCAGGAGAATCATCCAAATACACCAACTGCTTGGGCTTGATCTTCCTAGGCCTTTCCGTCACAAACGGAGCATTTTCCAATCTCCAACCGCTGTTCGTAGATGCGTAGCTGATCCTCACCGCCTTCTTATACTTCTTGATCAAACTTTCAGCAATGTCCTCGAACGGTGAAACTTGCATCCAGCACGTTTGATGGGAGCAGCTTCCGGAAAGGCCGTGACATCTGCATACTCTTGTCAGGGAGTCTCTCACAACCTACAGAAGATCAAAAATTGATTTGGTGATCTAAAAATATGAGGTATGGATCATTCAACCATAACCTCCTTCAATTAACAAGCCGCGAACAGCTGAGATGTGGCAACGCAGCGGAAGGCCGAGAAGTTTCTGACGCCATTTGTGGACGCCTTGTTGTTTGTTGTGTTTGTGAATTAATGGTGGCCGTTCGTACTGATTTTACCAATACAGTATTGAATTTCGGGCATGAGTCCTGTTTAGTCATCAAACAAAACCAGTTCACGAAATGTGGAAATACATTTTCTATTGAAAAAGTGGAAAAAGCGACATTGAAACCCACATAAAAACAGTTGAACACAAACGAGCAGTGTCAGCAGCAAGTTCGAATATTTCAAGAAATAAGAATTTGGAGAATTGATGGCATTTGTCCTGGTTCCAGGTTGGAAAGAAATGGTCACATTATTTGTGAAGTGAATTGTGCCCAAAAGAAAAATTCTGTGTGTGTGAATGAAGTGAAATTTCATCTTTCATCTGGTGTCCTGTGAAAGAAACTTCTCCTATTTCGAATCATGCCAAATAAATGTTGTGTACCGGCTGCAAGAGCAATTACAAGACTTCAGGAAACAATTATGTTAGTGTCGTTTCGTTTCCAAAAATGAAGAACTGTATCAATATCGTGGATTAGGCAATTCCAAGAGAAAATTACGTTTCCGATAAATTCAGTTTGGTTTCCGAAATTCATTTCCATGAAAACGATATCTTGAAATTTTCATAAAGTTTTATTAGCTGACGGAACCAATGAGACGTCAACAACTCAAGGAAAAAGCAGTTCCTTTATTTTTTCCAAATTTACCGTTTTATTTATCTAAAAAAATTCTCAAACAGAGAACTAATCCCCAGTTTAGAAAAGATGGAACGATTGACTGAAACAATAATGATATAAATGTTTTTTTCAATTCGGATTTGATTAAAGATTATGATGACCTAAAAAATAACTCGACAACAAAATCTACTTTTTTATTAAATTTTGGAGAGACTATAACAGTAAATGTTTTAATAACAAGTGAGACCCTTCAGGTAAAAATTTTCATTAAAGATTCGGAATTATCATCTAAAGATTTGAAATCGAAGACCTTTTATCCCTTTATGATAAGTCTATGTTTGAAATGGATCCTACCTTATATCTCAAGATTTCAAGGTGGTCCCAACTTACAAATGAACTTTCTCGGTATAAATAAATATTATATAGTTGAGGTTTGGAAGGTCCGGATGCTGAATTGTATAAATTGAACAAATCTTCATATTTATTAAAAACATTTTTGTAAGGGGAAGTGAATGAAAATTTTGAAAAACTCTGACATTTCAGATGGTGGTGGATCAAATGTGACAAATTATAAGTAAAAAACCGAAATATTCATCATGTAGCATAGTTTTGATATTTATTCTTTATTCTCAATCTCCCCTAATTATTTATGTTTATTTCTTCAGCTATAGTTATTAAGTTCAGAGATTGTATTTGAGTTCTGTTATTAAATTTTGTACATGAAGTTATTAAAATGGTTTGGCTCTCAAGTTTTCCTCAGATTTACCTATTATGTTGATTACATTGATTCAAATACAAAATTTTGTGGCATGAGATGACCCTACACCTTCTCTTTGGTTCTTACTGAACAACAAATCGGATATGAAATGTGCTGTATTGTCAAAATACATTGATAATCATTAAGTTCTTGTGCTTCTATACAGATCAAATAATTTGGTTCAATTGATATCCACCGGTTATAATAAAAATGATGAATCAAACCAATTCATTGGTCAAGTAGGATTTAGTATTGTTGCTTCGAGGTATTTGATTGAATTTAAAATATTCCATATCGACTATTCGACAATTAATTGAAATATATTTGAAAATCGCGCTCCTATTATAACGAATTTACTGCGGCCGTCCGAAGTCCCAGTCGGCCTTCCGGATCCTTCATTTACGGCGTTGCCACATTTTGTTCACGGCTATGTGTTTAAGATGGCTGTGATTCAACTTACCTTTCGTCCTACCAGATTGTTCTGTTTCTCCACGAAGGCACGTGCGTCTGAGCCTGCTTCGAATTCAGCAAACAGCCGTTGTGTTGTCTTCTCAGCGAATCCAGGATCGTCTGAACAGCCCCCCCAAGACCAGCTGACCTCTTCGTTTTTTGTTTCAACTTCGTTTTCTTCATCGTTGTCGTTTTCATCATTTCCGACTTCCACACTTGACGCGATTTGATCCATAATTGGTTTATATTTTCCAAGGGGTGATTTCGGTTCCCACTGGATCATGGCTTCTTGAAGGGCGGGTGATGCTGTATCACAGTAGCACTGGGTTCTTCCTGATTTAGCGCAGTATGTGGAGAGGGCGTGCATGATGCCAGCAGTTGTTAAAGCTCTTGCGAAAGCGATTTCCTTGGTCACGCTTTGTTTTTGTGAGTTTCTCCTGATAAAGAACATTGAATCATTTATTTTCTTATATTTATTTCCCCTGATGCACATTTCACTAGATGACTTTATTTTAGACTGGAAAACCTTTCTGATCTGAAGCAGCAACTATTATTCGAATGCAGGTATTGAAAAAAATTTCAAATCACAAAAGCCATCATGTTTCGAATTCAGATCAACGTTTTTCGAAAAAAAAGATATCTTGCAACATCGAAATTCAAACCTATTTCTTGACGATTTTTGTGAATTTTCTAGCAAAGAAACTCTATTTTACACAAAGTTTTTCATTGCTGCGGTTTTCCTCCTCTTAGTAAATTAATCATACTCTGAATGATAATTGGTAACCCATTGTGAACAAAATTGGTTATCGCTGAACTACAACATTTTAACAGTCACAGAGATAGAGGAAAATGAATGGCACATTTTCAATCTCTTCTTCCAAGATAATCATGATGACTTCAACTCTTATTTTTTTTTCGAGTTATAGGCCAAATTTGAAATTTTGACGATTTCAACTTATTGTTGATCATTTCCGTCTCTCTTCGTGCTACAATGTTGAAATGAGAACATTATACAGACACTTTTTCGATAGCAATCCAGTGGTGTACTCTGTTTTTTCTTAAATCTAAGGATTTGAATGTAGCAAACCATTTCAAATAGAATTTGTTTCCGGAGAAAGGTCCTCGATCTTTTAGTTTCTGAGATAGGGGGTGTTGTGCAAATTGAATAAAAATTGAACAATCTCAATTTTTGTGCAATTTCACGAAAATTGAAAATACATTCTACAAGTCCAATTATCTCGAAATACAAGAATCTAACAGAAAACACAACACTTTTTTCCACAAAGGATGGGATTTCAAATTTAAAGCAATTTTTCAAAAGTATGAATAGCGTAGAAGTTAGAGGTGTCAAAGTAATGGACTACACTTGTATTTTCGCCACTGTATCAAAGAGCCTAACGAAAGCAGCATCATTCGAAGCAGTTTATCACAAAAACTAAAATATCCAAAAATGATAACAATAGATACACCATTAACACCAATGTTATAAGGGAAAACCGTTTTTTTTTTCTTGAATTTCAACAAACTGTATTTCAGAAACGAAAAGGTTGAGGGAATTTCTTCAGAAACAAATTCTGTTTGAAGTGGTGGCTGAATTCTATTCAGTACACCATTTCATTTCATTTTTACACTTCGTCTGAACCAGCCTGTATAGATAGATAGGTATATCATTAAGTTATGTTTTTCCTTATGAAAATAATATTCGATTATCGAAGAAAGAATAATGCTATTCAAAAAACTTCAGGTAACACATACAATGTGGCCAACGTAAAACACTCCAACCCAAAATATCAGTAGGTAAGCTCTAGAAAATGCTTAGACAAATTAATCTTCAGACGCTTTTTGACTACCAACTCAGGTGTGTATGATCATACCCCTTATAGGGGGGTCAACCAGTTCAAAATTCTCAAACCGCGATAAATTTGCTGAAAATTTTCCATTTGGTGTAAGAAATCTCACTCGATGCAATTCACTTCTAAAAAGTTTTTCACAACGAAACAAATGCCCAATAGAACTTTTTTAGCATATTCATGAATAGAACTTTTTTACGGAAATATGCGGCTGGACAATTTTACGTGAGTCATCCTAAATATTGTTTTGTATAATCCAACTATTATTCCCATAAGAATAAACACAACTTTGTGATATATCTCGAAAAAATCAGATTGCAGTGTCTGCACAGGGTGTACCACGAAATGAATTCTAATATTTACTGTTCTCCAATAATATGTCTTAATCGTTTCAAGAATTACATAAATTTCCAAAAACCTCAGTGGGCATTCACTTTAGACCAATAATATATTTAAATATATTTAATATAGCTCCTCCGCTCATATTATTTTTCAATGTGAATTCTATAAATACCATGAAAAATGAGATTGCAATCGACTTTTTACTTTTTCGTCAGGAATAAATTTGACACTGAATATTGGACCACTTTTATATGAAATTTCATTTTAGACTTCATGAAAAATGATATAACAGTTTAGAGATGTGCTCGTTTTATTGAAAGATTGTAGCATAACCACAAACTGAGATAATGAATTATGTTAAAATCCCCAAATTTCAAAGAAGTTAGAGGAACGCAGTTGATGTCATTATGAGTTTCATGAAAAAAGATATCCAGAATATGCCATTCATTCCCCTCTATCACTCATGGTAAAAAAGTTATAGTTCAGGGGTCACCAAATTTCCCAACCCTGTACCTACATCGTTTTTCATGATTTTCATACTACATACATAAGGACTAGAAGGATTTCATCCCATAAATTGTTTCCTCAATGTATGTGTATTAAATCTCAATAAAAATAATCAGCATCCATGGATTAGCGTCAGAATATTTTGTTATTTATTTAGCGCTAAAAAAATATTGATAGTCCATGGAGAGCTTTAGTAAAAAAAAAGAAAATTCTTTGCCTTTACGAAGGCACATCGAGAACATTTTTGAAACATAGATGAATTCAAAATAGTAATCATCGAAATGAATACTATTTTCATTTCTCCAACCTCATGATAAAAGATCTCTGAGCCTGGGAATTGAAAATGGTATTCATTTCGATGATTACTATTTTGAATTCATCTATGTTTCAAAAAGAGAGCTTTAGTATTGAGTAAAACGATTAATCTTCGATAATTAGCTCATGTTGGATAAAAATGTGATATTTACCTGGAGAAGGCAGATTTCGGACAATTCCACTGCTTCCATTTGAATTTTTCATTGCAATGTTCCATTGCTTGCTTGATGCCATCACCAATTGTATCGGCCATTTTTGTTACCATTACATTCTAGAAAAAAAAAGATCATTATTACCTATAGTAAGTACAACGTTATTCCTTTGTGTTTCGACATTCGACATTCTGGGATTCTTCTGAAACTGTATTGTACCTAGTATTGAGGCGAACTCATTGAAATTTTTTTTCTGAATGTTTCACTAGGGTTTTCTCTCCCAGTCTAAAAAAACTTTCAGAAAAATGCAAACCCCTCCCATTACATAGTTCAATAGATATCAGTGAAAAATATTCAGATGATAGAACAGCCCCACCTACGTAAATTCTGGCACTAATTAATAACGAATTAATTAGTTATTCTTCTGAAAAATTTTTTAGGATTTTCCCTCCCAGTTTATGAAACTTTAGAAAAATGCAAATACCCTATTCAATAGAAAACTAAATGGCCAGTTGAGAAAATCTACGATTCAAAAAATTTCTCCATTAGATGTGGTTTGATAGAGATGGTTATATAGACTATGAAACGCAACCCCTTTTAATGGTTTGTTTTATTTTTTTTATTATTAAAAAAAAATTGAATTGAGAATTTTGACAGGTTGAGAATGAACACCCAAAAAGGTTCGAGAAAAAACAAAATCCTCCGAGAAGGAATTGTGATCATTATTCATACAGGGTATTCCCAATGTACAGTTTGATTACATTTTCTATTATCTGTTTTTTTCTTAATTTTTGCTGGATGAAGTTTCTAAAAATATTTCAATAAATCTTGCAACTCAATCAAATATTCAATAATAATAATTAATGTTAATTTGTATTTCTATTCGATCGATTTTTCGCTTATTTTATAATTTTGATTAATTCTAATTTAATTCATTTTTCTTTTCTCGCCTTCATCTATAATTTCAATATAATAACGTAATAAAAATGCCATATGAGGTAAGAAGCAACCAATGATGGTAGAACTTATACTCCGGCTGAATCTCCATTGGTTGTTATGTAACAAGTAATAACACGTAAGTCATGAAAATAACCAATGGAAATAGAATCTACCCAATCTTTGATTTCCTATTGGTCGCGTACATGAATATGAATTAAGACACATGACAAGTATTTTGTATCAACATGAAATAAGAAATAATGTATTTGTTTCTACTTTGACTCGATTATCAAACAGATACAAATTTACATTTTACAAGACTTACAATACACTTAAAAATATTTAAGTATTAGAAATTACAAAAAACTAAAACAAATTTGAAATTTCAACAATTTATGATTGGCAACTGCTGACATATTTCAGCACCTCTGAGGTAAGGAGTGTTAAGTAAAATTTTTCCAATTACTTAATTCAAGTATTCGTTGGAAAATATGTTTTGAAGAATATTTTGGTATTATTTCTTGTTTCATTGTTAGGCCACAATTTTTGGAAGAAATGGGCTCCTCACAAATTAGTGCACAAGTTTTACATAGGTACCCTTCTTTTGTTTATTTGAATTTTTGAATTGATTCTTGATCCTGAGTGTGGGAGAGAAAAACCCTAAATAATTTCAGGAAAACCATTTTTTCGCCATTAAACTGATACTTTATTCGCTGAGTGAAATTTTAATTAAAAACCCTTGATTGAAGAAAACTATATACTCACCGATACTATCCTAGTAGGAAATACATAACCAACGAAAGTAGAACTCGATAAGCAAACATCACAACACATAAAACCAAAAAACAACACCAAAAACACCACTCTGATCTTCATCTTGAATTCCGAGACTACGACCTAACTCCTCAAGTTCCCGAAAAATTTTGACGAACCAAATAAAATCCCAAAATGGTTAAGGTGACAGCCACCTCCACCCTCTACTTCCACCTTCTTCTTCTGAGTATTGCACTAGGTCATAAAAATCATATTTCGTAAACGGATAGGTACTATAGGTAGAGAACTTACCGGAGACACCATCAAAAGTACACCGTACTCTGAAAAGGGGGATGATTTGAATAAATCCATAAATCCCATAGATTACTGACACCGATACAAAGCTGTCTATGAAAGGTGCAATACAGGGTGAATAGAGCAGCAATATCGTGCAAATTTAACTTCGTTAAACCTCTACCTGTACCGCAATTTTCAAGAAAAAGAAATGAACTGTTGGAATTTTTCTGTAACGGCAAAATCCATCAAGAACAAAGAGTTCATATAAAAATCAATCCAAGTTACCTCGAACTATATATATATGTGGTAGTAGTTCCTAATCTTTTTAACCGACTTCAAAAAAGCAAGGTGGTTACCGAATTTGTTCTTTGTTTGTTCCCTCACAACTTACGACTAGGTGAACCGAATTTGATGATTCTTCTTCTATTTGATAGCTGTTAACTTCAGTTTGGTCTCGTCCCAATTTGATCTAGTTCTGACAATGGTATACATGCGAAAACCAAATAAGTCTTAAACTTGCATAAGTATATGAGCGCCAAAGGGACAAATAACTCCATATAAGGCAAACCGATTCCGATCATTCTCTTTTCATTGAAAAGGGTATACTTCAACGTTACGATTTCTGATACTCGGCCCATGCTTTTATAGGATATTTTATATTTGAGTTTATATTTGAGCTTCGCTGTGGTCAAGTAATTTTCGTAGTCGAATACAGTGTTGCTAGATTTCATGATATTTACATCAAACGATTGGTGATGATTCTGAATGATTTCTGTAAACAATTCAAATCAATTTCATCTGTTCCGACCTTTTAAATCATTAATTTTTCCCCTTCTCAGTTTTAACTTTGAGAATTATAGGTTTCTCTCAGGAAAATTCGCCGAATAAAAGTTGAAAGAAAATAACCAATTTGCGATCAATTCTCTTACCGATAAAGATCGCCAAGGAAGCCTGAAAGCAGAATGAATCCTACGGCATATAGGGATTCATCATCCAATGCTTCCATCACAAGTTATTATATGAGGCACTTATGCAACAACACTTCTATAATCATTTAAAATGTAGAAAAACGGTAAGAATGTTAGGGAGTATGCTATCCGATAGAAGGTTTTGTATTTTTGAGGTAAATAATAGTATTAATTTCGAATCATTGAATAATGATCTTCCACAAGGATCAGTTTTAGCACCGCTTCTATTCAATTTTTCAACAAAGATCTAATTGCTGATTAGAATTACTAGATATGACCTTCCCAGGAGAATATGGTCTGTTCCAAACCATATTAGAATAGGTCATGGACGTTATGCTTTTCATAAGGAATTCGGTTGAGGGCCCTAGTTGTGAGTGTGGGGAGTTGATGAGAAAATAGAGCATCTTATGAATAGTTGTCGCATATATAAATTTCATTCCTTTTGATGAGTTTTACTCACCATGAAATACACTATGTAATAGTGTATAATAAAACAAGTTGCAGAATGAGCTAATATTCCAACCCGAATGCGAAATTCGAAAACGAGTACAACAGTAAAATATCGAAACATATAAATGTATCAATTTGATCTTCTATGTGCGTGCCTACACAAATGCATAAAAGGCACCGACAAAACTGTCGAAAAATGTCACAAGAAAATTCACATATGAACAGACTTCTTCCAAACCACATTCTACATAATATGAAAAATCCGTATTGAAATAGTATATTTATTCTAAAAAAAGTTGCAGAATGTTCTCCTCAACACGAAATTCTAAAACGAGCGACGAAGGAGCGAGTTTTCGAAAGCATGAGTAATGGAATTGACCTCTGTAAAGAGTATTAGACTATATTTTCTCTATTTCAGTCAAGTTTTGTGAAATACTCTCGAAATTCAAATAAAAATTCAGATTTGCGACTTTTATTTTGTATCTTGGCAGTTGGTGTGACTCTGGTGTGACTTACGAAATTTGACAGATTACGTGATTTGAATTGATTTGATTTGAAAATTGTCAGGATCTGAGGTCATTACTCACAACCACAAAACGAAAAATATAGCTGAAAACCATGCTGTAATGAGTTACGGCACTACTTTTAGTAGGTATACTGTAAGGAACTCATTACGATACTGAAATAGAGAAAAGTCTTTTATGAGAGTCAGATATAAGAACGAAATTATGTGATGTGTACCTAAACTTTCAAAACACATTACTGCAAAATTTATTCATAATGTTTCCGGTAGATTTTCAACACCCTTTATTTCAAAAACGAATGCCGTTAAGATATTTTTCTAATGAACAAACCAACCCATCTTATTTTGTTGTGTTTCACATATCCTAGCAATGAGGTAACTTTTTTTAAATACCCTATGTAATTATTACACAGTTATTTTATCTTACGGCGAATTGTATGAGTCTCAATTTGGTTGAGACCTCACTGTACTCAGCTATTTAATTTATTTATTAAAGATAGAGACATGCGGTTTTCGCGACCCTGTATCACTTTTTTGTAAAACTTTCAAAGCCACAAACAGAAGTATTTCAACTACTTTTCTTCCTGAAATACAGGGCGAACACGAAAATGTTATTTCTTAGGCCCTGTAGGTTTGAGAGAGAAAAAAAATGAAAACTGCTCATAATGGATATTTTAACATGAAAGTCAGTGGCGTATTTAAATTTTTTCTTAGAGCACTGTTTTCAAGATTCGGCACAAACTTGGTAGTTTTCAAATGAACATTTTCGTTTTCACCCTATATTTCAGGAACAAAAGACATTGTAGTATTTCTGTTTGTGGCTTCAATAGTTTCACAAACTTGGTCCCGATAACCGCATGTCTCTATTTTTAATTATACGTGAGATACAGTGCAGTGTACTGTGTACAGGGTGGGCAAAATTGGTTATACTTGAACTATAACTGTTTAACTGTGATGATAGAGGAAAATAAATGACACGTTTCGGTGGCCTTTTTTAGAGAAACTGAATATGCCATGAACTGCATTCTCTTTTGTTTTCGAGTTATAGGCCAAAATTGAAATTTGGGCGATTTCAACTTTGGCCATTATCTCCGTTTTTGTTTGTGCTAGCATGTTGAAATGAAAACATTATACAGGCACTTTTTTCATAGCAATCCAGTAGCGTACTTTATTTTTTCCCAAGAGGTTTCCTTGCTGAGCTGTAACATAAAGTTGTGTTTTTTCATATGGAAATAATAGTTTGAAATGGCTTAGAAAGAATCGTCATTTTTTTCCCGTTTCAGAAATATATCATACATCATACATCGTCCTCATATTCATTCAGATATCATGAAAAATATAGTTTGTATTTGAAATTTGAATTATTGGGTATTAAGTAGGCTGAATCACAGAACAATATATCTCTACGCATGGTGTCATTATTATTTTGCCATTGAATACTTTATTTAATTATCCGTTCTTTGGTTCAGAATAACTGACAATTATTGGAATGCGAAGTCATTATTGCCGGCAATATAGAAATGTTCCGAAACTACGAGAAAAATGATATGTGAAAATGTTTTATTTCAGCGGCAATAATGACTTCGACTTGACAGTTGTTCTGAACAGAGATCAAACCTCGGAGTATTGAATCAAGTATTCAAACGGAAAATAATAATGACACCATGCGTAGAAACGTATTATTCTGTGGTTCAGCCTACTTAATACTAGAAAATTCAAATTTCACATACAAACGATATTTTCCATGATATTTGAATGAATCTGAGAGCGATGTATGATGTATGATATATTTCTGAAACGGGAAGATTCTTTTTAAGACATTACAAGCTATTGTTTCCATAAGAAAAGACACAACATTATGTTATAGCTCAGCAAGCAAACCTCTTGGGAAAAAACAAAGTACGCTACTGGATTGCTATGAAAAAAGTGCCGGTTAAAAAGTTGTAGTTCAAGTATCACCAATTTTGCCCACCTGTACAGTACCGCGTTACATTAATCTCTTCCGAAACTGCCTTCGGTATTGTTTTGATGTATTATAGGACGTTTTGCTCTGGTTTAAAATGAATATCATCATTATCATTCCAAGGTTGTTCTTAATTTCATACAGAAGCGCCGCGCCAACGAAGTGGTAGGTCTGATTCAACAATACCTATTTGGATTGTGCGATATGTCCGACAAAGATGAGACTGAATAGCCCAATATATCGGACAAAAAGGTGGAAAATCAAGCAAATTTACACGCCTTTTCCGGCAATCAACAACTACCCTGGTCGGTTTCTGTTGAAATAGGGCTACTAAGCACGTTCCGGGTAAGGGACCATAAAATCGAATTGCACGTTTACACTACGGATGATTTGTGGGCTTGCAGTATTGCGTCCAGCAGGTAGATTGTGCATAAACTGAGGCGGCAATACCGGCACTTCTTGTTCTGACTGGAAAAATTATAACTGGTAGGTGAGGGGAGATAATTGGCGAAGCGGGATAACATCTTCTTAAACGGTTAATACTACTTGCATATAAATTTCATGTTTTCATCTTCAATACAACGCAACAATTAGAGATGAATCTATTTTTATTTCTTGGATTTGAAGTTTCATTGCATACTTTTATCCGCCAAACAACGAAAACATTTTGAAACATGAAACTTTCACCCCCCCAACTCTTAGAACCAACGGATGTATAATGAAGGAGACAGTGTCATAAAAAGTTATTAGATCTCATGTAGAGCCAAGCTGCTAACTCTGCACTTTTTAAATTTTCATTTCCTCACTTATAGGGTCGGTTTCACAAAACTTTTATTGTACCGTTAAATTAATCGGAACAACCGCGATTCCTTGAAATTTCAAAACGAGTGATTCGATTGGTTCGAATTTACGTAAGGTTTTTAAATCGTACAATTAAAGCTTTGTGAAACCGACCCTTAAACTTGCAAATTTAAAGAGTGCAGAGTTATCACTTGCACACACGTGCCCTTATCACTGCTTCTATGCGTCGTGGTAAGTTTCCAATACAATTGGAAATTGGCTGTTGTGTTGTGGAACGTTTTCCCAATCTTCAAGAAAACCTTTCTGAGAGGTGGAATGGTTTCCGGTTAAGCCTACCTTACATGTCCCACATATATTCAATTGGGTTTAGATCGGGGCAACGTAGGGGCCAGTCAGATCGATGGATATTCATCTCATCGAGATAATCTCTAACAGTTCTCGCCACATGCGTCAAAGCATTATCGTGCATTAGAACGAAATTATGTATTTCTAACAAAGGAAGCGAAAGGAATCTACTGAACTTCTTCGACGTAACGGTCAGCAGATGAAGCTCCATTTTCTAAAATTACAAGCTCTGTACGGGTTGGCATTGAAATTACGTAGTTTCATTCATAAAATCATATTTCTTTTTAGGAAAGAGCTATTGGCGTGAATGAAAAATGATAATAGTAAGAGAGAAGCACGCTTGAAAAACTCATACTATAAGGACCTTTCATTTCGTCGTAATGACCTTTACATGGTGTTCAGAAGTTTAGAGCCAATTACACCTCTCCGTTTAATACCTTGTTTAGAATCACTTAAATTGAAATTCTTGGAGACTAGAGAACTTGAGATCAGGTGATATACGAGATGAATTAGTCCACAAAAAGACAACATCTTATTTTACAATGAAATCAGTGAACATTATTCTGTCCTTTTTTGTCCAGGAGTGTATTTAGAAAAACCTGCTGAACAGCAGTGACTTATAGTAAGAACAGAAGCTACGTTTAGCAAAACACAAACAACTAAAATGCTAATAGTATTTTGAAATCCTACATGTTGCTTCTTAAGCTGCATCCAGCAAACATTATGCTTTCCATACGAAGTGGACCAAAACTGATTTTCATCACAACACTGGAACTAAGAAAAAATTTGGTTAAAAATAATGAATTTCATTCTTATCTAATTATTTTTTTTTTCGATTTCTTATCTTCTGGATATTTAGAGCTGAGTTTCTATCGTTGTACCATATTTAGTGATGGAAACCACTTTTTTACCTTCTAGCACTTGACTGAACGTGTTTTCAGTAGTAATTTAACTAGTGCAATGAAAATTATCGATAATTTTTGGAAAAGATGCTCGAATGCAAGTTAAGTTGAAACGCTGTGCTGCAGATATTGATAAGAATATAGACAATCTTACACCAACGAATCCAAAGAAGTCAAAAACGTCAGTATAGAGACAATTTCAAGAGTTGAGTGCCAAAAAAATCACTCATTAGAACGAAGAACATCGGTGGAAAAAATTGCCTTCATTCTGAAGGACTGGGCAAACAACATGCACAAGAAGGATAGATCCCTTTATAAAGAATGTGTGGTGAAAACAATGTGGAACGTAACAGCAAAACTTGTTCAGGAAAAATATTACGAAGATTTCGGCATTACAATAGACCAATTTTATGATGTAGGATTTAAATCTGCTAGGGGTATTGTGTGCTCATTGGCTAAAACAACAATAAAAAAATAGTTGGAACATTGTTGAAATGTTAAATTCGACAGATGAAAAAAATTTTCATTTAAAGAATCATCAGAAATATAGAAAATTGAGTGTCACTTTCGGTAAATCTTGATTTCTCTCTAAATTTTAATGCCCATTTAGATGAACTGCGTTTAAAGCTTAAAACACGAAAAAATGTCCTTCAGAAACTAGCCGGTACTCAAGAACACTTCGTATACGGCAGCGCTAGCCTTGGTTTGTTCTGTTGCCGAATATTATTGCCATGTTTGGTTGAACAGTTTTCATGTAAAAAAATTGATGCCCAACTAAATTTTTCTATGAAATTTTACCACTGGTACTGTTAGATCTTCACCTACTCCTTAGTTACCAGCCTTCTCAAATATTGTACCTCCCCATATTGACAGAGATACAACAACTTTGAATTTTTGGACTCAAACTGAACGAAATTTTATTCCTTTCCAAATTAATTTCCCATTGTCTCCTATATTCCAGAAAATAAGAAGCTCCTGAAGTATATCCTGAATATATTGTCATTTTGACAATTCTCGGAATATGTCGTAGTTTTTGGTCCTGAAAAATATTCTGTTTTCTTGTCTTATAAGATGTTCCGTTTTTCTATGGGAGATGATTTCCTTTCATTAGGGTCCCGTAGCGGTCTTCAAACATCTGAAGTTCCGAAAAGTCTTCACTAGGAAGGTCGTACCTGGTTCGAAAAAACCCACACGATCACAGAGCAAGGCTGAGAATTTAAATTTGAATTTTGGAGGAATTCGAAGGACAACAGTGATTACGTTCCGAAATTAGCCGCTGAACATGGTGTTGAGATCTCCTAAGAAACCCACATGGCAACAGAGGAACTTCTTCGTGAAGGAGGACAATTGAAAGTTATGTACTCATTGATTTTTCACTTAGTCCAAATTACGGTTGAGCTTGTTGTGTTATAAGTTTTCTCATGTTTAGCAATTCAAAAAGGGGAAATTCATTGGGTTTTTTTCATTTCTTTCAGAAATTGTGACATTTCTGTCATAACTAATTTATGAAGAAAGAATTTCTGCAATGGGTGGTTAATTCAAAAACCATTTAATTGATTATAAATAGCTAGTTCATCTGCTTTTGTCTTTTTTATTTCAGATCTAGAATTTCGGGTAGATTGGTGAAGAGTCTGTTTTTCTCTGCTGCCCATAGAAGAACTACATGAAGATGTTTTTCTGATCACGTAGATGTCCTCCAAGATCCTCTGATATGATATTTTTAATAAATTTTTTTCTAACACGGGTGAAGTCAGGGTTTTTTTTCTCTGGGGTTTTTTCCCTTTCCTCATTTTATCACACTGCAGATCTGTATTGTTTTCCTGTGTTGCACTAACCCCAGCTAGGTACTTTTTTGTTTCAATATGTACTGTATTATTTTAGCTCTCTTAATCATGAAAGTATATATATCCTTAGTATAAAGTTTGTGCAGTAGTCTCAAATTTTGATAGAATTTTCCACATAAAAGGCTAATTAATTGTGAGGAAGTTTCGAGTAACAATTCTACATTATGGTGTCATTAAGGAGGCAGTTAAAATACGGAAAAAAAATGGGATTCTTTTATTGGAAATTTTAAGAATTTTGCTCATATTTTTTTCACAATTAATTTTGGATCACCAACACTGATAATTCAAGTTATCCTGATCTTTTACACTTTGAAATGTTATATTTTGTATCTCTTTGAATTAATCCTAGTTCATTCACAATAGTGTAAAAATATATATAATTGAGAAGAAATAATAAATAAATAAAAATAAATAAAATACAAACACAACTTCAAGTCCTTTCTCAATACACAACTATACCCGTGTTCGAAAAGCATCTCGATTTGTACAAAAACACAAAAAATCACCAAAAGAGATTAAGGTCTGAATTGTATCATTTTTTCTTATTCACATAAGCACCATATTCCTCGTCACCTGTGTACCCATAATGACCTTTGCTTAGTTCTGGATCGCTCATCACGTGGCCCACAGGTCTTCTCAGATGAACGTTATGGCTGTAAAGTCCAGAAGTATCCCCCATGTTCCTCAAGATGTTTAGCGTTGCGAAGATGATGGCCAATTTCCCCAGGAAAATGGCCTGTATGAGCATTACTTTCATCTGGGTGAGCATCATGGGAAGCATCATCGTGGACATCATGAACGGCATCACCAGCAGGGGGAGGAGGCGAGATATGAGGCTTTCTTGCTTCTTTTTTCTACCCTCTGAAAAAAAATAAACATTCAAGGTTTTTTTTGTATGTTCAAATTGGATAGCATCAAAAATTTCAGAATGTTGAATAAATATTTTTGAAGTTTTCATCCCTAAGCTTTCATCTAACATGCACCCTATACATGTCTTTGACTTGCTTATACATTTCAGCTTGAGGTCGAAAGAAATACATTTTTTATATACCATTTTCTTCCCTATTCGTGATAATGAAAAAGATATAGCTATTTTGAACTTTCATATTGAGCTAAGCCATCCCTTGGAAATATGCCACTAGTTTTTCCGAGCATAAGACCTACTGCTTGAATCTGAAAATGAACCAAAAACTGTACAGGAATTTAATCATGTGAAAATTTTGAAGATTTGAAGAAGCTTGCATTAAGCCAAAAAACACTGATATAGATTTAAATCATTAATTACTCGAAAATTGCGTATTTCACGAAGAATACTTCTATTCTTCAAAATGTCCAAATGTTCATTAAATATTAATTTAAAACATTATTATCATTAGTCTGCACTGCCGTTAATAAAGTTAGCTATTCCAGAAGTAACAGATTAAGTTATTCCTCATTTTTATAAATTTTTTACACTGAATCTAGTATGTGTGCATTCGAAATCCAAAATTCTTTTAACATCAGTAGAGATTTACAGGAGTTCCCATACTTCCGGTTCAACCGGAAGTATATTATCAACAAAAAATTGTACATCAGATGCTTTTTGCACCACTGTATTTACCTGCAAAATTTCATAAATAATGTCCTTTTCATTCAAAAGATATTTACTTGGTTCCATACTTTATCCCAACCCTGTATATTATGTACGTTAAAGACTCAACCTGTATAAACTCCCATTAAACATGGATAAACTTCGTTTATCATATTTATTTTTTTCCAAAAATTTCTCATGGTCACAGATGACATTTCAACTCTTATGAAGAGTACGATTATTTCTAAGAGGCGCCTGAAATAAAACCCTTGCCTTGTCATAAATCAAGAAATAGGTGTTAGAATGAGCCAGCAAATAAACTTGTCAACTGTAGTTGTTATTTTCTGGGTATTTCCCTAACAATTGTTGAAAAAAGGTAGAACGAACGGAAGAAAAATATTTAATCAGTGTGGATCAAGAACTTATTCAGAGTTCAACTCAGCATACCGATCGATTTCATTCATAAATTTTTCTAATAGTTACATAATATATAAAATTATTACGTAATATATTATCTCATATATTACGTAATATATTTTCACGTTTGAAAATGTTACACCTCAGATTTTGTTATGAAATTTCCCATCCATTTCGAAAGGAAAATTTCAATTTTTCTCCACGATTCAATGCTCTCAGATAAAATGAGATTAAATAGGTACCTAATTCAATGGACGTATAACAAAATGAAAAAAAAACAGACTCAACTACAACAAACTTCCCTCACAAATATTTTTTTAGAACTAATTATGAACTTTTTTATATTTTTTGAATTGATAACAAAAATGGGTAGTCTGTTCATTATAATTATATTCCATTTTTCTAAAAATAAGTTTTATTTTTTTAAGTAAATGAAAATTTGAGTTCCTTTGTCAATTTAACTTCACTGTTACAGTTTTAGTAGATTATTCTTGACTTATTATTATGATTCTATTTCGTTCAAAAGTACCTTTCACAGTTCTAGGACAAACGTCACTTGTAGAACAAAATGAAATTTTTTTTGCAAAATATTATAATTCGAAAGTTTTTGACGCCTACTCAATATCAATCCAGCTTCAAGGGCAGTTTGGCAACAATTGAGAAATCTGGTTTTTCCAAGTTTTTTCTGGCAATTCCGCGCTCATAGTATTTCTCGGTTTTGCTCTGTTTCCTTAGTACACCGCATTTAAAACTGGACCACCCTATATCATAATCCATTCAAGAGAATGTTGTAGGTACCGTTTAAAAGTATATGCTGAAGAGAAAGAAAAAAGGATCCTAAAAGTAATACAACATATGTAAATTGGAGTTTACAACACTTTTACAAAATTTTACAACTCTGGTTATTGTCTGCAAACTGATAAATATCTAGGGTTGTATTTAGGATCCACAATAAACTTTTTCTTGGAAGAAGTAAGAATTTGTTTTCAAAGATGTATACGTGATTTATGATCTAGTGATTAGCGATTTGTAATTCAGAATACTGGATTGAAATTCAGAAACAGTTAAATTTTTGAAAAGGAAAAAAGTATATCAGAAGTTATTAATTCAATTTCAGATAATGCAATATAATATTATATACATATTATATACTATGACCATTGTAATTTTTAATTTTTGCCACCCATTTTGAAAGAAATCATGTCTCGTTTTGAATATTTAGGGACCTCTACATGTACCAATTTTCTATTTCTGAATGACCAAATTTCAATTACAATTTATATTTTTTTAAGTCACTTTTACCCTTTCTGAATTACATACATATTACTATTCTGAAATTTGATTCACCATTTTCGAACATAAAGTTCTTATTCCGAAATTGAAATTCCCCATCCTGGATATCAACTAACTACTGTGAATTAAAATCTTCATCTCCTGAAATTCAATTAGCTTATCTGAATTACATTTTACGTTTTCTGAATTACAATTGGAAAACCTAGTGAGGTTTTAGAAAATGGTCGTGCCTTTTCAAATAAAAAGTAGATTTACTTGACAAAATCTGAGATTTTTCATCAATTTCGGCGATAAAGATAGAATGCCGTTTGTCCTTGAATCTTCCTGATAGGTAAACTGAAGATTTCGTAAGAATTGGATTGAATAAGAAATCTTCATATCTATCACATAACTTTGCCTTTGTTAGTAGCAATGTTAACTAGCTAATAAATCGAATTGCATTCAACGATGCATTTTCAATTAAATTGTTTTCAGTGCGTATAATATTAACTACGGCTCACTTATGTAACAACTAGAGTAGAAACTTGCAGAAAATGAAGAACTTGACCGAAAACAATTCTCGTTATTTTATTGATAGCATAAAAACTCGATCTTCAATTCCAACCATCATGACAGACTGCTTTAGATAAGCCTATCAATATATTTTTAAGAAAATTTTTCGATACTCAATGTAGATGATCGCTGTTATGAATGAAATCTGAGAGTGAACAAAATTGAACACCACTTTATTTCAAATGAGGAGTTGCAGTTGAATATATCAAACAACAATTTAGGGATAAATAGTTTTGAAAAAAAATCAAGTGGCATTCTATACACAGGATATTCCCAAAATGACACAAAAGAATTGAAAGGGTGATACTTAAACGAAAATTCAGGCAAAGTTATCATATTGGCTAACACTGATGAAACAGTTCTGACAACTTCAACATTCTATCATATAAACTTGAAAAAATCAACATCATCAATATTTTCTCTGAATTTTCTAATACTCCAACATTTTTCAAAAGACAAATTGTGTGAAAGAAAATTTTGTGAGCATTATTTTCAGGCCTTAGTACTACCATAAATCCAAACATTTCGTAGTCTCACATAGCAGTCGAATAAACAAGGTGTTTCGTAATGGATACGAAAGGTTCAAGGAGTTTCCACTGAGAATGTTTGAAACAAAATCAATTGAAAAAGTTTGAAAAAAGTAAAATATTTCTTGCATTTATTTGTCGGGTACAGATCAGTCGAAAAAATTCTATCAAAACAAGTAACGTTTCGGAGTATACTTAAGAAAACTTCTTCATCATACCAAATCGATAAATCTCCGAAATCGTGGATTTTGGATTTGTCAATTAACATTCGACAACACACAGACCCTGAAAACTTTAAGAAAATAAAAGAAGGTGAATGCTCTTAAAATATTTCAATATCATCTACCAATCCTAGAATTTTCCCTTTAGATCTCATACTCAATAGACTTGTAACGTAGACAATGAACAAAATTGGACCAACAACGGTTCCCTGTGGAACACCGCATGTTACAGACTCAGGACCACTTAACTCACCCCTAACACAAACCCCTATTTGTTAATGATTTGCCAAAAGCATTCCAAGATTTTGAATGCCATTATATGTATCCAATTTATCTAATAATTTATCATGGTTTACTGTCTACCCTCACTTCTCCTATTTCTGTATACCTGGCTGCTAAAAATGAGATAACATTGGTGACCAAAACACAAATCATAGATTGTTAGATTTTCAGAGGGTTTCAGTGTACTGTGACCTTAAGGTCTATTGCACCCCCTCATCAGAGCTTTCGGTTTTTTCCTCCTCCTGCAGCTCTTTCTTGTATGTACTGGGTGGGCAAAATTAGTGATAATTGAACTACAACTTTTTAACCGATAGGGATAGAGGCAAATGAATGACCCGTTACGGTGGTCTTTTTTAGAGTAACTGATAGAGGAACTTTTTTCATAGCAATCCAGTAGCGAACTTCGTCTTTTCCCAAGAGGCTTCCTTGCTGAGCTATAACATAAAGTTGTATTTTTTCTTATGGACACAATAATTCCTACCGTAATGTATCATTGATTTTCCTCTATCTCTCATGGTTAAAAGTTGTAGTTCAGGTATCACCAATTTTTCCCACCCTGTACTACAACTTTTGAACCAGAGGAGATAGACAAAATCTGATACCCCATTCTCGATCTCTTTTTCAGAGAAACTAACAAGAGTTTTATTCATTTTTGGCTACCTTCTTTTGTTTTCGAGTTATAAGCGAAAATTGGAAAAATGGTGATATCGAAAAAAATTTATATCTCCGCTAATACTGATGATAGAGCTCTGAAATTAAAACATTCTACAGGCACTTTTTTACGTAGAATCCAGTGGCATGCTCGTCTCTACTGCACCATTTTCAATTACGAAGTTATGATCCAAAGTTTTTTTTTTTTAATGGAAACACTATATTTCTGTGACATTTTCGGAAAGCTTGATTTTTTCTGATTTCAAAAATATATAACATCGTGAATTTTGTATCAGTATGAGTATAGAAATTAGTCAAAAACCTATTTTCATGTGATTCTCAATACTTTCTATGGTTCCAACTGTTGATGAGCACAGAAAAATGTAGCTTCCTATAACAGGAGCATAGAAATGAAAAGATTACTAGAAAGAAATTATGGTAATTATACGATACTAAATTTTTCGTGCTTATCGACAATCAAAACCATAAAAAGTATTGAGACTCAGATGAATATAGGTTCTTGAGGAAGTTCTATACTCATATTGATTTATTGATACGAACCATACGATGTTATATATTTTTGAAATCAGAAACAAATTAAGCTTTCAGAAAATGGCAAAGAAATCTAGTGTTCCTCTTCAAAAAAACATAACTTTGTGTCATAGCTTCGTAATTAAAAATGCTACAAAAAAGGCGAGCATGCCACTGGATTCTACGTAGAAAAGTGTCTGTATAATATTCTAATTTCAGAGCTCTATCATCAGTATTGGTGGAGATATAAATTTTTTCCGATATCACCATTTTTCCAATTTTCGCTTATAACTCGAAAACAAAAGAAGGTAGCCAAAAATGAATACTACTCTTGTCAGTTTCTCCGAAAAAGAGATCGAGAATGGGGTATCAGATTTTGTCTATCTCCTCTGGTTCAAAAGTTGTAGTGCTAAAACATCGAAATATGCCCACCCTGTACATCTACCTATGCCATAGTTAAGTACAGGGTATCCCAAATTGCTTGATTTTGGGTGCTTCTGGTACTTCTAGTCTAGATAGGTAAAAACGTTGAAAGGAGTCCTGCGCTCGGTTTCCATGAAAACACCAGTAGTAAAAACCGTTTCACGAAATCTTCATTTGTTTTGAAGATACATATATCAAAATTTTGAAATTTTTTAGATTTAGAACATGTGCCATAACTATTTCATTTTCGAAAATATCTGAAAAAGATAAGAACTTTCAAAAAGCACTTCTTCACTGGGAATAAGACATTATTTTAATTTTTTTTCTGTGATAAGATGAAAAAATGCGTTCGTATTCGAAATAAAAAATTTGTTTTTTCCACGAGAAAAAAAAATTGAATTTTGTTTCTTATTTCCTGTGAAAAAGCGCTTCTAGAAAGTTTAAATCGTTTTCAGACATTTATGGCACATTTTCGAAATCTATAATTTCACAAAATTAAAAAAAAATTGAGATATCGTGAAACGGTTTTCACTAATGGTGTTATCACAAAAATCGAGCCCAGGACACCTCTCGAAGTTTTCACCTATCTGGTCCAGAAGTACCTACAACAGTCAAAATTAAGCAGTTTGGGATACCCTGTACAGAGCCAGTGGTACGAGTATGTTCTTCTTTTATTAAGTTTGTTGGCCTCTGCATCTCCTGTATTTAATTCCTAACTGCCGTTTTCTCAAAGCCCATTGTCGTTTTATTGAACACTCATAACTTGTGTTCAAAATATCAAAATTTACCAGATAAAGAAGATTCTCGGGATATGATGGAAATTGTCGACTTACATTACTTACTACATTTCAGATTTTTTTGAAATAAAACACCCTGTTTTCGTCAAAGACTGATGTTCATCAGAACTGTTAGGGGACAATACTCCAAATTCATGAAAGCTTATCATTATTGTAGAATAATCTGCCAAAATTAGCAAGTATATAAATTTTAAACATGAAAACTGCACAATAATAAAGCAAAATATAGTAAAAAAATTGGCCTGAATGAAGGGTAGAGGGACATTCAAAAGGGCTGATAATATTTCATTAAATGAACAATAATATAATTAATTTGTTCATAGTTCCCAAACGCGAAATATCGATTAATCAAAATTAATTATCTTACTTATCTCATTTTCCATGCGTTGTAATTGTAAACGCCACCTCCATTTGTTCTTCTTTTGAAGAAGCTGATGAGACCAAGTGTGACCGCCACCTTAGCCACTATCACAGCCTTCATAAACAGCAATTTTATAACAAAAACCATCAGGGGTATGATTGCAGTTGATATCATGAAAGGTATAAACATAATGGGCATGATTCTTTGCACCAAACTTTGCTGTTTCTTTTGGCCTTTCCGCTTTTTTTGGCCCCCTACGTTTCCTCCATGCCCCCCTCCACCACTGCTACCAAGTTTAGGAGATTTTTTCTTCGATTTCGATTCGAATCGGGTCGTAGAGTTCTTGGAAGTTTCTGAAAAATATATCATAAATCAATAGGGTTCAATGTAACAAAAAACGGATATAAGTGGCAATTTTTCAGGGCATTTAAAATTTATAATAGATATTGAAAAAAGTTATTCTCACTAAATAAGAATGTTTTCAATAGTTTAGGAATTTTTTTTTCTTAAGTCTAGCTCTCTTTTTTTATATTTCTATTCTCAAGCGACTAGAACAAATATTTTCATCTTCAAAGAGAATTTTAGTAGAAATAAGTTTGAAAAATTCAAAATTCTCACATTCAGATTGTTAAAAAATCATACTATTTTCCTTTCAGTTTTGTATTCATAGTTTAAATGTATAATATGCTGATTACTCTTATATTATTCAAGTAAGTTTTTTGTTACATTATAACCTTTTTTTGTTTCAACAATTCTCCCAAAATTGATTTATGATAATATTTTTCTTTTCTTCAAATGATATGAACATTCGTTATTCAATATATGTCCAATACGTTTTAAAGTTTTCATTTGGAACTGAACACTTCCAGCATGATTTTCTTTGCTAATTTTATAGAATTTTTAACCAGATGCAAGAACTTTTTTGTATCTGAAAATTATCTTTCTGATTCTGTCCACTTTACAGTAATTTTCCATGTAAGTATAATATATGTAGTTTCTAAACATTGAAAAAGTAATTGGTACACAAATGCATAAAAAAGTAAAGAAAACAAATGCCAAAGGTGCTATGATGAAAAACCTTCAAGAGAATCTACAATGAATGAATGACAAAAAGAATCCATAAAAAAGTGAATAATAATAAAAATAGCGCAGAATAAGCCAACACAAAATAGGTTTTTTGCATGAGAATATATCAACATAAAAGAAAATACTGAAATAAGAACATAGAAGAAACACGGACATAATTCAATGAATCAAAATCTCTCTCAATGTTATACACACTACACACCATCGAAGAGAAACTTTATCTCCGAATATTCATCAAACTGGCCACACAGTGGCCATATTTCTTCGAAGATGATAATGAACGTGTGGTCGACTGACCTCCATTATTTGATTTTCAACCATCTTTATCATTTTCAAGCAATCTTATAATGATCACTCAAGGCTTCAAAAAACTTTTTTTCGTTTTATAACTTGCGGAACAAGTTCGTTTGAACATGAAACGAATTTGGAGCTTAGTTATGTGATATGAACTCAATAATAACGAAAAAAAGGTTTCAGTTTGAGGAAAAATTATAGAGAAATTGTAACAGCACTCAGATATTAAAAAGTTGAAAATCCATTTTCATATTCAACCAGGACACATGAAATTGAATTACTCATTATATTCATTGTCAATGTTCAACGATTCAAAATTTAATGAACAGGATCGGAATTCATCAGGAAAACAATATTAGGTAAAAGAATGAGGTATCGAAAACTTTTAATAAGCCTAATATTTTTCATTTCATTTTACATAGGAAAACTCTTAAAAATATTCTGATCTTTATTTGTTGTTCATAGGTAGGTATGTGTCAATTTAGATTTGAATATGGTGGGTTCCTAACTACTTTTTGAGTGGTATAAACAAAAATATTTTCTTATATTTCAGTGCATATTTGTTTTGAAATTTCTTTTTTTGAAGCCGGTTTTTTTTTGTTAAAACTTTTTTCAATATTGAAGTCGGTTTCGAAAGATGTTATGTATCCCAAGAATCAGCATTGGGGCGTATATAATAAAATAGAGAACATTTTCAGCAATTGGTAGTATGTATTGTTGAGTTATTGGTGCCGAAACAATAGAATTACTAACTACTTAATTGTACTTAATTATTGTACAGAAGTTCAAGAATAACACTTCAGATGATGTTATTATATGGAATTCACGTTCTGCATCTACATGCAGAACGTTGGAACATTTTTTTTAGTTGTTCAACTTGAAGAAAGTTCTCATTCAATTATATTTATGGATGCTCTCATGGATGCTGCAAAACTCAGAATATGACGAATACTTGGTTATTTTAGAGGAATTTAATCAAGTATCCCTTTAAAAATTTCTTCCTAAATTTCAATTTTTGATAATTATATATTCAACATTTATTCCTATTTTTCTTCGAATATGCGTACGTAAATAGTGAAAATTTCAACATACAAAGTATTGAACTGAACTATGCTTCATATTTCTTCCTCTATAAACTGACACCATAACATTTCGTCCCAGAAAAAATTTTGAAATTTTAAAAACTTTCTGTATTTCGTCAGATCTATAAAAGTAATTCCATTTAAAAAAAGGTTGTCTACTTTTGATAGAGTGAAATTTCAAGGGAAGACTATGAAAGTGTCCCAGCAATAAACATGTTTTTAGCACACAGAAATTCTAATCTTGTCGCAAATTTGATGCCTATTCCAGATATGCGGCTACAAGGATGACTGAAGTATAATAGGCTTAATGGAAAATTTTGAATATTTCATGAAATCAAGAAATTTTCAATTGGAAAATTACCGTCAACATTTTGACCATGTGCTGTATGCCATTTTTTTTTTGCACTTTTGGAGTTGAGCCGGTGAAGTTTGACCCTTTTGAATGACACTCTGAATACTTATATTTTAACTGGAGATTCCTGAGGTCAAAAGAAATACTTTTTGTGTTTACCATTTTTTCTGATTCGGCTCGGTTAAAAAGATACAGGGTGTTGAAAGCGAGGTTGAAAGTCCTTAATGAAATAATATATTATATTATCTCCTAAAGGATCTTATCGAATGAAATGATTTTCGGAATTTAGGATCCCATTGATGTGGTGCATCTCCTACAAAACACCTTCTATAAAATGCCACTCACATGTTTTTTTTTTTTTTCATGACAATAATTATACAAGAAATTCAAAGGAACCCAAACCTTAACGTGATTTAAATGCTATTTGAAGAATATTCTTCGTGAAATCTCGTTAAATGCGCATTTTTCGAGTTATCAATAATTTGGCTGAATGCAACTCTCTGTACGAGAGAATTAAATGTAGCAGAATTAAATTTCCGCTACATTTATTCGAAGGTTTAGGCGGTAGAGCTAAGGCTTGGGAAAACTTTAGTGGCATGTTTTCAGAGGTGGCATAGCTCATTATGAATGTAAAAAATGGATATATCTTCATCCTATGCTGAATTGAAAAAACTGATATATGAAAAACTTTTCTTTTACCTCAAGAATCAATTACTCATCCTGTATATTCGATATTTTTGAAGTAGGTGAAACTATTTTTCACTAAAATCAAAATACAACTATTCTTACCTTCCAAACTCTTATTCTCTCTCCCATCATCTTCATCCCAAAAATTGAAAATTTCACTAATTGACGAATTGCTCAATTCCACCCCAAAATCTTCGATCTCGTTTTCCACACTTTCCTTCGTTTCTCCCCGCCCCTCAACAGAACCAGCTTTTCCACACACAACATACTCCACCAAAAAGAACATCAGAGCCGTCCTTAAAACCAGGGCAAGAACTTTTTTTGCGCGCATTTTTTTATGTACACTAATCGGTTGGGTCCGCGACGGGTTCTTCACTCAGGAGCAGGATGTAGACTTGACCATAGGCACACATGGTAGTCTCGCTTCTGAGAAGCGAGAACCACGTAAAGAAAAGCCGATGGTGATGGTATAGCAGTACCACTCTCGACCGTTCCAATTTCTCGGTATCTCGAGATATCGAGCAAACATAATTATCCTGTTACGGACCATGGGTACACAGAGTTGGTAATTGAGATATTTGGATACAGGAGGCTCTTATCGTCTTAACAATGGTTGATATTAACAAGTCCTTCTGGAAGTTAAGTGCTATTGTAAATATTGATGAAGCTTCGACAGAGTCGGTTCAGGATTGTTCGAATTAAATTGCACATGAGTTAGGGATATTGACTTAAATTGCAAAAAAATAAAGTTTAAATGAGATATTTATCACACTTTGGCTGACTTGGAGCCTTCCCGCTACAAAAACTTGAGTAAGGCCACCCTGTAGCATTCCGATAGCCCAGTTAGCCTCAGCGTTTGTTAATTTACGTCTCGGCTCTTGGCATTTTCAGAAAACTCGTTTCAAATCGAAGCCATTGATAAACTGACTCCATTTCAAAATAAGAACATTCATGAAGCATATACAAAGAACCAAACTTCAGAAAAAAAGCGACCTGATTGACGAAATGTCTCATACTGATTTTTATTGGATCGATTCAAGTTGTTATTGAGTTTTGAATGATTTTACAGCGATTTTCTCGAAGATTACATACTTTTCAAAACGATTGAATACGATATCCCTAACTCTTGTGGAACAGTATATTTGCAGAATGTCTCATTAATTTAAAAAATGGCCTGAATGAAGGATTCTGTTACCAAAGATCTGGTGATCATCGGGATAATTTTTTTTTCATTCGTACCGTTGTACTAATTGGTTTCACACACATATTTACTGAAGTAATGAGGTGTGATGTTAATGTCAATATTTATTTGTTGGAAACTTATATACAGTGTGTCCAGAAAAGACCGCGTCAAACGAAAACGGAATGTAGATTAAAATGAGCTCTACCTGATGTGAAAAATTCGTTCATATAGAAGTCTCACAGTTATCTAGATATCTGATGTTTTATGAAAATGTTCAATTTTTTCACTTCAAATACTTTCTCTCATGCCATCGGTACAAGTTAATAACTTTTCAAATCAGATTTTTTGCGTGAATATAGATGAATGATTGCTCCATTTATGCACTCAAAGAAAGCACAAAATCTCATGCATAGAATCTGAAAAAAATGTTCAAAAATTCACGTTTTGAAGAAAGTGGTTTTTTGTACCGAATTCGATCTGAAGTAGTATAAAAAAAGCACTGGACTTTTTCTGCAAATTACGTTGAAAAGTTGCCTATTCTGTGCGGATTTCGAAAGGTAGAATAGAGGTGGTAATCCTCTTCAAAAAAAAATCTTGCCTTATATTGTGCGGGTTCTCGATGTGCCAACTTTTTCCAAAACGTGAATTTTAAACATTTTTGTTTCAGATTCCCTGCATGAGATTTTGTACTTTCTTTGAGTGCATAAATGAAAGCAATCATTCATCTATATTCACGCAAGAAAACTGATCCGAAAGGTACCGAATTTTACCTAGGTATGGCATGAGAGAAAGTATTTGAAGTGAAAAAATTCAACATTTTCATAAAACATCAAATATCTCGAAAATTGTGAAACTTTCATATAAACCATTTTTCCACATCAGGTAGAGCACATTCTAATCTGCATTCCGTTTTCAATTGACGTGGTCTTTTCGGGACACCCTGTATATGTACTGGAGCTCACGCCATTTTACTGTATATTTCTTATCAGTGGGTTGAATGAGAAGGCTTTATTTTTTCGTAAAATGCTAGTAGATTTATTTATTTTATTCCTTTATAAAATAGAAAAAGAATCAATCCATTTCTAATTGGCAATAATATAAACAGTTGAAAAATAAGACGACAAATGTTGTTGATCGTGAGAAGAAGGCTTATTCCGAGTTTTTTGTGTCTGAGAGTCAGTCGAAATTACTTTGGAGAACTTATCGGATTTGAATATCAATCCGAAAAGATCTCTTCTACCAGGTGATTTGGATGACCCATCAGATAAGTTAAATGCTTATTTCTGTGGCCTGTCTACTCCTATTCTGCCAGATCCAACTATCTTGGATTTTTACATTAAAGATTCTTTTTTGCAGTTTGATAATGAGCTGGTATTTACCTGTACTGATGAGAATGAAGTGCGAGACATAATATAAGTCTGATGGGTCCATTGATTACGATGGGATGAGCGCTAATATGTTGAAGCTTTGTGATACGTTTATACTTCCATTTTTACTTAACATTATTAATTCGAGTATATTAGACTCCGTTTCATGAAGTTTGGAAAATTTTCAAAATAATTCCAATTGCTAAAATTAAATCTCCTATGAGTTTTGGAGATTTGAGGCCCATATAAAGTTTTATGTAAGAATAGACTTAAACTAAATATTGCCTTTTTGTACCTGCATTGTAAAATAAAGTCGTTTTGAATTGAATGTCAGTCGTATAGCCAAACAAAAAATACTAAGATTTTGTCGGTTTTCATCGCCAGTTTCTGAAATGAAATCAATTCAAACATTTTTATGAATTTCTGTAGAAGTTTTTACTAATTTGAATTTTTTTATAGCTTCAGGGAATGAGAGAGATAACTCAGAAAATCCTCATGGAATGTATTCCAATGGATAACTTAAAACAACGGAAACAATCCCTTTCGAATACATTGATGGCTGGCGTGGGAAAATTGGTCAAATGCGAAAAAGAAAGCCGAAACAGATCCTGGTGCCCGTAACAAGTCTAAAAGTTACAAGTGATCTGGACCACATATTGCGGAGCTAGTAACGTACGTGTTTATAGTACGGAAATTCTCATAATACTACAAGTGTGCATTTACCTAGGTTTGAAGGTAGGTAAAACATCAGCTACACCCGTTGAAGATTCCGTAACACAATTATACAAGTGTAAACATTATGTTGCAGAAAACGTGTACATATGTAGCGATTTTTCCTCAATTACTGTTGCCGCACGGGTCACTTAAGTTGGACTTGTTGTTACAGACAGACCTTGTAATTTGCAGACTAGTTACACTTGTAGGATTTGTGTTACCAGTCCCTGGTCTAGTCACGGCATGAACAGATTAATAGCTGAAAATCAGGTACGTTGTGTGTTCGGTGAAATTGTAAAAAAATCATCTATAATGAGCTATTCTCATCAGGACAAACCTAATTCGGATGTCTTCTGTCAAAACCTGACAAGATTGAAATAGAAGCAAGAAGCAGAAAGAATCGGCAAGAGAGCTTAGATAGCTACTTCTTGTCATTATCAAAGTTAAAAACCACTTTTAAAAAACCTACTCTACAGCCTACCAAAACTACATCATTTCCAAAGTAATTCAGAAAGCGTCAATTGTATTTCAGATTAGTCACTTCGATTTCAGAAAGCGTCAATTGAATTTCAGATTAGTCAACTAAATATCAGAAAACGTCAAATGTAATTCAGATTAGTCAATTGAATTTCAGAACATGTCATATGAAATTCAGGGTAGTCAATGGTAGTTCAGAAATCTCAATTTGTAATTCAGAAAGTTCGAATATTATTTGAATTTAGGTCGGATTCTGAGTCATATATATTACTCATTTTCATAATCATATCGTCAATCATATATCGTCATATTCAATCAGGTATGAAATGTATGAATAAAACCAATATAATCTGGTGAAATCTCTTGGTGCTGACTCTCTCCTTTCTTCAACACTGGATTTTAGTAAAAATATGCTAAACCTTCTCAATCGATTTCTCACCTAACACCGTAGCTTAAGGAAGCACATGACACCTAATTAAAATTAGTCAAATTGAGTACATATTTAATTGGAGAGGCAATTGACAACAGTGTCTCCAGCTGGTGTATTAGCCACGGATTGACTATAAGGTTCATTCACAGCGCTTTCAGCAAATGAATGGGTTGAGGGTTTGTTGCAACAGTGGCAAGATATGAGGAACCAGTTATCAGATCGTCTGTGATAATGCTGCATGCCATTCGAGATTGGAGACCGTAATCACCCAAACAGTAGCAGTACTGCTGCGGATGAGCCCTATTATTCTCCCATGCTCAATCCAATTGAAATTTGATGTTCGAAAATGAGAACTTACGTAAAAACAAATCTTAGAATTCCAAATAGTGTGCCACCGGGGGTTAATCAAAAAAGACTAACATACCTGGAAAATATAATTGACCGAGCTTGAAATTTTTTCAGTTTTGTGTTAAAGATCAAATGTTTCACGTGAAAGTCAAAATTCATTCATTATCATTTTTTTATTTCTGGATCACCTACAATTGATATTTTCTGAAATGCAATCTGTTATCAAAGTACTTATGAAATGAATTTCAAATTGCCATTTCTGAAATATAATTGACCATATCTCAAATTCAATTGAGTGTGTTATTTCTCAAATACAATTGATTATTTCGGAAATTCAAATGATTGATCTGAAATACATTTGATGTTGTCTGAATTTCAATTGACTAATCTGAATTTCATATGACATATTCTTAAAGTCAAATGACTAATCTGAATTACATTTGATGTATTCTGAAATACAGTTGACTAATCTGGAATACAAATCATGTTGTCGGAATGTCAATTTACAATTTCTGAATTATAATTGAAAATGGTGTATAGTAATTCAACTCCCTATGATAGATAATTGTATTTTTTCCAAACGCAATACCAACAGAGTTAAATCGTTCAATCAACAGTGTTAAAGTCTATCCTGTACAGGAAATATCGTTTTCACTTCAATCGAATATTGCAACTTTCATAGAATGTTTTTGCCATATTTTCTTTTTGGACAAAAAAAGACACGCCTCTGGCTTAGCACTCGCTTCCACTGTAGGTATTTTCTCTGGTAATTAATTTGCGGACTAAGAACCAGTTTTGTTCCATAGACGATACAAGCTTCTGAATTTCAATTAGATAAGACTTCGTGTTGATCATTATTATAAACACATTGAGGAAGTATCGTATTGATTGCAATAACGTATAAGGATCACTTCTAAATTTTTTGTTTATTAGAGCACGAGCGGTTTCAATTTGTTCAAATGAATGTTATTCTAGTATTTTCAGCGGCAGTATCAACTTTCGAATCTTTTCGAATACTGTACTGACTGAAATATACATTCTGTCAAAAAAGTTCAGAGAATTTGTTATTTGAAACGCCCGCGCTGAATGAATTTTGATTTTTTTTTACTTAGGGTAGGACTGTCATTCATTTTTGCCAAGTTTGATCGCGATCTGTCACCCAGTTTCTTCACGGCAGTGCGTGCCAATTTTTAACAAGAAGGAAATTATTGAACAAAGAGTTTGCCTTAAAATTTCTGGTGAAAACGAAATTTCTTCGAATTATTTTGCAAAAGGCTTATGGTCATTCTGTTTTATCCAAAACCCGTGCATATGGGTACAGAGCGTTCAAAAAAAACCGTGAAATCTTCGAGGCTTCTTTCTGGAAGACCTTCGACCTCTTTACCCGAAAATAATGTCGATGTAGCTAAAAAAAATTGTGATCGAAAATCTTCAGACCACCTGAAAACATCTCTCAAGAGACTTTTCATAACATCTTGATTGAGAATTTGGACGAACAACTCGTGGATTTTTCACGACGTAAACGCGCCGTTGCGCCGAGTTGAGAATGAGAACAAATTACTAAAAAAACTCGATGAACACACTTAAAAATTTTTTATGGGATTTAAAGAATCTCTGTTTATTTTCATATGGTATTTCTTGAGTATGCGTGCTGCTGAAATATTTTGCGAATGAGTTTTAATTATGAAAACTAAACAAAAATTTAGATTCATTAAGAGATTTCAAACACACAAATTCCAAATCATTAACCCTACTCACCTCAAATTTTTTATATTCTTCTCATTTTGATTATGTTGCTCATAGTCATAAAAACCAATCGGTTTTTTCTTTTTCTTCATCAAATTTCATGAAAGCGTGTTAGGTCCAAGAAGAAGAAGATTACTGCACTAACTTAACTCGCTTTAGCTCAGTCCTCCAAATTTTGTGTTCTCCACTCCTGAAAGTCCTACGCTTTACTGATTTCGGCGGAACCAAACATTCACGGGCTTTTCTGCTTGAGTTTCCACGTATAGTTCGACATAATTTCATCCATATTATTTCTGACAAGACGTGAAAATCAAATCAGTCAACCATGATTAAGATGTCTTAATTCATGATGTATCCACTAATCACATTTTGTTCCTATAATTTGAGGATGTGGGGAATGTTCCGATTAATCAAATGCATTAGTTGACGCTTCCAACGAATTATGATAGATTCATGGTTGGTAATTCATTCAAATATTCGAATACATACAGGGTGTTTCAAAAAAAGGTGGTCCTCTCTCTAGGTTACATAGAAAACTGAAAAATAATAGAGGTTTGTTTAGTAAAAAATTTTCGTTACGCCATCCGTACTCAAGATGAAGGTCGTTGAAGAAAAAAATTATACACATTTTTTACGGTTTTGCCGAAACTACTCGCAACATTGTAATGAAAGTTTTAATATGTTTTGGAAGCTGATACATCCAGTGAATTTGTTTTCATGTCTGACTCTCATAGAGGGCGCCAGTTACACAGTTTGTACCAAGTAGTATCGAACATAACTTTTTTGATATTAGATTCATTAAGCTAAATTTCGAGCGAACTCGAACATCATTCAATTTTACACCAAAAAGGTACTCTTGATAAAACTCTATACTGTGCACCGTTTTTTGAATATTTTGATTTGAAAATTGTAATTTATGCTGGTACTTAATAAGAAAATGAACAGTATTTAAAAACAGAGATTATTAAATGAGAACAATATCACTGTTTCCACCGATGTAAATGGGAGCCTGTCTGAACATTGCTCACCAAAAAGTATTTTCTCAAAATTTTTGATATACAGGATGTCCCAGAAGTCGACGTCAAGCCGGAACAGGCTGAGTCATAGTGGTCATCAGAAAAATATTCGAAAAAATCTAAGTCTTTTTTTTCTATTATAAGAGAAAATACACAACCTGAACCTGTGATGGTTCTTTCAATTTTTTACTTTTTCCAAATTTTATTTTTCCATTTATCCCGAATAGTGTTTCTGTAACCTGTGATCAATAATCAATTCCAAGTCAATTCTTCCAGATTGAAGAATAATGTCACTTTTTGACGGACCAACTTTAATATGATTGGAAAAATACACAAGTATGATTTTTTTTTTAATAATTTTCTAAAGACCACTATCGGTCAGCGTGTTTCCCAGTTCCAGCTTGACGTCGACTCCTAGGATACCCTGTATAATAAGATCGGAAGTATATCATGATATATTTTTGAAATTGTCTAAGAAAAGTCTATCGAAAAATATCATAGCACACTATGGTTTCCATTTCAAATTTTTTTTATTGCTTTGAAATTTGATGCTGCACGAAAATTTCGATAGCAACTGTGAAAAATTCTAAAAAAACAGCAATTAATGTTTCTCAAAAAAAAAATGAGATATATATTACATTGTTTCTTACTTTTTTTTTAGTTTAGGAGATTTGGTAGTAAATCATCAAAATCTGACCACCCACCCTGTACCTACATTGCTTTAAAAACCTAGGGAAAATTATTATTCATATTTTCCTAGATTTAAGGTCAAAATAGCTAGGATAAAGAATCAAAAATGTGAATTACAAATCTATGCTGACAATAAATTTTGAGTGCTAGTAGACTATTATTTTATGTTTAATCAACAGATTATCATGGTTTTCGCGTAAAGGATTGTGAAAGTAAAGAAAGATAGTGAAGCGAATTTCAAATTTTGTCATGGTGCTTGAAGGAAATAACATAGGTTAGTCGGTCAACAATTTCTCGAACATATTAGGCAAAATAAACGATTCAAACCAACATCACTGACCACAAATCGAATCAAATATAACCCATCGAAATATCGATTCTTCCCAAATAAGTATACCAATTCAAACCGGCAGAGATATCATTACAAACCCGAAAGAAATAAAAAGAACGGCATGTCCCGTTAAAAGAACGCGAAGGAAACTCAATAATTAAACCGCAAATTATAATTCAATTTATGAGAAGTTTCTCTATCACGACAGGAGTAAAAAAAGTAGACCGAATTCGTTCGTTTTGACTGACCTCTCACCCGAAATTCACTATATGGAGGGACTTTCATCGTGAGAAAAGTGAAGGCTCTAAGGTGTAGGTTATCATCTTGCCTAGATACATATCGTTTTAGAATTTCGGAGGAATTCGTGAATGGAAATTCCAGAGAGGATTCAGACATGTTAAACTCGACTGTTTTGGATGAGAACCAGAGCGTGGAGACGGACTAGTTGGATATACGTTATTTAAATACTTTCGATGTCTATTGAAATATACTATCTGACAAAGAAATCGAAACACCCAGAAGGAGATGTTTAAATTTTAAAATTTTTTGGTGAAACAGATAGCATAGCAAGGAGTAAAGGATTAAAATTTTTAGAAAAAAGGGTTTACCAATTTTTTTTATTAATGTCCACCGTCTACCGCGGTTATCTTAACACTAACTAACACGTTTTGACATTGTTGCAAGAAGATGGTTAATTTCTTCTTGAGGGATACTATTCCAAGCTACCTCTGTACATGTCTCAGAGCCGCAAAAGTCAGTGGGGGCTTCTCCCCATTGCTCATCACTCTAAGCCTTTGCTTTTGTAAAAACAAAAAGTGTTTCTTTTGACCTCAGGAATCTCCTGTTGAAATATAAGTAGAGACTCGTTATAGTATATACTAACTTTTTCATTTCGAGCAGTTAATTCGTTTCAGAAGAAAAACTAACTCATCATTTGAAAATTGAAACACTTCTGTTACTTCCGCATGTGGATATAGCATTAAACATACATATATTGTAACAAAATTATACTACCTACCTTATTAAGTTGATTTACGGTACTACACGTTTTTTCTGTCTGCAAATGTACCTAACAGCTGGTACTTTACTGTTGAATTCATGAAAAGGACATCATAAAGTGATTATCTTTTCAGTTGAGTTTATATTTTGCCAGGGCCGGCACTAGGGGTGCAGGAACAGTGGATGAAAATTAACGGCGACACTTAAGGAGTGATGTTTTCTCAGGCCGGCCCTGCATTTTGCGTGTCCGAATGGGTGTACTCGAGAGCTGGGACATCTGCGTTTGGTTGAGGCCAAGTCATATTCAGGGCTGTAACGAGAAGAATAACTAGGGTGGGAGAAATCCAAACTTTACCAACTCCATCAGCAAAATTCACCAACTTTCGAATAAATGAAATGGAACCCTAGGGTATAGTAGCAATCCCTAGGGATTGGTTCCTAGTATAATATTCATTTTCTTACTTTGCTATCTAAAGATGGGCCGAATTCTATATGCCAAATGAACCCAAACAAAAATTAATTCTGGAAAAACTAATATGATTATTACTCTGCCTCAGACCATCATTGTTCTTGATTTTCCACCATGTTGAGAAATATTCTATACAAATATAACGTGACAACTTATATAAATAATATTGTGGTTATTAAGAAATACGGGAATTGAAATGCCAATGAAGTATACAATGGAAATGTAAATAAACTCTTCATTTAAATGAAAAAAAAGGAACTTTGAAGATTCAGCCAAGATTTTCATGTCCAAGAATCAGAGAAAAATTCTGAAGGGAAAATCCAAACCTTCTCTGCTGGCGCTTTCCCATTTTTCATGGCCTTTGTTCTTTCTTTTTTCCATTTGATTTTTATTTATTTTTTTCTATCTTCCCGACCCAAAATTGACCAACTTTTAAAAGTCGAAGAAGCAGAGAAAAATTCGGGGGGGAAAACCTAACCTTCCTCTGGTTCTTTCCCATCTCTTATTCTTTCTCACTTCCGTTTTTTCCTTTTTATTTTTTAAAATTCTTTTACTATAATTTTTTCTATCTTCACGACCTAAAATTTACGAAGAAGCAGAGTAAAAGTCTGAAGGAAACATTCCTCTTCCAATTTCTCATTTCCTCTCTCTTTCATTTTCTTTCTTCTTCACGACCCGAAACCAACTAACTTCTTCAAGTCCAGAAAGCAGAGAAGAATTCTGAAAGGAAAATCCTTACTTCCGGCTGGTTCTTTCCCATTTCTTATGCATTCTCACTTCCTTTTCTTTCCTTTTTACTTTTCGAAATTTTTTAATATAATTTTTTTTATCATCACGACCCAAAATTTACCAACTCTTCAAGTCGAAGAAGAAATCAAAAGGAGGTTAAGGTTTACCTTCAGGATTTTTTTCATTTCCTTTTCTTTCCTCCCTATTTTTATAAATTTTTTTACCATATTTTTTTTATCTTCACAATCTGAAATTTACCAACTTTTTCAAGTCGAAGAAGCAAGGGATAATTCTGAAGGGGAAATCAAACCTTCTCTTGGTTTTTAGGATGTCTTATTGCCTCTCCCTCTTTTCTTATTTCTTCACTACTGCTTCTTTCTACCTTCCCAACCCGAAATTTACCAACTTTTCCATGTCGAAGAAGCAGAGAAAAATCCTGGAGGGGAAATCTTAACCTACTCCTGATTTTTTCTTATTCCTCTTCACTTCCTTTTCTTTCCTTTTTATTTTTTAAAATGTTTTTACTATAATTTTTTTCTATCTTCGCGACCTAAAATTAAACAACTTTTTCGAGTCGAAGAAGCAGAGAAAAATTTTTAAGGGAAAATCTTAACCTCCTCCTGGTTTTTCCCATTCCTTTTATTCCCTCTCACTTTCTTTTCTTTCCTTTTCATTTATTTCTCTACTACAATTTTTTTCTATCTTTACGACCCGAAATTTACCAACTTTTCCCAGTCGAAGATAGAAGATAGCAGGGGGGGGGAACTCTCCCCCCCCACATCCCCCTCATGGCGACGGCCCTGGTCATATTGTTATATTACAAGTAAGAAACCATGATTTTACCCACGTCCTACAGTGGAAACCAGGTCCGAATTCAGATGGAAAAATATTATAATACAAGTGTCTATGGTTGAATTTGCCTTCCCTTTGGACTGACTGAAACAGTCCGGAGGCCGGGACCCGAGCCGCAAGTAAGTTCACTCTCCACCCAGAGTACTAGGACTATGTCCACCATTCTAGTTTTTGAGAAAAGTATTTTTGGTGCTAACTTCACGCTCAGCACCAAACGTTTCAAATTACCATGAAATTTATATACCAATATTTAGTGCTTAATTAGTGCCTATTAGTGCTTTTGGAACCAATGAAAAGAAATTAATAGTTTTCCTAATATCTGGGATTGTTTCATTTATTGGTGCCAACTTCAAGCTCAGCACCAACATATTGAAATTTCGTGAAATTTTTTGTTGCATTAATTAGTGTCTAATTAGTGTCTATTATTGCCGTTAAAACGGCTGTGATATCATTTTTAGTTTCACAGTAATAGAGCGTTGTTTTTGGTGCAAGCGTGAAGTTAGCACCAAAGTTGGAAGCACTAATTCTGAAACTGTGTCAAATATTTAGTGCTTACTTAGCGCCGTATAAATCTTTGATAGCATCCTTATAGTTTTTTAGCTACACGTAATTATATGTTTTATTACGGCGTCTATGGCCATCTATAGAGCGGAATGCGAGTCAGACGAAGCCGGAACATCTGCCATAAATATCGAATTTAAAGTGGTCCACAGACGGTACAAAATATTCGCGTTTAAGGGAAAGATATAATGCCTTATTTTGGCGACACTAATTCATTTCATACGAGTGCAAATGCATCTCCGCTCAACTAGTTTCGGTGAGTAAAATCGCAATCCTCATCAGGAGCTGAGTAACAGGACGCTTGCAACGAAAGGGAAAAAAGGTGGAATTCCCCTAGATGAAAAATATGTACTGGAGGAAATATAACTTACTTTTACAATGCAGCAGTCCTACTATGCCTTTTCAACTGAGCACTTGTTTGTTTTTGTGATCTCTCTTATGATATAATCGTAATTTTAATCATTGTTTAGATCATCATAATAAAAATTCTAATTTGTCTGTTCAATAACTCGACAACGGTATAATATATTCTTTTGATAAAGAGCAGAACATAATACAATATCACAACCAATCATAATGAATAATAGATTAAGCATTGGTTAATGGAACAAGATTACTTATATTTTGTGAATGAAGGTGATTTCGTTATTTGGAGAGAATTTTCTATCGAGATTATAATGAATACCCAAGTTAATTACTCAACACACTAAGTTAGGAAGGTAACGGAAAGAATTCATTCAAATAAACAATAATTCCTCAGATGAAATTAATATTTATATATTACTGAAGACGGCACGGTATACAGAGAAAACATAAACAAAAAACTGAAAAGAATGAAAAAATACTCACCCTCAAAGTGATTAATTCGCATATTAGTTTTCTTACCTTGATGTTGCTTCTACAAAACTTCAAGATCACATTTAAAAAGTTATTTATTTTTGGAACGTAAGAATGTGAAGGCAGAAATGAACACTGAATAGATCTATGTTTTTAATATCTCAAGAATTCTGTTCTGATTACAAGTTTACATTTTCTCTGCATATTGTCAAATTATAAACAACAAATAAGATTCACTAAGGCAGAAGTAATGGAATGTACAAATCATATACTTGAACAAAATTTTGTCAACTCTCTCCCTAAACTTTCCAGAGATTATATAGAAAAATATGAATTAGAGCTATGGTTTCGTTAACAAGTGTTGACTGAGTAATTACATTTGATGTGAAATTACCACAACGATCTGATCTATAGTGAGCCACATTCGACAAAACTATGATGGACAAAGAAGTAGCATTATGTGAAACAGAGATCGAAATGCCATTTTCTACTCTACGGAGAAGTTTAACACGAGCTTGAACACCAAGTCATTCAACATGCCGGTTTCATGTCAGTTCAGGCCGTTGGTCAGAAAAGACGACAGAATATTCAATCGGAAAGTTTCTCAGCAACTGTTCGATACGGTTTGTCTTCGACCAACAGCCGAGAGATGATGATACAACGTATTCCGAAGGGTTTGAATAAATTCCATGAATAAAACTCGTTTATATCTTGATGTATGTATGATCGTTGAAAACGATGAGCAAAACTTGAACAACAATACTTTGCCTAAGCTACAGATTGAAATAAAAACATATTTGGCGATGATATGTAGCCCTAAAAAGAGTTTCAATTAAAAACAACAACAATTACTGATAATGAGAAAATCAGAACAATAAAATTTCAGAACTGAAAATAATTGTGCTTCTTTATGTTAATTTATTCATTATTTTAAAGGTGGCTCAATAAAGCCAAATTGGATATAATCATTATATCAAATAATGAAACCTATAAATCTATCTACTTATATAAACATAATGACTATACAATACAATTTGCTTAAGGAATACTTTTTATTGAATGGACCAACATATTTTTGCCTTTTCTCATGAAACTGGTTCTCCCAAATATTCTGTTCTTCAAACTAACCGTAAAATAACGAAGGTGTACCTTTCAATTATATACACAGCGAATTCTTTGTTAATATTTCGACTAACAACAATCGTTTAGAGGTCATTCAATCAAAGCTTTGCCATTTTATACATATTTTTACACTTTGACAGATAAACATCTTTTTTTCTAACTTAAAAAACGGATCGTCAGTAAACTGATGAAGGTGACTGCTAACTTCTGATAGTTTCTCGTGGCTATTATTTTTTTCTGGTCTGTTGAGGAACTGAACGAATGTTGGTGGGCTGGGGAAGATTGAGAGTGTGAGGAATGGGATGAATAATTTAAAAAAATTTACTTCGAATAAAGGTAGATGCCGACGATAAGGCCGTAAAGACCTAACACTTCGGCGAAAATGAGGATAAGTATCATTCCGACGAACAGACGGGGTTGTTGGGCCGTTCCTCTAACTCCGGCGTCGCCCACGATTCCGATAGCGAAGCCAGCGGCCAAGCCTGAGAATCCTACCGCCAAGCCGGCACCAAGGTGAATGAAACCCCTGAAAAAAAAATTCGTTAGTATTCTCCCGAAAACATATAATTTTTGAAATAATAAAATACAACAACAATAATGGCTTGATCATCCCACAGATTATCTCATTCACAGGGCAAATAGTTCAAATATGAAATAAAACATTGACAGAAACAATAATAATCAAGTTCATTATACCTCGACAAATTAATTGATCACCTGGAATTGTTTTAACCTAATTTATTCAGTCAAGTATATATAAAAGATACGTTTCGGTATCGGGCCCTTTTTCAATGTTTTTGGTTGTTAATCAATATTTTACGTTATTCATGCCTCTGTTGCACGAAAAATATTCATTAACAACCAAAAAGATTGAAAAAGGGCCCGATCCCGAAACGTATCTTTTATACAGGGTGTACCAAGTTCGACGGCCTATTAGGCGTTACTAGAGAACTAGAGTTATTTGAAATCTGAAAATTGAGATTATGATATTGTTTGACATAATCTACCGAGCTAAAATATTCTTGGAGCTTGACAACTTTCAGTTATACAGGGAGCGAAAGAAAAATTTTCAAAATTTTATTTTTCTGTTTTTTTCTTTTTGAATTTGATAGAGTATGCAATTCTGAATACATTCGTACTCGAATCGTTGCATTCGTCGAAATACTTTCAAAAATATCGAGAAAAATCTGAAGAAAAAGAGAGAAAAGGGTATTCGGTATTATGTTTGTTATTCCTAATCTACATATCTTAAGCACAAACCGTTTTCACATTTTTGAAGTCGAAGACTGTGGAAATATTGTACATTTTTAAAATTTTGAAAAACTCATCACAGGGTGTTCCAAATGTTGGGTCAAAAAATGGGATCAAGATTGGCCCATAACTTTCGTTTTTCAAATTAGAACCCTATTTTTTTATGATTGCGTTGGATTGTATGAAGAAAAATGATGATAGTGTTCTAACATGTTAATGCTCCTAAAATTGATAATTCTTGAGTTATTTAGGATTTTCTGAATTTATGTGGTACGTAGCGTCAAATTCATTTAATCAGTTTCTTTCAACTATGACCTGGGTCATAGAAGATGAATTATTCCACTAATGATATACACTTGAATACACCCTTACTGAAATCGTTGCATTCGTCAAAATACTTTCCGAAATATAAAAAAAAACTGAACAAAAAAAGGTAGATAAGAGTATTCGGTATAATGTTTGCTATTTCTAATCTAGATATCTTGACCAAATACCGTTTTCACGTTTTTGTAGTCGAAGACAATGGAAATATTTTACATATTTAGAATTTTGAAAAACTCGTCACAGGGTGTTCTGAATGTTCGGTCAAAAATTGGGATCAAGATTGGCCCATAACTTTCGTTTTACAAATTAGAACCCTATTTTTTTATGATTGCGTTGGATTCTGCGAAGAAAGATGATGATAATGTTCTATCATGTTGATACTTCTAAAATTAATATTTCTTGAGTTATTTAGTATTTTCTGATTCCATGTCGTACATTGCGTCAAATTCATAAAATCTGTTCCATAACAACAATGATGAATGAATTGAACAAAAAGGTGTGTCACTAGTGAGTTATTGAAATAATTTATCTTCTATGACCAAGGTCATAGTTGATATGAAACAGATTTAATGAATTTGACGCTACATACGACATAAAATCAGAAAATCCTAAATAACTTAAGAATTTTCAATTTTAGGAGCATGAACATGTTCAAACATTATCATCATTTTTCTTTGTACAATCCAACGCAATCATAAAAAAATAGGGTTCTAATTTGAAAAACGAAAGTTATGGGCCAATCTTGATCCCAACTTTTGACCCAATATTTGGAACACCCTGTGATGAGTTTTTCAAAATTCTAGAAATGTACAATATTTCCACATTCTTCGACTTCAAAAATGTGAAAACGGTTTATGCTTAAGATATCTAGATTAGGAATAACAAACATAATACCGAATACTCTTTTCTCTCTTTTTCTTCAGGTTTTTCTCGATATTTTTGAAAGTATTTCGACGAATGCAACGATTTGAGTAAGAATGTATTCAGAATTGCATACTCTATCAAATTCAAAAAGAAAAAAACAGAAAAATAAAATTTTGAAATTTTTTTTTCTCTTCCTGTATAACTAAAAGTGGTCAGGCTCCAAGAATATTTTAGCTCGGTAGATAATGTTAAACAATATCATAATCCCAATTTTCAGATTTCAAATAAGTCTAGTTCTCCAGAAACGCCTAATAGGCCGTCGAACTTGGTACACCCTGTATATTTTTGTCCGAATAAATTAGGTTAACCTTAAAAAAATTCAGAAGACGACTTTCTTCAATATGGAATAGTTTGGTGTCAATATAAATTTGTTTAATTGAAATTTGATTGTGATAAACATTTTGAAATTGTTTAGTCCCATTTTGAATCTGTTTATTCCCAGTTCGATTGTGTTTACCATTTTGAAGTTGCTCAATCTCATTTTGAAATTGTATAATCCCAATTTGAATGTGATTAGTCCCAATTTGAAGTTGAAAAGGCATACATAAAAAACAGACCCTAGGAGCCCTGATCCGACAAAAATCGATAAAAAATCCAAAAAATTAAGAATTAAGATTTTTTTAATTCAATCAATATCATAACGGTTATGTATCGGACAGAACAAAATCCGTCAGGAATTACTAAAAATAATAACGTCCCTCAACATTCAGTACGACATTCCCTGTAAACCTGAATAGTTAGTTAATCGAATTCGCAACGGTGACGCGTTGAAGGATATTTCGTTAAAAACATCATGACAATAAACCTCGATAACCGTAGACGAGTGTGGACAAACAAAACGGCGTGCCGTAGCATTTCCGCGACCGGGCCGTTTTCCAAGCGATTTTCCCACAGTCTGGTAGGTAGGCACGAGTGTCCGAAAATAGAAGAGCGTTAGTAATCAATCCCAGACGTGTAAAACGTACGGAACAATAACAGAACGACGTAAACTAACTGCCTCGGCGATCTCTTCGACAAAAGCAATACGCTTTTTGAGCCTCACGTCTCGTTTTCGATGGCTCTGATTAAGCACAACAACAGCTTTGCCTGTTGGTTAAAATAGAAAAATAAAAAATTTTGATATCTTGTCCGCACTTCTTATTCATTTTACGACCTGAAAGTCAAAATGAAGTTTTATCTTGATTGTAATGTTCAAAGGAATAAATAATTAACTGTATAAATTTCCCGTTGAAGGTTTTAACGGATGAAATATACAGTGCTCAAAAATAATTTCACATTTTCTCTGTATACCTTTAATTATACATATTCGAATTTCAGGCTCCTTATAGAATACAGAATTCTGCATCGAAAAATTCATTAAACACGATGATTTCCGAGCCATCTAGTCTGTCAGATGACTAACACAACCGAAAATCGTAGTAAGTTTTCTGCCCTAGAGATAAAATGTTCATAGGTACTTTAATCTTTGATTGCTGTCGTTCAGATAATTTGGCCAAAAGTCCACAACCTTTATTCGACGTAGAGTATCTGCACTTGTCCACTTTGTGTTGAATATTGAACGAAAATTTGCATCGAGAATGATTAGAAGAGCGTTAGTAATCAATCCCAGACATGTAAAACGTACGGAACAATAACAGAACGACGTGAACTAACTGCCTCGGCGATCTCTTCGACAAAAGCAGTACGCTTTTTGAGCCTCACGTCTCGTTTTCGATGGCTCTGATTAAGCACAACAACAGCTTTGCCTATTGGTTAAAATAGAAAAATAAAAAATTTCGATATCTTATTCATTTTACGACCTGAAAATCAAAATAAATTTTTGTCTTGATTGTAATGTTTAAAGGAATAAATAATTAACTGTATGAATTTCGCGTTGAAGGTTTTAACGTACGAAATATATAAAGAAAATGTGAAATATACAGATCGGGAAAACAAAATTAGAAACATCACAGTTTCTATAGTTAATTCGAACAGGGACATATTCTAGTGGAACAGTGGCAGAATCAAAACCTCAGAGTTAAGTGATATCGAATAAATGGCTGGGCCGACAGATTCGGTTGGCTGGGGATGTAGAGCACAACGTAAGGTACGTGAAGTGTCGAATGGAATCAGTATCAGTAACCCTCCAAACGCGGTATGGGTAATTTCATATCTGTTGTAAATGAATACGACAATTTTTTCCATTCTGACGCGAGGAATTTATTTGCATCAATAAATGACAAAAAATAATTTCCTGTGGAAATTAATATTCATGTTCTTTCTCGCCCAAACTGGTTTGAAAACAAAAATTAATTTCATGAAAATAAAAATAGGAAAACAAAAACAAATTCTAAAACATGCGAAATTGAAGAACGACAAATTCAAATTAAATGTTCAAATAATCCACGTTGTTGTGCCAAACAGTAGCCAAATCCATTATGAAGAGATGATTTCATATCTCTTAGAAGATTAGGCATACTTGCTATTTTGGCACAAAGTTGGAGAGCCAAACGTGAAGTTATCGGCCTATCTCCAAAGGCAACAATGAAAGACGTTATTGTCTCCGCAATAGATTGACCATCGAAGTTTTATGATTTGAATTTTCTCTTTAACCGTAAAAACTTTGATTTACGCGAATCTCATTCATTTTCAAACAGTCTAGCTTTCACATCTGACGTTCGGATGCGACTAATGTGCAGTGCAATTCGCGACAGCAGAGACTTGCCATTCCAACAGTCCAGTACCTTATTTGTTATCGAATTGCATCGAGATTTCGATTCTTCCACTGTTCTACTAGACTCGGAGCTCATTCGAATTCAACATTGACATTCCTATGTTTCCATGAAAATTTTTTTTATCTGCATTTCAGACCAAGCATTAAATTCGTACTTTTCTAATTGACATTGTTCAGGGATCGTCATAATCAAAGTCGAAAACGCTATAGGATGAGTGTCGAATCACGATGACCACCGATAGCGAATGATTTCCTTTGTAACACTAACTTCGTGAAGAATTTGTATCAACTACTGATTATGGGAGAGGTGGCTGCCCGATTGTAGATGGAATCTTTAATGATCTTATCTTGGCAAGTGCATCGAACTTGTAATTGGGAGAATGCAGGTTCTAATCCTGCGCGAGGAGTTTCTTTATCTAGAATTCAATATTCCATCTGCACGTCGATAATTTCACATTTTCTCTGTAAACTTTTAATCACAAATATTTGAATTTCAGGCTCCTTATAGAATACAGTAGTCTGCATCGAAAAGTTCATTAAACACGATGATTTCAGTGCCATCTAGTCTGTGAGATGACTATCACAACCGAAAATCGTAGTAAGTTTTCTGCCCTAGAGATAAAGAGGCGTTTCCTGTCTTCATGGGTATCTTTGATTGCTGCCTTTCAGATAATTTGGTCAAGAGTCCACAACCTTTATTCGACGTAGAGGATTTGCACTTGTCCACTTTGTGTTGAATATTGAACGAAAATTTGCATCGAGAATGATTATATAACTTGTTTCGAAGGGCGTCGGGAGATTGGTTAATCAATCAATAAATGGAGAGTTTTGTCTTTGTTTATGAAGCTCTAGTTAGTCAACGGAGAGATCATCCCGATAAGGACAATTCTGCTCATTGATACAACCGTTGAGGAAACTATACTACATTCACTTCTATAAAATCACATAGGAGGTGATGGTATCGTTTTCAGGAGTTAGTGCACCTGATGAAAAGTCAGTGCACACACTGAAAATATCGTTAATGACAAAATGACGTTGCCAGTTTGTTTCTTTGTTTACATATTGTTCGAAATCGAAATATTGCAAATAACTAGAAAAGGAATCCTTTCTATCATTCATTTTCCAAATTAATTCACATTATGAGAGATACGTAATTGCTAAGAATGTAGAAAGGGCAACATAGTGTTCACTTGGAACATAAAAATATTTTGACAAGCGTCATAACCTCCATTTTCGTTCGACACAGAGTGGAATGTGTCAAATTTCCAAGACCAGAGGTGTGATTTTATATTTTTGAATGGAGTATACATTTACCCAGATTCACAGAAAATGCACAAACTATAGTATTCATGTCTTTCTACTGAGGTATAGCTAACCTCACAATTCCTACCCCAAAAGTTGAGGAGATTTTGATTTACAATTGTGCCCAAAATATTCCATCCTCCGAGAAAAAATTGATGTGTTTCGGCATTTTCTCTAAGAACATCCATGTCTTAACATAATTGGCATGTTAAGTTTTCAAATTGAAACCCTGTATTAGTTCTTATAAAATATCATATCTGCCCACACAATTCTACAGCATTTGTACAGTATACGCAGTTGAATTTGAATTGAATGAGCAACTCGAACCACAGCGCCCTCTGTAATATAACTGCATCCAACTACTCTCCATTAAATAACTAAAGTTAAATGGTTTTGTTTAACGGAAGATTTTCGTGAATTTAACCTGGTTTAATACATAACTAACATTTCAACTAGAAGCCCCCTATCAGAAATTTGTTTTGTAGTTTACCTGCATTCATTTGAAGCAGCGATCACGTGGTACACTTGTCCTGATCGATGCACTGCGCATGAGCAAAAACTTTACCTCAAATATTTCCAAATAGTTACATGCACTTGTCAAATAATTTCACAGATGTAAAAAACGTAATCTCACTTTTCCTCTATTTGTCAAATCTAAGTTAGCGCATGTGCAGATCGTTGAATGAGCCAACGGACATGGCAACTAGATTGCATCAACTTTTTTTTACACGTTAGCAGTATAGGGTTTAATAGGTATATGAGTTTATCCTATGAAAATGTGATTGAACTCGCTTCCATTATGAAGACTAGCTACCAGAAATGAAATAAAGAGATAACCTCTTCTAGTAAAAGCACGACAGAAAACCTTGGAGTTTGACAGTTCAACGCTAGAATTATTTTCTAACCTACAAACCATATAATATAATAATCATAATGGTTTCTGAGTAGTTATATATATATATTGATAATGAAACTGTGTTTGTCACGTAAATGTTCAAATCCACACAAGAAGAAATTAGTAAGCTCTACTACTACAAACCACTGATCGATGCTTCAACTTACTTGTAGAGGGTGTAGTTGTTTGGTTGGATCGAACTGCAGATCAGTACAGCTATGACCAGCCCGTAGATGGCGATAATACCCGCCATGACCACGGGAATGATGGATTTCATGATGAGCTCCGGCCTCATGACGGACATGGCTGCAATTCCGGTTCCAGATTTCGCCGTTCCGTAGGCAGCTCCCAGCGCTGTAAGAAAAATCAGGATTAGTTGGGGGCTCCAGCTATCAAACGACAAACAATGTTCGGTTTTCCTCGAAAAAGACACGCGGTCCAATTGACTGAAAATTCTGTCTGACGTAGTATATGTCAGCCTGAAGTAATGGGCACAACGACATCTGATGGGTAATTATGGATAAACAAGGTGTGGGACATGAGGACTATCCTCATTGAGGAGTGAGGTTAGGTCTTAACGAGAGCCTCTGATTTCTACATCAGTTCGAGAAAAGATAGCAGCCACATACTTACTTCTAGTGATATTCTGAGGATATCTAGGCAAGAAAAATAAGGTCTCTTTGATCTGGGTTCCTGGTCATTCGGGAATCAAAGGTAACGAAGAGGCCAACAAACTCGACAGAGAGGGTTCTCGGAAACCACTCACTGGCCCAGAACCTTTCTGTGGTATAGGAAAATATACCTATAAGAAAGAGTTTCTGGAGAAGGAGAAAACTGAAAGAGAAACACTCTGGCAGAATCTCCCAGGGTTGGATCACTCCAAAAAGTTCCTTCGGAATTTTGAAGCTGCGAGGTCCAAAACATATTTGGATCTCAGTAAGAACCAACTACACCTCCTCACTGGCTTTCTTACAGGGCTATGTCGCCTCAGAAAGCACTTGCTGAGAATAGGCGTATCGGACACTGACGAGTGTAGATTCTGTGGGGAGGAGGAAGAAACTCCTATTCGCCTAGTAACAGAATGCATTGGCATTGTAAGCCAAAGGAAGCAATGCTTTGGTCAAGAGACCTGAAGAATTAGCCTCACTGAAGCCTTCCGAGATATTGGATTTCATAAGATCTCTGGGACTGGAAGGCGAGCTATAAAGCTTTGTCAGGGGCACAATAGACCATAAGGTCGCAGTGGACTGTACCCCTTTTAAACTATCAACTTCTAGTGAAGAATCTGAGAGACTGGAAACTTTCGATCAACCTGGACTGAAGATATAGCATTTTCTTAGCTAGAGTAAAGTTCATAAGTGCGAATGAATAATTCTTACTGGAGTAGTTGGTACCCCTGCAAGAGAGGCAACATTACTGCACCTTTTTTCTAGAAGAAATGACATATTGGTAGAAAGAAATTTTATCTCAGCATTTTCATCAGAAGGACAATGATATCAAGGCCTAAGAAAGCAAGCAAGCCTTGGTTTTATCAATTTTCATCCTTTTCGAAGAGAAATGCGACAAAAATTTCAAAAGCTGACAACCTTCAGAGTTGAACAGCTGACATTTCTTCTCACATGATCTTACATGGCTTAGAATAGAATTGTGTTCTTACACAAGGCCATTCAGAATTACCGTTTCTAGTTATAGTTGTAGTATTTCTTCTAGAAACTAGTTAATAACACGAATTTTCTTCTTCTCATATTGATATGATTCGTATAATATCTTGGAAACCTGTTTCAAATTGAGATATTATTTTGACGTAAAGTATATGAATGTGTCTGTGATATCTAAATACATGAACTGATTGGATTTTGTTCCTCCAATTCGGGAATAAAAGGAATGTTTTGATTAATCATCCATAGGTGACTCTTTCAACACAGACAGATCCTTGGTAATTTATTCAAATATTTGAATATATTCTTCTTTTTAAACAAGAATTGATGGTGTTCTTGACATTTTCATTCTCATGAGTATGGTGGGAAGGTATCATACATTCATTCTGCCAGAATACCGTACATTTTTCGCGCGAACAATTTGGGAAAACAGACGAAAATATCAGTATTTTTTATTACTGAATTGAAAATATATTTGTTAATTGAATTATGGTATTTCGTCCTTTACTCAACATTGGTTGTCGGGTCATTCTTTTAGAGTTCATTTATTCCTTCGGCTCCAACTTTGCTGCACTTTTTTTGACATCTGAAAAAAAACTGCCCTTGAGCAGTTCATCTGTTCGAATATCAATCAAATTTATCAACGGAAAATAGATTTAATTGACCACTATGACATTGCGGCGCCGCCGCCAAACATTCCTCATAATCTCGAATTGGTCTAATGTCATTCCATTCAAAAAGTGACAACACCATTTTTTTTAGATATCTCAGATTTGGTGAAACCTATCTGACATGTGCGCCTATTTCAATATGATAATGTTAAATTGTCATATTGAGCGACAATTCATTTTTGAAAACGTTACAGGTCCAATCGATTTTATTACGGCGATAAGAGAAAAAATCTATCACCCAGTAACACAAAGGATATCTTCCTTATCTCTGGATAAACAGAGTAATGTTCAGACTACACAATGGTGGATCCCATTTGAGTAATAGATGCGTTCGAGATAAGGCTATGCCAAGGGCTCAATACAGCATTTGTAGAATCCAACAGGTTTCATTTTGGTATGAATGATTGCAGAGTTGAAGCAAAAATGTGGGATTGAAAAAGAAAATTCTCAACTGTAATAGCATTTTCCAGCTGAAATCTAGTGATTACTATAACTTAAGTCATTTTCGCTATTTGGGGTATGAGTCAGTAACAGACTTGTGGAGATATTTAGTTTAAGCGAAAATTTCTCGCTTTAGCTAAATCTATTGTGAGTACCACCATTTTTCTCAAACACCTTGTATTAACAATAGTTTTTGATGTATGTATGTAGTATCTAGTTCTTTAGCTAGTAAAACCTATTATGAGCCGAAGAGTTAGGGCAAACTCGAGGTCTTGAAACATTTTTACAAGATATAAACGTGGAAAATTCCCATTTTCAGCATTCCGTCATGATAGATGTAAAGTTATATAGATTCATTAGCCTCAATTTATTTGTTTTTTATTCTTGCAACATGAGAAAATTTGAAATAACCCTATGACTCAACACTTCTGGCTGCCTTCAGAATGCGCCGAAAATCGATTCGGGAATCTGCTGCGAAAAAAATTCATCTCTTCTAGTACGAGATTCGTTTCAATGTCAAGTTTATGGTTTTCATTGAACGCGTTCACTATTACATTGGATAATGGCACCAATTAAACACGGAGGCAGAAGTATAGAGTTGCAGCGACATTGGCGAGTTTGGAAAAATTCCACTTTGATTTCGAGAGGTTGAAACCTAGCTGAAAAAAAGAGGAAAGTTCAACATTCGGTAGTTATGCCTTTTTGTGCGCTTGTTTTGAAACACCGTAATAATTTTGTTCGGAAGTCTGAATTCAAGATGCTATCAGGGGTATAGCCTCGCCTTCTGCGAGAGACCAACATCTTGAAACAAGTTTGTTTACTGATGCTTGGTCAAGTCTTCTTTATCTAGCTTTTTTAATTAATTTTAAAGTGAATAACTTTTAGTTGTGTTCCCGACTTCTTCTAATTTCTGATTAGATTGATATATTTGGCTACCTAGAAGAAGCCTCATTTTATTATTTCCACGAATGTTTATGGAAAAGACATGTCATAACATTTTCTGTCCATTCTAAAAAGTGCTGTACACTAAATTTCAAAATTTGAAGCAACATAGGTATCTCAGAATCTTTACTGATCTTATCAGATGTTTATAGAAAAGACATGTCATAACATTGTTCATTCTAAAAAGTGCTGTAGAACAAATTTCGAAATTTGAAGCAACATAGGTTTCTGGGACTCCTTACTGTTCTTATCAGACGTTTTGTGTCAATATTTGTTGGATTAGTATCAAAATACCCAGTTTCCGAGTGTCATAAGATCTGAATAAAAAGCATCTTTTAATGGTCACAAGACTTAAAAATCAGAAACTTCGGTTTATCTAGTTCTGAATGGTACCTCTATAAATAATCTTTTCATAACAACGTGCAGACATAAGGAGTTTATTCATAAATTCGACTTCGCTGAAAAAAATTAAGGTATCAATCAATTCAGGACCATTATTCGAAGCTGATAAGTTAACAAATACACTTTCATTAGCCACAATTCAGATAACGAAGGAAGAATTGAATAAATCATGTCGAAGTCACAATGCCAATGCCGAATTATGGGAGTAATAAAAACGCATCAAATCACACTGTTTCAACAGATAGTGCAAGATCATCAGTTACCTACATGTGATTTACCGATTATACTGTACCTACTAAACCTTGAGGGTCACATGTTGGTCAGGTGTTAATGCCAACACCCTCGTATTTTTCGTATATCGAACAGAAATTCGAGTCTACTTGTAAAGTTGACAAAAAATCGATAATCGATACTAAACACAAAATTCATAAAAAGAAGAAAAGTATAGAATAGGGGAGGGCAAAGAAAACTCTATTGACATTATGATAGATGAACAATGAAAATAAAATAACAGGGGACAGCTAAGTATAGGAAAAATCACCGAATTCTACTGGAAACGGGCAATTAAATTGAAAACTACGAAAACAATAACGTGAAACATGAAAATCTCATGATTCATAGGCGGGTCAACAAAGCATGTGACCACAGATCCAAAATAAGGTACCACTAAGTAGGTCATCGGTACCACCGTCAGTACTTTGAAAAACCAATTACAACCCCAAAACTATTGTATTTCAATAACCCATCCAGAAGGGAGAGCACCATAAAACCATTAGGACCATCCTTTACGACCTATTGATAATAAACGCCCATGACCATTGCGAATCACAATAGCAGAACCCACAGTCAAATCAATACAGTAGTCAACGAAAACCGTTCAACCCTCGAGAATAATTCGGTATTTTCCCGATTGAATGCTTGATTCCCGAAATAATGATAACTGGAATCAGAAGAGGAAAATGTAATAAATCAATACGAGTACGGATGTATTCCTCGCTTAGAATAGCACTTACCGCTGAAAATTATGGCAGCTGACGCCCCCATAACGCCGAAGAACGGTGCGTAAATTGGTGCTTCTTCTTTAGACATTTTGTAGAGTATTTACAGGTCTAAATGGACTAAATTCTTGAGTGAACACACCACCAAACTGGAAAACCCACTGACAATATGGCCTACACACGACACGACTTTACCAGGCTAGGTCATATGACGATAAGAAATTACAAGTGGAGTGGAGAAAGATTTGCGCAGGCTATTGGTCGGTTTCATTCCGGGACAGGCGTACACCAATAAGAAACGAAAAATTGATCATTTCAGTGATGTCATCTTGACACTTGCGTTTGACGTTTCTAATTGGCAATTTTTGCAACTTGAATTTCGTTCATTCCGAAGATTTCGTTTATTTTAAAACAGTATATTCAGGATTAATTAATGGTGGAATATTGATGTACTTGTTATGGAGTATCTCAATGGATACCAGAGCTGTTGTTTGATTTTGAACGGTCACATGATTGTTTCGTCCCGCGAGGCGGGAAATTTGAATTCAACCTACATCGAAGTCCTATGAATGCCGTAAATAATTTATCTGCACATGATTTAAATTTCCCATGAATTCGATTATCTCCATTATATAATGAAATTTTTTGGCTGCAGCTATTATAATATTTAATATTCTAATGATGATAATTCGGAATGATATCAGTAAGAAATTTAAAAAATTTCTACATTGTTATAAGAAAAATGATTGAGGGGATTGAAATCTTTCAACCTCTAAACATTGGATTGAGCTCGATCTGAAGACGAAAATTGAATTTAGTAATATTAACTTCGAATTTGTGTTGTTGAGAGAAATAACTAACAGTTTCACGAAACATCTGATAATAAAAGTTTTTTATGATACAAGGGCAGAAGGCATTTATATTCTTACTCGAGCTCGAACTTCAGAAACGACCCACAAAGTTTTTTCATGAACTAGTGTTGGTATGAGCCTTTTCTACAAGGATCATACATTATTTTCTCTAATTCATAGAATTTTTATTGAAATTAATTAAATATTTCCGTAAATGAAGAGTGGAAATTCAAAAGGGTCTAAGTGCCACTTTCACGAAATTTTAGATTTCATTTGTTATGGGGTCTATGTGCCAAGGCTAATAGCCTACGAAACGGTTCATGTGCCATCCGCTTCAGGCAGTCATCATTTATGATGAAAAAACAATTTTTTTTTACTTCTTTCATTAGTTTGAGGGCGGGTTTCACAAAGCTTTAGCTGTACATTAAAAAAGCCTTACCTAAATTTGAATCAATCGAATGACCCGTTTCGAAATTTCAACGAATCGGTATGGCTCCAATAAATTTGACGGTACAATCAAGGTTTTGTGAAACCGACCCTGAGACATGTTTTATGTAATATCTCAGTTCGATTTTTTTGGCACTTAGACCCTTTTGAATTTCCACTCTTCAAATATTGTAGTTATTTTTGCATTGAAAAATATTAATTGGCAGAACTGTTTTCTCTCTCATAAATTTGACAGATAATAAATAAATCTATGTTAGGAGGCCAAAATGTCATAAATAAATAATATTACCATGAAATTTGTGCTGGACTGAAATATTCTCACATAATTTTGTTTTATGTGGCAGAATGAATGGATATGACACAAAATCAGAGAAACATTTGATCATGTCCCATGAATTGGATGTTAACTTATTACTTCTAAATATGTATATTATCTTCTAGAAGAAGAGCAAACAAAGAAGTACATCTTTTCATATCAAATAAAGTATACAATTTCATAGAGTATTCTATTATTAAGAACTATGAAAAAATTTTCTAAACCAAGGCTTCTCAAGAACTTGTTCCAACAGATCATTCATAGATACCCACAGTACTCTTGGGTCTTCCACCAAACCTGCACCTACTATGGAGTTGAGGAGAAGCTAAAAAATAATGTTAAAAATTACTGGATCTCCAAAAACCTGTCACTCACTTGTTTCGCTAAAATGATTAAAAGCTTAGCCAATTTAGGATTTTCCTTCATCAATTTGTACAATTTCTTGATAATCGAATGTCTGAAATATCAAATTGATTGACTTTATTTGTTTTGTTGAGCAAAAATATTAAATTAGGTTATAATTCATGAAAATGTCAAATCCAACCTTGGATTTATCACCAATCGTGGCTGTAAGATGGCGTATCTTCTATCTTTGGAAAACTGATGACTTTGTGTCCTGATGCAATGTCTGGCCGCAGCCATCTCCTCTACAGTTACGACACAAGGATCATTCTTCATACGTGTAGTAGCATTAACATTTGTGGCTTTTCCAGATAATATCTCTTTGATCCAATCAGATAACTCGTTGATTTCGCTCCTCTTCAAGCTATCTTCGCCTGATTAAAATTATTGTTTCAATCGAATGAACTTTTTCAGCTCTAAAATCGATTTCAAGTTGGTAATAACCAACTGAAGTCAAGCGCCTTTGATCGTTGTTCATTTTCATTTGACTTCAATGACAGCAAATGACCGAACGATACCTTACTTCAGAGTAAGATTGCATTTAATATTATTATAAAGAAGTGAGGTTAAATGTCAAATGACTGTATATTCACTTGAAATCGGTTTATATGTTACCATTGTTTATTTAACTCTTGTTATTCAGTGGACAGTAGTTGGGGGGGTCAGATGATAGAGGGCCCTATGGTTTGAGATGCTCCTTTAATGAATTCAATTAAAATTGGACTCTGAATGAGTCTCTTCAGAATCCTGAGACAAATGAAGTAGATTAGTGCGATTTTATCACGCAAAAAATATAATAGAGGAGTTGATTGAAAAGCCCTCTGTTAGCCAACTACCACCACTACACTTCATTGAATGACTAGAGAATTATCAGCAAGGATGTTACCCAAATTCGTGAGATTGCTGGCTTCTTTGTCGTCTCTCATATCTTTCTCGACTGATATTAGTTTGTACCCTTTGAACTGCTGGAGTTGCATGAGCACCAGTTCGTCATATGGTTCACAGCAAAACAGTACTTCCTGCTGCTTTTTCTTCAGGGATTCGTAGTAAGGTGATGCCTCCGCTAATGCTCGGCTTCAAAACCACTTAAATTATCATTTTTTGAAAGCAAAGTTACTTCTAGATAAAACGTACATGATAAAAGATATGAAATATTCAGAGAAACATTGAAAAAATTTTAGAATGTGAATTCGACTTTTTTAACCTGACCTAAAATGGTTGGGTAAGGTTAACCTAACCTAACCCAAGTTATGTACCCACCTAGGTGAGGAAAGGTAAAATATAGTTTTTTCTTCCTTTGCCCTTGAGATGTAGTCGTTCAAAGTACATTTCTTCCCATCTGCGAGTTGGGAAGACTCAAAGAGCAGAAGTTTGGCTGCTTCTTCCTGTAAGCAGATTTTTTTTTTAAACTCCCAACAAAAATTTAAAGAATTCACCTTTTCCAGTTGATCATGATTTGTTATTATACCTTCTTTGATAAAAATACTGTAATCATTGAGAAACTTCTCGTATTCTTCAGGTTTTTTACTCTGTTGTTCTTGTAAAAACTTGATTACTCTTCCAGTCAATACAGTTTGAAGTTTTCTGAAAGAATCAAAAAAAGGTATGAACTCGGGGACATGAATAAATTATTGCAATATTTGTAAGTAGAGTTGTCCTTTTTCGCACCTTATGAGAGCACTGTTTTGCAGTAATTCTCTGCTCAGATTCAAAGGAATATCTTCGGAATCTACAACTCCCTTGACAAATCGTAACCATTTGGGAAGTATGTTGTTGGTTTTGCTTTTAATAAGTACTTTACGAGTATACAAAGCTACACCAGTCTCTGTTTCTCTCGACATTTCAAATAAATCTAGGACAGTTATTCAGATTATGTCTTTACGAATTAGTAACTTCTAAACAAGCTCAATGATGATGTGGTGAAAATTCTCTCAGTAGAGGAGTGATTGATAAATGAAAAAAAAATCTGTATACATTTTGAGGTGAAAGACTAATTCAATTGAATCTTACCTGGTTTTCCTTCTGGAAAATAGAGAAGAGCCCTGATGGATAAAGGAACATCCGCTTTGTAATGCAACACATATCTAGGCAAATCGTAGCTTCCACTAATATATCTGTAGAACTCTTGATGTTTTTCCATTGGAATATCTTTAGGATTCTGCAACCATAAAGGTTCAACTGTATTTGCTTTCTCTCCATTCAATACAATAGGACTTCCGATGAAATTGCTGTATTTTTGAACGACGTTTTTAACTGTTTCCTTGTCAGAAAATTCTCTGCATTCAGTCTTCAAGTAAAGGACTATTTTTGTACCTAATTTGACACCTTCCGTTGGTTGAATTTCATATGTTCCAGACCTAGATAAACATAAATTTTCATGAATAAATGGATTAATGAACAAAATTTATATCTAACCCATCTGAACTCCATTTATATCCTTGGTTTCCTGAGTCTCTCGAGTACACCTCAACTTTATCCGCAACCATAAATGCACTATAAAAACCAACTCCAAATTGTCCAATTATATTGCTATCTCCACTTCCTTCTTTATTTTTCAATTGTTGAAGAAATTGCTGAAATAAAAAAAATAATGAAATATTGTCCCAAATTTCCAAAATCAACTTACTTTCGATCCAAATCTATCAATAACCCCCAAATTTGAAATGAGCTCCTCTTTTGTCATTCCAATTCCATTATCCTAAAGTACAAGATTACAGAATTAGCACATATCTGTTTTATAAGCTAACCTAACGTTTTTGTATGTTTCTATTCTTGGAATAAATTCAATTTATTTCCGGATTCTTTTCCGATACTTTCCTACGTTCCAGATAATAGAATTCCAAGACTGAAATCCTGTAAACCTATTTGGTCGAATAACTTTCTAAATTCGAACTTCAGCTATAAGGAAATCTGAAGATCTGAATGGAATGCATGTTCTTTATCTAATAAAGATCTAATATCTGATCCATCAAATAAAGTTTCTGGTTTTAACCTTCCCAGGAGATTATGGTCGCTTCTTAATCCAATAAGAACAGGTCAAGGTCGTACCAATAGCATGCTTCTCAAGTGGAATTCAGTTGATAGTCCTAATTGTAAATGTGGTGAATCAGAGTCAACAGTTGAACACATAATTAATAATTGTCCGATTAATAAATTTCAAGATGACATTAGAGCCATACATAATGTATCAAATTCATTTTTGCAATGGGTTGAAAATTTTAGATCAATTTGAAATTGAAGTATAAATGCATTCTCTTGCTGTTCTGTCTTTTTTTATTTTCAGGTTGGAGTATGTGTTTGGAAATCCTTCCTCCGAAGAGCCGTTCCGATAATGGTGATGTCCTTCAATATAAAATATTCAGATATAACAATTTTATTTTATTTTTTTACGGGGAGACAGGTTTTTTTCAGCTGAGGTTTTTTCCCCTGGCTCTATAGTATCCTATGATACTAGTAATGATAGTATCGTTTGATATTCTAGTATCATACGAAGAATGTTATGGTACCCCGTTTTTTTTTAAACCTCAGCTTAGGTACTTATTGTATTATTTTAGCTCTCGAATTCATAAGAATATGTATATATATATATATATGTTTCTATTCTGACCTGTATTGTCAATATTCTCCCCTGTTTATCAGTTTCTATTCTGATCTCTAAAGCTCTGTCACTTTCCTCCAACGAAATACTTCCTGATAAATGGGCATACCGAAACTTTTCTAACGCATCACTTGCGTTTGAAATAAGTTCCCTGATAAACACTTCTTTTTCAGAATACAAGGATTTGGCTACTATGTCTAAGAGCGTTTTAGTTTCTGCTTGAAATTCATGTTTTGTAGCTTCACCTGAGAAATAAGTATGGTTTGTGTATTTTGTACTAACTTCTGATTATTCAAACGAACCTGTTGGTGATTCATCTTGTTTTTTTGCTGGTTCTGTACTGAAGGTACGTGATGACAAAATATCTACAAAAAATTCTTTATAGAATAATGATCGAAGAACACCAATGAATTTTTGATATCGATATACTCACATGTTGATGTACAACTTTGTTGTAGCGCTGATGGAATGTTTTTGAAGGGCACTTTTCTTTTCAAAATAAATACTCTTCTAGAGTTGATTCTTGTCAATCTAGGAATTGAAAACATTTTATTTCAATGAATAGGTATTTATATTTCTAATGAGATTATCGGACATCGTACTGCCTGTACTGTTACGGTGCGTGAAGTTAGCGAAAAGTTGGAAGCACTAATTCTGAAACTTTGTCAAATATTTAGTGCATAATTAGTGCCTATTAGTGCCGTTTGATCAGTGACAGCACCATTGTAGTTTCCGAGATATTGAAGATTCAAATTTTTGGTGCTAACTTCACGCTCAGCACCAAAAGTTTCAAATATCAATGAAACTTATATGCCAATATTTAGTGCCTAATTAGTGCCTATTAGTGCCGTTGAAACGGCTACGATATCATTTTTAGTTTAATAGTAATCGAGTGTTGTTTTTCAGTAAGCGTGAAGTTAGCGAAAAGTTGGAAGCACTAATTCTGAAACTATGTCAAATATCTAGTGCTTTAATAGTGTTAATTGGTGCCGTATAAATCTTTGAATGCACCATCATATTTTTTTAGTTATAAGTAATTATATGTTTTAATAACGTGCCGCCATCTATGGGGTGTATGCGATTCATTCTGCGTAATACAAACTCGAGGTCACAGTTTAGAAATATATTACTAAACTGTGCTCGAGGTCATCGGGACATGTTAATAATATAGAGCAAAACACAATTCTATGCGACACCGCCGGCGATAGCTGGAACTAAGCCCGAAACGAGTATCGTTTTGACAGTTAGTACGTGAAAGCTGGGTTTATTTGTTTATTTTTACGTTTTTATTGGGATAAAAAGATATGCCTAAGGAAAAAACTGTGAAAAACACTAATTGATGTGTTTATGGATGTAATTCTAAAAATTCTAGGAATCCTGGAGCCCATTTTCGTGGTGAAAATCAAAATGTTTACTTTACCAATAAACTAGAAATCGTAGAGGAAATTAATGGACGTAAATCCTGGGAGCATGTTTTGATAATGGAAAAACCTGTATCTAAACATATTAGAGTATGCTTACAGCATTTCCGACCAGAAGATTGTGAGAAAAAAGCAGTTCAAGTTCAAATTTTTGTTCATATCGTTCTTGTACAATAATTTTCATTCTTATCAAAATGAATTACTTTGAGTCTACTGGATATTTTTGAATATATAGAAGTTTCAACAATTCTAGAAGCCTAGTTGAAAGTGCTGAATTCAATCCATATGATAATGTGCAATAAAACTAGAGACCTGGTGAGTTTAAGTGATTCTCTCGATGGTTGCAAAATTAAACTTATGTTCAGCAGTGATCAAATCTACATGTGGAATTTCAAATAAATTGCGAGAATTGGCAATTTTGAACAATGTATCATACATATATGTATCAATTTAATATTAATATTAAAAATAGCTTGACAATATTGACGTTCATTTAGCAATGGAAAAGGTGCAATCAATCGATAGATGAGTTGAATTATTTTATTTTATTATAACTGCAGCCTAAGACACAAGTGAGATGCAATAAATGAATAATACATTAAAATCTAGCGTAATGAATTCTTCAACATGATTAATCAAGGATCACGTCATGTTCTGCATACATACGGTTCTCTGAAGAATGTCCATTTTTATTCAAAATTAATCACCCATTTTCTATTCATAGATTTCTTCCCTTCCTAAAAAGAAAAAAAATTAGTAGCTTCTATTAAATGAATATATTGTTCATGCTAATGTTCATTTATATTACAATTTTACCTTCACAATCAGTAGAATTGTCAAAATATTTCGTAGTACGTACAACCTTGTATAGTAGAAGGGCTAAAATATGCTTGCAAATTCCAGACAATCTTGCTTAGTATCTGTATATAATCTTGTCAACCTTCACACCATCATTTTTATAAGACATCATTTTCTCAATATGATGGGGTTGTCCTTGTAGAATTCCAATATTTTGAAATAATTTTTTCCCACATAGAATCAAATGATTGCATTGCAACACTTGCTCACCCTCTATACAGCATCTGTGAGCATGTAAATATTGGAAAATTTCCTATAATTAGAGGAACCTTTGGTAAACATCTCGCCAGATGATCTGAAAAGCATTCAAAATTGAAAAGTGCTCACCTCAATATTTTACATAAAATATAACAAAAAGCACAATATTACCTATACTTGCACTTACAATATAATCCACAGGATCCACAATTGAGGAAACAAATTCGATTATTGATTATCAATAAACATTTAAACTAAAAAATCCCATTAATACAAATAGAAATCTAATGTAAACACGAAACAATACTCGTTTCGGTAAACAGCTGATCGGCGAATGCAGCGACACCATCGGTAATTATTTTGTCCAATTGTCTAAGGCCACTAAGGCGGCTCACACGCATACGACTCGAAACGCTAATCTTTATTTCGAAGAATGAAATTATCTGAATGGAGTATTCAGATAATGATTAATGGGGAAATATTTCAATTCACCAGTATTTATTGGTATTGGGTTATCGGGATGAATGAAAGAATATATAAATATGGAAACGATGTTTATTCAAAGCCAAGAATTTTTAGCTTTCATTGCTATACGTAGAGATTTTTTCTTGTGTATCTTTTTTTCTGTAACACATATATTATTATTATTATGTTGTTTATAATATGTATATAGGTATATAGGTATGGTGATAATTCATAAATGATTATTATGGAGGGTGTGCTCTCGAGTTTCAGTTATGTTTAGTCAAAGTATATTGTTATGTCTTCTTTTCTTATGTCAAGGAATTTTAACCTCCAAACAAAATTTTAAAAAAGTCGCAAAGGGATGTCTTCATGTCAGACTTCTTGTTGAAAGCAATTTTTTTCAATAATCTGAGAATTTTGCCCCTTTTTAATCATCTACTTTATGTTTCTGGACATCCACATTATGCCGCTGTGTGCCGAGAGGCTTTGCCGCTGGCTTCTTTTGATGGAGACCGACAGCTGAGTGATTTCTTCAGCGGCAGGTTGGCACGTGCCGACGATGCATCCACATACACAGCTACTTTGCCAACACTCGATTATTATTAAACTAAAAATGATATCGCAGCCGTTTAAACGGCACTAATTGGCACTAATTATGCGGATAGGACATTCATCAACCTATCCCACAATCCTTAAATGATCTGAGAGGGATTCTGTCCCGTTTATGGAACCAAATTCCTCAAGAAATGTTCAACAACCTCGTGTGTAGTATGCAAAGAAGACGTCAAACTGTTATTGATGCCCGTAGAGGCCATCCATTGTATTGATAGTCTTAAAATGACTGAATTCTCTGGGAATAAAATTTCGTTATTTTACTCGATTTTTCTTAATCGCCCTGTATATGCTGCAGACCTCTATAGGCTAAAATTAATTTTATTTCCTGCAACTTGAAATCATATTAATATGAATGTTCATCACAAAATCGCATTTAAACTATATTTTTTTGCAATTTAAGTCAATATCCCTAACCGCTTTCGCGGCTATCGTTCAATGTAACCTGTTCTTCCGAGCATTTCGGCCGTCGTCGTGGATTAGTTCTCGACGTTTCGCCAGTTCGAGAGTCTGACATCTTCAGGAGTTATATTTCAGGACATGTTCTCACTGGACTGAACTGCCTAAGATAAATGCCGTAAATAATTTATCTGCACATGATTAAAATTTCCCATGAATTCGATTATCTTCATTATATAATGGAATTTTTTGGCTGCAGCTATTCTATCATTTAATATTCTAATGATGATTATTCAGAATGATATTCGTAAGAAATTGCAAAGATTTCTTCATTGTTATAAGAAAAATAATAAAGGAGATTGAAATCCTTTAACCTCTAAACATTGGATTGAGCTCGATCTGAAGACGAAAATTGAATTTAGTAATATTAACTTTGAATTTGTGTTGTTTAGAGAAATAACTAACAGTTTCACCAAACAACTGATAATAAAAGTTATTTATGATGCAAGGGCAGAAGGCATTTATATTCTTACTCGAGCTCGAAATTCAGAAACGACCCACAAAGTTTTTTCATGAAGTAGTGTTGGAATGAGCCTTTTGTACAAGGATCATACATTATTTTCTCTAATTCATTGAATTTTTATTGAAATTAATTAAATATTTCCGTAAATATTGTAGTTATTTTTGCATTGAAAAATATTAATTGGCAGAACTGTTTTCTCTCTCATAAATTTGACAGATAATAAATAAATCTATGTCAGGAGGCCAAAATGTCATAAATAAATAATATTACCATGAAATTTGTGCTGGACTGAAATATTCTCACATAATTTTGTTCTAACGGACGTGGCAGAATGAATGGATATGACACAAAATCAGAGAAACATTTGATCATGTCCAATGAATCAGATGTTAACTTATTACTTATTATATGTATATTACCTTCTAGAGGAAGAGCAACAAAGAAGTACATCTTTCCATAACAAATAAAGTATTTTACAATTTCACACAGTATTTTATTATTACAAACTATGTACAAAATTTTCTAAACTAATGCTTTTCCAGAACTTGTTCCAACAGATCATTCATAGATACCAACAGTACTCTTGGGTCTTCCACCAACCCTGCACCTACCATGGAGTTGACGAAGAGCTAAAAAATAATGTTAAAAATTTCTGTATCTCCAAAAACCAGTCAACTTACTTGTTTCACTAAAAGCTCAGCCAATTTAGGATTTTCCTTCATCAACTTGTACAATTTCTTGATAATCGTATGTCTGAAATATCGAATTGATTGACTTTATTTGTTTTGTTGAGCAAAAATTTTAAATTAGGTTATAATTCATGAAAATGTCTAATCCAACCTTGGATTTATCTCCAATCGTGGCTGTAAGATGGCGTATCTTCTATCTTCGGAAAGCTGATGACTTTGTGTTCTGATAAAATGTCTGGCCGCAGCCATCTCCTCTACCGTTACGACACAAGGATGATTCTCCAGACGTGTAGTAGCATTAACATTTGTGGCTTTTCCAGATAATTTCTCCTTGATCCAATCAGATAACTCGTTGATTTCGCTCCTCTTCAAGCTATCTTCGCCTGATTAAAATTTTTGTTTCGATCAAATTAACTTTTTCAGCTCGAAAACCGATTTCAAGCGAATAACATTGGTAATAACCAACTGAATTCAAGCGCTTTTGATTGTTGTTGATTATTTTCATTTGACTTCATGAATTAGCCATTCAATGACAGCAAATGACTGAACGATACCGTACTTTAGAGTAAGGTTGCATTTAATATTATTATAAAGAAGTTAGGTTAAATGTCAAGTGACTGTATTCAAGTGCAAGTTGATTATTTGTGGTTATTCCTAAAAGGCTTAACCAAGGGCAAGTGCAACAATAACTGTACTCATTAGTCATTACTGGATATTCACTTGAAATCGGTTTATATGTTACCATTGTTCATTTAACTCTAGTTAGTGGACAGTAGTTGGGGGAGTCAGATGATAGAGGGCCCTATAGTTTGAGATGCTCCTTTAATGAATTCAATTCAAATTGGACTCTGAATGAGTCTCTTTAGAATCCTGAGACATATGGTGTAGATTAGTGCGATTTCATCACGTAAAAAATATTTTAATAGTGGAGTTGATTAAAAAGCCCTCTGTTAGGCAACTACCACAACTACACTTCATTGAATAACTAGAGATTTATTAGCAAGGATGTTACCTAAATTCGTGAGATCGCTGGCTTCTTTGTCGTCTCTCATATCTTTCTCGACTGATATTAGTTTGTATCCTCTAAACTGCTGGAGTTGCATGAGCACCAGTTCGTCATATGGTTCAAAGCAAAACAGTACTTCCTGCTGCTTTTTCTTCAGGGATTCGTAGTATGGTGATGCCTCCGCTAATGCTCGGCTTCAAAACCAATTAAATTATCATTTTTTGAAAGCAAAGTTACTTCTAGATAAAACATACATGATAAAAGATATGAAATATTCAGAGAAACATTGAAACAATTTTAGAATGTGAATTCGACTTTTTTAACCTAACCTAAAGTGGTTGGGTAAGGTTAACCTAACCTAACCCGAGTTATGTACTCACCTAGGTGAGGCAAGGTAAAATATAGTTTTTTCTTCCTTTGTCCTTGAGATGTAGTCGTTCAAAGTACATTTCTTCCCATCTGCGAGTTGGGAAGACTCAAAGAGCAGAAGTTTAGCTGCTTCTTCCTGTAAACAAATTTTTTATCGAAACTCCAAACAAAAATTTAGAGAATTCACCTTTTCCAGTTGATCATGATTTGTTATTATACCTTCTTTGATAAAAATACCGTAATCATTGAAAAACTTCTCGTATTCCTCAGGTTTTTTACTCTGTTGTTCTTGTAAAAACTTGATTACTCTTCCGGTCAATACAGTTTGAAGTTTTCTGAAAGGATCAAAAAAACGAATGAACTCGGGGACATGAATAAATTATTGCAATATTTGTAGGTAGAGTTGTCATTTTTCGCACCTTATGAGAGCACTGTTTTGCAGTAATTCTCTGCTCAGATTCAGAGGAATATCTTCGGAATCTACAACTCCCTTGACAAATCGTAACCATTTGGGGAGTATGTTGTTGGTTTTGCTTTTAATAAGTACTTTACGAGTATACAAAGCTACACCAGTCTCTGTTTCTCTCGACATTTCAAATAAACCTAGAAAAATTAATTACATTTTGTCTTTATGAATTAGTATCTTTTAAACAAGCTCAATTATGATGTGGTGAGAATTCTGTCTTAGTAGAGGAGTGATTGATAAGGGAAAAAAAAATCTGCATCCATTTCTGAGGTGAAAGACTAATTCAGTTGAATCTTACCTGGTTTTCCTTCCGGAAAATAGAGTAGAGCCCTGATGGATAAAGGAACATCCGCTTTGTAATGCAACACATATCTAGGCAAATCGTAGCTACCACTAATATATCTGTAGAACTCTTGATGTTTTTCCATCGGAATATCTTTTGGATTCTGCAACCATAAAGGTTCAACTGTATTTGCTTTCTCTCCATTCAATACAATAGGACTTCCGATGAAATTGCTGTATTTTTGAATGACATTTTTGACTGTTTCTTCGTCAGAAAATTCCCTGCATTCAGTCTTCAAGTAAAGAACTATTTTTGTACCTAATTTGACACCTTCTATTGATTGAATTTCATATGTTCCAGACCTAGATTAAGAAAGAAGTTTTTGAATTTATGTTTGAATAACCTAAATTTATATCTAACCCATCTGAACTCCATTTATATCCTTGGTTTCCTGAGGCTCTCGAGTATACCTCAACTTTATCCGCAACCATAAATGCACTATAAAAACCAACGCCAAATTGTCCAATTATATTGCTATCTCCACTTCCTTCTTTATTCTTCAATTGTTGCAGAAATTGCTAAAATACAAAAATTATGAATTATATTTGTTCCAAAGTTTAAAAATCGACTTACTTTCGATCCAGATCTAGCAATAACTCCTAAATTTGAAATGAGCTCCTCTTTTGTCATTCCAATTCCATTATCCTAAAGTACAAGATTACCAAATAAGCACATATTTGATTTATAAGCTAACCTAACGTATTTGTATGTTTCTATTCTGACCTGTATTGTCAATATTCTCCCTTGTTTATCAGTTTCTATTTTGATCTCTAAAGCTCTGTCACTTTCCTCCAACGAAGTACTTCCTGATAAATGGCATAACGGAATTTTTCTAACGCATCACTTGCATTTGAAATAAGTTCCCTGATAAATACTTCTTTTTCAGAATACAAGGATTTGGCTACTATGTCTAAGAGCATTTTAGTTTCTGCTTGAAATTCATGTTTTGTAGCTTCACCTGAGAAATAAGTATGGTTTGTGTATTTTGTACTAACTTCTGATTATTTAAACGAACCTGTTGGTGATTCATCTTGTTTTTTTGCTGGTTCTGTACTGAAGGTACGTGATGACAAAATATCTACAAAAAATTCTTTATAGAATAATGATCGAAGAACACCAATGAATTTTTGATAACGATATACTCACATGTTGGTGTACAACTTTGTTGTAACGCTGATGGAATGTTTTTGAATGGCACTTTTCTCTTCAAAATAAATACTCTTCTAGAGCTGATTCTTGCTAATCTAGGAATTGAAAACATTTTATTTCAATGAATATTTAAATTTCTAATGAGATTTTCGGACAGCGTACTGCCTGTACAGGTTATGTCTTCTTTTCTTATGTCAAGGAATTTAACCTCCAAACAAAATTTTTAAAAAGTCGCAAAGGGATGTCTTCATGTTGAAAGCAATCTGAGAATTATGGCCCCTTTTAATCATCTCCTAGATATATTGCATTTCTAAAAAAAACTTCTTGCGACATTTATACAATTATACTATATATATATAGGTATATGATAAAATGGGAAATATTTTTTTCGAATCGACTTTTCAATTGGGATCAAGTCCGTAGAATGCGCTTTTATCTTTTAAAGTCATTAAAATGCCGGGGGTCGGCTCAGGTGGCCCCATCAGCGGATGCAAGGCATCGGGTCGCCAAAGCAAAAGGGCCCTACCCAAATTTTTGTTCATAAAATGAGTAAGTGTATTTCATTTTGCATCGAGACGCTGTACCTATAAGTACACTACAGCCGGCCCTGATTCTATACATATTTATAACTAGCTGAAACCCGCGGCTCCGCTCGCGTAATATTTCAATTTAAAACGGTACTGATAGGTCCGCAACCACACATTCATAACCTCGTATTGAAGGAGAGGCAGGCACGTAACTAGGTGACAAAGCGATCTCGCGTAGATTCAAAAAGTTCTTGCTCAAATTCGCATTCGTTCAACCTGCGGTAACTTTTATAGTATCCATTAGAAAATTATACTGTAAAAAATCATTTTTCATCAGGAATAAATGCCGCAGATAACAATCACATTAATTTTTATATGAATTCAATTCATATGCCAGTCGCGAGCTCTCTTCAAAGTGAACTTTATTTTGAATTACCTGAAAATGTTAAAAATGGTTACGAGGGTTGTCCTCAGCAGTTAGACATATATGCCGTCGCGGACTTTTTTATAGATCCTTTTGAGCACTACAAAATTGTCTCTGACCTTGTTTCTCTATCTTTCATAGTTTACCCCGACTTTTTCATGAAAATTCGATATTTTTTTAAATTTCTTTGTGATATAGGAATTAACCCTACATGAAAACCTCCCAAAATAAATTCTCTACATTATAGTGAATTTGATCAAAATCGGTCTTCTGGTTCCTGAGTCCATAGAGGGCAAACAAACACACGGACATTCACATTTATAATATTTGTATAGATGGTATAGATAGATAATACAGAAAGGAATCCATATTTACTTTGCATCTTTTTCGCCCATTCAATAAATGTTGTCTGTTTATTCAAGTGTCTTGCAAATAGAATATAGCTATGTTTATGTTTTACAAGTTGTTCTCTACAAGGCTCCAAGGCTGAGAGAAGGTTCAATTTGTTCACTTTCATTAATCGAAGGATACGAATAGATCTGAAAGAATTCTACATAACTTCTTACCTATACCTATCATAGTTTCCATACTTACTAACCCCCACTGTGGAATAATCTATCTGCATCTTTCACTTCATAATTCTTGATCATCTTGAATTCACAACTTCTAGATAAAAAATAAACAATTAAATATGTAAAAGTAATTTTATTTTTTCAGCATTCAAAGTTCACAACATTGAAAACAAATTAACAGGTAATAATCATCACAACCCAGCAAAATATCGATTAAATAGTCTGGTTCAATATTCTAGTCACTAATATAAGACAAAATTCTATTAAGATTAATAAATTTGATATCTCACAATGTCCTCAAAACTTAAAGTTTTAATTTCGAAGATATAATTATATACTTTAAAACTAACAGCTAATAATTTTCGGGGCGACTGAAGGCCACATTTGGCTCTGCCGAATGCGTTCATCAGTATCCCTAAACCTCGGGTTCGACCTTCTTACAAAGTCCAACCTTGACGCAAATAGTTCTCTTTTCGCTCTTATGGATCAACAAGACATAGATGTCCTTTCCTTTTTTCTCTAGGATTTCCTGACACTGCAATGAAAATTTGAGATAAGATAATAATACCAACTGAAATAAAAACGAAAATGAAATGAGATGAAGTATAATGGCCTAGCCTAGTACGAGCATCTCGAGGGCATTTTTGTCTCACTAAAGTCCATGTTTAAAGTTGAGATATTTCTTTGTCTCCTCCACGTGTTCGGTTATAACTGTTTGAATGGTGTTATGTTCAGATGTGAATGTGATGAGTTTATTGTTTTAATTCTGTGGAAATGAGAGTGTATTTAATTAGTGATCTGGTTAGAAAGTTTCCTGCATTTCCAGTCTTTCCAAAAAAACCTTATTTAGAAGGACATGGATCTTTTCTATACCTCATAAAAAATGTTCACCTTCTCAAAATTTGGGTGTTCATTCAGTTAATTTTCGAAAGAATGTAATATACTGCACCACAAGAGTTAGGGATATAGTATTCAATGGTTTTGGAAAGTATGTAATCTTTGAGAAAATCGACGTAAACTAATTTAAAACTCAATAACAACTTGAATCGATCCAGTAAAAGTCAGTATGAGACATTTCGTCAATCTGGTCGCCTTTTTTCTGAAGTTTGGTTCTTTGCATATGCTTCATCAATGTTCTTATTTTGAAATGGAGTCGGTTTATCAACGGCTTCGATTTGGAACGAGTTTACGGGAAATGCCAAGACGTAAATTAACAAACGCTGAGGCTAATAGGGCTATCGGAATGCTACAGGGTGGCCTAACTCAGGTTTTTGTAGCGGAAAGGCTTCTAGTCATCCAAAGTGTTATATCTCGATTTTGGAATAGGTTCAGGGAGACAGCTTCCGTATTGGAAAGACCAAGGCTTGGTGGGCGATGAAACATAACACCTGCTCAGGATCGTTTCATCACCGTTTCGGCGAGAAGAAAGCATACATCCACGTGTAGAATGCTACGGAATACTCTTCAAAATGCAGATGGTGTCCAAGTTGCCATCGAAACCATCAGACAACGTTTGAGAGAGGTGAATCTAGGTTCTAGACGTCCATTAAGAGGCGTTCCATTAACACGTGACCATAAGCGTCAATGACTGGAATGGACAGGGCAACTTATCAATTGGAACGATCAATGGCGTAGTGTCCTTTTCACTGATGAATCCAGATTTGGACGATTCTCAGATTCTCGAAGAATAAGAGTATGGACAATCCCACGCAAACCCCGTAATCGTCGCTATGTCTAAGAAGTCCATCAATTCCAAGGGGGTTGTGTTATATGGTATGGGTCGGGATATGTTTCGACGGGAGCACAAATGTACACATTTGTCGTGGGAATATGACCGCCTTACACTTTAAGGAGCATGTCATTGACAATGTTTTGCCAAATGTTCACGCTGCTATTGGTGAAACTTTTCAATTTCTAGACGATAACGCTAGACCGCACCGTGCAGCCATTGTTGAGAATGCGCGCGAGGAGCTTGGTATTCCACATTTACCGATACTCCCGCACCCACCAGACTTGAATTGCATAGAACATGCATGGGATATGCTCCAAAGATGATTAGAAAATCATCAACCTACCCCAAAATCCTTGAATGATCTGAGAGAGCTTCTGCCTCGTTTATGGAACCAAATTCCTCAAGAAATGTTCAAAAAACTCGTGTGTAGTATGCAAAGAGGACGTCAAGCTGTTATTGATGCCCGTAGAGGCCATACATTGTATTGATAGTCTTAGAATGCCTGAATTCTCTGGGTATAAAATTTCATTATTTTACTCGATTTTTCTTAGCCACCCTGTTTACGCTGCAGACCTACAGGCTAAAATTAATTTTATATCCTGCAACTTGAAGTCATATTGATATGAATGTTCATCACAAATTCGCATTCAAACTATATTTTTTTGCAATTTAAGTCAATATCCCTAACTCATATGGAGCAGTTTATAAAGAAAGTGTGTTGGTTTGTTACATCAATGTTTCTGATTCAGGATTTTTTTACAGGAATGTGGACAAATAAGCAGTTCTTTTTCTCTAAATTTTTATTAACAATTTCGCCGACGTTTCGGAGACTACTTTCTCCTTTATCAATTAACATTTATCATTAACATTTTACTTGTTTACAGCCTTGATAAAGGAGAAAGTAGTCTCCGAAATGTCGGCGAAATTGTTAATAAAAATTTAGAGAAAAAGAACTGCTTATTTGTCCACATTCCTGTAAAAAGTTCCTGAATTTATAAAAAAATACACATTGAGGTAAGAAATATCCCGAAATTTTAATTTTCTATAGATTGAAATTGGAATCATAGAGATGAACTCGAACTGAGAATTCAATATAATATAGTAATATTCGGTGAGGTCCAGCCTCCTCTGAGCGGCCGCCACTGGATTGAGGATGGCTGTGGCATGGTGTATAGCTTGTTATAATACATGCTGCTCGACACTTTTCTCTCAATCAAATGGAAAGGCATAGAGAACTGTATATTCCGCTGATATTTGTGCACATCTATAAGAGAAAAAAATGTTTTTAGGTCGAATTCTTACCTGTTTACGGCTTCGGAAAGGAATAGCCCTGCATGTCTTCTCCAAAACATGCTTCATATCGTGCTGCGTTTTTGGATTGGAGATTATTTTGGACATGGTCCATACAATTCTTTTGCACATATAGCAATCATCCTTTGGAGGAGCTAGAATTTTCCAACAAGATTACTTTATAGTTTTGCGAAAGAAACAAAAGCATCAACATCCGCGCATCGTTCTAGACTCACTCCACACAAGGTGCCGAAAAAAAGGTCATCATGTTCATGTAAAATTGTCGAAATTGGTACAGGGGATAAACACCCCCACAAAATAACTGGCCATTTGCACTATATTATTCAGTCTTGTATAATATTCAGGATCCCAATTGAGTATTTTTTATTAAGTTGTTGATCAATTTCCTGCTCTTACTATCCAACCAAGATTTTAATTTATTTTATATATAGACAGTTTGATGAAATCGATAAAATTTTTAGTTTTTTTTCAAATAGTAATTTCTACTAAAAGCTCTCTAGCCCTTTTTCTTGAAAGAATATTACAAATGTCTAGACTTTGAATATACACTGCGCAAAAAAATTAAAGCACATTATGGAAATCTCAAATTTATTCTATAACTGAAGGTGTTCTCAATGATAATTATTTTTATCAGAATTATGCATGCATATGTTTTCCACTTTCAACGTTTGTTTTTCTTCAATACAGATGTTTTTTCCCAGCAGGTATAAAAAAAGGTGATATTATCAGATTTTGAATGTATTGGCTCCATTCTAAAATCAGTTGTTCTCGATCAATTCTAGTGATCAATAGTTTTTCTTTCGTTTGATTTTCTACACTCGATTGCTATGCAACGCGAAACATGCAATTTGACCCAAGAGGAATGTGCACGAGCGGTAGTTTTGCGAGAAGAAGGGTGGACATACACAAGAATTGCAGAAAGGTTTGGAGTTTCCCATACAAGTGTGTCCAGAATGTTGCAGCGATTCAGGGAGACAGGTATGAATGTTCGAAGACCAGGACAGGGTAGACCACGGGTAACAACTGCCATTCAAGAACGTTACTTGAGAGTTTCTTCGTTGAGACAACGGTTTGCAACCGCTCGCCTCCTTCAAAATCTGCTTGAGCACTCATGGGGTGCGAATTAGCACTCAGACAATAAGAAATCGCCTCAGAGATTATGATTTAAAGTCTCGTGTTGCAGCAAGAGGCCCAGCTCTTACCCCAGCCCATCGAAGGACGCGTTTGGATTTTGCGAGAGAGCATATCCATTGGGAAGAGGCCGATTGGGAAAGAGTTCTCTTCACAGATGAGTCTAGATTCTGCCTCTACCATTGTGATCGACGTTCCCTTGTATACAGACGTCCACATGAATGATATGCTCAGTGCAATTTCCTGAATACTACTGGTTTCGGGGGAGGATCGATTATGGTATGGGGTGGAATATCTTTGACTGCTCGCACAGACCTAGTGGTCGTTGATAATGGAGCTATGAATGCTGATAAGTATATAAGGAACATTCTTGAAGAGCATGTAGTGCCATTTGCCCCATATATTGGTGAAAATTTCATTTTTATGGACGATAATGTCAGACCCCATCGTGCGCGCATCGCCTTGAAGAGGTTGAAGTCTCCCGAATGGAATGGCCAGCAAGAAGTCCAGATCTCAATCCGATTGAGCAGGTTTGGGACAACCTCAATAGAAGGCTGAGAAGTTCAGAAAATCATCCAACTACTCTTAATGACTTAGGAATCCACCTCGGAGAAATCTGGGAAGGATTAGATCAGAACATTTTAAGATCACTCATTTTGAGTATGAACCGTCGTTGCCGAGCTGTATTAACGCAAGGGGTGGAAATACCAAGTATTAAATCACTCATCAGCATTTCAGTATTTTGAAAATTGTTCATTTCTCTTCTTTCACATAAGATTCGGTGAAATCCTGAATTTTTCTTCCATTCAATGTGTCTTGTTTCGTTCAAAACCTTCCCGAGAGAACATAAAAAATAAGTTATAAAGTCAATGTAGAGTTAACTTTCATTAAAATTGAGATTTTCAGAATTTTTTTGCGCAGTGTATTTTACTCACCATCTAACAATTCCACTGTTCCAGGTTTGCACAAGTTCAAATAGGGGCATATATCGCTAGGTTCCAGGACTTGTACGAGCAGTTGAATTACAGTTTCACCATAGTCTTTAACAAACGCAGTACAGTCGGTCTTCAAGGCGTCAGGTAAATGTTGGCAAATATTACGAACGGTGTTCTCGATAGTGTCCTAAATAAGAAAAATGAATCAGAATCGAGGGTAAGGGGAGAAGCTCGACAATTTTAACCTTATTCTCCTTTAGTTCGCTATCAATTTTCTGCATGATGATTTTGCAAATAAAACATTCTGCATCGTTTCCTTGCAAAGATGTCTCAACAGGTTTTTCTATCTTGTATTCTGAAATTAAAACACACGAATAATAATGTATTTAACGAGCTTTCTAACAATTTGTGTTTGTTTAGGAGATAAGTTGGCATTTATGTCCATATGTGTCCAGACCTTGCTGAACTAAGAATCATTCACATGGAGAAGTCTGTCCTGGAGCCTTATGAGTTAATATAGCTAAAGCTTCTACGATCGATTTATTAAAATAAATCACACCTAGCATCAAACTTTTGCTTTTTTAAAACATAATTATTTCTGAACTTGGACAAAATCAGAATAGAAATAATGAACTGGAGTTTTTATAGAATGAAATGACAGTTATTTAATTAACTAGTTTATTAATGGCAGCGATTAATTGTCGAGATATTTCAACCTGCGACCTCATTATGCATCAGGTATAAATTCTCGATTGAAAAAAAAAATGATTTTGCATAATAGATATAGACATTTGACAAAATATTAATTTGTATGTTCATAGAAAATGAAGTTTCAGTAGAGTTGTACCATTACTCCTATTATTGCTTCTGAATACTTTATGTACAGTTGCCCTTGACAATCATACATAAAAATAGGAGAAATCATTCATTAAATTGGGTCATTATTGATCAATTTCATGTACGTTAAACTGAGCTTCTATTTTAAGGTCGACGAGAAAATTTATTTTATGTTTCATTAGCCTTCAGTAGGTATTATACAGGGTGTCCCACCGGGAGCGCCCATTAAAAGTTTATGGAGAAATAATAATTCGAACAATTTCACCTTTTGCGTGAAGATATTAACCAAGTAGACCTTCATTTATGATATATTTTTAGATATCAATGTCTTCCGTTTTCACCGGAAATCGTATCAACTCTCATATTTCAAATGGACTTTTTCGAATAGATCTTCGAATGCCACATTCATTTTATGTATCATTCCCTATAGCCATCTGGAGCCGTTATTCAGTCTTTTTGAAAAAAAATTGAGGCTTGTAGGACACTGATAATTCAATGAAAGCTCAACGCACAATCTCAGATCTTTGATACCTCACACATTATATTATGCTCGTAGCTAACAGTTATTTTTGAATATCTCGAAAATGGTACATTTTAGATATAGGGAAATATGCGGTATAAGTTTTCTTCGCAAAACTGATTCGCGAAAAAAGTTAATAGTATCTTTGGTTATGATACCCATGGTAGGGAACATTCAGATTGTTAATCCCCAGATTTAGTGCATGTGAAGCACAATGAAAAAACAAAGCCTTGGTATATTTTTGACGAAAGATTGCTTATACTCTGCCTTCCTTTCCTGACGCCAGTGGTGTAGTCTTTTATTTTTTATTGTCATTTCAAGGTCTACTTGAAAATGTTTCGATTTTACGAAGGGAAGTCAGAAAATCGAGGCTATGATAATGCAACACTTTAGTGTGTGCTACTATTTGACAGGCTATAAAATGACCATATTTCAAACCAACACATCTTTGGAATTTCTTAATAGAAATTCTTGAATTTTCAGTTTCATATACAGATGATCCAATTCAGTGTCAAAGTTAGTCATGACGAAAATGTATTTCTCTATTTCAGTATCGTAATGAGTTCATTACAGTACGAAAAGTAGTGCTGTAATGAAACTCATTACAGCATTGTTTTCAGTTATATTTTTCGTTTTGTGGTTGTCAGTACTGACCTCCGATCCATTCAATTTTCGAATCAAATCAATTCAAATTCCGCAATCTGTGAAATTTCTGAATTTTTATTTGAATTTCGAGTTTTCCACAAAAATTTCTGAAATAGAGAAAATATCGTTTAATACTCATTGCAGAAGGCAATTCCAATACTCATGCTTCGTGTTGGAATAAAAGCTCATTCTGCAACTTGTTTTAGAATATACTATTATGAAATCTAAATTCGAAAATAATAAGAGAGTATGTGTTATACTCTAAAATGAATACCTAATGATATTCTTGGGAATTTATATAATTCTTGCAACTATAAAGACAAATTTTTGGAAAACGGTAAATATTAGAATTTGATTTAAGATTAGTGTTCCATAGAAACACAGTTCATATTGAGCCTTTTTAGAGTATTAAACCTGATAGCCTTTACCCCAAAGTCAGCTAAAATAATTTCAATTTTGATGAATGTAAAATGGTTCATGCTAGTAGAATCCTTTCAGATGAACTTTTAAAGAAGGAAAAAAAGTTTATAAAAAAACGTTTATTAAGCATTCATATTTAACAATCACAATTCCAGACCATATCACAGTTTACTCACTTTTCCATTTATATTCGACCTGTAATCAGTGAACTGAAGACACCAATTCAAAACTATTGATAAACTGTGATTTCTCTAATTACTATACTTATATCGAAAAGAAGAATTGATCTTAACCTAATTGTTTTTATTCTTCGATGAATCGAAGATTTTACATTTAATCACATTTTAAAACAATATCATGTTGACTTTACAGAAATTGTCTCAATAGATAAAGGTCATTCGATCATTTTCATTCTCCATCATGATTTTAGTACCAACACGGCATACTCCTATTTCTTGGCAGATCTTCTTCTTGTCAACCATATGTTCAAACAAGTCCAATATTTGTGTTCCATATCTTTCTATGATGTCCCGGCACTGAAAATGGGCACTCATGAAATAAAAACATTTCAGAAAAGCAGGAATACATACCTTGGCTTGATCTCGGGACGGTAATGCACGACAAGTCTTTTCTAGCACATGTTTGATGCTGTGATCAACTTTGGGATTAGCCAGAATTTTTTCCAAGGCCCATATAGCAGCTTCGCAGACTGGGCAGTCGAAGATTTCAACTGGAATTGATAAATAGCTTTTAGTACTCAAAATTTTCTCTACATCATTAGAGAATATCTAGGAAAACATTAGGGGAAGATAGGATTTATCAACACTTGGAGGCCTATGCAGGCCTGCGAGCAGTCAAGCACAAAATATACACGTGGCAAAATTCTATAGATATTCGCTTTATCTTCATTCTTATATGACAATGCGATGTTGAAAATGTCAAAACATGATTTATATAGAACAAGCTGGCCAGCGCAACTTCGTCTGTCTAAATCGGTTATAACAATTATTATCTCAATTTGATTTGGAAACCCGAAAAATCTCGAAAAATGCTAGATCCCAATGAGGAATGTTCACAGGTATGCAAAACTTATACCGCATATTTCAAAACTCTGTGAAACAAGAGTGATAATGAAGGCTCCTTTAAGGGTTCCCTATATCTAAAATGTACCATTTTCGAGATATCCAAAAATAACTGTTAGCTACGAGCATAATATAATGTGTGATAGTACGAGAGCTAGTAAATCTTTTGAGTAACGGTTTACCTGTAAGGCTAGAAATTTTTATAGCATGCTGAGGACGGAAATCGTCACCTGGCACTCCTCACCCCTGCATGTCATCAAGATCTATATCTTTGAAAGTGTTAAAAAAATAAAAAAATAAACTTGTTTCTGTAAACTTGAACCTTTCATAAAATTTTGTTCGTTCATTATGAAGTTCAAAAAAAAATTGACAGGCGATTTCGACGAGCACAAGTACCTGCCAGGCGACTCGAAAAGGGTGTAAAATACGAACAAAAATGAAATTTATATATGTGTTCGTCTGAGGGAATGAAAAAAAAAGTTTTATTATTAATCTTCATCCTCATCTGATATCTTATCATTAATTTCTTCAGCATATAGTACAACCGTTTCAAGCGTAGTACACTGTGTCTTAAATGACGAATGTTCACAGGTATGCAAAATCGATCGAAACTTCGTCACAGTATAACCTATATGTATATGAAATCACTAGTTTTTGTTTCAGTCGAAAAGACCTAGTAGTTCGGATTTTACAACCCCGTGAATATTCAATTCCTCGCGGCGATGTGACGTCATACTACATTCGCAAATTGCACTCCGTGAGACGAAAGGCCCTTATATTGGACCCGGCTACGTACTGAACTTCGTTAGTCGTTGGATGTGAAGTGACGTCACACGGCTCCATCGAACTGATGTTTATAACTCGATATCTCGGGCGCTACTTGAAGTTATCGAATAATTTTTGGACACAATACTTTCATTTTCTACGGAGAATAGGAATATGTAGAAATTGAAAAATGTGAACATTCCTCATTGCAACGCCACCTACCAGAACCAAATCTATTTCCAAACTATCCGTTTATATGTACAGGATGTTTTAAAAAAGGTGACCCCTTCTCTAGGATAGATAGAAAACTGAAAAATAGTAGGAGTTTGTTCAGTAAAAAATATCCGTATCGCCATCCGTATTCAAGATTCCGGGCGTTAAAAATGAAAAAAATATACACAATTTTTACGATTTTGCCGAAACTACTGGCAACATTGTAATGAAATTTTATACGAATTCATTTGATAGTCCTAATTGTGAATGTGGTGAGTCAGAGGAAACAATTGAACGCATAAAGAATATTTGTTCGATTTATAAATTTCAAGATGGCATTAGAGGCATACATAATGTATCGAATTCGTTTTTGCAATGGGTTGAAAATTTTAGATCAATTTGATGAAGTATAAATTGCATTCTCTTGCTGTTCTGTCTTTTTTATTTTCAGGTTGAAGTGTTTGGAAATCCTTCCTCCGAAGAGCCGTTCCGATAATCTTGATGTCCTTCAAAATAAAATATTCAGATACAACAATTTTATTTTATTTTTTTAAGGGGAGACAAGTTTTTTTGGCTGAGGTTTTTTCCCCTGGCTCTATAGTATCGTTCAAGTCTTCAAAAAATCTGAACTACCGGATTTGACTCATGCTGAGATATACAAATATAAAGTAAAGTTACTGGAATATTAGGCTGAAGTCAAATTCTTATCAAATCAAAAATAAATTAAATGGGGAATGGACTAATTGAGATCCCGTTTGCAGATTCATCTAAGATGAGCAAAGGCCGTCATCGAAGCAAAGCAGAGACAGACCGGTTTCGTCCTTCTTAGGACTCATCAGTGCCTCTCAGCCAGCAACGATGAACGTGCATTCTAGAGGCCAGTATTTAGAATTTAGATACATCATGGCCCATGATTCATTTGAACCATGATTGAGCGAGGCTCTTCTTTATTGAGCGAAGTTCTTTAGCCGACAGAATGTATTTCGTTTGGGATCTATCTCCTCCTAGACTACTGGACCAATCACAATGAAATTTTTCATGCTTACAGAATTCCATTAGAGGATGGTTTGGATTCAATAAAATCGAAAATCGGACATACCATCGAGGAATAATCATATATAATATCACTAGAGATGAAATTTTGCCGGTTGTAAAATGAAACTTTGTTGCTAGGCAATTTCGCAAATGACATTTGTGTCAAAATCACGAGCCGTCAGGCGGAATATTTCCAAATTCATATTGAGGGCTTATTTTCAGAATTTTAAAATCTATGTTTTGACACGTTTTGCAATATTTGACATAAATGAGTGTTCAACTAAACGTTTTTGTTTTCACTCTGATATTAATTTTTGTTCTCATGTCTCGAGGCCGTTTGATTTCAATTCACCGAGCGTAAGCGACGTGCGCCTATGGCCGAGCGCTAGCGAGGTTATGGCATTTCGCAGATTGAAACGACGCTTCGCTCAACATTGGCAACAGCAGAATGCATTGCATACCTAGTATTTTACACTTCATGACTTGTCATGACGGGATCTGTTATTGCTTGGTTACTGAATAATTATATGATAATGAGATCCAGAAATAAGAGATAGCTTCTACTTATATTGTACTCATTTTTTTTTCAAAGATATCACTGTTTGTATGTCCTTTTCATTGAACCTTCACATAAAGTGATTGATATTGTATAACATACAAAAGTTTCCTACCTCAAGTACCAGAACTATTATCAATGATGATAGTCACAATTAAATACTTATGTTCAACATTGAACAGTTTATTTGATATTGAGAAAGATTTCACTTTACCAGTTAAAAATTTCAACAAAACAGCGTTTTAATTCTTCAGTAAAAAGATTTGCATCAAGATAATATTATAATTTCCTGTTAGATCTGAAATAATTCGTAATATTTTTCTGAACTCATCACGGTTCATACGAATCTTAATATTATTCTAACATAAATATTAGAATTGAATTCCTCGAATTAGACATCACAAAATAAGACGTCATCTCCTTCCTATTCGATAAAAACCTTTACTGTTGCATTCGTCACTTGGCTCTCTGTCGACAGTCAATTTTCATTTTACAAAAGTTAAAGGAAATTCTCACAATGTAACAGCCTGGGGCATTTTATTTTTGGTGTGTATGTTCACTTTTAAGAGTTCTGACACCTGTTAAAAATAGAGACTCACCTTCAAACCTATGCACCCACATATAGAAAGTTTATAAACACAAATTATAGAGTGTAAAAGTGCTATGATTATAATGAAAGGCTTGAAAATACAGCTATGTTATGAAGTCCAACAAAGAGATACGGACAGGCTCATTCCGACAACTCTTAGTTATATAATTGTAGTAACTTACCGTATAGGAAAACTGGATAAAGTCCAAGAACAACAAAAAACCACCACCAATAAACACTACTCCACACACAACAATAATGTTCCACCTCATAATTGAATGGAACGTGGAAACAGAATAAGCAAGATCAAGCGAATGAATGAAACAAATAAAAAAGTCTAATTGATGAACGTTTTGAAGGCAAATAAAAGAAAGCAATGAAGGCTTGCAGTAAACGCCTTTCCAGCAGAAATAGATAATACTTAAAACATTCACATTTTTTTTAACAATAAGTGAAATAAATATATAAAAAATCTAACATTAAGAAATTCTGAATCACTCACCTCTCATGCTTTGAAGGTGTCTGGTACCGCAGAGTTGGATAACGGAACATATTTCGGAAGGAGCAACACCGTCTCTCAAAAATTTGATAATATCATCGCCATATTTCATAATGAAAGCTTCGCACTCTCTATTGTCGACGCCTGGAATTAGGGGGCAAACCTTTTCGAAAAACTGTATAATAGATGCCTGCAATAAGAAGGAAAAATAACAAATTCACGAGTGTGAAAAAAATTTATAGGTTATGAAGGAAAAACGATATTACTTATGTATTTATTTAGCTTACCTCGTCTGATACATTAACGACTTCTTTGAGGAGAACTTCCATAACTTTCTCGCATATGTAGCATTGAATGCTTCCAACTTTATCGACTTTGCTGAGAGGTTCAATATCAATTATGACTCCATCGTAAGTGTTGTCTAAGATTGCGTTGGTCTCTGAAAAGTAAAGCTTGTGTCAAGGAAAGTATCTTTAGAATTTACCTAACATCCAGAGGAATAAAGGAATCAACATATTTCTATTCCAACCTATTCTCACCTATTTGACCGGAGAACATAACAGGTCCTGGCAATGGTTTCATCACAGGAGGAGCAGGTTTGCTGTCTGTACAGAGCTTCAAGTAAACGCAAACCTCCTGGGGATTGAGATCGGCGATCAACATCTCCACTAGTTGATCAGTGTAGACGTCCACAAACTGTTGACATTCACCGGCTAATTCCTTAGGCAGTTTTGAACAAAGTTTCCCAAGGGCAGCTTTTATGTCATCCTGTATGAAGAATATGACAGATAAAGATCACAATAATTTGAAATTGGATTTTATTTAAATCAGGTTTCTTTGTTCAAGATACTAATTCTTCACTTTTTTATCTATACCCTAAACTAATCAAACCTAACCTATTGAGACTTCCAAACATTATTTGATTTAGAGCGATTAGGAGTATCATGAAAAAAAAAAGCGAGATATACTTATTGGCCCAAAATTGGATGTAAACAAACTAAGCTCTGATAAATAGTAAAACAAATTCGAGAAAAAAACTATATTCAAAATATCTTATAAAAATAGTTCTTATGTGATTCACTAGAATTAAAGCTGCAGCAAAGGCTAAAAAATGTAATCCAAGGTTTCTAGGAACGATTCAAGCAACTTTCTAAAACGTTTCTTGCATTCTCTTCTTCTCGCTTTCTCAAATCTACCATGTCTTCGTTGCTGGAGAGAAAACAGCCGATTATAATTGATTTTGTCAAAATCTTATAACTGAAAGTTCAGCACTCCATAAGTTTAATGTTGATAACCCAGTTGTTTTGTAAAAAATCTTCGAAACTAACTAGAAGAACCTTGAGAAAATATTACCTAACCTACTGCATAAAGTTGAATGAATTCTTTTTTATAGTAAATGTACCCAGTGAAATCGGAAAGGTAGAAATAGAACGAATAATTTCTTCAACTTAATTTTTCGACAAAAAATGAGTATGATTGAAACATGCCATGACAATGATTTCAACTTTTCTGAGAGAAACCATAGTAAGAAAGACGACTAGTACAAATATTTTTAGTTTTTGCTTATCCGCCCACTGATGAAACTGTAAGTTCCAGTTAAGGCGCATTTACACCAAACATGTGTTGTCCCATAAAAATTCTCGGACTTAGCACCATCATTCAAAGGATCTCACCAATACAAAATAACAAACGAAACACCAAGACCAAATAATAGAAAATTCTAAAACAAGTTGCAGAATGAGCTCCTATTCCAACACTCATACTTTTGAAAACTCGCTCCTTCTTCGCTCGTTTTCGAAAGTATGAGTGTTGGAATTGCCTTCTGCAACAAGTATTAGACGATATTTTCTCTATTTCTGCAAAGTTTTGTGAAATATTCTCGAAATTCAAATAAACATTCAGGTTAGTGACTCTTGCATTGTATCTTAGTTGTGACTTACGAAATTTGACGGATTATGAAATTTGAATTGATTTGATTTGAAAATTGATGAGATCTGAGGTAAGTACTGAAAAACAAAAAACGAAAAATATAATTGAAAACAATGCTGTAATGAGTTTCATTACAGCACTACTTTTAGTACTGTAATGAACTTATTACGATACTGAAATAGAGAATAGTACTTTAAAAGAATGAATATCGGAGGTGATGAGCGTACAAATGATGTATCACATTTAACCATTGCCGAAAAATCAAGTAGAAGAAATTTGACATTTCTACTGTCACTGATTACATTACTAGACAGTAACAGGTTAGGATACCTGTCAAAATGAATTCCTAGTTTCCAACAATTCAGACTCGTAACCAATTCTGAATTGACACCTCAAAAAACCAGCAGAACTTCTGAAAGAGTGAACTTACCTCGGTCTTGTTGTTCTTGACCATCTCCTCCAATTTTTGAACGGCAAAAAGACATAGAGGGCACTTGGAATTGTCACCAGTCTCCTGCTGCATGAACACATCTACATCTCGCACTTCTTCTGATGGACAAGCCCTCACAAGGGGGCAGATCTGAGAGGGGTCGATCTCCTGAGCCAACAGGGCTACCAGAGCTGGTTCGTAGAGTTCAACAAAGTTCCAACAAGTCTCATTAATGGAACTGGGGAGGTCGTTGCAAGCCTTCTCGATCACCGTCTTGATCTGGTTCTGAAATTTTTAAGCGAAAAGTGTCACAGAACTAAACTTTTGCACTCCCTTATTTCCCAAAAGCATTACTTTAAGCCCGGCGAATTGAGTGTCTGGCAGAGATTAACGCCGACAGGTAGTATTGATATATAATATACAGATAAAGAAAATCCTTATGGAAACATAGGAATGTGAATGTTAAATTCGAATGAGCTCCGAGTCTAGTATAGTTCAGAGAGGAATCTAATTTAACACCTAAGTATTTGGGAGTAAAATTATGTTTCAAAGGAAAGTTCCCGAAAAGGACATTTAATTTTCTAAATTTTTGATGGTTATTCAAATGAAATAACGAAACCTCGGTTTTATTTGGATTTGGACACAAACGCCATTCGAAAAGATAATTTTTCAAAATTTTCAGATCAGAAGTTAAATTTTCCTCAATACTTCTAAAATCAGAATGACGGAAAGCGAGTGCAATATCGTCGGCGTAAATGAATTTTTCAGATGAAGTACAAGGAATATCGCATAAATATAAATTGAATAGAAGGGGTGCTAAAACAGATCCTTGTGGAAGACCATTGTTCAATATTTTGAATTTACTACTATTATCATCAACAAAGACACGAAATCTTCTATCCGACAACATATTCTCTAATAAACGAATCATCTTTCCACATTTAAGATGTGTATTAAGTTTATAGATCAAACTATCTTTCCATACCGTGTCGTAGGCAGACGATAAATCTATGAAAGCTGAACCTGTTTTTAATTTATTATCGAAACCTGATTCGATGAATGTGGTCAAACTGAGAACCTGATCATTGCAATTTCTATTTTTCCTGAAACTGCCCTGACAATTTTGAAGAACATCCTCTATAGTAGGTTCAATCCTGATGAAAACCAACCTTTCTAAAATTTTCATAGGAACACTCAATAAACTAATTGGCCTATAACCACTCGCTTCGGAAGGATTCTTTCCACGTTTCAAAATGCCTATTACTTTTGCTTTGCGAAACTCAACCGGAAAATTGCCAGTACACAAAATGTTATTGTAAAAGGATAACAACCACTGCAATGCCCTTTTTCCTAAATGTTTAATAAACTCGGGATAAATTCCGTCGAAACCCGCAGCTTTACGTGATTTCGTGCGTTCAATAGCTGCTTTCAGTTCATCAAGATTGAACGGTTCCGATATACTTTCTACAGCTTGAGCTGATTTCTTAGTAGAACAGTGGAAGAATCGAAATCTCATTGCGATTCGATAACAAATTAGGGACTGGACTGTTGGAATGGCAAGTCTCGGCTGCCGCGAATTGCAATGCACATTAGTCGCATCCGAACGTCAGATGTGATAGCTAGACGGTTTGAAAATAAATTAGATTCGCGTAAATCAAAATGTTTACGGTTAAAGAAAAAATTCAAATCATAAAACGCTACTTCGGTGGTCAATCTATTGCGGAGACAATAACTTCTTTCATTGTTGCCTTTGGAGATAGGCCGATACCTTCACGTTCGGCTCTCCAACTTTGTGCCAAAATAGCAAGTATGCCTAATCTTCTCAGAGATTTGAGATTTTCTCTTTATTATAGATTTGGCTACTGTTTGGCACAACAAGGTGGATTATTTGAACATTAAATTTGAATTTGTCGATCTCCTATTTCGCAATTTGTTTTTGTGGCCCTTTTTTCATTTTCATAGAATAAGTTTTTTTTTAATTTCTTCTCGTAGCGTAGACTGTATTTTATGTTTTTCAATTTTTTCTCTTTCTAGAATTTATTTTATTTTCAAACCAGTTTTGGCGAAAAAGAACCTGAGTACTATTTTCCACAGGAAAGTATTTGTGTCATTCATTGAGGCAAATAAATTCCTCGCGTCAGAGTGGAATAAAATTGTTGTATTCATTTACAACAGATATGAAATCACCCTTACCGCGTTTGGAGTGTTACTGATTCGATTTTACACTTCGCGTACCATACGTTGTTCTCTACATCCCCACCCAACCGAATCTGTCGGCCCAGTCATTTATTTGGTATCACTTCCCTCCGAGGTTTTGATTCTGCCACTGTTCCACTAGAATATGGCCCTGTGAGAATTTACTATATATAGAAACTGTGATTTTTCCAATTGTGTTTTCCCGATCTGTATAAGAGCAAGAACTAAGAATTTGAGAAAAGTTAGGAACTTTGGTGGTTATATGTATATTGGCTATGGATGCATTTGTCGACAATAACTTATTAGTTTTAACTTTATTCGTCTAATTTATCTGAAAACTAGCTCAAACTGCGGCTCAGCTCTGTACACGGTACTGATCGTAGGTAAATCGCGACCCCAGTTTTATAACCTCGTATCGAATGCGAGATAAGCACGTGCCTACATATCAAAGCGATCTTGCGTAGATTTAATAATTTCTTACTCAAATTCACAACCAATCATATCTTGAAAAGTATCCATTAGAAAACTATACTGTAAAAGGCAGGAATATGTGCCGCAGATAACAGTCACATTTCTTGTTACATGAATTCATTCCAGGCCCTCTTCAAATTGAACATTATTTTGGATTGAATTGAAAATGTTAAAAAAGGTAGTCCTGGGTTGTCCTCGCGGACTTTTTTATAGAACTTTTCGAGTACTACAAAATTGTCTCTGACCTTTTTTTTTATCTCTTATAGTTTACCCAGCGGCCGTAAAAGCCTGAAAGAACCGGGTTAATTACCGACTTTTTCATGAAAACTTTTTTTTTAAATAATTTTCTCTTTTTTCTCATTTCTTCGTTATATAGGAATAAACTTCACATGACAACCTCCCTGAATAAATTCTCTACATTATAGTGAAAGTTTCATCAAAATCGGTCATCTGGTTCCTAAGTTAATTGAAGACAAACAAACACGCGGACTTTCACATATACAGGGTGGCCATTTGAAAACGAAACAGATGAGATTACAGACGAAATAAATTTTTTTGATAGAAATGCTCGGACAGGTCGATTTCGGTTTCGAGGGGGACAACTTAAGATGTAGGTTACGGACGCATAGCGCTCCAACCCTTGCTACTACAACCCTCACCCCCAATTATGGAAGATGGGGTGAGTGATACCTCATTTGAAAGGTTTTTCACAAAAAAACACTACAAGTGCCATGAAAACACCACTTCATTTTCAAATGCTTAGTCAAGAATATTTCGAGAACTAATGCATAAAATGAAAAAACAATTACTGTGCTGAAATCAGTATAAAAATACCTTTCAAATGAGGTATCACTCACCCCATCTTCCATATTCAAAAATTGGGGGTGAGGGTTGTAGTAGCAAGGGTTGAAGCGCTATGCGTCCGTAACCTACATCTTAAGTTGTCCCCCTCGAAACAGTAATCGACCTGTCCGAGCATTTCTATCGAAAAAATTTATTTCGTCTGTAATCTCGTCTGTTTCGTTTTCAAATGGCCACCCTGTATAATATTAGTATAGATTTTCTTACCTCGGTCTTGGGATCCGTGATAGCCTGCTGAACATAATGAAGGAAGAACTGGCAAAATTCGCACACTTGTTTGTTGAAAAGCTGATTGTTAGTCGAGATGAGAAGGTCTATGGGTAGTTGGGCATCTTCAGGTCTGCCTAGATCACCTACAGCTGCAGGACTGGAGATTATCTGTATGGATTGGGTGTTCTTGGTCAAGGGTACCCTGGCTAGGGCAGGCTTTTTGGGGGCAGGGCTGATTTCCAGAGCGTCAGCTGTGTCGTATGGTAACAATGGTACAATTGGAAGATTCTGAAACAGATAGAAAAACTATGTGTCTAATTGGAAACGAAATTATCAACAGAGTTTGAATCAATAATTTAAATTCATACAAAGATAAACATGTATCGTGGTAGAGCGCATATTCAAAAAACGCATGGAACTATATGACAATCCATAGAATACAATATCTATGACATCCCAATCCACCAAATACCCATTTGCAGTATATGCCCTTCTTGCAAGTAAGACATTTTATCACTTTGAATATTTCACTATTTGAATACCCAAATCCTCAAATATCTCATGTCTAAAAAGTCTGTTTAGTGAATAATTGCATAAAATGAAGATACACTGCGCAAAAAAATTAACGCACATTCTGAAAATGTCAATTTTAATGAAAGTTAACTCTACATTGACTTTATAACTTATAGAGTAAGATCCCAGGGCCGCCAGACCTTACTTATTTTTGAAGTAACGAATTTTATAGTATAGACAGTCTTATATGTGTTAAATAGTGTGTGCATACTCGCTAGCTTGGCTATGCGGCCCGTTCGCAGGTAGCAGGTAGAAAAAGTGGACAAAAACATACCGAACTTTTCTTAAATTCGAAGAACTGATTTTTATATATGTCACGCAGAATATTATGAAAAATAAATATTTCATATTGCCAGACAGTTTCCGTGGGCCGAAATTCCTCCCAGACGCTTCAAATTCCAATAAAAAAATGACAGGTTAGAAACATTGTGTCACTTTGACAACTTTCGGAATCAAACGACAAAATTTCTAGCTCCTCCAAGGATGGAAGTTTGGTCGTTGGGCCAGCAACCCAACACCTAAAGCGTCTGGGAGAAATTACGGCCCACAGAAACGGTCTAGCAATATGAAATATTGGGTTGCTGGCCCAACGACCAAACCTCCATCCTTGGAGGAGCTAGAAATTTTGTCGTTTGATTCCGAAAGTTGTCAAAGTGACACAATGTTTCTAACCTGTCATTTTTTTATTGGAATTTGAAGCGTCTGGGAGGAATTTCGGCCCACGGAAACTGTCTGGCAATATGAAATATTTATTTTTCATAATATTCTGCGTGACATATATAAAAATCAGTTCTTCGAATTTAAGAAAAGTTCGGTATGTTTTTATCCACTTTTTCTACCTGCTACCTGCGAACGGGCCGCATAGCCAAGCTAGCGAGTATGCACACACTATTTAACACATTTAAGACTGTCTATACTATAAAATTCGTTACTTCAAAAATAAGTAAGGTCTGGCGGCCCTGGGATCTTAGACTATTATTTTTTATGTTCTCTCAGGAAGGTTTTGAACGAAACAAGACACATTAAATGGAAGAAAAATTCAGGATTTCACCGAATCTTATGTGAAAGAAGAGTAATGAACAATTTTCAAAATACTGAAATGCTGATAAGTGATTTAATACTTGGTATTTCCACCCCTTGCGTTAATTACAGCTCGGCAACGACGGTTCATACTCAAAATGAGTGATCTTTAAATGTTCTGTGCTAATCCTTCCCACATTTCTCAGAGTTGGATTTCTAAGTCATTAATAGTAGCTGGATGATTTTCTGAACTTCTCAGCCATCTATTGAGATTGTCCCACACATGCTCAATCGGATTGAGATCTGGACTTCTTGCTGGCCATTCCATTCGAGAGACTTCAACCTCTTCAAGGTACTCCTGAACGATGCGCGCACGATGGGGTCTGGCATTATCGTCCATAAAAATGAAATTTTCACCAATGTATGGTTCAAATGGCACTCACTAAATGTTCTTCAAGAATGTTCCTTGTATACTTATCAGCATTCAAAACTTCATTATCAACAACCACTAGGTCTGTGCGAGCAGTCAAAGATATTCCACCCCATACCATAATTGATCCTCCCCCAAAACCAGTAGTATTCAGGAAATTGCACTAAGCACATCTTTCATGTGGACGTCTGTATACAAGGGAACTTCTATCACAATAGTAGAGGCAGAATCTAGACTCATCTGTGAAGAGAACTCTTTCCCAATCGGCCTCTTCCCAATGGATATGCTCTCTCGCAAAATCCAAAAGCGCTCTTCGATAGGCTGGGGTAAGAGCTGGGCCTCTTGCCGCGACACGAGGTCTTCAATCATATTCTCTGAGGCGATTTCTTATTGTCTGAGTGCTAATTTGCACCCCATGAGTTTGCTCAAGCTGATTTTGAAGGAGGCGAGCGGTTGCAAACCGTTGTCTCAACGAAGAAACTCTCAAGTAACGTTCTTGAATGGCAGTTGTTACCCGTGGTCTACCCTGTCCTGGTCTTCAGACATTCAAACCTGTCTCCCTGAATCGCTGCAACCTTCTGGACACACTTGTATGGGAAACTCCAAACCTTTCTGCAATTCTTGTGTATGTCCACCCTTCTTCTCGCAAAACTACCGCTTGTGCACATTCCTCTTGGGTCAAATTGCGTGTTTCGCATTGCATAGCGATCGAGTGGAGAAAATCAAACGAAAGGAAAACTATTGATCACTAGAATTGATCGAGAACAACTGATTTTAGAATGGAGCTAATAATTCAAAATCTGATAATATCATCTTTTTTATTCCTGCTGGGAAAAAACATGTGTATTGAAAAAAATGTTGAAAGTGGATAACATATGCATGCATAATTCTGATAAAAATAATTATCATTGAGAACACCTTCACTTGTGAAATAAATTTGAAATTTCCATAATGTGCGTTACTTTTTTTGTGCAGTGTATGTCAATGTCTACTTCAATCAAACAATCTTCAAAACATCTGTCAATTTAGAGAGAGAGATAGCAGCCAACTCTTGAAAATTCTAATTCTGGATTCTTCTAATTTTTTATTTATAATCTAAATATGTAAACTTTATGCAAAGGAATAAATAAGTCCTATCCTTGAATGGACCTTAAAAATTAGAACCTAAGTTTTGAGAACAAAATTTCAAAACTTGACTTTTTTTCATCAAATTGCAACCACTATTATTTTAGAAACAAGTTCCTCGATTTCTTACCTCGTATTCAGATCCCCTGGGGCAGATTCCAACCATGGCACAAACCACAGTTCCGTTCAGTTCTTCCAGAAGGAACTGGTAAGCAATCGGATAATATTCATCGACCAAACCGACGCACTCGTCAGAGAAAGACTTTGTCTGCTTGCACAACGCCTCCATGACCTTCTTAAACTCTTCTTCGGTGGTGTTGGCAACCAATAGATCCCTCAGATGCTTGACCAGCTGTTCGCAGAATTGGCAGGTGAGATCGTCTTTGGCTCTGCAGAACAATCAGTCAGAGGAGAAACATTTGGTAAAAAATTCTGATATTACCCTACGGGAACGAATCCTATGTTGGAGATTGGAGTGATTTGCACGCCTGCGCTCTGAGGTTCGTCGTGGCGATGGAAGAGGGCGCTGCATTGTCCGGATAAGACGCATACCTCTCCAGGGTTCAGATGTTCTTTGATGTGATCGTAGATTTCGGTGAAGTAGGTCAGGATTATGTTGCTGCACGCGTCAGAGAGGCTGCCTGTGTGCCTACACATCTGTAGAAGCATATATAGAGCATTAGAGAAGAAAATCTAAAAAACGCTTTGAGTTGTTTACACAAAATTTGAGAAATGATGTAACCAATAGTGTAATATGCATTCAATAGATAATTTACCATTAGAAAACCGTGCAAAATCTCATCTTTCGACATGGCATTGAACCTGGTCTCCATCACGCTGACAACAGTCTGGCAACCTTCGCAAGGTGTCACATCGCTGGCAACAGAAGGCTTGAGGGTACTGCTCGGCTTTCCAGTCTCCGTTTCTAAGGACTCTAAGTATTCCCTATTGTTACACAATCCCGCGACCGAACAGACAACCTGGGGGTTCATTTCAGAAGCGAGAGTGTCGATGAGGTCAGGTATGAAGTTGTCAACGATCTTGTCGCATTCTTGGACTATCGGCTTGAAGTGGATGAGCTTGCAGGTGCCTTCGAATACTTCCTTGATCAACTCCTTGAAGTTAAAATGCTTATGTTAATGGATCATTGTTCAAAACTAGGAAAATTTAAAAGAAATTAATGATGACACTGGATATGACAGTAATGGTAAAATGTAGAATGGATTGGCTAAAGTTCATAAGTTCTTACAAGGTCAGTAATAATAACAGGCAGAAATTATGTGAATCCAAGATTTTTATATCTTAGATACTGGATTAAGATGGATTCATTAATTATACAGGGTTATTCACGAATATGGCTCTATAGAATATTTTTAGGAAAGACACAAGATTCATGATTGAAATTCTAAAGGTGAGCTTCAAGTAAGAAGACTACTTCTTGTATATTTTTTGAAAGTTCTAGGACTTCCGGTTTTTCCGGAAGTGATATCAACTTTCGTTTTTCAAATGAGAAGACCCATTTTTTATTGCATAAATAGATTCTCCATTGAATTCTGAGTCTTTTTGATTCCAAAAGTTTGAATTTTCCCGAGAAAAACCTCTTTAAATGAGGGTATACGAAAAAAAAATCTCATAATTGAACTATGTTGAAATACAAACAACTTCGAAGTTTTTTCATTAAAAATTCTTATTTGAGAAAATCTCCGAGAAGAAAGACTGATGCTTCTTTTCCGAAAGCGTGATTTTCAGAATATGATACAGAAGGTGACAAATTCTTTGTCAAAGTTAGAAGTGACCAAACATCAAAAAATCGTTTTCTTCAAACTGGAACCCCATTTTTTCGAAGCATTTTCGCAATCCTTGTCAAAAAATAATAGGGGCATACGTCCAAGACTTTTATCCCAAAATGAATATTTTTCGAGATATTTAGGAAAAACGATTTTGTCTTCAATTTTCAATATCATTCCGAATGTATTTTTTTACTGGAAAATAATTAGCGGTCAAGTGAAATATTTGGAAATCTCTGTTATCCAGAAAAATTTTTTTTATAGTTCAGTTTTTCTTTATTTTTGAAGCTTGGGATATTTTTCGCAAATTCTTAATTCTGGAGAAATTTGAATTTTCAGTAATGAAATTGTCACATGTTCTATTAATTATTCTTTCAAAAGCATCAAAAATTATTACAAATAATTTTTTTTCTGCATTCTTGAAAATTTTTTACGTTGACTTCACTAATACTCACATTGAGAACTTTAATGCTCTCGCATTACAGATGATAATTGAAGAACCCAACTAGTCTGAACTAAAGGAAATATTTTCTCGATAACAGAGATTTCCAAAAATTTCTTGACTGCTAATTATTTTCCCGTAAAAAAACCATTCGGAAAGAGATTGAAAATTGAAGACAAAATCGTTTTTCCTGAATATTTCGAAAAATATTCATTTTGGGATGAAAGTCTTGGACGTATGCTGTTATTTTTTGACGAAGATTCCGAAAATGATTCGGAAAAATGGGGTTCCAATTTGAAAAAAAAACATTTTTTTGATGTTTCGCCACTTTGACAAAGAATTTGTGACCTCCTGTATCATATTCTGAAAATCGCGCTATCGGAAAAGAAGCATCATCTCGGAGATTCTCAAAAATGAGAATTTTTAATGAAAAAACCTCGAAGTTGTCTGTATTTCAACAGAGTTAAACTTTGAGATTTTTTTCGTATTGCCTCATTAAAAGAGAATTTTCTCAGGAAAATTCAAACTTTTGGAATCAAGAAGACTCAGAATTCAATGGAGAATCTATTGTCGAAGCTTCAATCCTATCATGTCCACGAAATATTGGGTCTAAGTTTTTTTTTAATGCAGTGGTAGTACAAGCTTGTAAGAATTCAAATCCTCCATGGACTGGAAATCCAAAATTTTTCAAAAAATTGAGTGCTTACCTGAGTTTCGTTGCTGAGAAGTTGATCTCTGGCTTGTTTGACCATGTCCAGACATGTCTGGCAGATATTGCTGTTATCAGGAGGAAGCTGCCTATGAATCCAATCTGTCTGTATACAATGCTTGGTGGCATGACAAGAGGCTGCAGAGCTGGAAAAAATTCTTCGTGACACAAATATGGGAAAGTAAATGAATAGAAAGGTCAAACAGGTGTTTTCATTGAACTGACCATTGTCAATAACATTAGTTTAAAATGAGGTAAGAATAGATTCAGTTTTTTTTCCAATAAAGAATAAAATAACTTGAATATTTGAAGTGTGCAGTTAGTTTTTCTAAAATTTTTCAGTTTGGTCGACTCTTGACTACACCAAGTCCATGTTATAATTCGGAAATCCTTGTACAATGCAAAAGAACGTAAAACATGATAGATTCTGACAGAGAAATCTATCAACCTAGAAAGATTTCACAAAGATGCCTTTTGTGAACAAAATCTTGTCCCAAAAACAAAAAAGACAATGGATGAAATTATTTCACGACTCCAGAACAAATGAAAATAGGTATCAGAGATTCAAAGGATCCTTTATCAGTTGAAAACTACAGATCTATGTATGATATGTGTCGATGATATAGGTCTTTTTTTCTAGGAAACAGCGCAATAAAGGAACGTAGACATTCGCGAAAATCATCAAGAGATCTCCATTTCAACTGACATCTAATCTTATTTAACACAATATGCAGCTTGCGACCTTCTAGTACCGGTCTCGAAAGATACTATTAAAAAGGAAAGCCAACAATTCACTAGAACGAGTCAACATTCAGGATTTCACTATTCAACTTGTTTGATTAACACATGAGGGTTTTGACAGGATGCTTTCAATATTTGGTGGATTTATAAACATATTTATTCTACATGTCCACTCTCATTATAGAAGCATCAAATACTTCATTAATTTCCTTAACCACCTAAAACCTAAAAAACCTAAGAACTTACGAAATTATGAATCTAGATTTTTCTACCATTCAGAAATTGCCAAATATGATTTTGTTTCAAAAGAATTTCTCTTAGTTCAGTTCTCATCTCATTCTTAGGAATATAATAAAGAAATGTATATCATTATTATTATAATGATCCTTTTTCAGTGCCATCTCCTAAATAATAAAGAAAACTGGAGACTGGAGCTGTCAGAATCAAGTTGTTATGGATAAATTTGGGAACAACATACATTCAGGTCAAAACACTGAAACTAACTGAGTTTTGTTTAGCATATTTATAATTAACTTGACAAATGGGAATCTGGCTTCATTTTTGACCTTTTAAACGTGTCGACTGTTTCACGGAATAATTTCAATAAAAATCCGGGCTCTTGAACTAAGTGGATGGAGGTTTAAAAGAAGTCTTATCTGTTGGTTGATATTTCGGAAGAGCTTAAATGTGGGATGACTGAAATAATTAAGATAAATGAACATTGTTATTATTTATTATCTCAACGGGATTACAATCATCGTCAAAATCAGAAATGCTCGAGACTGTTCATCAGAATATGATATGGAGTCGGGTGTTATTCAGGGCAGTGTTTCGGAGCCGATATTTTTTCTTTTTTCATTGTTAGGCAACAATGTTTTGAAAGGATTTGGAACCTAACAAATAAGTGAACAAGATTTACACAGGGGCCTTTCTTCTATTATTTGAAATTTTTTCTAATTAATTGTTGTTTCAGAGACTGGGTGAGAAAACACTAAAAAAATTTCAGAATAATATATTGCAATTCTCGAATAACCAAACAATACACTAGGCAGGCTAAAAATACTGTTTTTCGGGGTGGTTAAATAACCACGCGCAGAAGAAATTTGTGTAGACTATAACCGATTTCAAGCGAATAACCAGTAATGACCGCGGTTATCTACGGTCCTGCCTGCGGTTATCTACGGTTATAGCCTTCAGGGATATTCCTTGTAAAATGATTATAACCTACAATGACCGAAGTCGCTTGAATGCAGTTGGTCCTAGTTGGTAATTACCAATGAGGACCAGGTTATTCGCTTGAAATCGGTTTATATGGTCTCACATGGTTAGGTTAAATTCACAGACATGAACTTGCTTCAGCCTAATCTTCGAGAAAAAAGGAACATTCATGGAAGATTACATAATTTGCCAAATTATTAAGATTATTTGTCTCAGAGAGGAGTAAAGTTGTGAATATCATAGAATGATACTCACTACGGAGATAAACGAGCTAATTGCAGGAATAGCTCCAATACCTACCATTTATATCATGAAACTCGATAGTCCGTAAACACTCATTATGCGTTTATCCGTTTGTAAGTGTTTCCTCCAAGGCAACTTCCGTTTATTTTATGTTTTTATTACGGTATTTTCTTTAATTTGTATAAATTCGATATTCTTCTCTTTTGGATTTGATCATCTCGTCCCTATTTTTCATTAGCATTTCTGTTATAGATCTTCCATAAGGTCATTCCATTGGAATTAATTATGTTCATGTGTGAAATATTTTTTTTGTCCGAGTATATTTTGCATTGATGAAAATGCAATGAAACACTCTGTAAATGCATTCAATTCAATGAATAATAACCGATTTCAAGAGAATATAGTGATCATTATTGGTATTACCAACAATAACCAACTGCACCCAAGAGCTTCTGGTCATTCTTCAGACTTCAAAGTGTTATCTTTTTGATCATTGTTGGGCAACAATTTCTTCTTGTAAAGTTTTGACCCCTGACAAATTAGTGCTCAAGTTTTACGCAGGGGCTTTTCTTCCTTTATTTAATTTTTTTCTAATTGTTTCTTGTTTCAGAGACGGGAGAGAAAACACAAATAAAGTTTTCAGGCAACAGTGAAAATTGATGGTACCTACTGTTGGCATTACTCATTTGTTTTCTTGGTACTTATTCAGGAATTAGATAAGGTCGTTCGTATTTCTCGCCGATTAATCACATGAGGAGTAGTCACGATTGTTTATCGCATTCTCCCACAAGCTATTATGTTTTCTAGGTATTATCTAGAAAATGTTGCATTTATGATTTAAACAAAAAGCGGCATGCAGTGGATTGTGTTGGATGAGAACATTAATATAAGATCTTCACATTGTGAACGCAAATTCAATCGATTATTTTAATTTTTCATCATTTCATTTTTCAATCAGAGTAGAAGTAAATACGTATATATACCGGGTGGTTCAAAAGTTTGGAAATAGCGTTTTCATTTCGAGCACAGGTGGAAAATCGGAATTCTGCTACTGGGATCCTTAGAATCGAATGGGCTCATCAGATTTTGGACCTAAAAGAGCCTTATACGAGATTTGTGGCCCAACTTCGAAATCTCAAATGCAAATAATTGTTTTTTATTTTAGATTCGGAAAATTTTTCATCCGAATTGGTTAAAACCAACAAATGTTCAGTCCATATTTGGGCAATATGCGAAAATTCTCAGGTCCTAAGTAATTTTTCTCGGGGAATCAATTTGGCTTATCAGATTTTGGTCCCGATGTTTTCTTATGCGAGATCTGAGGTTGAATCCGAATCTGACATAAGAAAGGAGGTTTACATCTGGAAATTTAGAGTTGGACCTCTTGTCTCGTATAAGGTCCTTTTGGACTCAAAATCCGGGAAAAATTACCAAGGACCTCAGTATCAAAATATGAATTTTAGCATCCTGATCTGAATTTTTGACATATCCTATGTACCTCTATGATATCTGAAAGGACGAATAAAATTATTATTATTATGAATGAGCGCCCAACAATGTACGAAAAAATTTTTGGTTTTAACCAATTCGGATGAAAAATTTCTCGCTTAATCCGAATCTGCAATAAAAAAGATAGGTTTGCACTTGAAATTTCAAAGTTGGGCCTCATAATATGAGACGAAAGTTACAGCTAAAATCACCCTGTAACACGGAAACTAGACACCGTAGCGACTTGCGGTATTCAGCTATTTATGTTTCTCGAAAAAAGATAACGTGACATGCTTGTATATTACTTTTTTTCTATCTCTCTCAATTTAGGAGATATAGTACCAAATCATCGAAATCTGACCACCCTGTACACCATATCCATTTATGATTTCCTGAAATATACCACGAAGAAAGGTCAAGATAGGAATAATCAGAGTAATAACAAATGAGGCCAGCATTTGATACGGATACACAGTTTTATCACAAGCAAACTGTTAGTCATGTATCACAATAATGGTCAGAGGGCAGAGATATTATTAACTCATTTTAGCAGAAATAAACAGTATTTCAAGAAATCTGGATGGAATTCAATTCTCCAGCTGTCCAGAATCAAATTAAGAATTGTTTTCAAGTTTTTGTTTCTCATAATCCGCATCTGTGATTTTCAATATTTGAGTAGAAAATGTTACTCAAACTTCGATAAGAAATCAATGCACTCGTTAATTCCCGCGATTGAATCGAGATCAACGCGAATACAAATCCTACTATCATAATCCGACATGTGTGTCAGCACTTTTTGATTTTCGAAAAAAAAATTCCTGATTCTGCTAGGTTTTTTCTATACAGTTCTCAACATATTTCACAAAAAGTGTTCGTTCAATACATTTTGTGAGGTATCTTGAGAAAGGAGATTTTCAATTGCAAAAAGCACAAATCTAGAGAAATTATGATACAATTTTTTCTCGTTCTGGGCTAAGTTCATACACTTTGTAGTCAGGTATACAGGTCTCCTACAATTTACAGATTTTCATTATTTTCTCCCTATGAGGGAAAAAACTGTTGATTTTTACTGAAAATTTGACCAGCACAAGTTGGTACAATTACGGCACAATCAAATAAAATAATTTTTGTTGAAAAAAAAAAGTGCTGAGCTGTTTTTTTTCACATTTTCGTAAATGCACAAATTTTCGATTCATTTGTGAAAGGAAAAAACGAAAGTGCTAAGCTACCTTTTTTCCAATTTCGATTTTTCGAGAAATTAGACAGACTTTTCAGTCATTATAATCGATTTTTTCGAAAAGTGCTGCATTTTTTTCTGATTTTGAAGTATCTGAGGAAGATTTTCATCAGGAATTCGAATAAAGAGGGCGATTCGTGATATAAAAATATCCAAGGTGTTTTTCGAAATAACAAAGGACTTGCGTGAGTCACCCTGTATAGTTAAATTTATGCTTAAAAAGCGCATCATTCAATTCAACAGTTGATGTGTCCTAACTGAAGAACACATTCTTGCACATATTCTCTAAACTAAGGTGCAAACACTATTACAGTGAGACATCTAGTTCAGAATTTATGAATGGACAAATAAACAAATACATTGAGATGTTCACATTTATATAAGAACTAAGAATTTTCATGTGAAAACTAAAATTCAAGGTTGAATATGCAAAAACAGTTGTACTCTGAGGATAGTCCTAGAAGCATCTTTTCATTGATAAAAATTGGGACAATGGAATTCATACAGTAAGGCTCTTTCTCATTTTTTCTTTTGTATAAGGGAATTGAGATAATATGGGATAATGTTATCATGAATTCTTCTGTTCTGGTTCATATACTGAGTTTTTGATAATTCAGTGAACAGATAGTACAAATCCAATTCAGTCATTGATACCAACCAAGAACAAAGATTTGGGGAAATTAAAGAACACCAAAAATTAAATAACATTTTGAGACATTTCTTTTCAATTCCAGATCATATCTTAGCCAGTATGAAGTAAAAAAGGGGTTTTTCCTAATATTTTTGTTGTTTGTAGTCAACTATCAGAGTAGTATTGACAGTTTCAAAAATCTATAAGCTGAGTTCAACAGGAATTTTAAAACTTCTCATCAAAACTTATCATTACAATTGGTTGCTCACAGAAGGAAGGGGGTTCCCCCAGATCCAGACAGTAGCGAAAGAGTCATTTATAATTGTTCTCGATTAACTTGAACTTACGTTAGGTTTTTACACCAATAGGAAGGCCCCCATGTACATTCTTTTGCTCCTAAGAGAGGTTCAGCCACAGCGATTCCTGCAAAACCAACGAAGTAAATAACAAAAAGAGCCATTTAATTTTAAATTCTACAAAAGAACAATATTCCTATAAAGTTCCTATTTAAAAATGACCTTCAGCAAAATAGGGTCTATAAAAAGAACGCATGTAAATATGTTTTTGTTTCAAACACGAACACGAAACAATAAAAATACGAGGAATGACAATAATTTTAACGATCTAGCCATGAAACGTAGAAGACAAAGAGAGGTAGGTATAATTTTTTTTCAAATCATTCTCTTCTCACCTATAAACGCTGCGATGAAGATGAAAACCCTCATCGTGATCTTGGATATTTCACTCGGTTAAGCTAGGAAGCGACTGTCTTCGCTACTTCACAACAAAATTTTGATTAGACGAAAACAAATAATTCGGTAGTTCGGTACTTCCAATGATCAACAGAAACAAAACAGATTCAGAATGCCCTGCGCATTTTGCCAATCACGTGATTGATAGCGTCACTGCCAGATATTTATGATTTTGTATCGAAATTTCTTAAGAGCGTACCAATACCAAATAAATATTTCGATTAGGAATTACTCATCAAGTTAATCACTCATTATCAACATCAACAATGGTTAATGTCAAATTGACAGGAACATAACCATTTCTAGCAAGAACCGTGAAATTTTGAATCTTATAAGAAATGAGTTTTATACCGTGATCTGTTTGTTCCTAATGTCTCACTATCAACCATACGACTTCGGTGTATTTTGGGTTGCCGACTATCTAACTCTAAGGATTTCATTTTCGCAATCGTAGGACTACATGATTGATTTATTGTTTTTATGAATTTATATCTGATGGAACCGAGAGGATAGATATTGGAGACTATTATCGGAAAGTTTCAAGTACATTTTTAGAAGAAGAGATAATTTTCTTAAATATCATAATACATATACGATGATTCCAATACTTTTTCTGGATTCAGATTTTTGTCTATAAAATGGAGATCTTTCATTATTGCGTCAGTGACTTTTCAGCACAGTGTCATTTGATTATTTGCAAACTTTTCTGTATGTGTTCTGAGGTCTTTATTATATCTAGAGAAACAGATTGTAGAAAGTTTACTACAGGCTCCCACATAGCAGAGTATTTTTCCATTAGGATAATGCAAAGAACAAACAATAAACGCACTTTTTGAAGCAGCGGCATGGTGTTGGAAAGCACTGTTTCCATCTCGAGATGAACAGTCTAGGAGCCTCCATTATAAAAGGGAAATGTTCTTTGAACACTCTGATCGTCTCGTGTTTTCTACTTCATATTGTTAAGCAGAGTTTTGGAATATGGGGTATAAGTAATGAAACTGATTAGCGAAAGAAGTTTATATGTAATATTTTTAATGATAATAATAATAATAAGTTTTTATTCTCTTAATCATCATATAGAGCATAACATGAAAAGAGAACAAGTCATAGTTACAACACCTCATCGAGGAGTATTGATAGAAAATCCATTCAAATTATATGGTTCCAGATTTAACAAAAACTCTAAAGCGATTTTCTTGAAATTTTTCAAATTGTCAATTGACTGGACAGATATTGGAAAAGAATTGAAAATTTTCATGCACATAACCTCGACAATATTCTTGGTGAGAGTAAGTTTGAACATTGGATACAAATAAGGCTGGGTGTGTCTGGTGCAGCTTCTTGTGAGGTATTGGTCGAAGTAGTCGCAGTTCTTTTTTATAAAAAGAAGACATCTATATATGTATAGAGCATCCACTGCCAGCAGTCCATTCTCCTTAAATTCTCCAAAATGGACTGAAAGCTGGCATAGTAAACCACCCTCAGAATTTCCAGGCTCACATGCATTCGCAAAGCAAACAAGGAGAAAGAGGCCGATGCCAGTCTTCTGCTGAGCTGCTCAATGTGTTCATGCCACTTCAGATTCTTATCCAGATAGATTCCCAAGAATTTGGTTGTTGAATATGTGTGCATCAGTGGAGCCCAAGGATATAATTTCAGGGATAGTCTGTCTAGTTCGATCTGTGCTAAAACAGACATACTCAGTTTTGTTGATATTAAGCATCAGACCATTCTCTCTGCACCAGGAAGTTATTTTGGATATTGAGTAAGATGATGTAGTTTGTTGCTGCAAGATATTCGGTTCGTCTATGAGTAGATTTGTGTCATCAGCATACATTATTGGTGTTTCACTTTCGGAGTCAAAAACTTCAGGAAGGTCATTCACAAAGACCAAAAACAAGAGCGGTCCCAAGATGTTTCCCTGTGGAACTCCAAGGGTGACTAGTTCCTCTTCAGAGGCATATGTAGTGCCAACCACTGTTATCTCAACCCTCTGCTTCCGATTCGACAAAAAGCTTTCAATAAGGTTCAGTGGTCTATATTTTGTGCCATATCGCTCAAGTTTCCAGAGCAGCAATTTGTGGTCCACACAATCAAAGGCCCTCGACATGTCCAAAAAGTTACCAAAAGGCATCCTTCCCTCCTCAGAGCCCTGCAAGATCATCCTGACCAGTTCATAGATTGCAGTATCCGTGCTTTTGTTTCGCATAAAGCCATGTTGTGCACTATTAATTATATTGAACTTTTTTAGGAAGTTCAAAAACCGATCTGCCAATTTTTGTCAAAGATCTTCGAGAACGATGGAAGCAAACTGTTGGGTCCATAGTTCGCAATATCATCAACATCGCCTTTTTTGTGTATTGGTTTTACCAAAGCTATGCCTTGGGAATAAAGTTTATTAATGATTACAGTAAGCGGTTCGGCAATCAGGTGTATGGAACATTTTATGATGTTGATTGGGATACCATCGTACCCAGCCGAGGCTTTACTCTTCAGCTTCTTCACAGCCGTCCTTACTTCATCAACCGTCACCTCAAACATAAAAAAAAGATCTAGGGTTGGTGGTACTCATGATGTTTCTGATCTGATATAAAGCATTCACATCGTTAATAACTATACTCTGTTCAAATTTAAGCGAGAGCAATAACAACAAACAGAATCGTAGGGTTTGTGCACAATAAAGCTCGTATTGGTCAAACGGTCATAACCACGCTCCCTTCGAACGCCCTAAGAGATTGCCAGGATCGTACTCGGAACTATGCTCGAGATTGCGGCAAGGTTATTCCAGGAAACACCAGAGTTTTAGAGATTTGGGTCGGAATCTTGCAAGATTCCGACAAAATAATTTTCCAACTGGACATTGAATTAACAGGAAATTCAAAATGTTGAATTTCAACAGAGTGAGAAGTAATTAACTTTTTTTCCATCTACCGATCATTCAATTAAGTAGATTTTATGGAGTTTGTTTTCTTCATAAAGAGTATCTTGATGTTGCTTGAAACTTTGAGAAACACTACTTGTTTGTTTTTTCAGTTTTGTAGCTTTTCTTTATTTCATGGAATCTGGAAGCGAAGTTATGGCTCATTTTCATCAGAGAAAATATTTTTTTCTGAAAAATCTATTCTTTTTATTCTGTGAAAGGAGTTAATATTGGGAATCAAAGTTATGAGAAATTAACGTTAATTTACCAATTACCCAATATTCAAAATTGTGAGTTTCTTCATTTTATAGAATCGTTTTTTAGGAATACCTTGAAGTATGTTTGAAACTTTGAGACACACTCTTTGTTTCATTCTTTTATTAAATTTTGTTTCATTCTTTGGCATAAAGATGATTCTGCTTATCTGAAAATAACAGCTCAAATTTATGATTTACAACTATACTTCTTGAGGCCGCATCTCTCCCAACACTTGATGGTAAAAATATTGGGTTAAATACCATTCATTGCCGGCTATACATATAGGTATTGTCAAGTACTGATTGCACACTCGTTTTTTCTAATTCAGATTCCTTCGTATTTCATAACTCTCTCGGAATTATGTATTTCAAATGCTTTGAAATGTTTCCAACTGCTTTGAAATTTTTCCAACTCCTTTGAAAATCTTCCGACTGCTTAGAAAATTTGCCAACTTCCTTCAACATTGGGGGGCGATCATCCCCCTCCTTAGGCCTCTCCCTGACTTCTACTCTGGACGGAAAGTAACTATCCGAAGGCCCTCCTGCCTCTGCGCGAAACTTGTTGTTATTGCTCTCGCTTAAATTTGAACAGAGTATAGATTCAATTCATGTGAAGCGCAATGGCAAAACAGAGCCCACATTGTGATTTTCCTTGGGAAGTTCCTACATGGCCGAAAAAGTAACTTTTCCGAAACGAAAACAGTACGGGAATACCGGATCAGCGAATTTCGTGGTCTGATTTGGCCTCGAAAATTGTTCCACGATTTCGGAAAAATAGATATCCCGATGTGTGTAGATTTCCGATGGGAGGGAGCTGTATATCACCGTTGCGGGCTCGCTCTGGTGCCGGACCGAGCCGTACAAAGGCCCCATTGTGATGGAAATGCCAAAAGCCGGTCGGTATAACCGCGAGAGGATCCTCTCATTGTCCGCAGGAGCTGGACGGATTAACCACCGTCTAACTTCTCTCCATTGTTCTGCGCCACTATTATCGCGTCCCATTGTGCGGGGCTTTGCACGTGACGCAGTTGATACATTGTATGCAGGTTTAGAACTAGTTCATTTCGACTTCCACCGGCGCTAAACTCCTACCTACATTGTTTTCCCATCTCCAGGCAGTTTTGGAGGTGTACAGAGGGAGTTGGGATCGAATGCGTTCAGTACCATTCATTTTTGATAACGTGGCGTTCCTGACTATTTGAATCTTTGAATAAGAAAGGAAGGAGAATGAGTGAAATATGGAGGCGTTCGCGGAGGTCTACCAATATGGCTGTCAATTGTTTCCGGTTTGCGGTGGTGTAACATGAATTTTTATTATGGGAAAGAAATAATAGTGGGTACGAACGTTTGAAGAAAAGAAAACACGTGTGGCACTCAAGGACTGCCGCGGTAAAGCTATTGCATAGCATCTATTCAAAAATAAGAAGATAATATTGTTGATTTAAAATATTATTCATCTTACAATACATGTAGGTTATTCAGGAATGTTTATCATTGAAACTATAGGTTTATGGTAACTGAAAAAAGAAACATAAGGTTGAGACTTAATGTCTTCTGGAAAAATACCGCGTCAATAGTGGTCCCATATTTTGTTGTGGATTCTTGTGCATCAGTATTCATTTTTAAATTCAATTTTTCCGAAAGAAAAGTTGTCGACCGCTCTGATTTTTTATCAGCGAAGTTAATGTTGAAATCGCCAGCCAAGATAAGTGGAAATATATTACCATCTGTACCAAGTATTTTCGACCCTTCTTCAGTGTACTCCAGTAGAGTGCGATGAATAAAATGCTCTATCTCGTCCAATTTTGGATTCGGAGAAATGTAAATTGCTATCGTGACTATGTGTAGGCCATTTCTAAGTTTGCATAAGCATGCACAAATATCTCCAACAAATGAGCGTCTAACATTAACATTGCTAACGTCTTCAATATTTATTTCAATATTCGGAGTCATAATATTAGTAACATTATTACTATTTTGGTAAATAGCTACCCCACCTTTTGGAACAGTATTTCGTTTGAATTGAACAATACAATTGAAATTAGGTATTTCAATCGGATTATCACGAGTCATATATGTTTCGGTAAGAAGTAACACATTGGTTTGTCTCGTAACTGAATCTTGGGTAATTATAAAGTTTCCTGCCCAGTTGTATTTTTTTTTTTATTTTTTTTTTGTGATCTTGAGATAGGAAAAATTAACCTAACCTAACCTAACTTAACCTAACCTGAATGCGGATCGATGTTTAATTTTTTTATCAAATTTTTTTTTACTTAAAAAATTTTTTTTTAACCTTTGGTAGGAAAAATGAACCTAACCTAACATAACCTAACGTTGTCAAACTAAACTATAAAGACTATATATAATAAGACTATATCAGAGCCGTATCCGAGGTAAATGGAGTATATTTATGAGTTTCATTTATTTTTTTTCTCGAAAATTACTGCCTCACCAGAGCTGTAATTGAGACTATCAGAAAGTCCTATAGATTCACTGTGCAAAATATTTTTGAAATCGGTGACGGGGCTATAAAATTTATAATAACCGAATCTTATAAATCGTATTTGTGACTATGTAGACTTTGGCAATTGAAAGTCATCATTGAAATGCCATTTCTATTACTAATGAAATCTAAGACACTTCTAATTTGAATAAAAACTGGATCAATTAGCTTTCTTAAAATAATTTCAATGTCTTAGAAGATTCTACTGTTTGATATAATTTCCTTACATATATCATACGAGTTACTACTATCTTGGGTAAGCATTTTCTCGTAATCTAACATTCAGTGAAATGATTTCAGCAATTTATTGGTTGAGGCTTTTACGGCCATCGTTCAATCTCACCTGTTTTTTCAAGCATTTCGACTGTCGTGTTGAATTGACCCTGGACGCCTCGCCTGCATCTTAAGGAGATGTTCTCATTGAATTGAGCTGCCTGATTATTAATGAGTACATTGTATTATCGTCATGATTTGATTGGACTTTTCAGTAGTTTGATATTTTTCATTTCATTTTACTGAGGAGAACTCTGAAATATTTTGCTCATTGTTTGTTATTCATAGGTATGTGTTCATGTACATTTCAAGTTGCTAGGTACCTACCTTGCTTTTTGTGTGGTAAAAACGCAATTTTATTTTCCTTCTCAAGTGTTTGTTTTGAAATTTTATTTTGGAGTAGGTTTTTTTTATTTAAACTATTTCCTCTAGAAGTATAAAGTTTAATGATCCTCCCTCAATGAATTTCATATATTAATCTAGTCACTTTAGGGTTTTACCTAGGAATTTTGAGATATCTATTGAAATATTGTCTGGGAGGTTTTTGCATTTTCCTAAAAACTCAATTTGGGTTTTTTCTCCCAGTCTCTGAGACAAGAAACAATTAGAAAATTTTTTTAAATAACAGAAGAAAGCCCCCTGCGTAAAAATTTGAGCACTAATTTGTCAGGGGCCAAAACTTTACAAAAAGAAATTGTTGCCTAATAATGAACAAAAAGAAAACACTCTGAACTCTGAAGCGTAACGTTTCGGAGTCTAAATCAAACTCCTTCGTCAGACAATTACTAGTTTTCATTAAACTTCGTAGAATCGTGACAATATTTTGATTTTTGATTGACAAGAAGAAATTGTTGCCTAATAATTAACAAAAAGAAAACACTTTCAACTCTGAAGCGTAACGTTTCGGAGTCTAAATCAAACTCCTTCGTCAGACAATTACTAGCTTTCATTAAACTTCGTAGAATCGTGACAATATTTTGATTTTTTGATTGACATGAACTATTTTTCGATCTCTAAGGACATGTTTCCAGTGCTCCGACGCTCGTTTATCCGATTTCGTGTTTACCTGAGTTTTTCTTTCTATGAAGTGAAGCCTCACTTGAATAACTCGAATGTTTGGTGAGCCGAACAATAGATAAGTCGAACAGTTTTTTTGGTCCCTAGGAGTTCGACTCAACGACTCACTGTATATTAATTACAGAATGTTCGAAAAACAATAAACAAAAATATCAGAGGTGTATCACAAGACCTCTAGGTCAGACCAGCAAGAGTTTTTTATGCGTTATCCAGAACTGGACATTAAAAGCAATGGACCAGACAGTTAGTTACATGAAACGATGTTCAAAACTTCCATTTCTATTCTCTTTGGTAATGGAAAAAATGCACATTCAAGATTATTCTTTCTATTATTTCTGCAATAAATCACCATGCATTTTAAATGTCGGTCAGTTTTAAACACAAAATTTACAACAGAAAAACACACAAACAAATATTATAGAATGATCTTGGAGCTACTCTTGTAGATTTCGAGTTATTTCATTGGAAAATACGCGTATACGAGAAAATACAATCGTCATTCACCAAAAATATTTATTCAAGTATTTCTTTCAAAATTGACAAAAGCCTACTAATAATCTTCATATAATCTTTGCCAAATGGACACTGATTAAATATTATATGACCTGTTTACTTTTGAAACTACAGATGTCGCTCACATCTTTGTAGTCGCTTCGTTTCCCATCTTTATACTCTATAATCTTTGACTTAAAGCTGTATACAAATTTTCAGCTCATCATCTCAAAATTCCTCGGTTTGCCCATTTTTATCCAAAGGTGACTGGACTCTATGTCAGAATTTGAAGTAATAACATATAAATAAATGTGAGTGACTTCACTGATGACTTTTCATAAAAACCAATTTATCTAAGACAAATTCTTAGAAGTATGTCAATATTTGGATAAGTACAATTGAGTTTTATGTGAGGAATAGATCCCTTAGAAGAAATTTCCATGTTTGTTTACAGTAAGCACAGCCCTTAACTGCATTTGGATTCGCCAATTGCCAAAAAATTGAGGAAATGCCTTCCATCCTCACCCCTTCCAATGCGAATGAGTATATTTTCGCGGAAACCGAACCACGTCGGAGGGGTGGGGGTTTGCAACCCCTGTGCATCCCTCTCGGTGATTAATTACAGCTCGATGAATATGCATGAAGGCCTACGTTGCTACTGGGATAGCGCGAAGTGTTATCGGCATGCTAAATACTTACAAACTCAATGACACCAGGGTAATGTGCTTTCCACCCCTGGCTCCTAACCCCTCCCCGCGTCTGCCGAACGTGTGTATGTGTGATTAGCTTTAAATGGATATTGGATTGGGAATTTGCATCCGTAAACTACCCCTTTATTTCGGCTAATTGACATTTATGCGCGCCTAATGTCATCCGGCGGAGATCCGCTCTTGTTTCTGGATTTTTAACCTTGCCTTATTTTACTGCCATTAGGCTTTTTGAAGGGTGTTGACTGTTAGGAAGTTGCGATAACTTGAAGCCTGAAATATGGGATAGATAAAATGCCGAATTTCTGGTTCCTACTTAATTAGTTATCGAATGGTATCATACAACTGATGTTTCAAAATATCTGTCAACATGTCTAGGACGTAAAGTTATTACATACCTGTTCAAAATCGGGGTTGTTCTGATTTTGTTAAATTACTGTGAAGAGCTGTATCCAGATAATTGAGTTGGAGATGGTAGTGTAAAAACATTTATTGACATCATTCACAATCATAAAATGAATAAGTCACCCGCATAAAGTTAATACAGTAAAAATACGAATATTAAAGTCATCTATAAACTCAGAGTGAATTATTCAACTAAAAACAGAGGTAATCTAGAGATGTTCAAAATGAGAGGTCAGATGAAGTCAGACTTGGACTTTGAGCGTTTACAGAGATGATGCAATTGAAATTGATTGCAAGAGCCTCTTTATTTCATCAGAAAAACAGAAGGTTGAATAATGAATTGTTGGGGTAGGCTGAGTTGTAATAAAAGTGAGATCAGGCCTCAGAGGAGATACGTGTATTGAAAACATAGTAGTCTAAGTCTGTTCTTCATTGAGATTATTACAAATGTGAGAATATCATGATTATGAATCAATATTTATGGTCTATAACGTTGGTCTATGAAGAGAATGCTAATTAATCAATTGAGACGACATTTACAGTGACAAACTGCTTTTAGTAAGCAGGGTTAGTGTTCATCAGAAAAATAGAGGCTACAATTCACAATTATGAGGATTATCACAATAGAGTTCTATGTATGAATAAAAACCACCAACCCTTTGGTTCGAGAAAGCAGAAGGCTTGAGATCTTACTTGTTAAGTGCTTCAGATGAATGAAATTGAGAATTTTTCATGTATAATGAGGAGATCATACCAGTTGAATGGTTTAATCAATATTTGAGGAGACCGCTCAAGGTGAAGCAGGGACTGAAACTGTCAATCAGGTTCAATGTTTGAGCTACTTGATCGTTCAAATACTTCAGAGAAGTTCACTTGGTTTTATTGAGAGAGAAGACTGATTCCATGATTCACCTTTGCGTTTGAGGATTTTCATTAATCTGAAACTCGAGAACAATAATTAGTGTTATGAGAAGTGAATAGTTGAAGAATGAGATGAATTGATTAAGATAATGAGATGCACATGAGAATATAACAAATCAGTATTTATTACCACAGAGGATGTTCATTCTTGGAGCAAGTAATCATTTCCATGTGAGGAGTCTAGAGATATCTGAAAAATCTATGACAACTGGAAAAATATACCAAAATATATATCGTAGAGAAGTCCAATGCATTAATTTAACGCAATAGAGATCCTATTAGAATAAAGTGAGAGAGGATTACCAATATTTTTTAAGATTTTCATGATCTGAAACGTGGCAACTTTTCAAACTTTATAAAAAGCAGGAAAACAACATGGAATATGCAACAATTAAGGATTCTGAGAATTCACTCACCTTTTTGAGGATAAGTTACTCCATGAAATGACCGAGATGGTCAGTTATTAAGCGAGGTGACTTTTTGAAAATTCTAATTTACAAGATTTGGATAAGAGGATGTCTATTCACAGGCAGAGCTGGATTACAAAAAAGAGCGATTAATTGATTCAATAAATGAACATGAGTTAATCTGTCAGCTGATTAATACTAAGAGAAGGTTGATTTGACGCGAGTAATCAATCAGCTGACCATAGAGCTGTACGGACTGGAGTAGACGTGACGCTGCGACGAAACCATACGCGTGGATGCAGATTAGGTCTGAGGGGCGCAATGCTCAATTTTCAACAATACCTAGTGGCAGAAGTGTATTTTACTCTCATGAACTAAAGTACCTAGCTATCTGGCCATCTCTTCATTCTGCCTCGAAGATTTGCTGCAATGTTGTATCATTTAGCTTTGTTATTATTCTGAAAAGAAGATAAATAAAGGAAAATGAATGAACAAAATTGATTTGAAGATTTTAATTATTAGTATTGAAATCAGTGGCGGACTAAGACTAAAGCAGGCCTTGCACGATTGGTCATTACCTAGTGTGCGAAGTAGTTGTGATGAATGTTGAGAACCATGTTTTTAAGTCGAGCAAAGAAACCAAGAATGACTAGACCCCTTTCCCTATATTCTCCCTAATATATACATATTCTTTTGAATAAGAGAGCTAAAATAATACAATAAATGTTGAAACAAAAAGAACCTAAGCTGAGGTAAAAAAAGGAACTGGGTACCACAACATTCTTCGTATGATACTATCGTCACCAGTATCATACGATACTACAGAGCCAGGGGAAAAAACCTCAGCCGGAAAAACCTGTCTCCCCGTTAAAAAATAAAATAAAATTGTTGTATCTGAATATTCTATTCTAATGATATAGGTTAAGTGTGTTTCAGAAGAATCTCAAGATATTGAGCCCCATCTTGTTTTCGAGCAAAACCGAATATACCTATACAGGGTGGGCCATCCATAACTTTGCTGCAACCCCTAACAGCTCTCATTTTTGAATAAGGAAAAAGGGTCGAGCAGCACCTTGTTGCAAAGGCAATTCAATTTCCTGCATGGGTGTATTTTTTTTCATCGCTTTATCATTATACAGAGTGACTCAGTATTCCATCAATAATTTTCACACTCCGAATTCGGATCTTTGAGATGGAAAAACCGCTCGGACGAGTCAAAAAATGAATTCGATATCACTACCCCTCTAGCCGCTACCACTTAAAGCAATATGCTCATGCAGGAAATTGAATTACCTTTTCAACAAAGCTTCTCGATCTATTATCTCTATTAAAAAATATTTGCTTTAAGTGGTAGCGGCTAAAGGGGTAGTGATATCGAATTCATTTTTTGACCCGTCCGAGCGTTTTTTCCATCTCAAAGATTCAAATTCGGCGTGTGAAAGTTATTGATGGAATACTGAGTCACTCTGTATAATAATACATGCACCCATGCAGGAAATTGAATTGCCTTTCCAACAAGGTGCTGCCCGACCCCTTTTCCCTATTCAAAAATGAGAGCTGTTAGGGATTGCAGTTAGAGGGGTAGTGATATCAAACTCATTTGAACACCCTCATTTGTCCCCCTTTCAACAAAATTTGACCTGTCCGAGCGTTTTTTCGTTATTCCAGCTCAAAGCTCAAAATTCGGGGTGGAAAGTTATGGATGGCACACCCTGTATAATAATAATAACTTAATTCACCAATAATAATTGTTAACAACAAAAATGGTAAACGTCAAAAAAAGGAAAATTTTAAGGTTTTCCTTTCACCTATCTACTTTTACATGGGGTAACGTTGGATCTCTTTCTTGAATGACTTAAAATTACTGAAATTTTCATTCGTTTGGGTAGTGAATTGAATAATTTTAAACACATATACGTGCAATTTCTCTCAGTTTGATAGGTTATGCCTAGGGTAAATAAGAATATTATTCCTTGTATTGTAGGTGTTTGTCTTCTCAAAACTCTTGAAGTATTGAGGATTTCGAAATACGAATTGTAATGCCTTGTATAATTTTTTCTGAAGACTCCGCGACAAGACTCTCTATATTGCATCTTGAACATAATTCTTATTGCAATTTTTTGTATTTTGAAACGATGCGATTATATGAAGTGATATACACATTGGTGAGTAAATAATGTTATGAATGCCTGTTCTTGCTTGCTGATTTCCACGGTTTATTAACCTTCTTGAAGACACTCCATTATAATTTCCTAATAAAAGATCTACACGCCTCTTTTGCATCTTTTGTAAACCTTTTTTTTCATTCCCTCTTCATTCAATCAGAACCGAACTATGCAAATGAAAACGTGTCGAATTGTGTTTGTTTTCGGGGCTGCGTCCCCAGAAACGGAGCACAAAAGAATATGCGACGCACGAAGGCGGACGCGTGGCGTGAGACAGTCGCTTGTTTGGAGAAGGATGTCATCGCGTGAGATTGCGATCGGATTTTGTACAAGGGGATGGTGTGGGTTTTATTAGGCCGATTGTCTCTGGAATAATAATTGCTGGATTGACCCCTCTGGGGGTTTTGTTGTGGAAGAGCATGAGCATATTGTTGCAGTTTGTGATAGGCAAGAGAGCTTATTATTAGATAGATAAGCAGATTTCTTTCAAATCAATTGACAAAAGAAATCGAAAATGAAATCAGGAAATTACTTGACTTGTACTAATTTAAATACTCAGCTAGTCTATAAGGCTGCAGATCAATTAACAGCTTTTTTGTTTTTATTTTGAATTGCTTGTGATTTTCTATGATTTTTATATTCTCAGGTTATCTGTTGTATACTTTTATACACATGTAGGAAAGATTTTTTGTTTCAGTGATAATTTATGCATTGGGTAGTTGATGTTGAAATTTCTAGTGTTATAGTTTATATTTGTATTATTTTGAAGAAATTCTACCTTATTTCGATGAAAGTACAACTGGCATTCATGGAGGTACAGGCCTTAAACCGTCAATATTCCAAGACTTCTAAACTTACAACTTACATCTACAAGACTCCCTACATCACAAATTCATAAGCAGTCTTACAATGCGTTTCTGAACTACAAATACTGACTGTACAGATGAGATTATACCCCAGAATATAATATCATATTTATCTTAGTATTGACTCGAAATTGGCGAAGTGCAATACCTTCATTATACTTTCATCCACATATCCATTAAGGGTTCGCAGAGTGAAGAGAGAAGCACACTTCATTCAGATTTTGCAATAGTTCAATATGTGGTGACCAATTCAAAAACTCGTCTATAATTACACCTAAGAATTTGGTGCTTTCTGTTACATTTATCTCATTTTCATTGAATTCAATAATAATTATTGATGGTATTTCTCTAGAAGTACTTGCACGGAATATAACAATGTTCGTTTTGCTCTGATTCACAACAAGATAATTGTGTGAAAATCAATTTTCAGCACATTGGTACAATTGACTATATTTACTATATCTATATCTATATTTTTATCCCCCATCAACAGATTTGTGTCATCTGCAAAATTAATCATTTCAGTATCTTTCATAATTTCAGTAACTGAATCAAGATGATTGATTGCGATAAGAAAAAGCAGCGCACCCAGTATGCTACCCTGGGGAACCCCAAATTCATTCTGCAACCAATCAGATAAAACAGTTTTATCATTTTTCACGATTTTGACACATTGCCAACGGTTGAATATTTAAGAGGCAAACCAGCTCAGAGCGCTTCCCACTACTCCATATTTTTCTAAATTCTAGATAAGCTCTATTGAGACAATTAAATGCCTTTAGAGGTCTTTAAATAACCCTCCTGCAAATTCATTCTTCTCTAAATGTTTCAAGATGTGCATTTTGTGCATGTTTAACAAAAATTCTCCAGCCCGCCATTTGGTCCGAAGACCATGTTGCTCTTATTTCATGCGGTCATTTTATGAATAGCAATCATACCTCGGGACGTTTTTGAGTTTTTGCCAATAACTACAAGGGTTTCGGAAAAAAAATTTTTTTTCAAATTTTTGTTTCGAACTGACTAATTTTGGAAAATTTTTACAAATGGAGGCTTTGAAGCATTTCAAAGGAGCCTTTTAGCAGTGCTTCTTGTTATAGGAGGTATGTATTCCAAGTTACCCAAAAACAATCAATAATTCATTACGTTTGAACTTACAGTCTACGAAGGTTCAAACTTTTATCTTACTCTGTTCAAAAGTTATAAATTTCTTATGGTTTTTGGGTAACGTGGTATATATACCTTCTGGTATACCTACCTGAAACAACACGAAGCACTGCTAAAAGGCTTCCCTGAGATGCCTTGAAGCCTCCATTTGAAAAACTTTTGCAAAATTAGTCAGTTAAAAAAAAATGCAAAAAAAAAATATTTTTTTCCGGAACCCCTGTAGTTATTGGCAAAAACTCAAAAACGTCCCGAGGTATGGTTGCTATTTATAAAATGACCGCATGAAATGAGAGCAACGTGGTCTTCGGACAAAATGACGGGGTGGAGAATTTTTGTTTAACATGCACGAGATTTTGTTTCACCCTGTATCTTTGATCCTGATCAATCTTGAAGGAGCTGTTGGAAATGATTCTATAGTCGATGAAAAGAGCTTTCAAAATCTGGGCTGCAATTTAAAATGCGTTCAGTATTTTAGAAATTATGAGAAGTGAAAGTTGATGCCAAATTTCACTTTTAACGTTTCGAGTGACCAGCAGTTTAGATATTTGTTTATTGTATTCGCTACATGTTCAGAGGAATCAGAATGAGGTGAAACAGATTTCATCTATTTTTGTGTATCTCTGTGTTTCTTTCATTATGCAGGCTATCCAGAAAAGGGTGTGGGGTATTTGTATATTTAATAAAAGCAAAAAATCAGAAGAAAAGTTTGTCTTTCTTAAAATTTAGACAAGAGTAGATATGCAACACCGGTTCGGGCCCAATTTCGACCATTTTTACATGTAAATCTCCATAAGGAATTCTAAGGTCCATTCTGCAATTTTTGGTACCCTTTTGAAACCTCGTTCAAGGTCGTTCGGTAGGGACAGATCACGGGCCGAGTGAGTGGGAAAATATTCAATACATGGATTGTGGTTAGACATATCATTGTTTTTTTCAAAATCTAATTACTTATTCCTCATTGTTCTAGTTATACTGAGTGTTTCATCAAATATAAAGTTCAATATATTTTGTTTCGATATACTCATATATTAGAGTTATGTATAGGTAGTATAAGTAGATATATTTATGGGAAAAAAAATGAAAAAAAAAATCGTAAAATTGTGTTTATTGAAATATTATATACAGGGTGATCCAGTTTCATAGGAAATAACTTTCTTAATATTTTTTGTATAGTTCATTATCATTATATGAGGATGATATAATTAGTTTCAACATATCAAATTGTATGAATCTCAATTTGTTATATCGTAAGAAACGCTCGAAATGAAAAAAAAAAATTAATCACATTGTCAAATATTTTTCTAGGATTGAAGTCTTCTTGCTGAGTTCCTCATTTCCATTACTCTTTCTTTTAGGCAATTCATCCAACGAATAATGGCCCCAAGGTAGAGTGTTGAACGTTCCGGGTTGTAAGAAACGTTTGTCGTCTTCCGGGCTCAACGCTATCTTATCCTGGGTAAGGGAATATACATGATGATTTTTCGACTGAATCAAATTTTGAGAAATCGTTTTATGTCTCCATGTCTCCAAACATTCTATATAATCTTCAAAACATATTTTATTCTTCACAATACATTTTTTGATTCCTTTTGCTTTCTTGGTAACACCATAATTTCGAATCATGGACTCAATCTCCTCAGGATCATATTCATCTTTCTCCCACTGACGTCTTTTCTCATCTAGTTCATCATGAGTTGTAACATTCTTGACTGTATATAGTTTCGATCTCAGAGCAGCATAGTCGGTCATTGGTATTCCATTATTTTCATCTTTCATCATTCCTAGTACTTTCTTATTAACTTGTGGAATTCCATAAGGATTGTTCTTAGGATAGTCAGATGTATCAAAATATTTGAGACAATCGGTTCTCATAATATCATATGGATCTTCAAATACCTCGTAAATGAGCGAGTCGGTATCAGTATAAAGTACATTACAGCGGTCTCCGAAAACGTACTTCATATAGTCATAATGAAAATTATAAATTGTTGTTTTCGCTAAATCCAGGATACTCATCCCCACGTAAATTGGCTTATTCATATAAATCTGTAGCTTATGCAACTCAACAGCCACCAAGTTTTCATTGAAAATAGTACAATTCTTGAATTCTGGTTTACCAATATAAGCTTCAGCACCATAACGCCCAACCCATTTTGTAAGAAGGTGAACATTAACCCTTTTCCGAATATTCTCCATCGTTTTTCCTGTAACAATGAGAAAGTATATATAAATTTATGAAGTGCAAAGCAATAATAAATAAAATATCATTTTCAATTAAACTCACCAAAGACAGCATTATTCATCAACTTGAATAAATTCTTCTCAAACTCATTCTTAGCATTCTTCCTCAAATCAGTATTCATGTCAATATATGGTTTTAACCAAGCAGATTGTTTGAATTTCAACACCCGATGTATTTTAGTCAGAATCAACCCATTTTTCAAAACCTGTTTCAGATTTCGATAGTGAATGATATACTTCTGTTTTGAATGTAATGTAGCCATAAGTTTAACGTTTTGTTGAGAAGCTACACTAGGTGTTCGAGTTTTACAGTTCATATGTTCTGGACAGAATGGTAAATCTTTATGCAAATCATGTAAGTCTTTGGGATATTCAAGATCAACTTCCAAAATATACCCCTGTGGACCATCATCAGGAATTTGAGTGACATCGATATTTGTATCACTCCATTGAAAACCTCCATATGGTAAATACTGAGACATTGCCCAGCCATATTGATTGTTAACATCAAAGTACATCAAGTAATTTTGCGGTTTGTTCGGATCATAATTAGGGATATATTTATTATTCGCATGAGCTCTACGTTTTCCACAAATCTGAGTCAATCCTCCACGAACTCCTCGTTCGACAAAGATAAACATGTCAATATCAGTGAGAAGTTCCATTTCTTGTTGAGTATACTTCAACATCGCATCCCATGTATAGCCAGGTAAGGTGAAGTAATGAGCAGGATCCAATCCATATGTCACATGACAACTTGTTCGAAATTGTTCAAATACATCAGCTAATAGTAGAATATCAGTCTTCATATAGAGATCTGAATATTCGCCCAAGCTTTTGCATTTAAATTCTTCCCATACAAGTTGAGCTCTCATATATTTCCTCCTGGGACATCTTTTATCATCCAATTTATTGTAGAATTCCTCAATTGGTGGTAAAGAAGTTTCATCGAACCGTTCAATAGCATCAATATAATCGTATGGCAACACCCCCTTTTGCGTGAGAAGATTTATGCGTTCTTCTGGTTCTTCAAGAAATTGAGATTTGAGGTTGGGAAATTCCTTCATGTAGGACGCTAGCTCATCTAAAGAGGAAGCCATAAATCGGAAACTATCAATGAATCGAAAACTAACTCGATAGTTTTCATAATTTTTTGTAAAGCTAATATATTTTTCCTTCGTAATCGGAAGTAAATCAATGTTTCCTTCCATTCTGGTTGCAACATCTTCTATGATGAAATGCGCATCATATCCACTCAAGTTGTGAAATACTATTGGTATAATATGACTATCCTTGTAATTGATATTGCATCCTTCGTGCGCTGCTCCACGATAATTATTTTCGGGAATGAGATGATTATGATCTCGAACCTTTTTATCTTGAGGTTTGAAAACACCTTCACATATGTGACAGCGGGTTGCTTTTTGGAATTCGGATTCCTGCTGCGGAGACATTTTAATATCATAGGGGCATATGAAAACAGTTTCAACATCTTCAGCAAACTGGCTCAGCTCATCAGCGAACCATTTCATGCAGTCAAGACCTCGATATGACCGATAAAAGCTCAAAGAATCGTCATAAGAACATTTAACAAAGTATCCAATTGCTGCAGCTTTGTGTTCTTGATAATTATTTTTTATAATTGCAGGTTTCAATATGCTTTCTAGGTCCGAATAAATGATGAAAGGTGCCCTCTCTTTATTGTTATGATTTTTAAATTTCAGTATATTCTCCCCTAATTTCGGCATCTTTATTGCTGTCCTATTCATTTTGCTGCAATCTTCTGAATGAGTCAAAAGTTTTTCATTTGTACGAAAATAGTGTAAACATCTATCACAAATGAATTTTTTATGCTCTTCTTTGCTTAATTGGTTCGATACGAGTCGTGACAAATTTTTGATCCATACATAATGATATCTAACAGGAGTATCATCTTCCGTATAGCGATCTTGTACCAGAAGTAGGTTGACATGTCTTTCCATCTTGTTTTTAGTTAGGTAAGTTGGTAAGGTGATGAAATTTTCTTCTTTCTTCAGAACATAGACATTGATAGATATTTGGTTTTGTTCCTCGAAATTCGGTATTTGCTTCATCGTCATTGGAAACTGTATTCCTTTCAACTTCAAAACTTTGGAATAATGGGGATATTTGGTTGTTCGTTGAGGGTGTTTCATAACAGGATACAAAGCAGAAGTCACAGCCCATGCAAAACAAGCCTCATCGTCATTTCTCACGTTAATGCAAGCTTCTTTTCGTTTAATTTCAGCGGGAAGTTCGATGTAGGATGATCCGAGTTGAGGTGTGAACTTATTTATGTTTACTCCTAGGTTAACAACATTCGTGAGAGTCCATCCACTATCCCTCTCTAGAAATTCCTCTAGATCTTTAAGAAGAGGTGCCAATACATTCTTATTGAACCATTCAGTAATATTAGTATCTCTAAATATTGGGAAATTGGCAGTATTGAAATATTTATATTCCTTCCGTAGCTGGACGGCTTTCATTATTTCGAATTCTCCACAAAATATCATATTTACTTTAACAGCTTCATGTATTTTCAAAGCATTTTGAATTCTTCTTCGAAAAATTGATTCGCAGTCCACCAAGAATTTCTTAGGATCCTTATGCTTCAAATTAGTAATCACTCCTGTTCTTATGCGTTTATCGAATGCTGATATAGAATCATTCCATTGCACTCTGTTCCAAGCTGTCTCATTTCTTCTAGAATATTCACCACCTTTCCGATGTCTCGATTTCAATTGTGATCGATAAGATTTAACATGATTCAATGTTGACAATATTTTCTGTTTCTCTCCGATTGATTTAGTATTTCTAAGTCTTTTTGTCAAACGTCTGATGGCAATAGCACATTTCTTTAATTCTTCATCTGATGAAGAATTATCTGGAGAAATTCTGAAGTAGCAGAGGAGAGCTGCGATCTTTTCAATGAATGCAGCTAAGGATAACATATTCCCTGGTCAGGTAACAAGCTGTAAACAAGAATAGGATATAGATCTTCTATTTATTCGAAATGAGATGGAATCTTTGAGTATTATAAAACAAGATTATGATGAGTAGAGACATCTGTTGGGATATATCAATATGAAAACAAATGCTTACATCATTGAAGGATAAAAAAATAGATATAATGGATTCAAAGTGGAAATATAACAAGTTTCCATTATAGTTAGATTTCCTTCGAAAACAGAACGATGTATACTTATGGAATCTAAAGGATACAATTCAATCAACCAAAAAACTGGAGCAGACATCTCAATATATATATGAAAAAAAAAAATTTCTTCACTCGTCTAGTGTGCGGAAGAAAATTCACTACAAATGATACTTTGAAAACACACTTTATCAAGAAACGTGTTGCATGAAGATATAAAAAATTAATGAAATTCACATTATTCCACGAAACCGTTTATTCCTTCTCAAGTTATAATATATTTTGAATGAAAAATTAATACATTACTTTATCAAGAAACATAACCGATTCATGATCAGGTCAATATTGAACCTCTGAGGGGACACTGTGAAAAAACCTATCAGAAATATAATTGTGATAGACCAAAAGATATAGAACAAAATTAATTAACATCGAATACTAGATATTCTCCTGAAGTTAGTAGTGATAAACATTTTCCCGAAATTAATGATGAGTTGTGTACACTGTATAGAAAAAGATATTCTGAAGATACATCTAGAATAAGTCATTTTTTAGGGGAACAACTACGAGAGGCTGGTGTGACTTATCAAGATATTAGTATCAGATTGATATTATATGTATGAATTATACTTTTCTAATAAATATTGAAACATATTTTTTTTTTCGTATTCAATCAAAAATAAATCTACCCATAATATTTTCATCTAATGAAAAAAAAAATATGTTGAGGTCAAACCTTTCGTGCAACATTCTCTTTACAAACAATCAGGAATAGGGGACTATATCTTCAAAACAGAGAATCAAAACACAATAACTGTCCATGGTATTTTTCTATCAAAAATAGTTAAAAAAAAAAAAAAACTATAATTTCTCAACTTTCGTAGAGGTGTATCTCTATCGACATTATGTCATAAGCAATAAAAATCTTTTTTTTCAAGCATTCATCGTTTTTTCATTCGAAAATTTCACAAGTCCACATTTTTTTTCAAATGCTTATATCTCCAAAGTCTGGACAAATTTAGCTCTTGATGAGTAACACATATCCAACAGAATGTTGAAATTTCAAAATCATTATCCATATTTTTGATTTTATAATATACCATTATACAGTTCCATAAACTACATCGAATCATACTAAGTTCTGATTTTTTCTGCAAATCATACGTTTCAATAATAAATTTTTTTATTACCCCTTCACCAGTTGTGGAGTCTACATATATTTGACAGGATGTTGAAGTTTCAAAATCATATATAAATTTTTTTTTTTTACCACAACTCCTTCTCCATCATCGCTGTTCTAATTAATTCACAATATCAGATCATATAATTCTCGAAACTGACTCAAATTATTCTAAATTAATCGTTTTTTCTCCAAGTGCCGTCCCCGAAATCTTTCATTCTATGAGAATAATTCATCCAAAATAGTTCCTCCTTGACCACCTTTGTGGAGTTCAAACATTATTTGAAAACATGTTAATAATATAAAATAATATCTCATCGTTAACCATACCCCGCACCCCTCCATTCTAATTAGTTCATAATAATCACATATGTTATCTTGATATAACCATAACCAGGATCAAGTTATATATTTTACACATAAATTATTCATAACATTCATAATCTAAAGTTGTGGTAATAATGTTTCGAAAAGCACACACCTTACACATATAACAATTCTTCAACTAGACAGTTGAAGAATTGTTATTAGACAATAAGATAACAACATTCCAACATCATATTTCAAATATAAAAAGTCTTACTTACCCAGAACCGAATCAACACAATTTCGATAGAAAAGCTATTAACCGAGAATCTAGCGAACGAATAATAGAACGCTGCATACATCCTGTATTTGTATACCTAGCGAGATGACGTCATTACGAATAAGTAATAGAACAAACGGATAATTTACAAACAATGAAATCGACCTGATGACCTGTCTATCAAGCCCTTCCAAACCTTTCGACAGGGAATTCAAAACACTCTGAAAATCCATGAAGCTGTCAGAGTAAATATGTTGCTGTGTGGAGAGTTTCAGATAGCCAATAAAATTCGGAAGGAGAATGATTATTACAAAACATCTAATTCGCCTATATACTGAGATACAAACCTTTCAACACGAGGAAAAAGCGAAGAAAATTTGGTGCTTGTATATGTTGACTGAATGGTTAAAACTTCGAAACTGACACAATAGATGACAACAATCATGAAAAATTCATAAATAATGTTGATAATCTCTAATAGATGTCGACACTACTGAAAATCTCGTATAATATTCGAGAAAGTCTGTTGATCGAGCATTAAAAGATTACAAACTTTTGTATATTCGATATTCGAGAAGGTCAAAACGCTCTTTTGTTACTTCAAGAGTCTTCGAGATGATTCTTCAATTGATGAACAATTGGAGAAATTTCATCCGCCGATTTGAAAAATATTTTCTCAATATTTTCAAATGAAGAGAAACAGAAAAATCGATAAGAGTTGTCATGAATGAATGAATGTTGACAACATTTTCTGTTTCTCTTCATTTGAAAATATTGAGAAAATATTTTTCAAATCGGCGGATGAAATTTCTCCAATTGTTCATCAATTGAAGAATCATCTCGAAGACTCTTGAAGTAACAAAAGAGCGTTTTGACCTTCTCGAATATCGAATATACAAAAGTTTGTAATCTTTTAATGCTCGATCAACAGACTTTCTCGAATATTATACGAGATTTTCAGTAGTGTCGACATCTATTAGAGATTATCAACATTATTTATGAATTTTTCATGATTGTTGTCATCTATTGTGTCAGTTTCGAAGTTTTAACCATTCAGTCAACATATACAAGCACCAAATTTTCTTCGCTTTTTCCTCGTGTTGAAAGGTTTGTATCTCAGTATATAGGCGAATTAGATGTTTTGTAATAATCATTCTCCTTCCGAATTTTATTGGCTATCTGAAACTCTCCACACAGCAACATATTTACTCTGACAGCTTCATGGATTTTCAGAGTGTTTTGAATTCCCTGTCGAAAGGTTTGGAAGGGCTTGATAGACAGGTCATCAGGTCGATTTCATTGTTTGTAAATTATCCGTTTGTTCTATTACTTATTCGTAATGACGTCATCTCGCTAGGTATACAAATACAGGATGTATGCAGCGTTCTATTATTCGTTCGCTAGATTCTCGGTTAATAGCTTTTCTATCGAAATTGTGTTGATTCGGTTCTGGGTAAGTAAGACTTTTTATATTTGAAATATGATGTTGGAATGTTGTTATCTTATTGTCTAATAACAATTCTTCAACTGTCTAGTTGAAGAATTGTTATATGTGTAAGGTGTGTGCTTTTCGAAACATTATTACCACAACTTTAGATTATGAATGTTATGAATAATTTATGTGTAAAATATATAACTTGATCCTGGTTATGGTTATATCAAGATAACATATGTGATTATTATGAACTAATTAGAATGGAGGGGTGCGGGGTATGGTTAACGATGAGATATTATTTTATATTATTAACATGTTTTCAAATAATGTTTGAACTCCACAAAGGTGGTCAAGGAGGAACTATTTTGGATGAATTATTCTCATAGAATGAAAGATTTCGGGGACGGCACTTGGAGAAAAAACGATTAATTTAGAATAATTTGAGTCAGTTTCGAGAATTATATGATCTGATATTGTGAATTAATTAGAACAGCGATGATGGAGAAGGAGTTGTGGTAAAAAAAAAAAAATTTATATATGATTTTGAAACTTCAACATCCTGTCAAATATATGTAGACTCCACAACTGGTGAAGGGGTAATAAAAAAATTTATTATTGAAACGTATGATTTGCAGAAAAAATCAGAACTTAGTATGATTCGATGTAGTTTATGGAACTGTATAATGGTATATTATAAAATCAAAAATATGGATAATGATTTTGAAATTTCAACATTCTGTTGGATATGTGTTACTCATCAAGAGCTAAATTTGTCCAGACTTTGGAGATATAAGCATTTGAAAAAAAATGTGGACTTGTGAAATTTTCGAATGAAAAAACGATGAATGCTTGAAAAAAAAAGATTTTTATTGCTTATGACATAATGTCGATAGAGATACACCTCTACGAAAGTTGAGAAATTATAGTTTTTTTTTTTTTTAACTATTTTTGATAGAAAAATACCATGGACAGTTATTGTGTTTTGATTCTCTGTTTTGAAGATATAGTCCCCTATTCCTGATTGTTTGTAAAGAGAATGTTGCACGAAAGGTTTGACCTCAACATATTTTTTTTTTCATTAGATGAAAATATTATGGGTAGATTTATTTTTGATTGAATACGAAAAAAAAATATGTTTCAATATTTATTAGAAAAGTATAATTCATACATATAATATCAATCTGATACTAATATCTTGATAAGTCACACCAGCCTCTCGTAGTTGTTCCCCTAAAAAATGACTTATTCTAGATGTATCTTCAGAATATCTTTTTCTATACAGTGTACACAACTCATCATTAATTTCGGGAAAATGTTTATCACTACTAACTTCAGGAGAATATCTAGTATTCGATGTTAATTAATTTTGTTCTATATCTTTTGGTCTATCACAATTATATTTCTGATAGGTTTTTTCACAGTGTCCCCTCAGAGGTTCAATATTGACCTGATCATGAATCGGTTATGTTTCTTGATAAAGTAATGTATTAATTTTTCATTCAAAATATATTATAACTTGAGAAGGAATAAACGGTTTCGTGGAATAATGTGAATTTCATTAATTTTTTATATCTTCATGCAACACGTTTCTTGATAAAGTGTGTTTTCAAAGTATCATTTGTAGTGAATTTTCTTCCGCACACTAGACGAGTGAAGTAATTTTTTTTTTTATATATATATTGAGATGTCTGCTCCAGTTTTTTGGTTGATTGAATTGTATCCTTTAGATTCCATAAGTATACATCGTTCTGTTTTCGAAGGAAATCTAATTATAATGGAAACTTGTTATATTTCCACTTTGAATCCATTATATCTATTTTTTTATCCTTCAATGATGTAAGCATTTGTTTTCATATTGATATATCCCAACAGATGTCTCTACTCATCATAATCTTGTTTTATAATACTCAAAGATTCCATCTCATTTCGAATAAATAGAAGATCTATATCCTATTCTTGTTTACAGCTTGTTACCTGACCAGGGAATATGTTATCCTTAGCTGCATTCATTGAAAAGATCGCAGCTCTCCTCTGCTACTTCAGAATTTCTCCAGATAATTCTTCATCAGATGAAGAATTAAAGAAATGTGCTATTGCCATCAGACGTTTGACAAAAAGACTTAGAAATACTAAATCAATCGGAGAGAAACAGAAAATATTGTCAACATTGAATCATGTTAAATCTTATCGATCACAATTGAAATCGAGACATCGGAAAGGTGGTGAATATTCTAGAAGAAATGAGACAGCTTGGAACAGAGTGCAATGGAATGATTCTATATCAGCATTCGATAAACGCATAAGAACAGGAGTGATTACTAATTTGAAGCATAAGGATCCTAAGAAATTCTTGGTGGACTGCGAATCAATTTTTCGAAGAAGAATTCAAAATGCTTTGAAAATACATGAAGCTGTTAAAGTAAATATGATATTTTGTGGAGAATTCGAAATAATGAAAGCCGTCCAGCTACGGAAGGAATATAAATATTTCAATACTGCCAATTTCCCAATATTTAGAGATACTAATATTACTGAATGGTTCAATAAGAATGTATTGGCACCTCTTCTTAAAGATCTAGAGGAATTTCTAGAGAGGGATAGTGGATGGACTCTCACGAATGTTGTTAACCTAGGAGTAAACATAAATAAGTTCACACCTCAACTCGGATCATCCTACATCGAACTTCCCGCTGAAATTAAACGAAAAGAAGCTTGCATTAACGTGAGAAATGACGATGAGGCTTGTTTTGCATGGGCTGTGACTTCTGCTTTGTATCCTGTTATGAAACACCCTCAACGAACAACCAAATATCCCCATTATTCCAAAGTTTTAAAGTTGAAAGGAATACAGTTTCCAATGACGATGAAGCAAATACCGAATTTCGAGGAACAAAACCAAATATCTATCAATGTCTATGTTCTGAAGAAAGAAGAAAATTTCATCACCTTACCAACTTACCTAACTAAAAACAAGATGGAAAGACATGTCAACCTACTTCTGGTACAAGATCGCTATACGGAAGATGATACTCCTGTTAGATATCATTATGTATGGATCAAAAATTTGTCACGACTCGTATCGAACCAATTAAGCAAAGAAGAGCATAAAAAATTCATTTGTGATAGATGTTTACACTATTTTCGTACAAATGAAAAACTTTTGACTCATTCAGAAGATTGCAGCAAAATGAATAGGACAGCAATAAAGATGCCGAAATTAGGGGAGAATATACTGAAATTTAAAAATCATAACAATAAAGAGAGGGCACCTTTCATCATTTATTCGGACCTAGAAAGCATATTGAAACCTGCAATTATAAAAAATAATTATCAAGAACACAAAGCTGCAGCAATTGGATACTTTGTTAAATGTTCTTATGACGATTCTTTGAGCTTTTATCGGTCATATTGAGGTCTTGACTGCATGAAATGGTTCGCTGATGAGCTGAGCCAGTTTGCTGAAGATGTTGAAACTGTTTTCATATGCCCCTATGATATTAAAATGTCTCCGCAGCAGGAATCCGAATTCCAAAAAGCAACCCGCTGTCACATATGTGAAGGTGTTTTCAAACCTCAAGATAAAAAGGTTCGAGATCATAATCATCTCATTCCCGAAAATAATTATCGTGGAGCAGCGCACGAAGGATGCAATATCAATTACAAGGATAGTCATATTATACCAATAGTATTTCACAACTTGAGTGGATATGATGCGCATTTCATCATAGAAGATGTTGCAACCAGAATGGAAGGAAACATTGATTTACTTCCGATTACGAAGGAAAAATATATTAGCTTTACAAAAAATTATGAAAACTATCGAGTTAGTTTTCGATTCATTGATAGTTTCCGATTTATGGCTTCCTCTTTAGATGAGCTAGCGTCCTACATGAAGGAATTTCCCAACCTCAAATCTCAATTTCTTGAAGAACCAGAAGAACGCATAAATCTTCTCACGCAAAAGGGGGTGTTGCCATACGATTATATTGATGCTATTGAACGGTTCGATGAAACTTCTTTACCACCAATTGAGGAATTCTACAATAAATTGGATGATAAAAGATGTCCCAGGAGGAAATATATGAGAGCTCAACTTGTATGGGAAGAATTTAAATGCAAAAGCTTGGGCGAATATTCAGATCTCTATATGAAGACTGATATTCTACTATTAGCTGATGTATTTGAACAATTTCGAACAAGTTGTCATGTGACATATGGATTGGATCCTGCTCATTACTTCACCTTACCTGGCTATACATGGGATGCGATGTTGAAGTATACTCAACAAGAAATGGAACTTCTCACTGATATTGACATGTTTATCTTTGTCGAACGAGGAGTTCGTGGAGGATTGACTCAGATTTGTGGAAAACGTAGAGCTCATGCGAATAATAAATATATCCCTAATTATGATCCGAACAAACCGCAAAATTACTTGATGTACTTTGATGTTAACAATCAATATGGCTGGGCAATGTCTCAGTATTTACCATATGGAGGTTTTCAATGGAGTGATACAAATATCGATGTCACTCAAATTCCTGATGATGGTCCACAGGGGTATATTTTGGAAGTTGATCTTGAATATCCCAAAGACTTACATGATTTGCATAAAGATTTACCATTCTGTCCAGAACATATGAACTGTAAAACTCGAACACCTAGTGTAGCTTCTCAACAAAACGTTAAACTTATGGCTACATTACATTCAAAACAGAAGTATATCATTCACTATCGAAATCTGAAACAGGTTTTGAAAAATGGGTTGATTCTGACTAAAATACATCGGGTGTTGAAATTCAAACAATCTGCTTGGTTAAAACCATATATTGACATGAATACTGATTTGAGGAAGAATGCTAAGAATGAGTTTGAGAAGAATTTATTCAAGTTGATGAATAATGCTGTCTTTGGTGAGTTTAATTGAAAATGATATTTTATTTATTATTGCTTTGCACTTCATAAATTTATATATACTTTCTCATTGTTACAGGAAAAACGATGGAGAATATTCGGAAAAGGGTTAATGTTCACCTTCTTACAAAATGGGTTGGGCGTTATGGTGCTGAAGCTTATATTGGTAAACCAGAATTCAAGAATTGTACTATTTTCAATGAAAACTTGGTGGCTGTTGAGTTGCATAAGCTACAGATTTATATGAATAAGCCAATTTACGTGGGGATGAGTATCCTGGATTTAGCGAAAACAACAATTTATAATTTTCATTATGACTATATGAAGTACGTTTTCGGAGACCGCTGTACTTTATACTGATACCGACTCGCTCATTTACGAGGTATTTGAAGATCCATATGATATTATGAGAACCGATTGTCTCAAATATTTTGATACATCTGACTATCCTAAGAACAATCCTTATGGAATTCCACAAGTTAATAAGAAAGTACTAGGAATGATGAAAGATGAAAATAATGGAATACCAATGACCGACTATGCTGCTCTGAGATCGAAACTATATACAGTCAAGAATGTTACAACTCATGATGAACTAGATGAGAAAAGACGTCAGTGGGAGAAAGATGAATATGATCCTGAGGAGATTGAGTCCATGATTCGAAATTATGGTGTTACCAAGAAAGCAAAAGGAATCAAAAAATGTATTGTGAAGAATAAAATATGTTTTGAAGATTATATAGAATGTTTGGAGACATGGAGACATAAAACGATTTCTCAAAATTTGATTCAGTCGAAAAATCATCATGTATATTCCCTTACCCAGGATAAGATAGCGTTGAGCCCGGAAGACGACAAACGTTTCTTACAACCCGGAACGTTCAACACTCTACCTTGGGGCCATTATTCGTTGGATGAATTGCCTAAAAGAAAGAGTAATGGAAATGAGGAACTCAGCAAGAAGACTTCAATCCTAGAAAAATATTTGACAATGTGATTAATTTTTTTTTTTCATTTCGAGCGTTTCTTACGATATAACAAATTGAGATTCATACAATTTGATATGTTGAAACTAATTATATCATCCTCATATAATGATAATGAACTATACAAAAAATATTAAGAAAGTTATTTCCTATGAAACTGGATCACCCTGTATATAATATTTCAATAAACACAATTTTACGATTTTTTTTTTCATTTTTTTTCCCATAAATATATCTACTTATACTACCTATACATAACTCTAATATATGAGTATATCGAAACAAAATATATTGAACTTTATATTTGATGAAACACTCAGTATAACTAGAACAATGAGGAATAAGTAATTAGATTTTGAAAAAAACAATGATATGTCTAACCACAATCCATGTATTGAATATTTTCCCACTCACTCGGCCCGTGATCTGTCCCTACCGAACGACCTTGAACGAGGTTTCAAAAGGGTACCAAAAATTGCAGAATGGACCTTAGAATTCCTTATGGAGATTTACATGTAAAAATGGTCGAAATTGGGCCCGAACCGGTGTTGCATATCTACTGACAAGGTTTCGGAAAATTGGGTGGCAAAGATTTTGTTGTCTAAATGTTTACCCTCGCGCTGCTGGCACCGTTTATGTTTGTGCCTTGCAGTTTAAATTCTGCGTCTAGGCCAGGAGGACCTAGGAGATATAGCTATCAAGCAAATGTTTCGAGTAATGAGCGCATGAGAGAACGGCGTGGTGACTATGGCTCTATTGACCCCACGAGTCCTCGGACACGGGCACACTCAAAGAATACTCTTAGCACCACATGCAAGCTAGCACCGCTAGAACGAACAGAAGTGAATATACCTGACTCTGCCTTTCCCCCTGAGAATGAAACAGTCCAGAAACCGGACCCAAGCTGCAAGTTAGGATTCCATCCAGAGTACTAGGACCTTATTGGAAACCTTGAATCTTCGGATGGAATGACCCAATGGGTAATATTTATTCTCGAGGAAGCCGGGGGCTTTGGCTCTTTATCTCAATTTGTACGGAGGTGGGTTGAAGAGTCATCCAAGAGCTTTCTGAAGATCTACCGACGATCCTACTTCCAAAACCAAGACGTGGGTACATACGGAACGGGGAGTGAAACAGTAAACAGTCCCTCTCTACAACAAAAACTGATCCCGGGAGGGGGGGATATTAACCCAACCAAGACTACAGTAATTCCGTTCACTCGAAAGAGAAAACTTCCAGTTATGAAATTGTTATCATTGAACGGAAATATGAGTGTAAATAATAAATAAAAAGTCTTGATTCTTCCAATTAGACCACCGGTTTCGCGATGAAGCGCATCATCAGGTCTTAAATACAGGTCCGATAGACAATCAGCTCAGAGAGTTGTCAAGAATAATGTCAGAACCATGAACCAAAAATAAAACTGAAATATAAGCCCTCAAATATCTCATCCTCAGAGTCTGGTGCTCTCTGAGTAAGTACATCTCATCTGCTAACCTTCCTAGTGATGTAATGGTCGAGAAAGTAAGTACTGAGAAAAACTTCAGTTCGATGCTATGCAAAAAAGAGGAATGGGAGCGGGAATACACCGACCAGAATTTCAAAGAAAATACTGTTAAATGGTATACAGATGGTTCTAAAACCAACACGGGAGCTGGCGCTGGGGTTCAAGGGGCCAAAGCCAAGTGTGCACTATCGTTAGGCTCCTGTGTGAGTGTTCTGCAAGCAGAAATATTAGCAATCGAAAGAAGTCTAGATATTAATCTAGAGAGAAACTATCAGAATTGCGACATAGTTATTCACTCAGATAGTCAAGCTGCTAATAAAGCACTGAACTCCTATGTCATCGACTCAAAGTCGACATGGGAATGCCGGAGCAAACTCAAGAGCACGAAAAATAAGGTCTCTTCGATCTGGGTTCCTGGTCATTCGGGAATCACAGGTAACGAAGAGGCCAATGAACTTGCCAGAGAGGGTGCTCAGAAACCATTCACTGTCCCAGAACTTTTCTTTGGTATAGCAAAATGTACATATAAAAAGGAGTTTCTGGGGATGGAGAAAACTGAAAGAGAAACACTCTAGCAGAATATCCCAGGGTTGGATCACTCCAAAAAGTTCCTTCGGAATTTTGAATCTGCAAGATCTAAAAAATATTTGGCTCTCAGTAAGAACCAACTACACCTCCTCACTGCCTTTCTTACAGGGCATTGTCGCCTCAGAAAGCACTTGCTGAGAATGTGTAGATTCTGTGGGAAGGAGGAAGAATCCCCTATTCATCTAGTCATAGAATGCTTTGGCATTTTAAGCCAAAGGAAACAATGGTTTGGTCAAGAGACCTGTAGGATTGAGGAATTAGCCTCACTGAAGCCTTCCGAGATATTGGATTTTATAAGATCCTTGGGACTGGAAGGCGAGTTGTAAAGCTTTGTCAGGGTGCACAATAGATCATCAGGTCACAGTGGACTGTAATCTCTTTTAAACTATTAACTATTAACTATCCCGGAAAAAGAATGAGCAAGACGCTGAACGACATATTGAAGAATACCATAGTAATTGGGTGTTTCACCGGCCGAAACAAGTTGCCTGGATGGAATCGGTATCCTTGGGGTTTCAACCAAGCAGCTGAGGAGGATTTTTTAGTTGGTTAAAATCCAACACTCGCCTGTCTGGTGTCGGTGGCTATGCTATTGAGCTTTTTTTCAACCTCAAGGCAACAAAAAAGTTAGGAGTTAAGCTATACGACAGGGTAGCGGACATGGTTAAAAGTAAGAGCCTCAGTAGCCTCATTTTCTAGAAACTCCTCGTTCAAGACCAGCCAATATGAAACGAATGGAAACACACCGTCGAAACCAACACAACAGATGATCCGGGTAAACTCTGACTCCTGCAAGACTAACTCCGCGATCCCGGCAAGGACTAACTCCAACACACATGGCGGTGTCTATATCAAGCGGGCCGTGCACCCGAACGTCGCCAAAGCCGGCTAGATAATAAAACTCACTACTTAAGCCGGCAGACCGGACAAAGCCACGGCTGAAGTAAATTGCCGGCCAGGATTAGGAGGATTTGTTTAAGGGCCGAGCCTCCGAGGAACCCCGGGTGCGCCTCTGACCGTAGACGCCGCCAGGGACAGCGTAAACCGGGACGGAGGTAATTTCGGGAAGTGAGGTACGTGACTTTCATTAAATTTGCAAAGTTATTGGGGTCGGTGGAGGGGGAGGACTCGGACACGGGATGAAATTTTAAGGCTCCCGGTTTTACGACGCAACGGGCGGTAAGATTGCTGGTCCTTCGAGTCGGATTTTTTTTTCGACGTGGTGAGATCGCGTCTGGAACGTAGGTCATACTGATCAACCGTCTCCAGTGGACACAATTGGACTACACTTCAAAGTGACAGGTTATGTGAATACGATATATCTCTTGTGTACAAAGTGTGTTTCGTTTATTATATGAACATCCTCAGGGCACTAAAATAAAACATCTGGCGAATCTGAATCAGCCAAAGACTAAAACGATTAAACAATTGACAAGAAAAACATATTTTCTAGAACAATTGAAAATATATAGAAGCAATCAATACACAGCAACAAAAAAAAAATTTAAATATATGATTATTTTTACCTTCTCCTTTTCTTTTTCCTGAAAATAAATGTCCAGAATAAAAAACAAGAAGAAACTAATTGAGATGTGCTGCATGAAATCAGTCAAGTACCTACTGTTCTTGTTCCAATGAATTTATTTGTGAACACTTATTACATTAAGAAAAAGAAAATTCTTTGCCTTTACGAAGGCACATCGAGAACATTTTTGAAACATAGATGAATTCAAAATAGTTATCATCGAAATGAATACCATTTTCAATTCCCAGGCTCAGAGATCTTTTATCATGAGGTTGGAGAAATGATATTAGATTTTGTCACTGAGATGAGAGATATACCGGTTTCGGCCTTGTTGGGCCTCATCGGTATTCCGCACATCTCAGGACAAAATCTTCATTAAAACTTCAGAATTTATAGCAATTGGTTGTGAAGTAATGAGTAAAATATTACAAAGTACTAAGGTGGTGACATCCAATTGCGTCAAAATGAAGTTTCACATCTCCAATCAAATGCAAAAAAGAAATCTGTACTTCCTCTTTCACTGAATGAGATTTTAGCAGTGGCTTTATTCAGGGCCCGCTTGCTAGTTTCTCAAAGTGATGGAAACGCCGAATTCTTTTTGTGACTGTGAAGCCTGATGTTTTTAAGAAAAAGAAAATTCTTTGCCTTTACGAAGGCACATCGAGAACATTTTTTAAACATAGATGAGTTCAAAATAGTAATCATCGAAATAAATACCATTTTCAATTCCCAGGCTCGGAGATCTTTTATCATGAGGTTGGAGAAATGATATTAGATTTTTGTCACTGACATCTCAGTGACAAAATCTAATATCATTTCTCCGGTATATCTCTCATCAGAGATATACCGGTTTCGGCCTTGTTGCTATTCATTTCGATGATTACTATTTTGAATTCATCTATTGTTCACTTATTACATTACTTATTAAAAGATGTTGGTAAAGTATACTTACGGTACTATGTAGTTTTCATTGTCAAACGGGCTCCATTCAATCAATGATAATCACGTAAGGTCAGACAGAACATATTTCTTAGGTAAGGGACAGACACCAACTAAAGAATTATATATAAATATACTGCTCCACAAGCCACAAGAGTTAGGGATATCGTATTCAATCGTTTTGAAAAGTATGTAGTCTTCGGAAAAATCGCTGTAAAATCATTTAAAACTCAATAACAACTTGAATCGATTCAATAATAGTATATTCTAAAACAAGTTGCAGAATGAGCTCCTATTCCAACACGAATGCATGAGTATTGGAATTGCCTTCTGCAACGAGTATTGGACGGTATTTTCTCTATTTCAGTCAAGTTTTGTGGAAAACTCTCGAAATTCAAATCAAAATTCATATTAGTGACTTTTGTATTGTATCTTGGCAGTTGATGTCACTAACGAAATTTGACAGATTGCGGAATTTGAATTGATTTGATTCGAACATTGAGTGGATCGGCAGTCAGAACTGACAACCACAAAACGAAAAATATAACTGAAAACAGTGCTGTAATGTGTTTCATTACAGCACTACCTTTAGTACTGTAATGACCTCATTACGATACTGAAATAGAGAAAAATCAGTATGAGACATTTCGTCAATATGGTCGCCTTTTTTTTAAGTTTGGTTCTTTGCATAAGCTTCATGAATGTTCTTATCTTGAAATGGACTCAGTTTATCAACGACTTCGATTTGAAATGAGTTTTCCGAAAATGCCAAGACGTAAATTAACAAACGCTGAGGCTAATAATAGGGCTATCGGAATGCTACAGGGTATCCTAACTCAGGTTGTTGTACCGGAAATATGGACGATTTTCAGATTCTCGAAGAATAAGGGTATGGACAATCCCACGCATACCCCATAATGGTCACTATGTCCAAGAATTCCATCCATTCCGAGGGGGTAGTGTTATAGTATGGGCCAGGATATGTTTCAACGGGCGTACAGATCTACACATTTTTCCTGAGAATATGACCGCCCTTACACTATATGCAGCAAGTCATTGAAAATGTTTTGCCAAATTTTCACGCTGCTTCTGGTGAAACTTTTCAATTTCTAGACTTAGACATTAATTGAGACACTTTCGACGATAATCATATTATACAAAAATGTTTCGTTAAGGAGCTAAAACCCTTTGAAAATGACTTCCACAGGCAATACGTTTTTTCACATATCTCGAAAACGGAATCACCTGATATGTTGAAATTTTATAAATTGGCTAATATCAAATATACGCATCGAATGGTTCGAGTGCATTTTTTCCATCTCAATCATAAGCGTCTCATTTTGGGGGACGAAGGGCATTTTCAGTGACAACTTTTTTACCTTTCTTTATTTCACAGGTTTTACATCAAATTCATAAACTCGATCGGAACTTTCTCTCCGTCCACTACTCATTCCTCGTTATGTAAAGAATCATATTGTGGGTGCAATATCAAATTCCTCTATTTGATTTCAACAATTTTATAAAAGATTCGCGTCATAAAACAGATTATTAATCAATTAATTAAGTCATCTTCAGACGGCTCCAGCCCGTTAAAGAAGCATTTTTGTATCATAATGTCTAGAACATCCACTAGAAGTTTGTCGATCTAATTATGGGACACCAGTATACAAATATGGATTCATCTAAAATCGACTACAAAATGTAGACCATCTATCTTTTCCCCATCAAGAGATCAAATACAATAATTCTATGAATTATATGATCGAGCATACTGGAAAGGCAATCAGCACATGATTATTTTTGAGGACAATATCGAATCTCGTAGGGAATGTCAGAGGCAATTTAGAAGTAATACATCTGCAGGGTGCTAGCAAGCGTGCGTTTTGTGTTACAAGTCGCTTCATACAGTGATCAAAGTCCCAGATAAACCTATTAAGGGTGCAATCGGTTCGATCAGATCATCCCCTGATTCCCCTGTATAATAACACATTTCGTATTTGTTGTAGATTTAATTCTATTAGGATTATTGGTTCGATAAAAACTGACACCAATCTTAACTCATTTTGAAAATGTATACACCGAGCATTTCAATGAAAACTATCCACTTTACCAAATTCTGGAGGTTTCGCTTTCATGCAAAAATGGAAAAACAGGTCGAAAATTATTGATAGACGTTTTCTTGTTCATAACCCCTACAAATTTTTCGAATGTAACACCTTCTACATCCATTTTTCGATTTTGCCTTATAAGAGAATTGCAAAAATGTATAGTACATAACTTAACACCTCGAACTTATCACAAAATGAATTGCTCTTCACCTATTTTACCTTTCATATAATATTAAGCTGAATAGCATATTGTGGAAGAATTAATGTATCCGAATACAAAAATGAGAATAAATAAGTACCACTTAATGTTTTCTCGTAACATTCATAGAACCTCATTCATAATAATAATAATAATAATGTTACAGTGTGTGATTTGTATAGAAAAACATTATTCAAGATTTTTTAAACCGTATATATCTTACATACTTTCGATTTTGAAAGAACTGAAATTTACGCAAACAACAAATCCTGAGAAAAGGCTTCTTTTTGTATGAGATGATTGAGATTGAGAAAGATAATAATACCGTTAACAAGAGAACTGACATCGAAAAGTTGAACACTGCATATTACTATCTGATATTGAAGATTTGACGTGAATTTTCCATTCACTTCATATAAATTACTACATGAGTAAGGAATATTGTCTTAAATTGCAAAAAAATATAGATTTAATGAGATTGATGAAAATTCATATTAATATGATTTGGTCTGGAGCGTTTACAGGGTGGTTTAGAAAAATCGCGCAAAATAACGAAATTTTATTCCTAGAGAATTCAAGCATTTTAAGACCATCAATACAATGTATTGCCTCCACGGGCATCAATAAGAGCTTGACATACTACACACGAGGTTGTTGAACATATATTGTGGAAATTGTTTCCATAAACGGGGCAGAAGCTCTCTCAGATCATTTGAGGATTCTGGAGTAGGTTGACGATTATCTAATTTTCTTTGGAGCATATCCCAAGCATGTTCTATGCAATTCAAATCTGGTGAGTGCGGAGGTATTGGTAAATGTGGAATACCAAGCTCCTCGTACGCATTCTCAACTTTGGCTGCACGGTGCGGTCTAGCATTATCGTCCAGGTCTAGAACATCCACTAGACGTTTGTCGATCTTATTATGGGACACCCTGTATATACAGAGTTGAGTTAAAGTATGGAACCAAGTAAATATCCTTTTTTATTTAAATATTATTCTATTCAAAACTATAAAACAATTCACTCATACAGGATAAAATTGTATTTTATCGTTATTGATGTTATGATATTTTAGTTTTACAGAGTAAAAAAAAATTATCTTGAATCATTGGTCAAGATATCTATTGAAATATTTTATGGAAAGTCTGCATTTTTCTGAAACTTTTTAGAGTTTTCTCTCCCCGTCTCTCCAACAGAAGCCTTTCTCCTATCATTTCAACAATTTTCTGATTGATTTTTATTTCAAAGACTAGGAGGGAAAGGCCTTGAAAGATTAAGGATAATAGCTTTTAGCTAAATATCGCCTTTTTGTACCTTCATTGTGAAATAAAGTCGTTTTGAATTGAATTTCGGGAATAACATTGATTAACAATCCTTTACTTCATCTCCCGAAAAACTCTCTTCATCTACCTACCATCATTTACACATATATCTACAAAAGACACACTCCAAAGGTTTTTTCATAACATAACATTCCCCGCAAGCAACAAAAGGGTCGTTCGAGTTGTTTGGATAAGTTAAATTCGAGTGTTTGAATTTTTAACTGGATTTAAATCTGAAGAGGAGGGTGTCGAAATTAAAAATCGTATTGTGTACCAGAAGAAGACCTGGGTGACCTTTCCCACAAGGACAGAGGATCACGTTTTGTTTATCAACGCTGCTTTTTATTTGTGGTGGATGAGTGTTCTCTGTTGGAGCTTTGATTGTTTTGTGATTTTTTTATTTCTTTTTAATTTAATATAATCCATGATTTCCCTGACAAATGGAAGGAAAAAGCTTCAGTCAGATTATTTTATTAGTTCTTCAAATATCAGAAGAATGAAAATTTGATATTATTATCAAGAGGTGTTAATTGTTTCCTTCAGCAGTAAATCAGTGTATTTTTTTAGTGGCCAGCGATGGACAATACTTTGAATCATAAATGTATAACCAGTTTTTTACAATGGCGCCTTGAATTTCGGGAAAAAAACTGTTTTGATTTTCGAAAAAATCATTAAAAATTGACCGAAGTCGATGGCTAAACGTTGCTCAGTCATTTTTTCCTCATTGTCAATTCCGAAACGTCGGTGGGGACGCTACCTGAAGCGAAAAAACACCGCAAGAGAGCTACCAATTACCATACAGATCCTTATCAATTTTTGTCGAAAGGATTATCAAAAATCTGGACCAGACCCGAGCATTCCGCCGTAATTGAATTCAAATGAAAGGATTATTGGAACGTAATGGAAATCGAAAAGCCGGCTTTGGAACGGTCAGCGTCCACCGTTGCAGAGACCAATCGAGATCGGTTTTCGAAATCGAGGAAAGACTTCCCTGACTTCAACACAGAAGGCGGAGGTTTCAGTTCAGTCTTTAATTAAGACGCCAATGATTTGAATCGGACTTGACCCTAAATAAGCAAAATCCGATATACATTCGTAACCAAAGATTATCGAGTATAAAGATGGAAAACGAAGCCACTACTGTGATGTGAGCGACTTCTCTTCTTTCACCTGCGGTACTAAAATTTTTCTGAGCAAACTTCAGGGTTGAAAAAATTCTTATATGTGTAATTTCATTGACAAATAATTTTTACCAAGTTTCATGTCTTCAGCTCAATATACAGGAAAAATAAATGAGAAAATATATACCAAATACCCACTTTTTCCTCAAAAATATCATCCCTTTCATTTTTTCGGTATTATTCTGATACACTCTGTGTATCAGACTCCTTCAGCCAAATTCTTTAAATTTTTCAGAATCGTCAAAATTGTTTGATTGTTATTTCACATTCTTCCTTCTGTTATTGAAATTTTTTTTTTCTCATTGATTTTTTTTAGGGACTGGGAGAGAAAACCTTAAAAAAGTTTAAGAAAAAACAAAGAACTCCCATAATATATTTCAATCGATATTCTGATATATGGCGATTCCTTGAAATTATTGAATGAATAATTCCATGTACAAAATCGGGGTTGTTCTGATTTTGGAAAATAAAGTTTAGGACTGTATCCAGATAATTGAGTCAGAGATGGTATTGTAAAAACATTTATTGACATCATTCACAATCATAAAATGAATAAGTCACCCGCATGAAGTTAATACAGTAAAAAATACAATATTAAAGTCATCTTTAAACTCAGAGTGATTATTCAACTAAAAACAGAGGTAATCTAGAGAAGTTCAAAATGAGAGGTCAGATGAAGTCAGACTTAGACTTTGAGAGAGTTCCATTAATTCAAAATTAAACACAGAGTTTACAGTGATGATGCAAATGAAATTTATTGCGAGAGCCTCTTTATCTCATCAGAAAAACAAAAGGTTCGATAATGAATTGTTAGAGTAGACTAAGTTGTAATAAAAGTGAGATTAGGCCTTACGAGGAGTACGTGTATTGAAAACTTAATAGTCTAAGTCTGGTCTTCATTGAGATCATTACAATATGAGAATATCATGGTTGAGAAATCAATAATTATGATCTATATATATATATATATATATTCTCATGAAAAAGAGAGCTAAAATAATACAGAAAATGTTGAAACAAAAAGTATGATCTATAACGTAGTTCTGTAACGAGAAGACTAATTAATCAATTGAGACAAAATTTACAGTGACAAACTACTTTTAGCAAGCAGGGTTAGTGTTCATCAGAAAAATAAGAGTTACAATTGATAATTATGAGAATGACAATATGAGAGTACATTGTATGAGTGCAAAAATCACCAACTCTTTGATTTGTTTGAAGCTGAAGGCTTGAGGTTCCTCTTGCTAAGTGTTTCCGATGAATGAACTTGAGAATTTCTTAGTTATAATGAGGAGATCATACCAATTTAATCATGTGGGCAATATTTGAGGAGACTGCTCAAGGTGAAGCAGAGATTGAGACTGTCAATCAGGTTCAATGTGTGAATTACTTGATCGTTCAAATACTTCAGAAAAGTTCACTTGATTTTATTGAGAGAGAAGACTGATTCCCTTACGCTTGAGATCGTTCATTCATCTTAAACTCGAGAACAATGATTAGCAAGTGTAATGAGAAGTGCATAATTGAGAAGTGAGATGATTACATTGAGATAATGAGGTGCACATGAGAATATAATGAATCAAAATTCATTACCACAAATAATGTTCATTTCGGGAGCAATCAATTATTTCCAATGTGAAAAGTCTAGAGAAATCTGAAAATTCATGAGAACAGCAAAATATATCAAAATATATATCTTAGAGGAGTCAATTCCATTAGTTAAATGCAATAGAGATTTTCTGAGAATAAAGTGAGAGAGGATTACCAGTATTTTTATAGATTTTTATGATCTAAAACGTGGACACATTTTCAACCTTTATAAAAAGCAGGAAAATAACATTAAATATGCATTAATGAGAGATGACTTTGAGAAATACTCCCTTACCTAATTGATTGCTTCCAAAAATGAACGAGATGTACAATTAATTTGCGAGGTGACTTTTTGAAAATTCTAATTTCCCAAGAGAAGCACAAGAGAGGTCTGATGTTCAGAGAGATTCGATACAGAAAAGGATTGATTAATTGATACAATTAATAATGAGCACGAGTTGATCTGTCAACTGATTAGCACATAGAATTAGGTTAACTTGACTGTCCATAGAGATGAGAGATCGTCTTGACGTTTCGGTGCGTTCGGACCATAGGCGTAATTGAGGATGACGTCTGAGGGGCTCAATTTTTAACATTCCACATGTTGAAAATGCTATACAATCGTGCGGGCAATTTTTTCTTCTGGTGTTATGGAAAGCTGTGATTGGAGATTCTTGAAATGACTAAATTTTTGTATAAGATACGTGTATTCAAATATTTTCAGGCTGAGGCATTTCTGTGAAGATGTTGAATTCTTTCAGCTTATGTGAACTTGCCATGAAGATATTTCCATAACAAAATCTTGATTGAACGAAGGGACGATAAGCAGCAAGAGCAGCATCTAGTCCCACCATGCATTGCAGTATCATGATATGTTTGGTGAAGTCTTGTCAATATATGACTTCTCCAATCCATATTATGGTCAACTTTCAATAACATCGTTTAGGTGTCTGATGTTTATATTTTCTCGGAATAACAGAATTTTGGTTTTCTTCGAGTGGAGTATTAAGTTATTATTAATAAACCCCTCATTCATAATTTGAGGCCATTCTGGGGTTTCATTTTGAATTCATTAAGGTTTTCAGCTGAACATATCATAGAAGTATCATATGCAAATATTAAAACTTCCTTATTGGTAATCGGAATTAGATTAGGGTATACAATATGAATAGTAATGGTCCCGATATAGAACACTCTGGGCTGATCTCACAGCCTTGGCTTAGAGTTCAGGTTTCACTTAAGCATGCTAAACAATCTGCAAAACCGGACCTAAAGTGACGCTTGGCAACTAAGCCAAAGCAGTACAAACGGCTCTCTGGCACCTCATTTAGTAAGGGGCCAGTTTCATAATCAGTTTTAAAGTCCCTTTAATTTTAAAGCTCCTTCAAGTTCAATATTTCGGTTTCATAACACATTTAACTTTCTTGAAGTCACTTTATATTTAAAGGCCCAAATTCGGGGCTTTAGCAGCTAAAGTATCCTTTAGCCCTGAATTTCTAACCTCTCGTGTTCAAACTGCCAACTCATTTGAGGTTAGTTATGTTGTGTTTTATTTTGAAATCAACTTTCACAAGTGGAATGAGAATACGAAAATGAGAGTATGGAAACGTAGATTTCAAATTTCGAAATGAGACTACAATTTGACACCATACGGCTCATTGTGGTTGCGACTGTAGTGTTGCAATTGATATCAATGACATGTTTTCTATCAATAATTTTGAAAAGGAATTAGGTGATAATTAAAAAATTTTTGCTGATGCAGTCAATGGGAAACATGTTAAAAATTCAATCATAACAGGTCATTTTGCTATATTACGCTGATGTAATTGGTGACAATATATGCTTATTCAAAGATTATGTTTATTCAATTTTTTTTTCCTTTTTCGATTTCCAAATCTAATGATGTTAATCTGAGGCAATGCTCCCTTTTGTCAGTCGCAATCATCAATTCCATTTTTTTTGTTATATTCAGTTTGGGATTGGTATTTTTCCCCAAATTTCTAGGTGTATATTTTAAATTTGAACCCGAACGTTATATCCACATGACATAAAAATAACATAACCTCCTTAAATTTCAAGATGGCTGTGGTTAAATACAACTGCAACTGTCCATTTTAGGTCAAATGAAACGATTTCAGTTATGCCAACATACAACATTTCACCTAAAGTCTCCTTTATGTAAAGTCCCATTTAATTTCATTATGAAATCGGGTGGACTTTTAAAGTGAGCTTTAGCTTTAAATGCACTTTAACTAAAGTGTACTTTAGGGGTTTATCATGAAACTGGCCCTTAGTAAGTTAGTTCAAAAGAACCACAGTTCACTGCGACCTTATGGACTATTGTACCCCCTGATAAAGCTGTTTTCACCTCACCCTTTACAGCTCGCCTTCCAGTTCCAGAGATCTAATGAAATCCAACTTGTCACTGCCAAGTCAACTTTGAGTCAATGACAAAGGAGCTCTGTGCTGAGCTTCAATAGTAGTTTGACTTCTGAGTTTCTCTCTTGGTTGATGTCTAGACATCTTTCGATTGCTAATATTTCTGCTTGAACAACACTCATACAGGAGCCTAACGACAGTGCACACTTGCCTTTAGCCCCGTAAATTCCTGCGCCAGCTCCTGTATTGGTTTTAGAACCATCAACTCAATTTAGCTCATATGTATTTGGAAGCAGATGTAATTTTATTTCTGACTTTGACTCAACCTCATGTCTTTGGTGTTTTTTTGTCTAGAGACCTTATAAGCTTCAGTTTCAGTTTTAATTCATGATCCTATCAAAGGCTTTCGACAGATCCAAACAGAGAGCTGCAGTCGTCTTGTGATGTGAGAACTTAACGATAGAGTTTAGTGACTTGTTCTCAGCTTCATTTACATATGTAGTTCCAAAAATTTAATATTTTTTCATCTGTATTCCTTCTGTAATGGTTTTCATATTACTCTATTCCGTTTGTTAAATGTGTTTATTCCTGTACAAAAAATTCCGTTTTCTGCTTTGGGCGATCTTTTTTTAAATCTGATGTATTCCGTTACTTACTTCGCATCTTATGGACTGTTGACTTTGCCGTCAATGTTCATTCTAGAGGTAGCAACTATTGTTTATGAGAATAGGGATGTGCTCATGAAATTTCAAGATGTGCATCATCATAACACTCGTAATCAAGGAAATTTTATATTACCCAAACTAAACTTTAGGATAGGAAGAAATTCTCCTATATTTTTAGAGATTCAAGTTTTTAATAAGCTACCTGAAGAAATAAAGATTTCCCAAATGTAATAACATTCAAGAATGCATTAAAAAAAGTTTTATTGGAAAAATGCTGATATAGTCTGGAGGAATATCTCCAATAACTATACGAGGGATTGATGGCTTGATATATGTGATTGTGAAATTTATTTTCACTTTTTATGAAATCATGGAGAAATTCCTTTTCTCTCAGTTGTTTTCTTTTTTCTCTGTTTCTTGTTATTTTTTGCCTGTACTTCTTTGACTTTTTCTATAATGTCGTAAATCATTCTGATGGAAATAAGGGAATTATTATTATTATTATTATCACATATCATTCTATGATATGATTTCTTGGATTGTCGATCATAACATTTGCCACTTTGTTTTTAATCAGAGTCTACCTGAATAGAAAAAAAAACACTGATAATAATAATTTATTCACTGTTTTAGACAAATTGCATTTTTATAGGATACATCAATAAGCAACTAATAACATGAATAATAAAAAATCAAAACCTAAATGGAACATTAAATCAAACAATAATTGAACTGAGATACTCATTTCTACTGTAAAAGCGCTCCATTAGAAATGATTTTACTTATTTTTTGAAACTTTTTTGTTCCAGAACCTTCAGATAAAATGAGATGAAAATAAGAAGCATTATTTTTTTCTATATCACGAAGACACTTCACTGACATCAGACGATTCTCGAATCTTGGTTAAAATATGGCTCCTCCACTATTTTAGCTCACAATTCGTTATCGATAATCTTTTTAAGTACCGAGAATAGGAAAATCTCTTTGAAATCCGTCCCACCCAAAGTTGAGAGGATGTTGTTTTTTCCCGAGAATGAAACTGAAAAAGTTGATGTCTTCCGAATCGTTTCAAAACAGTAAAATCGGAATTTAGAGTTCTCGTACGTCCAGCTTGTATATTTTCTTGACAGTTCTTTCAAACGTTTCACTTTCGGGTGATGCTCTCAAGCTTTGATTGTTTGCCATAACCCTCCGTGTAGATCGATGGTAGACCACCACTCTGTCCTGTGAGACCCACGGTAAACCCAGACCTGGTGGTGGCTTTTAAATCTATTCCACATTTAGTTATCAGATCGGAATATGGGCTTAGGCAGTCTCAACATTCCACACACGTGTGTAAACTGTACACACACGGTTGGATAATAATGTTTGTTTGGACCTGGAGTTTAATTATTCTATTTAGCTCTTCAGCTCGATGGAATTGGTAGATTTGAGGTAATTTCAATGAGTACCTTTCGAATGGAAACTGTGGAATGTTCAATCAAGAATTTAGTCAAATGGGTTGGAAAATTTAGGTAATTACTCATCTACGCTCTATTTTTTTCTACTCGCGGTAAAGTCTAGTTTTTCTTGATAAGAAATAACATAAGAATCAATCTCAGATTTGACTATAATAATCCTGAAAACTTCATTTGGGTTTTTTCTTCCAGTCTCTGAAACAAGAAACAATCAGAACATTTTTTTTATAATAGAAAAAAAGCCCCGGCGTGAAAATTTGAGGACTAATTTTAATTTTTTCTTCTAATTGTTTCTTGTTTCAGAGACTGGGAGAGAAAACCCAAATAATATTTCCAGGAATATGCAAAGACCCCCCAGAAAATATTTCAATAGATATTTGAATATAATAGGTGTACAACTTTTTCAACAGAGGATCCATAAAGGTAAAAAAAAACATTTAATATCCTTACCATTTTTTGAGATTTGGCTCGGTTGAAAAGATACAGGGTGTTCAAAATCCATATGAAAGTGGAATTTTCAAATATATCTCTTAAATGATTTTATCGAATGAAATTCTTTTCGCAACATATGTTTTCATTGATGTGAAGAATCTTCTATGAACACAAATTTCTACTTACTTTTTTTTACTACAATGTGAAAACTCAAAACAATATTCTTCAGACACTAGCTGGTTCCTCATGGGGCGCTGATGCAACAATACTTCGTACGGCAGCGCTAGCTTTGTTTGTTTCTGCTGCTGAATATTGTTGCCCTATTTGGTTGAACAGTGTTCATGTAAAAAAAATGTGCCCACTAAATTTTTCTATGAGAATTATTAGTGGTACCTATTATCAGGTCTACACCAACTCCTTGGTTACCATTCCTCTCAAATATTGGCCCTTCCCATATTTGCAGAGAGACAACATGTTTGAATTCTTGGAACAAATTCAATTCCTGTCCAAATTCATTTTACATACTCACCTATATTCCAGATAATAAGGTCCCCAGATTGAAGTCGCGTAAACCTTTTTGATCGAATTTTCTGATTGATATGAATAGAAGCGACAAAAAAATTCGGCAATCTGAATGGAATGAATCCAGTTTTTTCAATAAAGATCTTATTTCTGATCCTTCCATCAGAGTTCCTGGTTTTGACCTTCCCAGCAGAATATGGTGTGTTCTAAATCGTATTAGAACAGGCCATGGACGATGCAACAGCATGCTCTTCCGATGAAATTCGGTTGAGAGCTCTAGTTGTGAGTGTGGGGAAAATGAGGAGACTATAGAACATCTTATAAATAGTTGTCCCGTTTATAAATTTCAAGATGGTTCGGAGGCTATAGATAAAGTAACAAATGCATTTCTGAAATGGGTGGTTAATCTCAAAATAATTCAATTTATTCTAAATAATTGGTTTCTTTTCGGCTTTCGTCTTTTTTCATTTCAGATTGAGAATTGCGAGTTCCTTTGTGAAAAATCTCTTTATCTGAGCCCATCGACGGATAACATGAAGATGTTCTCCTAGATCCCACTGATGTTTTTCAAGATTTTCCTGATATTTAATGTTTTCAGTAATTTTTTTTTCACGGGCGGGATAATGGTTTTTTTTCAGCTGAGGTTTTTTCCCATTCCTCATTTAACCATACTGCAGACCTGTATGGTTTTTTTGTGTTGCACCAACCTCAGCTAGGAACCTTTTTGTTTCAATATGTATTGTATTATTTCAGGCTTTCAGGGCCATCATTCAATGCTTTTCAGAGTTTTTCGGCCATCATCGTTTATTCATTCTCGCCAGTTCGAGTTTCTGGCATTTTAACTTTCCTAATAGAATCACCCGCTCTATATCATTCTACATTTTCAATTGAACTTAGTCAAAATATTCATCGATTCTGAAAAAATCATCGACATTGTGATGAAATTTAAATAACACGTACGATTATGATCCCATTGAAACAGTTTCTATCAAACTGTGACACCATAAGTTCATCCCCGCTATCATCCGATGTAACGGTTGATAATCCGTGACAAATACAAATGGACGTTGAAAAAAACGCCACGAAAGATATAAATTACACGGCAGTGAATGAACAATGTGGTCACAAAAGAAAGGGGCAGTTGTTGAAAAATATTTACACAACAAGCACAATAGCTGACAGACAACGCTGTGTTGGTTTCATGAACAAACACCTCCGTTGCTTCTTTCCTATTTGAACTGAATTCCATAAATCACGGAAGAGGGCTCGAATGATGACGTGAGGAACCCACCCTCTGAAAAGAAACTACCCAGGGCCGCATTAGGCCCAGTAGATTGGACCATTACTTTCAGAAACGTCAAATGTCCGAGAAATAGTTTTTTCTCCAGGACTGCTACGAAATATAGCTCTTCTTTTATCGAATTTTACTACAAAATGTCAGTATTCCATTACAAATAGTTATGTAATAATAATAATGCAACACAAAACTTTCCTTTTTAAATGTAACACCCAGTTTTTTCTTTTATAATCAGATTACTCAAGGAATTCTTCATTATTTTAATGTGACACTTTAATGTGACATTATCCTCAGATCATTCGTCTGAAATCGGAAAAAGCCTCGAAATTTTCTCAAAATCCTTCCAATGTCAATAACTTGTAGATTTTTGCATGAAACTTATTAACTGTCTAGCTTGTATCAGAGAACATACTAATGCTTCTTCTTCGTTAGTTAAAAATTCCATTGAACATACAGGGGTTCTATTTCAATGTCAAAGTCAGTCACAAAAAAAACTTCAAAACTCATTTCTTTCAAATGAGAAGCCATTTTTTATTACTCAGCTGGAATATACTTCAAAATTTGCTGTAAAAGTTCACCAAGGTAAACAAATCGAACATTTGTCATCAAAAACTTATCATGATACAATTGTTTTTTCACACTTAATATCTGAGGAAAAAACAGGGGATTCCTGAAAATAATATTAGACTTTACCCAATATATCGGGAAATAAACATCAAGGAGCTGTAGTGTGTATTACTACACTTGAACACTTTTTACGGCGTAAATTCCAGCTGCAATAAAAAAAATTCTTCTCATTTGAAGAAAATCAGTTTGGTAGTTTTTGTCATCACTGACTTTTACATTGAAATAAAACCACTCTCTATGTTCAATTAAATTTTCAATTAACGAAGGAGAAGCATTGTTATGTATTCTCATAGCAGCTATGCAAAAATCGTCAGACTATGGAAAAAATCAACGTTATTGCTATTTGCATAATTCTTATTTGTTGAATTTAAAAAGAAAATTGATTTTTCCATTTGTTTTTCATGTATCTAAGACTATTTATCTAGACTATTTTTTCTCTACAATCCGAAAAAAATGTTATTTATTTACTGCCTTTTCTTGGGCATATAAAAAAACAATTCATTCTTAGAAAAATATTTCGAATAAAAAAATTTGAATGGTGTAAGACTTATCACTTACCTCAGAAGAAAATTTAAGGATATAAGGAAAACGATGAAAAATATTCGACCACTAAATGCTCTATGACTAACCTTTCAAAAGTTATAAGCCTTGCAAATACTTGAGTTCATTGTCAACCACTCTGTGGTTAATGTTCATCGAAAAAAAATCACAAATGATGCAAAAGTTTTATGTTACATTGTATTAATTTTTTCTGGAAATTTTCTTCTGGTATGAAAATAAAACTGAAACGTATTTAAAACAGAAAATACCTTTTCACACTTTTTTTACTGTTATAGACGATGCAGAACGAACTGAATTGAAATTCAACTAGCAGGGAGTTTGAGAAGTTGAATAATTCAAAAACTGCGTTTGTTTCAGGGACTAGGAGCCAAAACCGAAAAAAGTTCCATAAAATACAGACTGAATTTCAATCGATATGATATATAGTACACCTCAGTAATTTAATTCGATTAGCTGAAATATTTCTCAGTGGATAAATTGGCTGAGTCCGTCCCTGAATTTATTAGAGGCAGATAATATATGAATGAACAAACAACAGGAACAATTTCCCGCCACATTACTGAAGATATTACACAATAAAGCACCCCAATGTATCGTTTAGGCAGTATCGCCAAAATATCTACTAATGTATTCGCTGGTTTTGCAGTTGCCCAAGTAATAAGCACCATCTGTTGGTTAAAAGGACGAGACAGTACGGAGGGGGCCAAGGATGAATTACGCCCAGAGAGACCCCTTGGGATCTACTTCGGATTTTGTTGTTTTTTATTGTTCGTCCGCATAGAACAAAGCGGTTGGGGTTACTTTGGTTCATATTTTTTCGATATTGACTTTTGGATCTATTGATTCTATTAGGCTAATTTCCACCTGATTGGTCACGTGGACTAAAAAGAAATCTCTGTCATATGTATGAAACGAATCCTAAAAGAAAAAGTGATTGTTTGGGCTGCAATGTTCGGCTACGATGTCATTTGTCTTTTCTTTCACGAAGATAAACGGTACCATAGTTGCAGTAATATTTTCAGAATCTATTCAAGCCACAGGATATTTATTAACGAGCTCTCACTGCGTATTATTGCTAATGAGAAATTTCCCCAATGAATTTTTCTTCCTTCACAAAACGCCAGTGGATGATTCAGCTGACTCCGAGAGGAGTTTAAAAGAATCTTCGTTAAAAAACTTAACTTTATTCGTACCTTGATGGTCATAAGTAATATTTGTTGCTATTCAGGTCAAGATACCTAATACATATTCATATTCTTCTGATTCAGAGAGCTAAAAGAATACAATACATATTGGAACAAAAAGGTACTTAGCTGAGGTAAGTGCAACACAGGGAAACCGTACAGGTCTGCAGTATGATTAAATGAGGAAAGGGAAAAAACCGCAGCTGAAAAAAAACCCTATTTGACCAGTGTTAGAAGAAAAATTAATAAAAATATTAAATATCAGAGATATCTTCAAGAACATCAGCGTGATCTAGGAAAACGTATTCAGGTTATCCTTCTATGGACACAGAAAAACAGATTCCACCAATCGACCCACAATTATTAATTGAAATTAAAAAAGACAAAAGCAGAAAAGAAACCAATTATTTAGAAAAAATTAAATTATTTTTTTAAATTAATCACCCATTTCAGAAATGCATTCGTTACATTATGTATAGACTCGAAACCATCTTGAAATTTATAAATGGGACAACTATTTATAAGATGTTCTATTGTCTCCTCATTTTCCCCTCACTCACAACTAGGACTCTCAACCGAATTATATCGGAATAGCATGCTGTTGCATCGCCCATGGCCTGTTCTAGTACGATTTAGAACAGACCATATTCTCCTGGGAAGATCAAAACCAGGAACTCCGATGGAAGAATCAGTAATAAGATCTTTGTTGAAAAAATTGCATACATTCCATTTAGATTACCAAATTTCCTTGTCGCTTCTATTCATAGCGATTAGAAAATTTAACCAAAAAGATTTACGCGACTTCAATCTGGGGACCTTATTATCTGGAATATAGGCGAGTATGGGAAATGAACTTGGAAAGGAATTAAATTTGTCAAAAAAACTCAAAGCTGTTGTCTCTCTGCAAATATGGGAAGAGACATGTTTGAGAGGACTGGTAACCTAGAGTAGGTATAGATCTGATTGTACCAATGATAATTCTCATAGAAAACGGGGCAACAATATTCAGTAGCAGAAAAAAACCAAGACTAGCGCTGTAGTACGAAGTACTGTTGCATCAGCTCTCCATAAAGTACCAGCTAGTTTCTCAAGGATATTGTTTCGAAAGCTTCAAACGTATTAGATCATCTAAATGGACATTGAAATTAAGAGAAAAATAAAGTTGATTCCCAGATATCTAGGATTATAGTTATGTTTTAATGAAGAAGAACCGAAAGTGACACTCAATTTTATATATTTCTGATGGTTGTTACGCCCCTGTACTGATTTTCAGAATTATCTGAAGGCGCATCGTTCCGATGATTTCCACCAATAAAAACTCAATTGATTCGATCGACGCACGCATCTTTCATACACATTGTTTCCAAGATAATTGTAATAAATTCATTCTTTTCATCTTCGACTCTCTTGCGAGCAAGATAAACGGCCAGAGATTTTGTAGTTGAATTATTGGTAGATAATCGAATTATTTCGGATTTTACTTTCTCTGCATAATAAGATATTCTTGATTTGGAAGAGTATCTAATCGCAATTTAGCGGATTGGAGTATATCGAGTTCGTCGAGAGGTGAGAAATTTTATTCTAGTGTGATATGCGTCGATCTTGTCAATTTTGTTTATCCATAATTTTTTTTTTCTTGATTTTTTATTTAGCGGCCCAGAAGGATTGTTGGACGATCGTCGTTTCTACCGTCGTTTCTACCGACGTTTTATGCTGGCGTATCATTCCGGCATATTGTCCTGGCAGTTTGTTCGGCAAGTTTTCAAAATCTAGTCCCTGGGACATTCCTTGGGTTGAAATATTAAGCCCTTTGGTACCATCCAATTCCACGGTGTTCGTGCCTGACCATATGGTGTAAAGCAGCAATATATTCATTGTATTTGTAATATAATCAAAACTGTATTCGATTTCTTGAATAGGTGAGAATATATTATTTAAAAGTACATTGTCGTTCTTCACCTATAGGATCAGCAATCAAAAAAAGAAACTCAAACTCGAACCTCCATTTCATAACGTAACATGGTTATAAATAAAAACATGAAACCCTGGTTTTATTTTGATTCGGGCACAAACGTTGAGGATAGTGTTATCCTCAACATTTGACACATGAAGACATAAATATATAATGAAAATATCGGGTGAGATCTAAACGAGAGATATAGTATTCCTTTTTTGGTAATTCTCAATGAAAATTATCATTTGCTTGAATTGAATAAGCTACCTTGAAATAAGGAATACTCTGTCCTTATTTCAAGGAAGCTTATTCCTTTCATGGGATATAGAGCTAGTTAGTGGAATGTTTTTTTTTTCCATTTCAGTACTGGGAAACAAAATTTTACATTTTTTAGTAGGATTTCGGGTTGAGTAGAGCAGCGTATGCGTCAGCATAACTGGACTCCGCCATTTTTCACAATAACATTTACCATCTAACCACGAAGTTATTATTTACTACCTGTTATATAATTTAAAATTGTGAAAATAAAGACATTATTATTATTATATTTTATCGTAATAAAGACATTATTATTATTAATTTTATAATCATGCGAAAAAGGATTACAAAGTGCGAATATTTCAGCCTCTTTCTTTTTCGAATATAACGATTTGTCAGTGCTGAAATTCAGACTTCAGTGTCATAAGTTTTGGAAAATCATTCGACAAAATATTTTGAAATTCGGTTACTGGGACCTAAATGAAACATAAATATAGGTATATGATGAATATAAAGCTGTTAAACTAAAGTACTCACGTCTGAATACATAGATATACTGGGATATCAAGCGATATCTCAATTTTCATCCTGTAAAGTCTAAATCAAGAGAGCCACCTTCTATACGCTAAATTTGATATCGTCTGTTCACTTAATAAGAAGTCACTGTCATTATCACCAACGGAATACTGACTAAAAGTAGAAAATGAAGTCGACTGAAAAATCTTCCAATAAATCACAACGTAGGTATCTCTTTCAACTATACCTACAGTTCCTGTAATTATTACTTTTCAATCTAGCTGGCATCAACGAAATATTGTTTATCTAGTCTTCTAGTCTACAAGAAGAATCATCATAGTGAATTGTAAAGTTGTGGTTCCTGATACCCCTACATTAGTTAAAAGTATGTATGTTTCCAGTTTCTGTAACAAAAGTGGTATTCAAGAGAAATCGAATGTATAGGCAATTCCAGTAAACAATTATTTTCGGTGTGTAAATCAGGTAAATACAAGAATGAGGCCATGAGATTTCTGAATTGTTGAATTTTGAATGAGTTTACCTGTTGCATGTGAGTTATCTATAATTTTTTTTGTAATTTTTATTTTTCCTGTAATTGGGTGACAAACCTGTTGGAAATAAAGATTATTATTTTTATGATGAATGCGAAAGCATTATAAATAAATATGTTCATATAGGGTAAAACCCACTTTTCGAAATTGCCTCATATTTTCGAAAATATCGATTTTATCTGAATAATTTTTATGAAAGTAGCAAGACTTGTTATTTGAGTTAAAATACTGTGGTTTTTTTCTGACCTAGCATTAACAGATTTCACTGAATTTCGATTTTTTTGGAACATTATTTCTGGGGATAGATGCCTACAGGTATGGATAGTTGCCCCACTATGAAAATACTGAGAAGGATAGATGCCTTCAGTCCGGGATAGATGCCCTTTATATTGTGTTATCCAATTACAAAGCCAAATTCAATGAAATCTCTTTTCGTTATGTCTGTTATAATCCTAATATAACTTAAATCAGCCTACTTAATGAAATTTTGAAAGCATTTATTAAACGAAAATATAAATTCTTTATATCATAAAATATCAGGTAGGTATCAACAAATAGGTATAGGAATTTTTCATTGTTGTTATAAAATATTAAAGACCTAATAGGTTTCGACAGAAATATGTACTCTTTTCAAAAACGAAACAACGAAGAGGGGATCAGTCAGATAGTGTTTTAAGTTTTCCACATCTTGAGCAGTAGTTCCGAAAAAGTGTACAGGTTTCATGAAGCCAGTTGAGTGATACCTTATACACTGAATCCAGTCGGATTGAGACTTTGTATTTTCATTCATAATTTCATATTTCAGGGGCATAACGCTTTCGTAATGTTCTGTCTCATCGGAAGCTGCTTCGAGTTGTTCTGTGGTCCAAGAGCAAACTTGACCTTGTACTCCTTCTTTTTTCTCATACTTCCGCGACATGGTTTTGCTACAATCAGTAAAGAGTTCAGATCGGTACACATACTATAACAGAACACTAAAAATATTTAAAAGAATGAACACTCAGACTATACGAGTGTATGGGTTGTATATAGATATATATTTTAGAAAACTGGTACAAAAGGCGATATTTAGCTTAAAGCTATTCTTACATATAACCTTATGTCCCCTAAGGGCATCTATACCTCGAAAAATCAGGGCAACTATCTTTTTCGGTACGGATAGATGCCCATGCACTTTTTTCGCAAATTAAAAACAAAAGAGCAACTGGTCATACTTAGATGCACATTTCAAGAACCAGTTTATTGATATAATAAAAAATTTGATCGAATTTATAACTACTTCAAAAGTTCTACAACGGCAAATACTAGCCTTTGAAACTTTTACATGTTTCCGAAGTTCGTTGCGGAGATAATCACATACACTTGCAAAACGCGTCCTCACTGTACCATATTTCGTTATCAACTGAAGTTGAGGGTGACAGTGGATCATTCTTACACTATTAATTATTAGTGGAGAGTTTGGGAAGTTAGGTATTTTGAAAATGGGGCATCTATCCAACTGGGGCATCTATCCAACTGGGGCATCTATCCGGGTTTTACCCTACCTGATAGTTTCGATTTAGGTACTTCTATTCCTATAAGAACAATCATTCAGAATTCTCGACTTCCTTCAGACTGATGACACTTAGATGTGTGTAATTCAGATGCCCCGCGCATCCATCATTTTGCAACAATTATTCTCGCACGTCTCTGAAACAAAATCCATTTAAAAATTTCTTGAATAATTGAAATATTCCTACGTCAACTCTTCCACTAAATTATCTGGAGCAAACATCGAAATATCAAATCGCCTAACAGAATGATATATAACATCTGTGAAGACAGGGTAGAGCGTAAAACGAGTCATTTTCAAATCTATTTCCATTAGTCCAAAGACTGATCGACCAGAGTGGTTTTAACACGGGATAGGAAGAAGGTATAAGACCCTAATTGAATGCACTGCTTATCGCTAATGCTCGGTATTTGCAACTTGGCTTTTTAAAGATTTAATAGCTTCCCTCTACCCGCGTCTCGGTTCTTTACTGCTTAAGGTCTTGGACAGGGTGGAATCCAATTCGAATAATTCGTCTGCAATCGATCGATTTTACAACTACTTTCCACGACCGACTGTGGAGTTCTTGATCGGATACGATATTCTTTGAATTTTTAAATGAGTTCGATTCTTTCCTCTCGATGTTGTATATTAGCAAATATGTAATAGGGAAAAAATAGTTTTTCACAATTCATGACTTGAATCAAGGGAACATGTTCTCATTTTTTTCTTCTTCCTGTTTTACTCATTTAGATATTGTGCCGATGAAAACTGAAAAGACCACCAAAAATTTTCAACTCATCGTTCAATATGTTATGAAAAAAATTTAATAGGAACAAAATGTATTGATATATATACCGTTTAAACGTTTGTAAAAATGAGATAACATGACCCTGTAAAAATTTATTAAACACCTTGCTTCAAAGTTCACGTAAGTTTATTTCAGTTATAGAAATACAACTTGACAATACCAGACAACTACTTGAATACCTGATTATCTGATCACAAGAAGCTTTCTGTAAGACGTGATACTAACAGCTAATATATTAGCTGAAAGTATATCTTCAGAAAAGAATGAGCGTTCTTGTTAATAATGAAGATTTTGTTTTTTCTAACTATAGAAGAATAACATGAAGATTTCCTCTGAGATCACTTAGATGTCCCTCAAGATCCTTCGTTATGAAATATTTTCAGTTAATTTTTTTCCGCTGAGATAGATATCTGAGCTCTTTTTTTATACTGAGAATTGTATGGTTACTCGATGCATTAACCTCATCTAGATACTGTCTGTTTCAATAGGTATTGTATTATTTCAACTCTCTCAATCAAAAGAATATATTTATATACAGGGAATTCCACGCTCGATGGTACGTTAGACGGAAAGAAAGAATTCACTGAAAATTTGGTTTCTTGGGCAGGAACAGATGCTCTATGGATCTAAAATTCTAAAATATTTTCATTGTTGCGTTGTTGCCGCTTATGTGAAAAAGTAGTATCTACTTTGTTATTCCAAATGGCACACCCCATATATTATTGCATTTCTCTATTCATCGTAGTTACACGATTACTTTGGTATCACATTCTCATACTTATCTTCAGCGGTTTTTAAGTAGTTGAATGATTTCCTAGCTTTGGTTGAACATCCGTAACTTCCACATTTTAAGTGTTAGGAAGCTGAAATTTCGTATGCACAATGACAATACCCTATGCATCATGTACATGTTACGTATGTACATTATACAGAGTCATTCAAAATGCGATGGTTTATCGAGACATACATAAAATTACTGAAAGAGAATTGAATTTTCTTTCAAATGATATATCATATCCTATAACTAGCTAAGATTCTTCGTTGGACTGAAATTTTATAATTGCGCACGTTTCATAATTGAAACTGCTAACCAAATCTTAAAATGAGCGGTTCATACAAACTAACTTCAGTGGATTGCTATGTTCTCTGATGATGATTATGAGCTAAAAAAACTACCAAATAATAATAATAATAATAATAATAATAATAATTCTTTATTTGCCATAATTATACAATTGTATACAAGTTAATTTCAAACTGACAATAATGAGGCAAAAAGGAGGTTAAAGGCAATTAAAAAGATTCAAGTTTAACCCCCCTAATACATACAGATGCCAACCGATGTAACAATATTTGTCTTACAATGCTCATACAAGTGCATAAAAGTACCACAAAAACAATATGAAAACAAAATGAAAACGAAATAAATAAAATAAAATGTCACCCACACACCCCTTACTGTAACGAAAGCTGCCGTTTAAAATGATATTTGAATGCACACACTGACAAGGTTTTAAACTGATAATGAATGAATTCTAATGATGTTCATTCCTCGAACGATTTGACGGTTTTACCCGAAAAATTTTTAATCTCTGATGCACGTACTTCTCAAAACGTTGTGAACAGGTATTCATCGTAGATAGCAATGAAATACCTTAACGATGAAAATTCACATTATGCAGATTTGACAATTAGTTTGTTGATAATAATAGATTCGCTCATTCTTCTTCGTATAAGAAAAATAACAAGTGAAATAGGTACTACCTATCCAAATGAAATCTTGATTCTTGATAAATTTTTTCATTTACCATGGGCAATGTGACCAAATAACAGCAAGAACATCAGGTTCAATGAAATATGAACTTGTTCGCACGTGCACAACTATAAAATTTCAGTTCAACGCAGAATCTTACAATCTAGGTATAGGGATGTGATATATCACTTGAAAGGAAATTCAATTTTCTTTCAGTAATTGTTCAAATATACAGGGCAACCCACTTGAAAAAATACACTTTCAACCGTCTTTGCATGTCTCGATAAAAGATCGAATTTTGAAGAAACCTGTATGAAGAGAAGCGTATTTTGTTACACCTGCATGACGTATAGATTCTTAGCATTCTTCATATGAAATTTCAGTTTCCTAAGATTTATAGTATGGAAGTTCTGATGTTTAATCAAAGCTATGTTTTGCACCAAAAAGAGAGGAAATCACTTAATTACTCAGAAACCGCTGAAGGTAAGTATGCTAAAGTGATACCAAAATAAACGTGTTACTACGATGAATAGAAAAGTGCAATAATATACAGGTGTGTGCCATTTGAAATAACAAATTAGTTACTACTTTTGACATAAGCGGCAACATCGCAGCACTGAAAATATTTTAGATCGATGGAGCATCTGTTCTCGTCTGAGAAACAAATTTTAAATGAATTCCTGCTTTCCGTTCTCCGTAAACGTCTAACGTACCATCGATCGTGGGTTACCCTGAATATTTACCCAGACTAAGGGCCGATTTATTCACCTACCGGTAAACTGTCCAGTAGTGTTACCGAAAGGAACGTCGTTGTTTAACGTATATTCACCTCCCAGTAGATTGAAGTCCTCTGTAAATCTTGGTTACCGAGCAGGTAAATTTACCACACCACTCCGACCTGTCAGTAAACGTCCACCAGAGGTATCCTACCCAGTGTTGCCAATCGGCGGATTTTTATCCGAATTGCGGATTTTTTTGGCTCTTGCGGATTTTTTTCGGATTGAAAAATAATTCGGATTTTTTCGGATTTTTTTGATGTTTTAACAGTTTCAAAGGTTTTCTGAGAGGAGGAGTGGTGCGAAAATGTGTGCGTTTAATTTGAAATACGACTTTCCTACGATTTGAATTTTTTTTTGTAAAGAATTTTACGATCTGCAAACTTTCTTGTGGTTCACAAAAAATGTATGACCTTCAACCGCAAATTAAAATACAATTCAAGCGGGATCAATGGGGATTTTTGAAATAGTATTTTTATGTAATGAAATTAATAAAATCCATCAAATCTCAAATCATAACTGTTCAATCCCTATCAATTACAAAACACTGAAATAGGTCAGGTTATGTTGCTCATTACACTTGAGGGCACTAGAGATTATTCACATTAAAAAATTAATTGGAATATTCAAAATAGAAAAGCATGTTTTTCTTTTCTGCATCATTTAATTGTTTGATGAACCAGCGGATTTTTTTCGGATTAATTACGGAGCCATCGGATTTTTTCGGATTTTTGGGCAGAAATTTCGGATTTTCCGTGAATTAACCATTGGCAACACTGATCCTACCTCACAGTTTTGTTTGTAAACTTTGACGGAGGTTTCGTACGGCAGTCGGCAGTTGCTCAAGTTGTAGGTTAGGTCAGACAGAGAAGAGAGAACACATTATCATGGGGATGAAATACAAATGTTAGCGCCTTCGACATTTTCTAACAGCTTACCTGGTGGCCGACACAAATTGTTTGTATAGTCGCCTTCTCCTTCTTACACGATAATTTCGTATAAGCTTATCTTTGTCATCAAATATTAACCGTTTAAAAACATTCGCTCTTTTGTATTCCTTCAGTAGCTACTGAAAGAATAAATGAGTATGAATATACCCAAAATCACTTAAAAGTTATCTGTAAAGTAGACAAGCAAGTTGTTTACGCATAGGGTAAAACCCGGATAGATGCCCCAGTTGGTTAGATGCCCCATTTTCAAAATACCTAACTTCCCAAACTCTCCATTAGGAATTAATAGTGTGAAAATGAGCCACTGTCACCCTTAACTTCAGTTGGTAACGAAATATGGTACAGTGAGGACGCGTTTTGCAAGTGTATGTGATTATCTCCGCAACGAAACATGTAAAAGTTTCAAAGGTAGTATTTGCCGTTATAGAACTTTTGAAGTAGTTATAAATTCGATTATATTTTTTATTATATCAATAAACTGGTTCATTAAGTGTGCATCTAAGTATGACCAGTTGCTTTTTTGTTTTTAATTTGTGGAAAAAAATGCATGGGCATCTATCCGTACCAAAAAGGATAGTTGCCCTGATTTTTCGAGGCATAGAAGCCCTTAGGGCCATATATATCTCTATACAACCCATTCCCTTGTATAGTCTGATTATTAATTCTTTGAAATATTTTTAGTGTTCTGTTATAGTTTGTGTACCGATCTGAACTTTTTACTGATTGTACCAAAACCATGCGCGGAAGTATGAGAGGAAAGAAGGAGTACAAGGTCAAGTTTGCTCTTGGACCACAGATCAACTCGAAGCAGCTTCCGATGAGACAGAACATTACAAAGGCGTTATGTCACTGAAATATGAAAAATATGAATGAAAATACAAAGTCTCAATCCGACTGGATTCAGTGTATAAGGTATCACAACTGGCTTCATGAAACCTGTACACTTTTTCGGAACGACTGCTCAAGATGTGGAAAACTTAAAGCACTATCTGACTGATCTCCTCTTCGTTGTGTTGTTTTGTTTAAAAAAAAATATTTCTATTTCTGTTGAAACCTATTAGGTATTTAATATTTTATAACTATTTGTTGATACCTACCTGATATTTTATGATATAAAGATTTTATATTTTCGTTTAATAAATGCTTTCGAAATTTCATTAAGTAGGCAGATTTAAGTTATATTACGATTATAACAGACATAACGATAAGAGATTTCATTGAATTTGGCTTTGTAATTGGATCACACAATATGAAGGGCATCTATCCGGACTGAAGGCATCTATCCTTATCCTTCTCAGTATTTTCATAGTGGGGCAACTATACATACCTGTGGGCATCTATCCCCAGAAATAATGTTCCACAAAAATCAAAATTCTGTGAAATCTGCTTATACTAGGTCAGAAAAAACCCACAGTATCTCAACTCGAATAACAAGGCTAGCCACTTTTATAAGAATTATTCGGATAAAATCGATATATTCGAAAATATGAGGCAATTTCAAAAAGTGGGGCATCTATCGGGTTTTACCCTACTTCACAGGGAAGGTGAATAAATCGGCCCTTATACTAGAAGGTTTGAAAGTGCTCCAGCAGATTAAAGATCTATAACTAAGGACGTGGATATTTCTAAACTGAATAGGTTCAAATAGTCTTACCTTGGAGATTTTACTTTCGAATATAAATGAAAACTTCATTCAACACACTCTAGTTCAATAAGAATTTACATGTCAACTCCTAATCATTCAAGTATTTTATGGACTTTCGCGTAATCGTTTCTTTCCATTCCTCATCTTCATCCCATCATTTTATTCCATATCGCGATTAAAGTACTTCATTAATACAATTCAATTTCGCTCAGGTATCTCAGAAAACAGCAATAAAATGTACTTTAACAAAAATTCCCAACACTTATCCATAGTTCTTACTGCCCGAATTCCACCAGTAAACAAATAACGCTACCGAAGATTCTTTCAACTATCTTTGGTTAAGTTTAAAGTTCTTTGGAGCGCCGGTAGGCTCATTTACTTCGGGGGTTCGTATTTCTGTAGGTCTATCTGACCTCTTTAGGAAACCAACGATACACCTTACCGATCGATAGAAATCGCCGTAGGCAGATAGAATATTGGAACAGAAGTAGGTACAAATGGATCGATTTCTCTAACGCTGGTAGACAAATATCGACTATCGGCTATCTTCGGTTGTTTATTGAAAACGGCCGTAAGCCCATAAATGAAGATGGTTTTCATTCCGACGATTACTATTTTGAATTTATCTATTTCACAATAACCCTAGTAGTTGAAGCGAATAAAAAAGCAACCTATAGGTACGTTCCCTTCGTCCGCTGCAGGAACAACCGTAGACCGAGATAGACGAGGATGCAACTCACATCCGCAGGACGAGTGCAGGAATAACGCGTCTGCATGCCCCCATTACACACTATCTATTTATTTCATAATCCCCCCGTGAGGCATGTGGAGTGTCGCACGGCGTCGCAGCGCCTCAATAGCGACGCTAAGGCGGGGGCCGTGCTTGGTGCGCTCAGATAAGGATTAGGGAGATCTGCCGAGATCTAGGGAATCCCCGCTCTCGACGGACGCCTCATGCCGACTCGCAGATACGACGTATGTTCGACGTCAAATATTATATCGTATGTGCCTATTGTTTGCGCTGCTCCCACGAGAGGGCGCGGGGTGGGGGGTTACTGTGTAGCTCGGCTCGGATTTCGATTCAATTGGCTGGTTAATCTTTTCGACAGATTGCATCGGATGTGACCTTCTTGATGCCGGTTTTTCTCGATGGAATGGTTGGGTTAAGTTGATACGTCAAGAAACTGAAGTATTCCTGCCCCAACAAAATTTCTATAACTGCAAAGTTTAATAATGTTCCAAATAAAACAATTCATATCATGCGTCAGTTATGAAAAGTATTCCAAAAGATTGCTCAGTTCTTCGAAAGTTCATTCCTTCCGAAGATCCGTATACCGAAGGATCACTCATTCGAAAATTACTCCATGCCATGCAATCCTCGGATAAAGCACGAAGAAAGAATTTTTAACATTTTTTTTCGCAGCTTAGGGGTACCGACTTTAAATTTTATTCTGAGTACAATGAAGGTTTAAATGTGCCCAGAGAATTTTGTTCATTTTTTATTTTTTTTTATTTTCAGAACAAAATTTAACGAAATTTTTCAAATAGTAAATTTTTGAAACATAGATAAATTCAAAATAGTAATCATCGAAATGAATACTATTTTCAATTCCCAGGCTCAGAGATCTTTCATCATGAGGTTGAAGAAATGATATTAGATTTTGTCAGTGAGATGAGAGATATACCAGTTTCGGCCCTGTTTCGCCTCATCAGTATCCCATACGTGTTTCACACATGTTCTCGGTGTGGCCTCCGTAAAGGCAAAGAATTTTTCTTTGTCTTAAAAACACTTGGCTTCACAGTCGCAAACAGAATTGGGCTTTTTCCATCACTTTGAGAAACTATCAAGCGGGCCTGAATGGAGCCACTGCTAAAATCTCATTCAGTGAAGGAGGAAGTACAGATTTCTTTTTTAGCATTCGATTGGGGATGTGAAACTTCATTTTGACGCAATTGGATGTCACTAATTTAGTACTTTGTGATATTTTACTCAGTACTTCACATCTAATTGCTTCAAATATCGAAGTTTTTATGAAGATTTTGAGCCTGAGATGTATGGGATACTGATGAGGCCAAACAAGGCCGAAACCGGTACATCTCTCATCTCAGTGACAAAATCTAATATCATTTCTGCAACCTCATGATAATAGATCTCTGAGCCTGGGGATTGAAAATGGTATTCATTTCGATGATTACTATTTTGAATTCATCTATGTTTCAAAAATGTTCGCGGTGTGGCCTCCGTAAGAGCAAAGCATTTTTCTTTTTCTTAGTAGATTTTTTTTTAAATTTCCGAAATTTTTTTAAAAATATTTTTAAAAATAATTTATCTATAAAAAAACAAATTTGAGTAAAAAGTGAAGAAATAATGTAATGATTTATTGATTGAAAAGATCAGGTCAAGTTTGAGGAACAAGAATCTTGTTCCCTTGATTTTTTCAAAATTTCAATCAATCGGTCCAACAAAACCGCTGAACCTATCGATCTACCGATTTAGGGGTGACTTTGGGGAACATCAGGCTGTGAAATTTCCTCATAATCCTCCTCAATATTGACGAAGATACAGCCTATTAACCTTAAAATGGCAAAATGGCATTTTCTTCCTGTTTTTTCAGGTTAACGTTTCAGGAGCCTGATAACAGATTTTTGTAGGAAACTTTCAGCAGAAAAAACCGCCTGTCGGCTCTCTAGGAGATCAGTAGTTCTGGAGTTTCGGCAGTTGAGCGGAAAAGGATCCTTTTGCAACCAAAATTGTATATCTCAAAGACAAATTATGGTAAAATCCAAGGATCGAAAAAAGCAAATTAGAGCTAATTATTTAAGATTACTTACTCATTCCCATCGAATTAAAGCTCAAAATGATTGTCTCAAATGAAAGCTTTTCGATATCAGGCCTGTAGATGCAATGACAATAAAAATGTTCTTGATATCTGTTATTTTCATCGTCTTCTGAGTTGTTCTTCAAGATCTTTGTATTTGGATATTTTTTTTGCTTGTTTATCAAGAAAAATGTTATTATCCAGGATGGGAGGATGGCCATGTACGTCTATGAGTATTGATCTATAAGTCAGGGCCGTCTTCAACCTCTTGGAGGCCCTGGGCACATAAGGATAATGGGGCCCCTACCCACAATACCACATACAAAATACTAATACAGGGGAATTCCCTACCGCCGAGTAGGTTTATTCACGACACACATGGACACGGTATGCTGTGATGTAATTTAATTATCAACTGGATAAAATTTTGCCGATTTACGGAATTTCGGTACTCGAAAGGGAGAAGGGATTTTTTAGCCTGAAATCCCCTGAATTTTTTTGTGGTGGCGTGGCGCAAAATTCGGCCGCCCCTCATCGGGGCCCCCCTCTATAGATCTATTATTCATGATAAGATTTCTCTGAAGTTTTTCGAAGGGAAATAATGAAAAAAATGTAATAAAAATAATTTATATATTGAATAACGAAAATTTCTAAACAAAATAATGTAAATTCTGATATAAAAGTATCATTTCCAATTGTTATTCAGAAATGGTCAATTGACATTCAGAAAACATCACTTATATTTCAGATTAGTCAATTGTATCTCAGAAAACATCACATGTTATTCAGATTTGTCAATTGAATTTCAGAAAATATCAAATGAAATTCAATTGAGTGATCCGAAATAAATTTGATGTTTTCTGAAATTCAATTGACTAATCTGAAATTCAATTGACGCTTTCTGAAATTAAAGTGATTAATATAAAATACCCTTGACGGTTTCTGAATTACACTTGGAAATGGTAAGAATTTGAGAGAAAATTTTATAAGAAAATTCACCTTTCACCTTTTTTATTTTTTTTGTGCAAACATATTCATCAACTTGTCGATAACCAAGGCTACTTCTTGTCCAAAGCTGAGTAAGCTCAAAATTCTGATCGACGTGTTTGCGACACGTTTAAGGGAGAGTCCCGAAAAGCTTGACGGTATGTATATTAAAAAACCCTTGAAAACAGGGTAGCACATGGAGTAATTGAGTGATAAATCAAATTTCGGATTGAATTGCTGGAAAACTCATATGTTTTTTTTATAATTTTGGAGTATTTCTCTATTTTTCAGGAATGATAATTGTACCCTCTTTGTATGAGTTTTGTTTATTATATCATAGGAAAAATCTCGCGAACGGCAAGTTCAATAGAATGAAATTATTGGGGCGTCATTGTATGCTTTCAGTTTGACTTGGGGGGCCCCTTTGGTGCCGAACCTCCCTGCACCGCGAGTTCTGCGGGGGCCTCTGATACGAAACTGATTTCTTGTCTTGTAGCGCTGTCTGAAATTATGTAGTTAAAGGGGGAAGCTTCCCAATGAATACAAGAATGTGATCAACAACCCGATTCCAGCAGATGTTTTATGGCTAACCACCCCAACAAATAACACAAGCTAATAATTGCTCTTATCTAGTGTATACCAGTATGAATGAGCAAGGGTCATAAAAATTGCAACCTTCGAGAACTTGTTGATAAAGACTCTGAATTCCAATCCATTTGAAATTATTGTGAATGATCACTTCCGCCTTTTTACCTGAAGGTAATTTTAGTACGCCAAAGGGAATTTTGAAAGAAAGAACAGTTTAGGTCTTTTCGAATAAATCAGTTCTATAATAATATAGGGGAATTTTCTATGAAATGTGGAACTTCCAAACGTCATTGAGGAAATCTTCGATCCTTTCGGTTCGGAACAATTGATCTGAGCGGGGCCCCTATCGATCGCGGGGCCTGGGCACTTGCCCATAGTGCCCTAGGCGAAAGAGGGGCCTGCTATAAGTTTCTATACAGGGTGACCATTTGAAAACGAAACAGACGAGATTACAGAAGAAATAAATTTTTTCGATAGAAATGCTCGGACAGGTCGATTTCTGTTTCGAGGGGGACAACTTAAGATGTAGGTTACAAACGCATAGCGCTTCAACCCTTGCTACTACAACCCTCACCCCCAATCTTTGAATAGGGAAGATGGGGTGAGTGATACCTCATTTGAAAGGTTTCTTTATACTGATTTCAGCACAGTAATTGTTTTTTCATTTTATGCATTAGTTCTCGAAATAAAGGGTGGCCATTTGAAAACGAAACAGACGAGATTACAGACGAAATGAATTTTTTCGATAGAAATGCTCGGATAGGTCGATTTCTGTTTCGAGGGGGACAACTTAAGATATAGGTTACGAACGCATAGCGCTTCAACCCTTGCTACTACAACCCTCACCCCCAATTTTGAATAGGGAAGATGGGGTAAGTGATACCTCATTTGAAAGGTATTTTTATTCTGATTTCAGCACAGTAATTGTTTTTTCATTTTATGCATTAGTTATCGAAATATTCTTGACTAAGCATTTGAAAATGAAGTGGTGTTTTCATGGCACTTGTAGTTTTTTTTTGTGAAAAACCTTTCAAATGAGGTATCACTCACCCCATCTTCCCTTTGGTTCTATGTGGAAATAATCAAAACGACCTAAATAACGAAGTCGTACGAAATTTAAATCTATTGAACGAGTGGTTTAAAGACAATGACTTGATTTTGAACATAGAGAAAAACACAAATGGTACAGTTTTCATATAGGGAACAATTGCAAAATACGATTAGCTCAAATAACTTCTCATTGCAGGCGAAGAGGGAAATAAAATTACTCGGCGTACATATTGATTCCAGATTAGATTGGAGAAATCATGTCGATTCAGTCGCAAAATCACTCGGAGGTTGTTGTTATGTTGCCAGAATTCTGTCACAACTAGTTAATGAGGCAACTAATCTCTGTTTATTATGGGTATGGGTATTCCAGGATGAAATACGGTGTTATTTTCTGGGGAAATTCAGTAGAGGCCTACCGCATTTTTATTCTACAAAAGAGATGTTTACGTAACATATTTGCACTGCAGAAAACTACGTCATGTAAACCATTTTTCATAAAATACAATATACTTACCTTTCCTTCATATACATATTGGAAGCGATCTCTTTTGTACTCGATAACAGAAATTTGTTTTTTAATTTTCAAAGGGATCATGAACACAACACAAGGCGTAAACTTGATTTGAAACCACCAAAAATTAATTTCTCCTATTTACAAAAAAACGTTGAGTACCAGATTATCTCCATTTTCAATAAATACCGCTACAAAATCGATTGAATGATAGTGCTAAGAAGCTCAAACAAAAAATGAAAAAATTTCTAATTTCCAAAGCCTATTATACTATTCATGAATTCATGGATGATGAAATAGTTTTCTAATTGTTCTGTTCATCTTATGTTCATGTTCAAATTAAGTTTTACATAATTGTTATATAATTAGGTTTCTAATGTGTTATTATTAAGGTTTTTTTTTTGACGGGCTCCAAGCCCACTATACGGGTAATTATGTACTGTGTATATTTCAGAGCGAATAAAGTTATTCTATTCTATTCAAAAATTGGGGGTGAGGGTTGTAGTAGCAAGGGTTGAAGCGCTATGCGTCCGTAACCTACAAACTAAGTTGTCCTCCTCGAAACAGAAATCGACCTGTCCGAGCATTTCTATCGAAAAAATTTATTTCGTCTGTAATCTCGTCTGTTTCGTTTTCAATTGGCCACCCTGTATTTCGAGAACTAATGCATAAAATTAAAAAACATTTACTGTGCTGAAATCAGTAATCTAAAATACTCGGACTAAGCGATGAAAACTATATTGAAACGTCTGAGATAAGGATCCGAACAGTCGAGATCGTCCGATCAACAAAGGGCTAATTTTCGGTGGCGTTCATATTTCACGGTACATTTACCATCAAAGGGTGTTTTGTCGGGAACCCTAATTATTATAAGGGGTTGTTCCTTTCCGATCATCCTCGTTCTATCCCATCTAGCCCCTGGGGATCATTACGCGCTCTCCTGTTGAGGTTCTGATATCGTAAATCTGCTTTTCAATATTTCTTCATTATTTTTCGACATCCGAAAGATTGTGGAGGTGCTGGAGTTATTTGGGGAAAACGCACGTCATAATAAGTAATTTATTATACCTTTCCTGATGATATATTCGGAGTGTTCGCGAAAATTCCAAGAGAAATCGGAATCATGTAACGCACCAACTGGCTTTACGTGTTTTATTACACCAGTCTGGACCCGGCTTAATAATCTCACTGTGAAAATTCTCAAGTCTGAACTAATAATTTTGAAAGTTTTAAAAGAGTCAGTTCCTCTTCGTTGCTGGATCATTGAGTTATATACAAGAGCTCATGTTTCTGAAAATTTGATTTGGGTTTTCTCTCCCAGTCTCCGAAACAAGAAACAATTAGAAAAATTTTTTTTGAATAATATAAGAGAGGGCCCTGCGTGAAACTTGAGAACTAATTTGTCAGGGGCTAAAACTTTACAAGAAAAAATTGTTGCCTAACAATGAACAAAAAGAAAACACTTTGAACTCTGAAGCGTAACGTTTCCTTCGTCAGACAATTTCTTTTTTCATACATCTTCGTAGAATCGTGACAATATTTTGATTTTTTGATTGACATTTGTCAATAAATGATGAACATAGATTAATATTGATTACTAGATGTTGATATCGTTAATTTATTTCAAAATTCCCTGAAACCAGTTCTTTTTTCAATAAATCCACCCAAATTCGATCTATTCGTACTGAACAATTGGCGAGATTATTAGCCTCATCCAACAAAATACAAGCTGACTCCTTGATTTTTCTTTTATATATATCAGGTTCCGTCATTAGAATTTTTGTGCTATTCCAATCCATCATGTGGTTGTCGGTAATGGACCACACATGATCTGCTATCTGCGATCTACCAATATCTCTATTTTTAATGTTATTCTTATGTTCAAGCTTTCTAATTTCTGAGGGTCTTGATGTTTCTCCTGTATAAGATTTTCCACAAATACAGGGAATATTATAAATACAATTTTTTTATTTCTGGTTCTTATTCAAAGGTTTTGTTTTTGTTAATATAGATCGTAAATAATTTCTTGTTTTGAAAACGGTTCTTATGTTAAATTTAGAACCAATTTTTTTGATTTTTTCTGAAAGTCGATGAACATAACGAATCAAATTTAATAAAATTGGTTGTTGTTGACGGTTTGTTGTTGGTTCCTAATTGTCATTATCGTTTTGACGCAAAATTGGTCTCTCTAAATTTGAAATAGTTTTTTCTATGAAATTCGTTGGATATTAATTATCCTCAAGAATATTGTTAATGAAATTAATTTCATCATTTCGTATTTCAGTTGTCGATGAAATTAATATAGCCTTATCATAAAGTATTTTTATAATACCTGTTTTAACACCTATTTGATGATTAGAATAAAAATTCAGATATCGATTGTGTGTGTCTTCTTTTTGAAGACACTTGTTTCAAAATGATTTGAAATTTTTCTATCCAAACATTTAAGAAGAAAAGTACATTATTTTGTTTCAACTCCATTGTGAATTTTTTTTTGTTCTTTATTATTGATATGATTGAAAAATTTCATCAATTCTTCTCTGCCTTGATATAAAAATATCATCGACATAACGCCACCAAGTATTAGGTTTCAGTGTATATTTTTCAATATGGTTTTCTTCAAAAAATTCCATGAAAATGTTGCTCATTATTGGTGATAAAGGAGAACCCATAGCCATACCGAATTTTTGTTTGTAAAAATCATCATCTAATTGAAAATATGTCGAATTCAGACCAATATCTAACATTTCCATTATATTATCTACAGTTAATTTCGAATTTCCATAAAAAGTATTATCCTCCATTAATTTTGTTCTCTCTATTTGAAGTATTTCGACCGGAATATTAGCAAAAAGATATACTACATCAAAATTCACTAGAATATGAGTCACATTCAGATTGGAATTCTCAACTTTTCAAGAAAGTGTTGGGTGTTCTTCAAAAAACTGTCTGATTTTCCGGTCAGTGGTTTCAAAAATGGACAAATTTTGACAAGGAGGTCCAATCTAACACTATTGGTGGTGAATTATGGATTATAACACACGTGTGTTATTTGATAGTTAACTTGTCTAAAATGACATTGAAGATGATAACAGTCACAACTGTAAGGTGTTGAATGAGGATGGACAAAATTATTCTTCCTCATACTAATCTGAAAATATTTAAAGAATGCGGTCATTTCCAACCCCTTCTCTCATCTGATCGAACACACTTTTCGCCCTTGCAATCGAATTTTTCAAGAATTTATAATCGAGTCCGAGAGAATGAAATCGGTATAGATTAATTCACGTAATTCATCAAGTGTTTGTCAGGTGGAGAATGGAAATTAAAAATACAATGCCTCGTTTTTGAATGATTCTAAAACGTCAGGGGGTTCGAAGGGACTGCGATCCGTATAACAGATGTTAAATCGCTGTATGATGATGAACATGCAGAAAGAGACACCTGGGGACACTCATACGACAAGTGCACGACGAAAAATTATGATTTTTTCGCTCCATGTTCGGAGGGAAATGGATGGTAAGATAATGATTTTATAATTTCGAGTTCTAAGCACATGGTTGTTGGTTTTATAGACCTTTGAGAAAAGTAAAAAATGAAAATGAAATGAGAGTGGGATGAAACCAATGAATTAGGAAGGGGAAAAAAATTAAGGAAAACATAAATTACTGGAAGTGAAAGGAGGAGATTTCAAAAGTAAAAAACGGTTTATATCCCAAGCAGACTGTTAGTTTTTTATTTGAAATATTTATTTCCTCATATAAGTTTGTCTTAATATCGAAAAATTTCTACTTTTTGTATGAAAAAATATATCTACCAAGTTCGACGGCCTATTAAGCGTTCCTGGACCTATTTGAAATCTGAAAATTGGCATTATGTTATTGTTTGACATTATCTACCGATCTAAAATTTTCTTGGAGCCTGACCACTTTCAGTTATAGGGAGGGAGTGAACAAAATTTTTCAAAATATTTTTCTTGTGTTTTTTTGTTTTCGAATTTAATATAGATGCAATTCTGAATACAGTCGTACTCAAATCGTTGCATTCGTCAAAATACTTCTCAGAAAAAAAATGAAGAAAAAGAGAGATAAAAGTATTCGGTATTATGTTCGTTATTCCTAACCTAGATATCGTAAGCACAAACCGTTTTCATATTTTTGAAGGCGAAGACTGTGGAAATATTGTACATTTCCAGAATTTGGAAAAACCCCTCACAGGGTATTTCAAATGTTGGTTCAAAAATTGGGATCAAGATTGGCCCATAACTTTCGTTTTTCAAATTAGAACCCTATTTTTTTATGATTGCATTGGATTGTGCGAAGAAATGTGATGATTATATTCGGACATGTTAATGGTCCTAAAATTAATAATTCTTGAGTTATTCAGGATTTCCTGATTTCATGTCGTACGTAGCGTCAAATTCATTAAATCTGTTCCATATCAACAATGATAAATGAATTCAGAAAAGAGGTAGTCACTAGTGAGTTATTTAAATAATTTATTTTCTATGACCAAGGTCATTGTTGATATGAAACAATTTCATTAATTTGACAGTACGTACGATATGAAATCAGGAAATCCTGAATAACTCAAGAATTATTAATTTTAGCAGCATTAACATGTTGGAACATTATCATCATTTTTCTTCGCACAATTCAACGCAATCATATAAAAATAGGGTTCTCATTTGAAAAACGAAAGTTATGGGCCAATCTTGATCCCAACTTTTGAACCAACATTTTAACACCATGTGACGGGTTATTCAAAATTCTGTAAATGTACAATATTTCGACAGTCTTCGCCTTCAAAAACGTGAAAACGGTTTGTGCTTACGATATCTAGGTTAGGAATAACAAACAAAATACCGAATACTCTTTTCCAAGGGCGTCGCTAGAAATTTTTTTTGGGGGCGGTGAAAAAAATTAGGATATAGTATTTTGTCTTGATATGTTCCTATGTTATAATTGTATGACTAAATATTTTCCTGGGGAGGCTTATTACCCCCATTAACCCTCCCCCTCCCCCCTCGTAGCGACGCCAGTGCTCTTGTCTCCCTTTTTCTTCAGATATTTTGGAAAGTATTTTGATGAATGCAACGATTTGAGCACGAATGTATTAACAATTGCATACACTATCAAATTCGGAAATAAAAAAACAAAAAAAAGATATTTTGAAATATTTTTTTCACTCACTTTATAACTGAAAGTGGTCAGGCTCCAAGAATATTTTAAATCGGTAGATAATGTCAAACAATAACATAATCCCAATTTTCAGATATCAAACAGGTCCAGTTCTCTAGAAACTCCTAATAGGCCGTCGAACTTGGTACACCCTGTATACATTTCCATGGTGAATATTCTCAGAATATGCTACAGCTGTTAAACCCTTTTTTTCATTGATAATCAGACTATCCATTAAATTCCAGAGTACTCCAATGAGTAACTAGCATATATATTATTCCCAGAAAATTCGTCTGAATTTTAATGAAACACTTAAAATTTTCTCAAAGAATTCATTCCAATGTAGATAACTTTTAGATTGCTGCATGAAAATTTTCTAGGTCCCATCAGGAGATATACCAGGTAGAAATCTTCTGATATGGAGAACTCGCCGAAATATTAACAGTGCAGTGCCTAAGGTGCCGTTGGGGCGTATGTTGTGTAACATTATATCGAATCAGCAATTTGGCACGAAATTTACCATTCACAATAAATTTCGGACTTGAATTGAACGCATGCGTTAAGATGTAATATCTGTGTTATAGGTTAACTTTACTTTCAATGAAACTGGAAACGAACACATGAATTTATTATTTTTATTAATTATCTATGATTGAAAAAATAGATAACCACTATAGTTAGTTCGAATTTAAAACTCCAGTAAACACATGATTGAAAGCACCGCGCATATGAACTGAAGCTGGCACGATTTCGTGCTGAAATGAAAGCTTGCAAGAACTTTGCCGACGTCGAATTCCGTGCTGGCCTAAAATTTCATTTCGAATAGGACTAGGGCACGCCATCTACTTAGCTTTCGCCTCGAAGTGCACTTCGGCCCTCGAGTTGATTACGAATGCCCTTATTTAGTCCACTGCGACCTTATGATTTATTGTGCCCCCAGACAAAACTGGCCGGTCTAAGAAGACGCATTCGAACATTTTTAGGGCTTATTCTAAAGTTGTCTTGTCCCTACGAATGGCTAATTCTATTTTCACTTTAAGTAAATATGGTTCAAGATCTCTTTTCTCTGCATCCGCCAGTGGACTAATCTACCATCCACCTCTTCCGATGCAACCCTAGAAGGCAAAAAACCAATAGTGTCATCAGGTGACTGATGTCCGGACCACTCAAGCGGCAATCCATCTTCTCCTGACACCGGCAGCATCGCAATCATCATCTGGACCCTAATGTGTAGTTCGGTTCGTTTATCGGCTCAGCGTGAGGCTACAAATCACGGCGGGACGCTAAGGTGTCCTCCTTTTTTACGGGCCCTCGGAGTATTGCGATCGCCTTTTTTTCAGGTCGCGGAGGCACTGAATGATTTTATAATTGTTACAAATGGCAGTCACTCCTGAGGGATGACCGGGAGCAGATGTTCGCCCATTAGAGGAGTTAATGAAATGGGTATTATCGGAAGAAAAGACAGCAGGGATCAAATGCTGAATAAACATTGAATAGTAAGGTTGTAATAACGAGGCTCGTTTGAAAATTAATAATTTCTTTTTAATATATTTTTTGATTAAATGACACTTTTAATTACAGCTAACAGTGTGTTCATGTGGAAGCGTTTTGAAATAGTTATTTATGAGAGTTAAAGGTGACGAGAGTTTGAGAAATGAGCGGAGCGAATTGAACAATTTCACGAACAAAATAAAATCACTTTTAACACGAATACCATACAATGTTTTTTATACAACTGCCCTATTTTGATAATGAAATGGGCGAATTTGCAATGACAATAAACTTCGAAATGCATTTTAATATTCAAATAATCAAAAGGTTGTTGTGAATGGCAAACGTTGTCAACGTTATGATTACTCATTTTGAATTTTGTTCCTGTCCAATTTTCGTCTTGGGTTTTTAACTGCTTGATATGTTTGTGGAGAGTCCGATTATTAATAAAAGTGACGATTTGGTTGTTCCTCTGGATATTAAAGAGTCTGCAAGAAGAGCAATTCTGGAACTCCTACATAAAAAATCTGTTCAGCATTACGATATTGCATACCTATAACAATTTTGTGGCCTGGTGTTAATTGAAAAATGTAGAAGGGAACTTCAGTGAAACTGTTTTCCTGGCATAGGAAAATCAAAAATATGGAGTTCATCAACTTTGTGGAGCAAATTTTCAATGATAAAGTCAAGCGCCCTTGTTAAAAATGGTGTGGATGTTAGTAAATATTTTGAGGTATTAGCATATTTAAAACGAAAAAGTGAAGGGTGTCGACCTGAAGATTCGAAAATTCTCACTCGTGAACAAGTTGAAAAGCTTATGAAGGAGGCACCAGATGAGAAATACTTGACGGTTAAGGTTGCAACTATTTTCGGATTATTTGGAGCCTATCAGCGTGAAGAATTGTGTAATTTATCAATGGAAGACATCGAAATAACAAAAAAATCATTGGTTATACAACTTCCAAATACAAAAATCGAAAGTCAGTCGTTCTTTCAGTATTATTGGGAAGTATGTATATATGAATATATACTGAAATACATTAATAATAAATGCACGGCCAATCCAGTTATATATATACATTTGGAAAAATTCGATCTATTGTTGCCGAATTCCTCAAACTACCAGAACCAAAGCAATATACCTACAGGACACTGTTGTCGAAGATCCTCCGCTTCATTGCTAGCAGAATCAGGAGCAAATATTACGGAAATAAAAAACATGGTAGATGGAAGTCTATGACGGTAGCCGAATGCTATGTTGATCATTCCATTGCATATAGAAATGTCATTGCTGAAAAAATTCTCCCAACCTCATCAGATTTTGGATCATCATCATCATCCAATGTTGTATATCCGGTTTCTACAAGTACTGATGGTGCTGAGGATTCTAATAATGTGTTGCGAAGCTCCCTAACGTGGCAGGGCTTCAATGTTAGTAATTGTTCTAGTTTTACGATTAATATTAATGTTCATAAGTAATTTATTTATTTATTTATTTATCGTTTGGCAAAGCAACAGCACTGAATAAGTATAAATGATAGTCACCATGTATATAAAACAAAGTATATCTAACATAAAAATAAAAAAATAAAGACACTTATACGTAAAAAGGTAGGTAAAGATGTGATCAAAACATCAAATTAAAGCTCCACATCCAGAGAACGTAGCCAGTCCAGTGCAGAAGGGGTCGCATCAATAATGTCTCTGAATGGTCCCAGGTACTTCCTTAAAGGGCATTCCCGGACAATTACAATATGCTCTATAGTTTGTTGATCAGTTCCGCAGTCGCAGACTAGAGATTGGCAAAGTCCCCACTTGAACATCATAGCATTACATTTTGCATGGCCTGTCCTAACTCTATTGAGTCTACTCCAGATGTTTCTCTTCAGATCAAATCCTGGTAGAGCAAGTGTGGGGTCAACTATGTCATGTTTGTTTATTGGTGCCATGTTCCACTTTTGGCGCCAGTCTTGTTTGATCTGCGGGTTATGATCCACCTCAGCCCATAAGGGGCTAAATAAATAATAAATAAAAATAACAATAATAATAATAATAATAATAATAAAAATTTGCAATTGCTGAATTTTTCTCATCTGATTTCATTATGAGAGAATGGAGTGCTAAAAATATTTTTAGCACTAATGTTTAATGTATTTATACGAACTGGAACTGCATTTATTATAATAGTATATTCTAAAACAAGTTGCAGAATGAGCTCCTATTCCAACACGAATGCGAAGTTCGAAAACGAGCGACGAAGGAGCGAGTTTTCGATAGCATGAGTGTTGGAATTTCCTTGAGCAACGAGTATTAGACGGTATTTTCTCTATTTCAGTCAATTTTTGTGAAATAATCTCGAAATTCAAATGAAAATTCAGATTAGTGACTTTTGTTTTGTATCTTGGCAGTTGGTGTGACATACGAAATTTGACAGTTCACGGAATTTGAATTGTTTTGATTTGAAACTAATTCGATCTTAGGTCAGTACTGACAACCATAAAACGAAATATATAACTGAAAACAATGCTGTAATGAGTTTCATTACAGCACTAATTTTAGTACTGTAATGAACCCATTACGATACTGAAATAGAGAAATGTTTTTCAGCAATCTCAACGATAAATAAAAAACGACTGACTTTCGTTTTAGTGTTGGGAAGGGGGGGCCACGCAGATTTTGATCTCCCCATTGTTTTTGATCAAAACGGAATACTGAGGTCGCCTGCGCCTCATCAAATTTTTATTTTGTTCCCCTTGAGAAAAAATTTTGAGGGCTAATCTAAATTTTGGGTGCATTGAAGGAATTGGAAACCGAAGGTTATCCACTGGTGTTCATAACTTCATATGAGGGATGAGGGATAATTTGTTTTGGTAAAAAAAAAGGTCTCAGAACGATGTAGTGAGTACTTGATCTACTAATATTCAATTATATAGATCTCTTTATTTCATTTCGTAATTTTAGTGCAAAAAGTTTGTTTTATGAAGCTTGAACGTTTTAGACGTTTGATTCTTTGGTTTAGTTCCATTTTTCACCTTATTATCACTAACGATATTTCCAATTTCAGAATCTCAGAAGTTCATCCTACGCTAACAGTTTTATTTGGTTCGGTAAAGAATATCTCACAGTCGATTCTCGCATTTTCCTCATTCAAGGCTAGTGGATTACATTCTAGATAATCTGTATCCTATATTACAAAATTATAACTGTCCACATTTTTACTTATTTCAGAATCTACTGATTTGAAAGAAAACATATTCATTATTTTCTCTTAGGAATATTAATCTTTTCAAACATTTGGTAACAATATTGGGATTATATATATATTATATATATTATATATATATATATATATATATATATTCTTATGAAAAAGAGAGCTAAAATAATACAATAAATGTTGAAACAAAAAGTACCTAAGCTGAGGTAAAAAAAGAACGGGGTATCATAACATTCTTTGTATGATACTATAGAATCATACGATACTATCAACACTAGTATCATACGATACTATACAGCCAGGGGAAAAAAACCTTCAGCCGAATAAACCTGCCTCCTCGTAAACAAAATAACATAAAATATCAAATATTATCAGGAACATCTTGAAAGACATCAGTGTGATCATCTTCATGTTTTCCGTCGATGGGCTCGGATACACAGATTCTTCCCAAAACGACTCGTAATTCATAATCTGAAATGAAAAAGGACAAAAGCAAAAAAGACCGATTATTCAGAATAAATCGAATGCATTTTGGAAATGCATTTGCTACTTTAAAAAAACATCAACATTAAGATTTCTTGGCCAAATAATGTTCGGAGGTTTATGAATATTTATGACAGAAATGTCACAAAATTTGAAAGAAATGACAAAAAAAACTCCATCAATTTCCCCTTTCCGAATCTGTTGAAAGTTACGAAACTGATAATTTTTCAACATAACAAGCTAAACTTGTGAAAAATCAATTAATACATAACTTTCAACTTCCAACTGTCCTCTTTCACGAGGATTTTTTTTTTCTTTTGCCGTGTGGGTTTCTTGCAGAAGAATCTCTTTGATACCATGTTCATCAGCTAAATTAGAGACGTAATCACACTTTCCTTTCGAAATTCCTTCGATATTCATATCCACAAATTCTTGCTCTCTGGTCGTGAGGGTTTTTTCAAACCAGATACGACCTTCCAGGTGATGATTTTTCGGCACTTCAGATGTTTGAAGACCGCTACGGGACCCCAATGAAAGGCAATCATCTCCCATAGATAAACCAAACATGTTATAACACAAGAAAACAGAATATTTTTCAGGACCGAAAACCATTCATTGCCAGCTATACATATCAGGCGAGAAACCCTGCATCTATGTAGGTAACACTTACACTTCACCAGTCGTTTTATGGATTGAAAACTTTTAAAATCCGAAATAAATATTTTGCTGCGGCAGATCAGATTTTACCCAGCAATTCTTTCTCCTGTCAGTTGTTTCTGGGTTCATTTCGGCCGTCGTCGTTCATTCTGACTCAAACTCAACGTTTCGTCAGTAAAAGTTAATCTACCTGTATTGAACAGTCTGATCATAATGAGGTAGATGCCTGGAACAATTCAATTTTCTATCCTACCTTTTTTATAAACTAAAAACCTAATTTTCCAACACCAACCAACTCCCAAATCGCCAAACCCTGAACAACCGACCAGAATCCACCATCCGACGGCACGGAACACGCACCGACGCTCAGCGCCGTCGTCCACCGCCGCCATATTGAAACCCGACGTTGGCCCCTCCCCCTACCGACCGTCCCCGACATGGTGCCATCCGCGTGGGCGGCACCGACTTGGCATCAGCGCGTCTCGAGGCCCGCTTGATTGACAGGCCCTTTGATAGCGGTCTTCTCCCACGAGAAGTCCCGACTCTGTTTTATTCCGATAGCTGGAGCGTGTGTGTGCTCTTTTTCTGCGCTGTTGGGCGCAATTTTGCCCGCTAGGCCGACTACGGTTATTCAATTATCTCCTTTGGCGTCGCGACGCCCGGGGAGGACGTTGCTTTGTACGGTTTGATTTGGGAGGGGTGTTGGGTTTTTTTCGGGGTAGAGGTTTGGGGGATTGGACGGTAGACGATTTTTTTGTACTAGTTTGGAATTGAGGTGCCTGATGGGCTAATTAAGGCCATCTTGAGGAATTCGATTTTTTTTTCTGAAACTCCGGAGCAAAATAATTGGGAATTTGATGATTATTATTTGTAGGAATTATATTATATTATATTAATCCGAGTAAGAATACTGTTATCATTCATTTTTCATTCAACAGATAGCTAAAACTATTAATCACTATAGATGGGAGATGGCCTTAATAATTATAAAACGAACGTAAGAATACTCAGGTAGGTACTGTTGAAATTATTAATATTAGGACCTCAAGCAGGTTATATGTGGAGAATAATATGTTGTTAAATCATGAGGTAATTGAAGGAAACGACAGATCAAATAAAATAAGTTCATCAGTTCTCTTCATGAGTTAAAATTTTTCAGAAAATTTCAGGTTCTTGAATTAATAGAGAAAAGATTCAATCTATCAGTCTATATCAGAATTAAATTATTTGATCGATCCCCTGAATAATCAACTTGCTTCAAAGTTAATTTTATGTGCAGAAAAATTATTTTATGTTTAGTTTCCGAATTACCTCCATATTCGTACACCCATATATAATATAGCAAATTATCCGTTGTTTTTGATGTTTTCTAGCAATATTTTGTTTTGTTCTGAAAAAAATGTTATATTGGTATAAAAATAGTATTCCAATAAAAAAATATGCTTCTTCTAATCGTTCACTCTTCTTCGGGATTTTTTTAAGAAAGGCCCTCATTATGTTCACCAATGTTGTATTATGTCATCTCTGGAGGAATCATCTTGGTATGGTATAAGGTATAATATTCCATTATTGACAGTTTTGGTTGCAGCAGTATTCAGCTTGATATTGAGAAAATACACCGATTCTTTTAAGTTCAAGGATATAGGCATTGTCAAGACCAACAATTTAATCAATTTAATAATAATTTGTTTGAAAAAATGTTTTTCTAGGTAATATAACATGACGAAATACAAAACAATATCATTTAATGAGAATAATATACTATCATATAATACCTATAATGTATTACATATAACATGAAATAAAAATTATATCATAAGGGGTCTTCGCCAAATGGTTGTAACTTGTAACATCCTACTGGACTTTGAATTATTGTTGATCTTCATAAGGAGACTTTTCCCTTGATATTCAATAGTTTATATTTATCCTTATGGTTTTATGAAATATTTTCACGTGAGTAGGTATACCAAATTTCAAAAGTGAAAATGTTGCGTATAAAAAGGTCAATTAAAAACATGAAAGCTCGATTATGTGTTGAAACAATTTATAAAAACCCTGTATAATAAAATGTGTTAAAATATAATATAATATAATATAATATAATATAATATAATATAATATAATATAATATAATATAATATAATATAATATAATATAATATAATATAATATAATATAATATAATATAATATAATATAATATAATATAATATAATATAATATAATGTGTGGTATGTTTTTTTTTCTCAGCACATACAGATATTAATTTATCTAGGTGTTGTGACGTGATCCTTTCTGAAATTTAGATCATTGTTGGATGTAGGTATTATACAGGATGCTGTATCCTATTGATTTGAGTTCTGTAGTATTGTATTGGTCAAATTGTTCATTTTCATTATAATTAAATAAATATTAAATAATAAACATATTTCAATATTATCTAATAATATACTTATCAATTTTATTTTTTATTTTAATATAATTATAATCAATTTCTAGATATCTTATTTTTTTAGAAATATTATATTATTATATTATATTATTATATTATTTAAAAAAAATATTAGATTCTGATTGTGATCACTTCCATCTTCCGTCAAGGTCTCTTACTCTAACACAGAGAAATGTTGAATATTATTATTAGATGAATATTCGAAACACAACTTGCCATTATAGACATCACTGTGCATAATCAGGCAGCGGAGTGTTTATCTGGATATTCCTTCAGAATTATTTTGACCACGGAAATGAACACGAATACTGCTTATATTTTTATACATTATGATATAATATATCATAATAGGTATATAATATTTTATATGTATAATACAACATAGAACATAATATTATATAGGTAGATAATCCACACCTGACATATAAGGTAGGTACACCACAGTGAAAAGGATGAGTTTTAAACGAATTATAATATATGCCATCACGAATACATGAACCGATTAAATATTATATGTTGGTTCATCTCATCCAAAATGAGAAATATTGGTTGTCCAATGTAAGCAATTAAATTTGCGAAATATAAAATTGAGAAATTTCATCTTGTACATACTTGATTTATTTTGACCGAAATAACCTTCACTTCAAAATCCTTACAACCCTTTCATTATTTTTTTGAAATCTTTTCAATCATTTGTACTTATCAGCAAAAAAGCAATGTCCTATTCGTGATTTGATATTTCCAATTGATACCTATATATTTTTCTGAGCACATTTCACAACTATTAAACTGAATTATTTGATGATTAGAGGTACCTTCATTAGTTAGGTAGGTATTTATTATGAACTTATTTTCTCAGGACTGAGCTATGCAAGATGGTTTTGGTTAAGATATTGAAACTCTTCGGCCAAGTTTAGCAAGGATAGATGGGTTCTCATTCTCATTCTAAGTAGTCTTTCATTCTCTTGCAAAGGCGAACAGAACACAAATGCTTCATGAGAAGACAGTAATTTCCTTAGCCAGTCGCAAATCAACATCTTCCCAGAGTAAAGCGAAGAAAGATGCACCACTCTCAGAAAAGGTTGAGGTCCATGATGACCCCTATCTCTCTCCCATCGAAAGATTCCCCATAAAAAGCATAAGTCAAGCCTGAATCATCCCATCAACAAGTCCCTCTCCTAACCAGGCTCTAAGATAATCGAAATCCACCCTCAAAGGTCCCATTACCTCGGAGGAACCGCTCCTGCTAGTTCATATATCTGCCGCCGTGGCAGGTAACACAGAAAACCATTCCCAATAATACAAAATCCCCCGGAAGTAACGGCAAAAGAATTACGAATAACATTCAGTTAATGGTTTATAAGAGATATACAAGCACACGACGTCGCCCGAAACTCCAGACTCTATTCCCACTGATTCCCTGACTTAGCGCCTTTCGAAGACGCCGTAGGCCACGCCCTCTGACGACCGCAACGCGCCAGAGCGAGACGAAAAATGCAGGCGCTTCGCATGCGCGCGCCTCACGCAGCAGTGGGCGGAGCCCCGCCGACAGTAGACAGAGAGGGGAGATACGATCTCGCCACGCGAAAGAGAGAGACGCAGGAGCCCGAGTGTTGCCGACGCATCCGGCTCGAAGGACCAGAGAACGTGGAACGGCCGCCTATGATGATATATAGAGTAGACGACTTATGGTTAAACCGCGTTGGGAAGTGGCCCAGATTATAGAGACTTTGTCGTATCAAGTCGTGTGGCGCTTTAACCGATATCAGGCACCCGATTAAGCGCTTAAGACTTTTTAATACTTTCGCAGGCCGATCTGGCGTCTGGCTGTCTTCCGCCGCGCTGATTTGTAAGATATTAGCGAGATTAGTGATCGCGACGTCGGGCAGTTTTTGCATGACGGATCTGTGACGGTTCGATCGTCGGACTCGGTCCGGTTGGATTTCCGGAGGTTTCTGTGACTGTGATAAATTCTGTGATCCCGTGCAGCGTTCCAGGAGGATTTTTGTGACAGGTGAATATTTTATCTTTGTGCAACCAATCGTTTTGTTGTAGATAAAATCTTACTGCTTCAGTTAGTTGATCGTTGGATTAAGCGTATCAGAAGTTCCTCTTGTTGTTGAAAGGCAAAGATTGAATCTGGGAAAATTATCTCATATGTGTGTTACCTTCTTTCTGTTTAGTTATACTTCGATGAAATAGGGACAGAATTGAAGAAAGTTAATTGGATATTTAGGTAATGCCAGAGTTTCGTTTTATTGTTATTAAACATCATCAGGGATATAAGCACTGTGCATATTTGTATGAGGCGCCCGCCGCGGCAATATAAGTAGAACAAAATCGTTAGAGAAACAAAACGCTTATGCTCTGTCTTACGGGCTGAAGTGGTGTTAAAATTTCTGCTTTTTCGGCAATACCATGTATTTGAGTTGATTTTTGCTCCAAGAACTATTTCAAAATATTAAAAATGAATTTTCAAGGCATGAAAATAGGTACCATTTACTGCACGAAATTCACGAGTTCAGTGCTGTGTAGGTTTTTGTCATGATGGATATTACTATTTATTTATTAACGACTTTTTTTTACAAAATATGAGAACTCTCGAGAGGCGAAGTTTAGCCTACGGCTACTCTTACACTTAACCTCCCAATAGAGACAATTCCATAAAATTTTATAATTTTCCGGAGAAGTGGATTTATAGTTTGAGAAGACATTTTCATAAATATATATATTTTCTTTTGATTGAGGGAGCTAAAATACTACAATACATATTAAAACGAAAAAGTACCTAGCTGGGGTTAGTGCAATACAGGAAAACCATACAGGTCTGTAGTTTGATAAAATGAGGAAAGGGGAAAACCCCATAGAAAAAAACCTTGATCTCACCCGTGTTAGAAAAAAATTTATAGAAAATAGCATATCAGAGGATCTAGGAGGACATCTACGTGATCAAAAGAATATCTTCATGTAGTTCTTCTATGGGCAGCAGAGAAAAAAACAGACTCTTTACCAATCTACCCGAAATTCTAGATCTGAAATAAAAAAAGACAAAAGCTGAAAAAACTAGCTATTTATAATCAATTAAATGGTTTTTGCATTAACCACCCATTGCAGAAATTTTTTCTTCATAAATTAGTTATGACAGAAATGTAACAATCTTTGCAAGAAATGAAAAAACCCAATCAATTTTCCCTTTTTGAATTGCCAAACATGCGAAAACTTATAACACAACAAGCTAAACCGTAATTTGGACTAAGTGAAAAATCAATGAGTACATACATAACTTTCAATTGTGCTCCTTCACGAAGAAGTTCCTCTGTTGCCATGTAGGTTTCTTAGAAAATCTCAACACCATGTTCAGTGGCTAATTTCGGAACGTAATCACTCTTGTCCTTCGAATTCCTTCAATATACAATCGTATCGCTCTCTGATCGTAAGGGTTCTTTCGAACCAGGTACGACCATCATAGTCATCATCTCATATAGATAAATCAAACATCTTATAACACAAGAAAACAGAATATTTTTCAGGACCAAAAATTACGACATATTCCGAAAATTGTCATTCATGCAAAAGTTATCTTTGTGTTGGTGGTATGACAAAAGAATGATTGGACAACTTAGAGATTTCCATAATATATGCAGTATCCTGTTCGTAGGAAATGTAAGGAGTAACGAACTTGAACGCCTTTACCCCTGCCCTTACCATCAACAATTTTTCCAAAGGTTAATTAGGTTCAAATTTTGTTAAGAATATCCTGTCTCATTCTAATTATTCCAGGATGAAAAACTGTATAATTTCTCTGAAATAAATGAAAAGCTATAAAGGAAAAATTCTATAGATCCAAGAATCATGTTTTCAATCTCCATCCATGTAGTATGACAGAGAGAACATTTGATGAAGTGGGAGCGGGAAATTTTGAAGATAATATTGAGTAACAAACCCATCTTGAATTTCAAGAAAGTATAATAGGTATATAGTTATGCGGAATTGTATGTTACACCGTTAACTCTGTTTTACAAATTCTTCGCAATTTAGTTTTTTTAACGAGGAGTATTATATTGAACTTTCAATAAAACCATGTCTTCAGTCCGGTCACAGTTATAAGATACGAGTACATTCAGATTCACATGTGTTTTCGTTATCAAATTCTTGAAATTGGATTATAGTTATTTTTAATAAAACTTATGTTAGTCACATATAAATTATGCAATTCCATCAATCCAAGAAGAGAATGATACATAACTAAACAGCAATTCGTTGATATATCAAAGATAATCCTAATACAATCTCAAACGCACTAAAGATTGTTATTAAACTTTAACAAAACCCAGATTTTAAACATTCATTTTTTCATCTCGACATTTCAAGCAAAAGTGAATGAGGGGAAACTAAATTGAAATATATATTTGAATATTAGGAAGTAATTAACTTGAGTCGAAAAGTAATAAAAAAATATATAAGGGAGTTGGACCATTGTGCTCCAAGTACCTATAACCTCTGTCCCTTCATTCTTCACAATATTCAGAAATTCCAGCAATACCTACGCCATTTTCTTTGAAGAAATGATTGAAGTCACTGTTTGAAAATCCGAGTGATGTTATAATTTCTATAGTTCTTTTAAAGAAAATAGCAAAAATCTGGACCATACAAACCCGCAATAGGTATCACCAAAACTCCAGAAAAAATATAAAATTGAACTCTTTTTCAATGTTTAACTAATAGTTATGCCGAAAGTCACCAGCAGATGTCTGATTTCAAGAATATACACGGCGTTTTATTATCATTTGGATATCATATTCATATTGATAAAAGGACCCAGCAGAAAATACCTGATGGTGAAAGTTTCCAAAAACCCGAAACGTAGGCATTATATATAACCAACTTCTTTCAGTTTTGGCAGTATCCAATCAAATTGATATCTCTCTCTTCTAAGAATCAAAAATTTCCTCTTGTTGCAGAAGTTTTCAAGAATAACATTTTCATACCTAAGACTATAGTTCTTTCAATATGAAATTGTGGACAATATCCATGGTTTATTACATTCTTACATTTAGAAAGTTCTTAAGAATGTTCTGAAAACCTGATTATTTTGAATTTTCAGAAGCGAAGGCTTAAGTTAAACAATACATATTTCTTACTTTATTATCTTGTCGATAAATATGGTATATTAATTACAAATTACTACTTTGAAATATTATTCATAACAGTCGATACATGATAAAGTTTGTTGAAATCAGGTTACTGAGGAACTTTGAAAAGTATACAAAAAACAGGATTATCCATTTGAAATAAAAAAGACGGAGTGTGCGCGAATCTCCCTGCATATTTAAATTATTGCATGAAAAACGCACCATTGAATTAAATCGCTGATACGTCCCAGTTTTTTTATAAATCATCTAACATTAGGACACAATTATTTTTATTCCACAAGTGGTTCAACACTTTATTGATTGATGTTAAGAAAAGAGAGACCTTCTGTACTAGCACATGACTTATGACGAGCGCATAAGAGCTCCTGATTACGTTTCAGTGCATTTCTCGAATTTTATCATATCACACCGTCATAAAATTTGTACCGAACAAATTCTACAAATGCCCTTAAATGTTGACTATTTATCTCCTCTTCAAATATTTGGTGAACTTTTAGGATGCACACGTTAACAGCCAGAATATTCTTGGGCAAATAGTAAATATACCGTCCCATTTGGACATCTTTCCATCCCGACATTGTATCAACAGAACTTTTCTAATGGTTTATGAATTGTAACATTTTATGATTGATTTATATCTCATTGTTGCGAATAAAAGGTAATTAGTGAATTCTCAAGATAGAAATACTGAACTTTGAATTTTATAATACATGAGTGAAGTTTAAAACTTTCGAGGAGGATTGATTGGTGATTATTGGAATTGTGAAAAAATTACTGGAAATTGCCTTAATTTCTTCATGTTCAAGTATTTCTTCATGAAAGTTCTCCTGATGTCATTATAGACAGATTGTGTTTCGATATGAAAATCAAATTAACAATAACAAGAGGTATTCAATATAATGTTAGCGTCACAGGAGAAAAGTTAAGAAAAAATACCAATTTGATGTTTTGAAACACTCAAAAAAGAAAATATGAGCTGATTGTTTTCGTTTTATTATTAGGATTCTTGGATATTTGCTATATTAAAAGCAATAACTCTTTCTGCTCGCCAAACAACGTCACTGAATTCTTGTGGTGTTGGACAAAATCAAACATAACTTGTATATTATCACAACATCAATAATGAGTAAAGAAATCACCTCACCATTTTTCAAATTTTGATATATGAAGTGACACTTTTCAGAACTGATTGATGTTATGAAACATCTTACTTTGTGTATCTAGTGACGAGAAATTGATTTCACAATTAGTGGGGAAAAATTACATTTCTCTATTTCAGTATCGTAATGAGTTCATTACAGTACTAAAAGTAGTGCTGTAATGAAACTCATTACATTTTTCGTTTTGTAGTTGTCAGTACTGACCTCCGATCGAATCAAGTTTCGAATCGAATCAATTCAAATTCCGTATCTGTCAAATTTCGTAAGTCACACCAACTGCCAAGATGAAATATAAAAGTCACTAACCTGAATTTTTATTTGAATTTCGGGAGTATTTCACAAAAATTGACTGAAATAGAGAAAATATCGTCTAATACTCGTTGCAGAAGGCAATTCCAACACTCATGCTATCGAAAACTCGCTCCTTCGTCGCTCGTTTTCGAACTTCGCATTCGTGTTGGAATAGGAGCTCATTCTGCAACTTGTTTTAGAATATACTATTATTCAACTGATATTTGATATTACACAAGACAAGAACAGAAATTATGAATTAATTATTTGAAATATTGATAACATGATATTTGCAAGTATCAAAATCAATTCCCGACGATGAACTTTGAATATATGTGTTTTTAATTCAATTTTCTATTCTGATTTATCTGAATACACTTTATGTATGATTCGAGTTTATTACTTTGATTTTATTGTTCAGTTATGTCATTTTTGAATAGGATTAAGAACTTCGGCATTATTTGAATAGTTTATGGCGCTTTCAGCCTATAATGTAAACAAATAAATAATTTTTCATATGTTCAATGAGTTTCATCAGTAAAATTAAAACAATTAACAGCATGGGAGAGCATTCTCTTTTTTTTTTAACTTTCTGGGGTCGAAAAATTGTTGGAAATGCGGTTTGGAAACAATGTGTAGGTTTTTTATCAATTTCGAGCGAGAATTCATTTATGAAAATTCTACAAAATTACATCGAAAAATTTGATTAAATAAAAACAGTGTGTTGCTTTGGAGAATTGATCAGCAATTACTTAGTTTGTATAAATTTTCTGACGAATGTTTTTCTATAATTTTCTGAAACCCACAGTATCCAGATAGGTGCGATGACCCCCAAAAATATCAGGAAATTCCAGTGGACATGGCATTTGGAAAAACATCCTCAAACTTTCCACCAACTGGAATTCCTCGCTGTTTCTGATACCTTTGAATTTCCTCGTTTATCGCCGATTGATGAAACCTTATCTCCTTGAGTTTCTAATTACGAAATTCAATTCAATACAATTTTTCCGATAAAGGTGCCGATAATTTCCTTTGGCGGCTTGGAGAAAAATAGAATTCAAGATCGTTATTGCTCCATTTCGTGTCCTTATCGTGACTATCTAACTTCTTCAGTCGAGGACCGGTATGTGATGAAAGGTTTGGGGAATATTGATCTACCAAAATGTTATACAAAGGTCCATTGAATTTTTGTATAAGTGGTTCATTTAAATAAACTGCTCCACATGAATTAGGGATATTGACTTAAATTGCAGAAAAATATAGTTTAAATGAGATTTTGTGATGAAAATTCATATTAATATGATTTCAAGTTGCTGGAAATAAAATAAATTTCAGCCTGTAGGTATGCAGCCCATACAGGGTTATGAAAAATCGAGTAAAATAACGAAATTTTATTCCCAGCGAATTCAAGCATTTTAAGACAGTCAATACAATGTATGGCCTCCGAGGGCATCAATAACAGCTTGACATTTTCTTTGTATACTACACATGAGGTTGTTGAAAATTTCTTGAGGAATTTGGTTCCATAAACAGGGCAAAAGCTCTCTCAGATCATTTAAGGATTCTGGGGTAGGTTCATGATTATCTAATCTTCTTTGGAGCATATCACATTCATGTTCTATGCAATTCAAATCTGGTGAGTGCGGAGGTATTGGTAAATGTGGAATACCAAGCTCCTCTCGCGCATTCTCAACTATGGCTGCACGGTGCGGTCTAGCGTTATCGTCTAGAAATTGAAAAGTTTCACCAATAACAGCTTGAAAATTTGGCAAAACATTGTCAATGACATGCTCTCTATAGCGTAGGGCGATCATATTCCCAAGAGACCAAGGACGAATGTGTAGATCTGTGCGCCCGTTGAAACATATACCGGCCCACACCATAACATTACCCTCTCGGAATGGATGGACTTCTTAGACAAAGCGACGATTACGGGGTATGCGTGGAATTGTCCATACCCTTATTCTTCTAGAATCTGAAAATCGTCCATATCTGGATTCTGGAAGAGGATACTAAGCCATTGATCGTTCTAAATTGCCTTGCCCATTCCAGTATTTGACGCTTTGATCCACGTGATAATGGAACCCGATTATTACTTCATAATTTTCAAATCAAAATATTCCGAAAACGGTGCAAAGTATCCATGCCAGTTTCATCAGGAGTACATTCTTGGTGTAAAATTGAATGATGTTTAATATCGCGCAAAACTTAGCTCAATAAATCTAAAATCAAAAAGTCCATGTTCGAAACAACTTAGTACGAACCGTGTAACTAGCGCCCTCTATGAGAATCTCACATCAAAACAGATTCATTAGATGTATCAGCTTCTGAAACATATTCGTATAAAATTTCATTACAATGTTGCCAGTAGTTTCACGAAATTTTTTCTTTACCGAGCAAACCCTATTATTTTTCAGTTTTCTGTCTATACCATTGAGAGGGGGTCACTTTTTTTTTGAAACACCCTGTATAAGACAGAATCAATTCAAAATTTTTCTTTTTTCTGTTATAAAATTAAGCAAGTAAAAAAAACCTCGTGTGAATTAGATTCCTTTATTGCCGTCAATCTGAACTACTCACTTCTCCTAAAAATTGATAATTTCAGACAGGCCTACTGCGAATTCTCCATTCCGCCTCATAACTCAAAATGTAGTTGCAGGAAGCGCAGAAATCCTGCCCTTGGCGTCGTTTTTAGCCGTCGGATTTTAGCAATATCTACAGCGTGATGGAGTGAAGGAAATATGGCAATTATTAACTGAAGCTCAACGTAAAGCATTCGGGTTTCAAGTTAAGGCAGCGGCTTTGCGATGGATAGTCAGGATTTCGTTCATTGCTTGATGTCGTTCCGACGGGCCGGCGTCTCAGTGTGACGTCGCGACGCTCACGATTTTTCTTCGAACGTCCTGAGCTTTAAAACCTCTCAGTATTTTCCGATACAAGCGGAAAACTTATTAATGCAGGTGAAGTATCCAATAGATCTCAGGTTACCTACTCTGTTGAGTAAGTAATACTAGTATATAACATTACTAGAAAGGTAAGAGGGTTTTTACTGGCGAATGGAGGATATAACCTTACCTTCTTGAGCCAGTAAAACTCGTTACCTTGGATGTATTGTTTTATATTTTATTTTTTTTTTCATTTTTAAAAAGGTAAGATAAATTAAAAAATCTCAATAATTTGTAGCAAATGTCGTAAGCTATGGAAGCGTTGCCATGAACATGTCTGTTTATTTTTCTTTATAGTTGTTTTGGCGAAAGCGAAAATGAATGTACCAAAAGAAATTATTGAGGCAGCCAGCAGTGTACCATCAAGTTTATTACCTGCAATATCAGCTTCAAGGTACGAGCGGGAATACGACGACTTCAAAAAGTGGCAAAACAAAAATAGTGTGATTGGGGTAACTGAAGATGTTTTGTTGGTCTACTTGAATCAACTATCAGCTAGATTCAGCCCTAATACTTTATGGGCAAAATGGTCTATGCTGAAAAGCTGCTTGGAAATGAAAGAAAATGTCCCTGTTCGCAGGTTTGTTTTCCTTAAAAAATGTATTGAAAAATATGACGTTTAGTTGTCATTTGCAGATTTCAAAAGGTGATAGCGTTTCTGAAACGAAAAAATGAGCGTTATACGCCAAAAAAGGCCAAGGTATTAAGTAAAGAAGAGGCTGAACAATTTCTTTTACACACTCCTGATGACCAGTGGTTGCTGGCGAAAATTGTAACAATATTTGGGATTTTTGGATGTTGTCGATGTGACGAAATTCTCTCCTTAAACATGAATGATGTAGAAGATATGAAAAAATACGTCATTGTGACATTGCGGCAAACAAAAAATTTAACAACAAGAAGATTCACCATAACCGATGATGGCTGCAGCTTCAAGCCCTTCATGTTATACAGAATATATCTTCGGCCTCCTGGAACAGAAAGCCTAAGATTTTTTTTGACATACCGACATGGAAAGTGCATTTCCCTTAATGCTGGCTAGCACACTATTGGTGGTGTCCCTAAGCAAATAGCGAAATATTTAGGTTTAAAAGACCCAGAGTTATACCTCGGCCACTCTTTTCGCAGAACTGGAGCCACTATGATTGCGGATTCGGGTGGAGATATTTTAGCACTTGAGCGTGCAGTAGGTGGAAGAGCACCGAAATTGCGATGAGTTATGTCGATGATTCGGTCAACAAAAAAGTCGAAATGTCTAGCAAATTATTTGGTAGTAAGGAGAGTACAAATGTTCTGCAGTCCTCGAGTTCAGCAATCTCTGAGTCAACAGATGGTTCATCTTCATTAGTATCAACTCTTTCATAACGAAAAATTTGTGTTACTGGAAATAACAATTGTACCATGATTTTCAACATATATGACGATAAAACAAAATTTTCTAATGTAAATAATACTATTAACTTGTAAAAATTTTGCAAGTTAACTGTCAGTTTCACAAGACTTGATAAAATAAACTTTCTTGATTAATATTGCGTTTTTGGAAACTGACGTTTACAAATGAGAAACAAATAAAAAATTTATTAGTATTTCAGGTGTTGCGGATCAACGGTTTAGATATTTGTTCTGAAACGCTGTCAATGCCTGAATTCATGAATGGCGTGTAGATTTTCATTTTCAAACATGGCTGTTATGAAAGTTAAAAGTCCCATATGTATAGTAAAGCTGACAAAATCAGTAAAAGGATACTAGTAGTAAAATGCGGACGTTCAGCAATCTTTGTTTATACCCATATACAGAATGTCGTTCTGTCTGATCAGGGGTATTAAGAGCTTGCACGTATTGAATCTGGTATGGATAGAAAAGTTGTTGATGCAAAGTTCTCCAGACAAGGAGGCCAACTACTCATACTTCCGCTGAAAATTTTTTTACACTAGCATCGGGATCCTAAGACATAACATTTAAAATTTTCTCCTCGAATTTTGGAGCACTGACAAATCTTGTGCGTCCAGTATCAAAAGCTTTTTTTTTAAGGAACCAGTTTCCCTTAATTTTCTAAAAACGTCACATAAGAAGGAATTTGACGATAAGGATAAGCCTCTGCATAAAGGCGACGCGCTTCAGGACCACTTCTTTCGGCAAGGCCATACATGAAAACCATATCACTCATTTCAATATAAGAATAAGGCATTTCAAATTCAGGAATAATAACTTCTACTTAACAACAAAGAACAAAGTGAAAGAAAGTATACAACCAAATCGGATCAAAATACTCAATAAAGTACATTAATGTCATACGAGAGGCAGCTGAAAAACATTTAAATTTTTAGTCCAATAAATAAGACATCGAAAGATGAGAATAATTCGAATATTTCGAATATTTCGAATATCGTATTTTGTTGCGCTAGTCTGTATATATAAAACTAAGTCGGCCATATTGTTGGTTACACCATTTATAACTCAAGATTGAATGAACTGTTTGTTATGAAAGATTTTTTGTTGGATTCTTCTACGGTGGGGTTAACATAAAATACCATAAAACCCTGAAATATTTGATGAAATGGAAGAAAAATTGGAAATAATTTTCATTAATTATGTGTCAAATCCGTTCATTCCGCCACATCCCGTAGAACAAAACAAGGTTAAAATATTTCACTCTAACACTATTTTCAGTAATATTTATTGATGACATATTGGCCTCCTGTCACGGATTTATTCAACATCTGTCAAATTTTATGAGATAAAAAACAATTCTGCCAATCAATATTTTTCGATGCAAAAATCACTAATCGATATTTACGGCAATATTTCATTAATTCTCATAAAAATTAAGCGAATTAGAGAAAATAATGTATGATACTCGTACAGAAGGCTCATTCTAACACTCGTTCATTCCAAAAACTCGACACTTCGTGGCTCGTTTTTGAATTTTAAACTCGTGTAAGAATGTCAATGCCTTCTGCACTTGTATCATAGGTGTCGCTACGGTTAATAGCGTTTTCGTGAAAGTATTATATTTGATATTAATTTGGTGAACTACGTTTTCTGATAATATTAAGGCTTCTGAGTCCATGTGTTATTACACCTTTCTTTATTCCGAACACTACGGAAAATTTTATGATGAAAAAATCCCCATTCTACTATTATCGGCAATTTAAACAATTACTGTGTATTTGGAGTTGCCTAATATACTTGCCGATTCACAATAGACAATCAGCAATCTGCCCTATTTATTCTCGCATTCCCGGGAAAAAAAAAACTAAAAATGTTGTTCATCACAAGGTACTACAATGAAGGAATTGTAAAATATAAAAAGAGGGCACCTCTTTACCTCTTAAATAAAGAGAATTCTTCTGATGTATGAATAACAATGTACAGGGTGATTGATTATACATATTTTGCTAAATAGCTATCTCAGTTGATATTGGTCGTACAAAAACGTTTGAATGGGTAAGTTTAGTATTTTTCATGGGCATTCAAAATTCAGTACTAAGAAATTCATAAAGGCATCGAAACCCTGAAATTTTTTTGTGACTTATTGTTTTTTAAATGGTACACCCTGTATTTTATTTCTCTAATCGGTAGAGCTCTTTCTTCTGATTTCAAATATATACATACTTTATTGAGGTCAATTTCGGTAGTGTTTGAAGAAAAGTTCGCCGGGTCAGCTAACTTATTTAATTGCCAATTGCCACAATTGGTCCCACCACCAGATCCCTTACGCTCTTTAGTTTAAGAAATGATTCTAAACACTTCTTGGCCAACATTAAAAAATATTACAGCTTCCAGACGACATCGTTTGGCGCAACACATATTGTACAGGAAATGATTCTAAACACTTCTTGGCCAACATTAAAAAATATAACAGCTTCCAGACATCGTTTGGCGCAACACATATTGTACAGGATAATTTCATGTCCACGTTCAAGGTATTTTACCATAATAGTTCATTACAATATTGCTGTTTCATAGATTGAGGCAGTACGGGTCAGCTAGTAGTTAATTTAAAAACGGAATATCGCTCATTTCTCCAAAATGGCGCATATGCGAACTTAGGTTTATATGAGATTTTTTACCTATTTTGAGGTATTCAATCAGCTCCCAAAATAGTGAAACTTTGTCTTCAACCCTGTATAAGAAGCAGAGAAGGTTCTTGATCTCTTCTTTGGGCGTCTTGTGTTTCGGAAATAAAAAATTCCTTGTATCCTAACCATGACGATCGGATAGCTCTTCCATTTACTTTCATTGTTCTTTAAGTATAGAAAACATTTTTTCTTTTCAATAAATACTGGGTCCGAAGAATCCAACTTTAGTGGACCTCCAATGTATATAGATATATCCGAGGATATATAATTCATAGCTGAGAGGCACTGATGAGCCCTAATATCTGCAAAACCGGTCTGTCTCTACTCTGCTTCGATGACGACATTTTCTCGTTAAATATACAAACTCGATCTCCCTAGTTTATCACTTACAGAATATTGTACAATCATGCAGATCTTCCATACAATGTGAATACATACAATACTACAAACTGAAGCGTGGAAACTTCAGAACCACTCAGCGTCAGAACTTTTTACCCAATAGAGTTTTCGGTGCCTGGAACAGTCTTCCAAACTCCTATCCGTTGTGCAGGCCCCATCAGTTAACGCTTTCAAGAACCGATATGACGCATGGAAATCAGCTCATCGAGGGAACTAATCTGCAGTCTGGATATATATATATATATATATATATATATACATATTTGTTTTTTTTGTTAAATAATTAACTTTTTTGTTTTCATTCTCGATATCTCACTTTTATTTTGTATGCGTACCAAACTCTGTATATTCTTTTTTAGTTTATAGGTTTCTTAACCTCAACTCTTGTAATATTGTATAATAATAATAATAATAATAATAATAATAATAATAATAATAATAATAATAATAATAATAATAATAATAATAATAGTAAAAATAACAGGACATAGTGATAATAAATAAGATTGATAAGACCACAACTTTAATTGATATTGCACACCCCCTGGATCATTACCTACAAAAAACAATAACAGAAAAAATCAGGAAATACACAGACCTTGCCGAAGAAATAAAGTCAATGTGGAAGATGGAAAAGGTTTATATACTACCCATTGTCATTTCGGTCACAGGACTCATACCATCGGAGCTGCCGAAAGAATTGAAAAAACACGACTTGCCTGCCCATTTGATAACAGAAATGCAGAAATCAACGGTAATGGAAACATGTAGGATTGTGAGGAAAATAATAAAGGAATAAAAAACGTCAACAAGGAATGAGTTTGCGAAAGCCCTCATTACCTTTACCCATGCAAACACCTAAGCATGAGAATTGCGGAAGATAATAATAATAATAATAATAATTATAATAATGATGATAATAATAATAATAATAATAATAATAATAATAATAATAATAATAATAATAACAACAACAACAACAATAATAATAATAATATCATAATTACTTTTTCAGATGGTATGAGGCGTGACGCGAGCTTCATCTCCTAATCTTCTTACTTCAAGAATCTCCTAATCTAAGCCTTCGAACCAAAATGGAGCGTATGGAATCTTTGTCCGATTCCGGCCTGTGCCTGCAAGACTTAGTCACTGGCGTAACAACGAGCACCTCCTCTGACCTCCACCACAGTGGCGTGCATCACCTCCACGACTCGGTGAGCTCAGCGGTGTCCGTCAATTCAGCGTTATCTGGGATCATGTCCGGTGGCACTTCGGTGCTTGGACACCATCTGGATTCCCCTCATCATCATGGAGTCGTCCCCCACACGCCGTCACTGCACTCGCACGAGCCACTGGAGAAGCTGAAACGTGGTGAGCGAAAACATTTTTATTTGGGCTTACATGATGATGCATAGAGAACTGCTGTCTCCTTCATCATCTAGTAACCTATTATTTTGTTTATTATTTACACTTAGAAATTGAACTGGAGAAGAAAGTGTTCTCCGAAATGATCTTTCTTAGCCAGGAAGGATCGATCTTCTTCACGATGTTTCTTTTCTGTCTACTTGAAGTTAATCAAGAACCATTTATCATTCACTTCTTCCATTTTTGTTCTTTCCTCAACAAACTGGCTTTCATGATGCCTCACCATCTACTATAAATCTCATTCGAAAGAACATCATGTTAAATGTTAACATTGCTTCGATCTTCCTTTTCTCCTTTTGCTGTTCACATCTACTTTATCATCTCTCTTCATATATTTCTCTCACTGTTACATTTGAAATCTCAAAATTTCTCTGAATGTTCCCTCATTTTCGAACATGCCATCAATACTGCATCAAGCAAAAGCAATTGCTAAGGTTTGGGAGATTTGACAGGAATTCCTTAACACTGAAACAGGTCTTTCTCGTACTTTATCGAGCGATAGGAATAGGTAGAATAGTTTAATATTCTGGAAGCTCCAAGTCGGAGACAGGATTCTATGCTATCTATGATATTAGTGATAACTCTATAAGGTTTAGATTCGAGATTTAATTTATTCAGTTACTCAATCACTTGATGACGACAAATAATTATTTTTGTCTACTTCAGTTTCGTAATGAGTTCATTACAGTACTAAAAGTAGTGTTGTAATGAAACTCATTACAGCATTGTTTTCAGTAATTTTTTTCGTTTTGTGGTTGTTTGTACTGATCTCCGATCCTCTCAATTTTCAAATCAAATTCCGCAATCTGTCCTCAAGTATAGAAGAAATTACTGACCATAATAATCAGCAACAGTCCTTAATAAATTCATCCTTAATTATCTTCTTTAATTCTTTGATCTTTAGTGATTTAATACATTTCTGTAGGTGATTGAATAATTTAATACACTGGTAATTTGGAGAGTATTCAAACTTTGTCGTGTTATGTTTGGGGATATGGTATATTTCCTCATTTCTTGTATTATACTTGTGAATGCTAGAGAGTTTGGTGAAGTTTCCCTGATTTTCCTCAAAATACACCAAGCACTTGTAGATGTAAATACACGCAACCGTTAGAATTCCTTTTTCAATAAAAGTGGGTCGACAAGAGGATACAATATAAAAGTCATTAATCTGAATTTTTATCTGAATTTTGAGAGTATTTCACAAAACTTGACTGAAATAGAGAACATATTGTCTAATACTCGTTGCAGAAGGCAATTCCAACACTCATGCTCATTCTGCAACTTGTTTTAGAATATACTATTCTCTACTTCAGTTTCGTAATGAGTTCATTACAGTATTAAAAGTAGTGCTGTAATGAAAAGTTATATTTTTCGTTTTGTGGTTGTTAGTACTAACATCCGATCTTCTCATTTTTCAAATCAAATCAATTCAAATTCCGTAATCTGTCAATTTTAATAAGTCACACCAACTGCCAAGATTCAATACGAAAGTCACTATCTGAATTTTTATTCCAATTTCGAGAGTATTTCACAAAACTTTACTGAAATAGAAAAAATATCGTCTAATACTCGTTGCAAAAGGCAATTCCAACACGCATGCTTTCGAAAATTAGCTCCTTCGTCGCTCGTTTTTGAATTTCGCATTCATGATCCAACATATAGACATAGTTCTAATTAAGGAGAACTTATGATTTCACCACCTCTTGTTTGTATCGTACGGTACTCTTTTTAATATTAATACTTACCTACCTTTTTCTTCATATGAAGGATTTTCGACTAATTTAAAATTTTAACAGTACCAATATTATTTTGCTGTAAAGAGTTCCTTTTAGGTGAATTTCCCTCGAGCTATTACTGAAACAATGAGGTTAGTCAACTGAAGAACTTTTGTGGTAAGTTATGACGGATTAATGTCATTCTAATCCCTCAATTCTCAAGTAAGCAAACAATAAATCAGGCTGTGATAATATTTTGTCTAATTCTGTGGCAAATCCGTCATATTGTAGAACAGAATCATGCACTAATATCTCAGTTTTGCGCAATTTCCTTTATTAAATTTAATGATCTTATGTTCGCCTCCTTTCATGGATTGATTTATTATCTGTCAAATTTGTTTAGAGAAATCACTTTTATCCTAACCAACATTTTATAATGCAAAAATAACTGAGAGATGTTCATGGAAATATTTCAATAATAATTATATTAATGAAAATTCAGTGAATCAGAATAAATAACGTATAATACCATTCGTTCATTCAAAAACTAGCTCGTTTTTTAATTTTGAACACGTAGAACGAAGCAATGCCTTCTGCACTTGTATCATTAATAACTATTCTCAGTTAACTGCGATGTGACGTCACGCGGCGAGGAAATTTGTGTAGTTAAGTATGGTCTGATATAGTTAGACGAGGCAACCTCTAGGAAAAATTCCCTCTATATGTTCAATTTGACCCCCCTTATTATATTTGAGTGAAATAAATCGAATCTTGTAATGCATCTGTAAAACGCCTTTTCAAGAGAAGATAAGAATAATGAGATCAAAACTTTTGTTGAATGGCAATAATAATAATAATAATAATAATTTATTCACCAAAAAAAACTTCCTAAAATACAAACAGAAAAAAAACAGAGTAATATATATATAATGTGAACAAATATATTGAATCACAGAAGCTTCAGCTCGAGGAAGCTGTCGCTTGTACGTGATTTCACATCAATAATATTCCCTGATGATGAGCGAACAGAACAAACATTTTTTTTTCTCTTCTTTTCTAAACTGAAAATTCAAAGTCCCCCAATTTCACATATTTTTATTCTTTTTTTATCGATTCATTCATTTTTCCCTTCTTTCAGTCATCCATATTCAAACTTCTGATTAATGAAGTCGTGTAGTCTTCTTCGTCCGTAGCAGAGAATCCATTTCTTGCACACTTTTCTGAACAATTTGACATTGTTTATCCTCAAGATGTTAGCAGGAAGCTGATTATAGAGTTTCGGGGCGAGATAGCTGCAATGTCGCTGTCCTATAGTTTTTTCACATCTAGGTACGGTCAAGGAGCCTAGCCTTGTTCTGGTGTTGTGAAAATTCACAATAGGCGCAAAAATAATTCTAGATTTCTTTATATTCACCATCATATTTAAACAGTATAGTTGCCTCACATCAAGTATCCTGGATTCTTCATGCAGCACATCGTTAGAGCAGGTAAGTGATTTATTATAGATAACTCGTAAAATCCATCTCTGAATAACGCTCAATTCCTCCAGGTGACAATCACTGACACCCCCCCAACTGATAATTCCATACGTCAGCTGGGACTGGACTAACGCGAAGTACAGCAGTTTAAGGTGTTTCAAATCAAGGTACTCTTTCAAATATTTCATCTTATATAGCACACCTCTTAATTTATTAACTGAATTTTTTATTTGTAGGTCCCACTTCATATGTCGGTCAATGATCACACCTAAATACTTGATTGATTCTGCCTCCAGGATATAAGAATCAGTTCCGGTTGTTAAAGGACCCATGGACGGCAGTCTATTGGAGTATGAGCAAAAGGGTAAATATCTCGTCTTTTCTAGGTTCAGGGTGAGCGTGTTATAACTAAACCAATCCTCCAGAATCTTTATGTCGGCCTCAGTTTCTGATTTTAAACTTTCCCACGAGCCAGACCCACAAAACAGTGCAATATCGTCTGCAAAAGCAATAATCTCGCCTCCGATTCTGAGACTGAACAAGCTGTTGATATATAGTGTGAATAACAGTGGTCCAAGCACAGTACCCTGTGGAACTCCGTAGGTCACATACATAGGTTCACTTATTTCACCATCGACATTAACCCTCTGTTCTCGTTCAGCTAAATAACTCCTTAATATGTCATATACTTTCCCTCTAAAACCATAGTTGTCCAACTTCTTTAGGAGTTTCTCGTGAGACACTGTGTCAAAGGCTTTAGAGAGATCAAAGAAGACGCACAACGATGGATCACATTTGTCCAGGGAACTGTAGATGTGAGATGTAAGGTGATACAGTGCGTCCTCCGTTGATTTCTTTTCCATGAATCCAAATTGGCGCCGGGAAATTATCTTACATCTGAGACAAAAATCTGTTATTCTTTTTTTTAGTATTTTTTCCATAATTTTTGCGACATTGGAAACCAAAGATATTGGTCTGTAGTTCTTCATTTCCAATTTATTTCCACTCTTGAATAAAGGCTTCACAATTCCAATCTTCAATCTCTTCGGAAAGTATCCTTCAGTAAAACAGCAATTTATCAAATGAGTTAAAGGGATCTTTATCTCATCAGATATCTTCCTCAAAGTTTCTGATCTTATGTTGTCATGTCCGGGAGTCTTTTTTAGTCCTAGCTGCATTATTGTCTTATGCACTTCTTCGAGGTCTGTGGGCAAGAGACACATAGAGCTCTGCACATTCATATCATTCTCTCTATAGTTCTCTAGGATTGTAATTTTTTCTGCGTACTTCTGACCAAGTGAGCTATAGTATTTATTGAAATTGTCTGCAATTTCTCTTTTAGAATCCAATAATGTACCTTCCATTGATCTGATTTGATTAATTTTGGTTTCAGGCTTGGGACGATTACATAGATAGTCCACACATTCCCAGAGAGCCTTGGACTGGTTTACATTATTCATTATCAACTTGTGAGCATATGTTTTTTTAGCGACGTTAATTAATTTATTGAGTTTGTTCTTATATGTCACATATTCCGATCTCAAGAGTGAATTTTCGGGATCCCTTTGTACGGCTTTATATAATCGTTGTTTCGTATTAATTGATGTGAGAAGTGCATTAGTGATCCATTTTTTTCTCCTAGTATTATGTTTCTTCAACCTTACCTTTTTTGTATTTTCTTTTATATATTTATTTACTTTCTCAATAAAGTCATCAGTCTTATCGTCTATATTTTGTACACAATAAAATTTTTCCCATTTCTCCTTACTCAATGCAGTCTTGAGTGCTGAATAATCAATGTAATGCCTATACCTATAATCCATTTTTGACGAATTTGCTGATTTTCGACTCAAATCCACCGTCAATGCTATAGGATAGTGATCGGTGATGGAGTGATGGAAAATATACGACTGAATCTTTCTATGCATCTTTGTTCTTACGTAAAAATGATCAATACAAGTTTGGCTCCGAGGTCGAGTGCACTCATTGATATAAGACTCATAACCAGACGCACTCAAAATGTTTTTATATTCCTCACTGTAATCAGAATTTGATAATAAATCTATATTAATAAGCGAAAAAATACTTTTTCGTTCAGAAAATACATCATCAACTCAACTAAATTTCCCAAACATAATCTTTGAGGGAGTTTCTAGGAAAGACAATCAGTATACACAATTTTGTATGTGAAATTGCATCATTGTAAAAAACGATAACAATAAATAGAACCAACCATCATCTACCCAGATAGATCGTCAACACCGTTTTAACATCATTTCGCGAGTCAGATACACGTTATCTAATCTGAATTTCTGTTTGATTTGGACCTTATCTATCGGCATAATTTTGTCATATATCGATATGAAAAGAAGGTGAGTGATGATATCGCATGGCTCGTTAAAATCCTAATTGTGTTTTCTTCGATTCGATCGAACTAATCCCGATTACTACCGTTTTACATCAAAGAGAACAAAGGATTCAAGTCGGATCATCTCGAGAGGTCGGAGAGATCGTTTTGAAGAGGGATACATACATGAAATATGCAGGAGAATAACAAGAGAATGATTTTGAGAAATAACCTCTAGATGTCGCCATTTGTGATTTTTTACTCAGTGAAGGCCTTAAAATATTTGCTTAAACTTAGAAGTTTTTTCATGAAGATATGGGATACTAATGAGGTCAAATAAGGCTGAAACCGGTATATCTCTTCCCTCAGTGACAAAGTCTGATATCATTTCTCCAGCTCCACGATAAAATATCTGTGAGCCTCCGTTCGTGCAAAAATAATAATATCAATGAACTTCTTAATTAGTTAGATGTACAACTATTTAATCAAGAGTGAAGTTCAGCAAGAATTGGTGGCTTGAACAAATACGAAAAAAAGATAGTAAAATAGGAATCGTGAAATGTAATACAAAATTCCCTGTCACCAGTGTTTTACGAAATATTCACATGAAAAAATTTGATGGATATCTATACCATTCGTATCTATCCAAATTCGATCTATTCCTACTGAACAATTGGCGAGATTATTAGCCTCATACAACAAAATACAAGCTGACTCCTTGATTTTTCTTTTATAACCATCAGGTTCCGTCATTAGAATTTTTGTGCCATTCCAATCCATCATGTGATTGACGGTATTAGAACGCACATGATCTGCTATCTGCGATCAACCAATATCTCTATTTTTTATGTTATTCTTATGTTCACGTTTTCTGGTTTTTAATGGTCTTGATGTTTCTCCTGTACAAGATTTTCAACAAATACAGAGAATATTGTGAATACAATTTCTTGATTTGAAGGAATTGTTTATAAATTCAACATAAGAACTGTTTTCAAAACAAAAAAATTATTTACGATCTTTATTAACAAAATTCTAAACCTTTGAATGAAAACTAAAAATCAAGAAATTGTATTTACAATATTCCCTGTATGTGTGAAAAATCTTATACAGGAGAAATATCAGGACCATTAGAAATCAGAAAACGCGACCATCAGACATCAGAATAACATAAAAAAGAGAGATATTGGTAGATCGCAGATAGCAGATCATGTGTGTTCCAATACCGGCAATCACATGATGGATTGGAATGGCACAAAAATTCTTATGACGGAAACTGATGGTTATAAAAGAAAATCAAGGAGTCAGCTTGTATTTTGTTGGATGAGGCTAATAATCTCGCCAAATGTTCAGTAGGAAGAGATCGAATTTGGATATATTTATTGAAAAAAACTGGTTTCTGGGAATTTTGAAATGGTTGTGAACAGTTCTAGTGTAAATTCTTTCAAGAACAATTTGGACCATTTTATGCCCCTTTAGATGGATAGTTTTTCACTGTATTGTTTCCATATATGTCATGTTTACTGAGTCATATAGATTTATATCTTGACTCTTATTCTTAATAAATAATAATAATAATAATAATAATTAACGATATCAACATCTAGTAATCAATAATAATCTATGTTCATAATTTATTGACAAATGTCAATCAAAAAAAACCAAAATATTGTCACGATTCTACGATGTTGAATGAATACTAGTAATTGTCTGACGAAGGAGTCTGATTTAGACACCGAAACGTTACGCTTCAGAGTTTAAAGTGTTTTCGTTTTGTTCATTGTTAGGCAATCATTTCTACTCGTAAAGTTTTGGCCCTGACGAATTAGTGCTAAAATTTTTACGCAGGTTCCTTTCTTCTATTATTTAAAAATTTTTTCTAATTGTTTATTGTTTCAGAGACTGGGAGAGAAAACCCAAATTGAGATTTCAGCAATATGGAAAGACCTCCCAGACAATATTTCAATAGTTATCAACATGATTGTTTGCATATCATCAATATTAACATTGACATTGAATAAGCAATAACCCTCTTCCTCATGAAACCATTAAACAAAAAAGAAAATAATAAACTTGATGTAAAACTTGCACATTTCTGCCTCTCGACACATGCAAATAGCTCCCTCTTCCCGCTGACAAATGAACGTACAAATTGTACCCATAAACACTTAGTCATATCAGCTGTTCAACATCGTCAGATGGAGTTCTTCGCAAAAGGGCTATCAGGGCCATTGAATCGTCGCATTACACGGTCCGATTGGCTTTCAAGAGGGTGCGAAGATACCATCAATATGCTATCAGAAATTAATGCATATTGTTCGGTTACAATGGGGGTGCACTTGTTCTGCACCCCATCCCTCGAATTGTGGCACATATAGCGAGCAAAATTGACTGTTTTGTTGATTTGGATGCTTCAGATGAGGATGTTGGTGTTGTGACGAGGAAATGAAGGGAGGGGTTGAAGATGATTTGATTATCCCGATGTGTTTGATGACCAGATATTTACAGGAGAGTTATTTAGGGCATATTGTGTAACTTAGAGGTATCCTCGAGCTGCACAGGTGATTTACTTCTTGGTATAGTAACTTCGATAGACCATATAAAGAGAATAAGTAATGAAGTAGTAGATACCGAGTTTGCAGAATCATCCAAATTTATGAAATCGGCCAATGAAGGTAGTAGGGGTACTTATTCCCCTATAGTTTAAGTATCGAGCATTCGCAATGTCTAACATTAGGGTCCCATCCATATGATCCATACAACTGCGATGTCCGATCCTTTATTATTACGAGTTAAGCCCTGTTCTCAGAGCTTCGTCGTGTCGCTGGCGACAGTTGTTCAGCCAATCAGAGCATGTAAACAAAACTTCCCCTGGCCCCTACCTTTTCATTTCTGGTTGTCAAAATCTGTCGCGACACGCCCCGTTTGTAGTTGAAATATTTCAACTACACATTGGATTTCTGCTACGATCTCATGAAACAAGGAAGGAGTGGGGATCGTCGCCAGCGACACGACGAAGCTCTGAGAACGAGGCTTAGCGACACGACGAAGCTCTGAGAACAGGGCTTTATACTTACCTCGGACCTCTCTGTCGCTCATTTACCCACGCGTCAAAATTTAAATCTTCGAAATTAGCAAAATCTCCATCAGGACCAATTTGTTTGCAGACAACCCTAAATCAAAGTGTTAACAATAAAATAGCGCCTATGCTGATATAAAATATTTTCACACAAGTGAAAGTAATTGGTTTCGACATACCTGTTTATACCTGGCAACCCAGTAGTTCGTGTACAGGTAAATAATAGGCTAAATTTGGGTTTTCTCCCCCAGTCTCTGAAACAAGAAACAATTAGAAACATTTTTTGAATAATATAAGAAAGGCCCCTGTGAAAAAAATTTGAGCACTAATTTGTCAGGGGCCAAAACTTTACAAGAAGAAATTGTTGCCTAACAATGAACAAAAAAAAAACACTTTGAACTCTTAAGCGTAACGTTTCGGAGTCTAGATCAGACTCCTTCGTCAGACAATTACTAGTTTTCATTCAACTTCGTACAATCGTGACAATATATGATGAACATGGATTAATATTGATCAGGTACTAGATGTTAATATCGTTATTTTATTTCAAAATTCCCTGAAACCAGTTTTTTTTCTCAATAAATCCATCCCAATTCGATCTATTCCTACTGAACAATTGGCGAGATTATTAGCCTCATCCAACAAAATATAAGCTGACTCCTTGATTTTTCTTTCATAACCATCAAGTTCCGTCATTAGAATTTTTGTGCCATTCCCATCCATCATGTGGTTGCTGGTATTGGAACACACATGATCTGCTATTTGCGATCTACCATTACCTCTATTTTTTATGTTATTCTTATGTTCACGTTTTCTGATTTATAATGGTCTTGATGTTTCTGCTGTATCAGATTTTCCGCTTGTATTTTGTTGGATGAGGCTAATAATCTCGCCAATTGTTCAGTAGGAATAGATCGAATTGGGATGGATTTATTGACGGAATTTTGAAATAAAATAACGATATCAACACCTAGTAATCCATATTAATCTATGTCCTTAGGTCCAGTATAATGTTTTCAAATTATCATGATAAAGTGAATAAAAATATACCGTCTAGAATTTTTTTACAACTTATTTATAATACATTTTCTAATATACGAAATTCATTATTAAATAGATTTTATTTTATAATCAGCTCGGTGAAGGTCGATGTACGTGCGGATCTTCTATTATAACGGTTTCAGATGAAACTTCAAACATATACAGCGTGCCAAGAAAGTAACGTAACTCATTTCTCGTGAGTGGAATCACTGAGAAAAATCCTCGCACCCGTCGATTTTTAATTTCGAAAGAAATTTATCTTGTGCTTTTTTGTATTTGTTATTTATCACCCCTCTACTTTTTTTTTTCAAATGAAAAGTAGTTTGATTAACCATTCATGGATGTGGATAGTATTAGAATTGGTTGTGGAGTTTTGTTATTGAAAATTTCGTAAATAATTTACAATTTGTGATTGGAAAATACTTGAATCAGACCTTTATTCGTTTATTTATCATTATTGGCGAAAATCCACGAATCCATGGATTTGTAATTTCGAAAGCAGCCTGCCTCTCTATGCTTTTTTGAATTTTATATCTCTCACCCTTTGCATCAGAAGTCATTCGATGACCAATTTAGTGTCAACGAAACTAAAATTTTACCTTGAAGGTATATAACTATCTTTCGTATGGAAACTGTCATATCCAAAACAGTGAAACAAAATTTCGGTGGAAGAGACGTTTCAAATTCAATCAAATAAACTGAAATCACCCTTCACTCGAAATGAAAATATCTCTGGTGAATCCGCCAAGCGATATTAGCTATATATTAGACTGTTTCAAAAAAATCGACATTTTTTGTTTTCACGAAACCCCCCCCCCCCTAATTATCTTCAGGGTATCGAAAAGAGACCTCTGTGAAAATATCAGCTCCAAATAATAATATTTAGAGGTCGATCAATTATTTCTATTTTCTCTACTAATAGCAGGGAAAAAATTTCTTTTTTCAATAAAAAATTCCTAGAGCAGAAACCAATAGACGGATCAGATACTCTACAAAAATGACCCTTACGATATTTCGGTAAAACGGCCCTTTCAAAAGTTATTCGATTGGATGCTAATATTGAGGTATTTTTGAAGAAAAAAATTATTCAAAAAAATCGATTCTGTTTGTTTTCACGAAACTCTATTTCTCATTATCTTCAGGGTATCGAAAAAAGGCTTCTGTGAAGATATTAGCTTTGAATATTTATATTTAGAGGTCGCTCAGCTGTTGATAGCAGGAAAAAAATTTTTTTTCAATAAAAAAATTTTTCTTCACGAACCAATTGACGGATTCCATTGTGTGATACATTTTTGTGTAGGGAAGTAGATGCTCTACGAAAATGTCCCATACGATATTTCGATAAAACTGCTCGTTCAAAAGTTATTCGAACTTTTTCTTCAAATATACCTCTATATTAATAACTTATATTGAGGTATTTCGGAAAAAAATATTCAAATAAGTGGTTTTATCGAGATATCGTATTGAACATATTCGTAGAGTATCTAGTTCCTTACACCAAAATGTATCATACAGTGGAATCCGTCTATTGGTGAGTGAACAAAAAATTCTTTATTGAAAAAAGAATTTTTTTTCAGCTGCGAAAATAGAAACTATCGATGAGCGACCTCTAAATATTGATATTCAAAGCTAATATTTTCACAGACGGCTTTTGTATATGCCCTGAAGATGATTAGAAGGCGGGTTGCGTGAAAACAAGTACCTAAAGTCGATTTTTTTGAATAATTTTTTTCTTCAAAAATACCTCAATATTAGCATCGAATCGAATAACTTTCGAAGCGGCCGTTTTATCGAATATTTGTAGAGTATCTGATTGCCTACACGAAAATGTATCACACAAAGAAATCCGCCTATTGGTTTGTGTTGTAGGAATTTTTTATTGCAAAAAGAAATTTTTCCCCTGCTATTAGTAGGCAAAATAGAAATAATTGATGAGCGACCTCTAAATGATATTATTTGGAGCTGATATTTTCACAAAGGTCTTTTTTCTATATCCTGAAGATGATTAGGGGGGAGTTTCGTGAAAACAAAAAGTCGATTTTTTTGAATCAGTCTATATATCCAAAGAATATTTCCTAAAAAGTTTTTCCAACGTCTCAGCTTTTACACAGAATGGTCGCTTGAGACAGCGCTAACAAAAAGACCTGACATAAAATCACCTAGAAACTTGAAAAGAAACCACACAGCAAAATCACCGATTAACTCAATGACAAATTATCGAAGAAAATAATTATTTTCTGTTGCGTCAAGATTCGAAAAGTGTACAGGAATGTGGGACAGAATATGGAACTCGGAAAACAAGTAAAAGAAACGCAGAAGACGGCTTACAAATTAATGCTGATCGAATGAAGAATATCAAACACTATGAAGCAATAGAAGAGAAAGTAAAAAACAAATTGCCCGAAATATTCTTAAGATTTTCTCTCTTGTTTTTGAAGAACAAAATCCTTGCGACATTCGAAACAATTCCACCCCAAAATCAGCCCACCTGTTTAAGCGAAGGTGTCGCGGTCTGAGATCGTTAAGAGTAAAGAGCGACAAGAAATTCGCAGGCATTAATGCCTGCTCTTAGATCGAGGAGCTTACAGATGTAATACTTCGGATTAGACGGGATCATTAAAATTATGCTTCAGAATTATGGGTATAAAACTTGTTAGCGCATCGAAGATTAACCAGGATCAACGTGAGACTTGCTTCCGTCTCTGCCCCCCGCGGTCCTGATTTATTCCCGAGCTTTTCCGTATTTTTAATACCTTGGCTTCCTGGAAAATGACCCCAATTAAAGTGGCGTTTTCTGGATTGCATCCGGTTTCAATTGTTCCGCGAGTTTGTGTTTCGTAGCTGAATGGCCCATTCGTAATACTTATGCATAATTTTATCTTGTCCGCCTCTTATTTTACCTATAACAAGAATTATAAGACGATAAGATTAAACTTTTTTAGGTAAGTAAGGAGTAGGCCCAGCATTTTTGAACTTTCGAATTTTTGTTGTTTGCTGAATTGTGCTAGGTTCGTTCTGCTTTGTGCCGTTGAATTTTTATCTTAAATCCATGTGGTTTTCGAGATTTTTTCAAAACTTAGAAAATGTACCAGCCCACAAAAATTGTGCTACACAAATATTGAGTTTTGCCGTCCAATTTTCTCTCAAAGTCTGTCTTGTCTCCTGAAAAATCGGAATCAATAAAACAGATCGCACTTTCATTTCATCTCCTCACGAATGAATGGAAAAATTCGTGCTACATTTGTGCCGTAAATATTCTCGAAAATCCCTCAGATTTTCTGGAAAACTACGAAAATGGAAGAAGTCAGGACAGCATTTTTTTTTCGACAAAAAATTGTCCTGAAATTGTGCCAACTTGTGCCGGTCAGATTTTCAGAAAAAGTCAACAGGTGTTTTCTCATATGGGGAAAATGAGGAAAATTTGTAAATTATTGAGATGAATAATTGTGCTATGTTTCGCTGTTTTGTGCGGCTGGGCTCTTTTTTTCATTACATATGATATTCCCCGAAACATGTGTACGTCCAACACATTTTCGTAAAATATCTTGAGAACCGTTTGGAATAAAAACAAAATTTTATGGACACATAATAGCACAATTGGGCAGAACAAACAGAAAAATTTTTTGGTTATTTTCAACAAGCTGTATTGAAAAATCGTCGTATTGGAAATAAAGGAACTTACTTTTGAAGCTTGAGGACTCTAGTTTCGTAATTTCCTAAGCCTCGGATAAATAAGCGAAAAAATATTTCAAAAATTTTTCAAATTATTGTTTGTGCTTTACGCGTATGAAAAAAAATTTTTCGGGCTAGACCGATGCAAAAGTCACATAGCCTACTTATTCAGCTCTAATTTGCTTTTTACGAACCTTGAATATGACAATTTGTCTTCGATATATCCATTTTTGAATGCAAAAATATCCTTTTTTCACTCAACTCTCGATATCTCTAGAACTACAGATTGCCTAGCAAGCCGACAGAGGTTTTTTTTTCTGCAGAAAATTCCATACAAAAATCTGTTATGCTTAATTAAAAAAATTTTTCTCGTCTATAACGTTAACGTTGATAAATATAAAAAAAATTATTCAAATTCGTCAATATTGGGGGAAAAGCTTAGGTTATAAAAAAATTTTACAGCCTAATGTTCCCCAAATTCTCCCCCAAATCGGTGGATTGATCGGTTTAGCGATTTTGTTGGACTGATTGATTGAAATTCTGAAAGAATTGGGGGAAAAAGATTTTTGTTTCTTGAATTCGACCCATTCTTTTCAATTGATCAATAATTACATTACATATTTCTTTATTCAAAAATTTCAAAAAATAAAATAAATAATTTTGGAACCCTCACACCGGAAGGTAATATGTAGGATATAAACTATATATAAATATTTTTCTCAAACTGTTTCTTTCTTGAGGATAAATAAAAAAAAAATTTCAAAAAAATTCAAGTATTCCGGTAATTTCAAAAAACAAAATTTGAATAAAAAAAAAACAACCATTTCTGCTTCACCTTCATTGAAGCTATGGACACAGTTAAACCTCTATTTTCCTCAGAAAAAATTCATTGAATAAATTTTAAAGCTGATAGCCCTAAGCTGCTCACGGTACTCGTTGAGCGAAATTCTGAGCAACAGAATTTTTCCATTTTCTGCAGAGCCACAACGTACTGAAAAACAGTTTAATCGGAAATTTTTCGACTTATTCGGTAAAAAAAAGTTTAGAGAACAAAAACCTCGTTCTCTTAATTTTTTAAAAATTTAAATCAATCGGTCTAAGAAAACCGCTGAACCGATCGATCTACCGATTCAAGAGAGGACTTTGTGAAACATCAGGCTCTAAAATTTCCTTATCACCTAAGTTCTCCCCCCCAATATTGATGAAGATACAACCCATTAACTAAAAAATGGCATATTTTTGCTCCTTTTTCACGTTAACGTTACAGGCGAAACATTTTTTTTTTTAATGAACCATGACAGATTTTTGTGGGAAATTTTCTGCAGAAAAAGAAATCGCCTGTCGGCTAGCTAGGCGATCAGTAGTTCCAGAGATATCGGCAGTTGAGTGAAAAAGGATCCTTTTGCATTCAAAATAAGATTTCTCGAAGTCAAATGGTCATATCCGAGTGTGGTGAAAATCAAAGGTGAATAAACAGGTTATGCGACCTTTGCATCGGTATAAATCGAAAAAATTTTTCTATGAGCGCAGATCCAAAATGAAAATTAGAAAAATTTCGAAAATTTTTTTCTTATTCTTTCTTATTTGAAGATTGCATGGATACCGGTACTCCGAAAAATTGTTAACCATTTATTTCCCATTCGACCATTTTTCACTGAAAATCAGCAAAATATTTTGAAATTTTTTCTGTTTCATTAATTGTTGCGCGAAGTGTATGTCGAGAACCAAATGGAATTAGGAAATAATTTCAACAGCACAAAGCAGCACAAAACTAGCACAATTCAGCACAAATCCAAGTGCTGGGTGAACTTCACAAACATCAATAACCGGGGAATATACAGGTGGATAATTTGCGAACTAGGATCATTAATGAATGCCTTCAATTTACACTAGAAATCTTGAGTAATGTAATCAGCTTCATTATTTTACGAGTCATTCATTGGCGTATCTAGAGTTGAGCCATGGGGAGATTAACACCACCAGTCGAGAAAACCTTTAAATTTTTGTGATTTTTTCAAATTGTTACCTACAATTATTTAAATTTTTCTAAGAGTTACGCCCATTCGTATTTGCCTCAACGAAATCTTCAATATTAATACTTCATTAATTGGTAGTTCTTCTTTGTTAAAAGGATGGTCAATCATCAAACCAACCGAATATTCGATGAATAACAGGAACAGAAGAACTCCTTACGCCTGAATAAAAAACGACATCAACATGAAATTATTCATCCATGTGGCGATAATCCACCCCCAGCGATCGCGAGACACGTCGGCGTCGGGACGCTATACAATGACGTCGTCCGGGCGGAATAACGCGTTAATCTGCCGCCCGCGTGGGCGCTGTCACGATTTGGGAGTATACGCATCGGCATTTGGCAGGATTCTCATACGTTCCTCATGCCGATATCAATTCTGGATTAGCCACCCCTGGATGATCTGGAAAACGTGAGAAGTTCATTTTTCTCGCCACTGATGATACGTCACCGAGGGCGTTCAATTTTGGTAGGTACTTATTTCCCAGTCAGTAAACATGGATAAAATGAAGAAAAAAAAATTTTGAAACTTAGATGAAATGAAAATTGTGATCATCCCTATGAATGCTATGTTCAATTCATAGGCTAACAGATCTTTTTTCATGAGGACTGGAGAAATGACATTAGACTTTGTCACTGAGAAAAAAGATAGACCGGTTTCGGCCTTATTTGACCTCATCAGTAACCCATATTCCTCAGAGACGAAATATTCATAAACATGAACTAGTAAAAGCCTTTTGCGTATCTGAACACAAATAGCGACGAAAAGTTCCATCTCAAACAAGAAGTTCTATCTCTCCAGTCACATGCTAAGAGGAACAGCTTCTCATAGTCATCCGCTCCTTGAGAATTTAGCTGTGGCCAGACTCTTTGGCTGTTTTCGTAAAATAGATTGACTTATTCTTGCAGTTTATACTTGTTTCAATTTATGTTCTCAATTATAAATGTGAACAAATTTTTGATTTCGTGAACTTTCACTCATACTCACTTTCCAGAGATGAGTCAGAATGCTTCTTTTATAAAATCTACGTTAAACTCATGATACTACAACAAATTTTAGTACATGCGTTAAACTGTAGTTAATCTTAATATATAAAACTAAGTATTGTTGGTTACACCATTTATTACTCAAGATTGGATGAACTGTTTGTTATGAAAGATTTTTTGTTGGATTCTTCTACGGTGGGGTTAACATAAAATACATTAAAACTCTGAAAAATTTGATGAATTGGAAATAAAAAAACAGGAAATTAATTTCCTTCTTGCGAATAACGCCAGTAGATGTCGCTACGGTTAACAGCGGTAGAGCTCTTTCTTCTGATTTCAAATATTTATACCTTATCGAGATTATCTCTGGCAATTTTCTTTAGATATAGATATTTTTTTCTAAATCTAATGCAGTTGTGAAATGCCACTCGAGAACAATACGATTTTTTCATATCAAAGGAACCGTGAATAATGAACCACCTGATATTTATATTATTTATTTATTAACTGAAAGTTCAATTAGGGATTCAAATGACCCATATTCACTTCTAGACAGAGTCGATATTTTTTTTTTTAAGTTTTTGAGGATTTTCCTCAACATTCATGAAATATATTGAGGTTGTCAATTTCTTCTTTTATTCTGAATTTGATGTCTTCAATATTTTGCGGACGGGCATTTTATATTTCAAATATCCCCATAAAAAAGTGTCCAATGATGTTAAGAAGGGACTATCAGGAGACCACAAAATGGAACTTCGAATACTTCGATATTAATAAATCACAGCAATCTCGAGTGGCGTTCTACAACTGCCTTAGATTCAGACAAAAAAAACCTATAATTTTCAGAAACTGCCGAAAAAAACCTCGATAAATTATATATAAATATTTAAGAAGAAAGAGCTCTACCGATTAGAAAAATAAAATACAGGGTGTGCCATTTGAAAAAACAACAATTCACATAAAACTTTTCGGTTAACGATGCCTTAATGCAATTCTTAGTACTGAATTCTGAATGCCCATAAAAAGTTCTGCCAATTTGCCCATTTGTACAAACAATATTAACTAAGATAGCTATTGAGTAATATATAAAGAATCACCCTGTACATACCTATTTCACTGCAATTAAATTTTTCGTATATTTTCTACTTTTGTATTTTTTTTGTATTTCATTTAATATATTTCCTTTGAAAAAAAACAACTTTATTCATCTCTGAGGCGGAATGAAGTTTGCTATGCCAGATAGCTTATCTAATTGCCAATTGCAACAATAATTTCCACCACCAGATCCCTTACGCTATTTAGTTTCTGGGATAGGAAATGCTTCTAAACACTTCTTGCCCAACATTCAAAAATTTAACAGCTTTTTCCAGACGACAATGTTTGGCGCAACACATATTTTACAGGACAATTTTATGTCCACTTTCAAGGTATTATACCATAATAATTTATTATAATATTGAAGTTGCTTTTTTTGAGGCAGAACGAAGTTTCTGTAAAATATTTATGCATAGGGAATGATTGAACTTTTATTTTATTTTGATTTCTTGAATCATTCGAAAATTTAGGCTAGTCTCATAAATTGTTGTTTTTCATCACTGAAAGAACAGATGGAAATATATACACGGACTGGAAGAATAAGTACGAAAAAATTCATTGTCTTCTGGACTATAGTGCTTTCGTTCATAGAAAGAAGGGCGCATTATCTTAGAGTACTGAGTTTTGTATTGATTGTGTCAAATCTACGACCCCAATCAACGTCAACTCTTTTTTTTAAACAAATTGATTAGCATGAAAAACCAATAGAAAATATCACGAACACAAACACACACCGAGCACAAAGATTACTTGAGTAGACAGCTGAAAACAAAACCCAAACTTCCCAAATGATGATCAGGTTTATTATAATCAACCCTGTCGCAACTTAGGAAAAACTCTGGGGAGAATCCTGTTGATATTAATAACCTCCCAAACTGGGGAGATCAAGGTGTTTGAAGGAATCTTTGGATTTGCCACACTGCAACCTCTATTTTCTTTGAGTGAGCTGCGTCGAGTAAATGTTCATAGAAAATTCATTTTGAACTACTACGCCTTAGGGTGCCCCTTGTGAATGCGAAATTAATAATTATTGACTCATTAGAAAAATGTTTTGCGGAGATTCTTTAGCGGCAATACACACCCTCAAAAACAGAATATTTCAATAAAAACTTTCCACCCCACATAATTCTGAAGGCGTCATTTTTATGAAAGAATGAAAAAATGCGTCAAAAATTATAAAACACCGGACGTCTATTTGATTATATGTAGGGATTATAACCTCCTTCATCTTATGGTCACCCTATACATCGTTGCATTTTTGGATTGTTGTCTACAAGAGTATTAATTTTGATAAAATTGTATAAAATACAATAAATCGTATTCAATCTAATCAAATAATACAAACTGCATAATTTGATACTAATAGTTTTGAAGTACTCACTAATTGATTTTTTTTATATATATCTGAATTAATAAGTATTGACAGTTCATTTAAATGATATCGACAAGGATGATCGATCAATGAATTAAATAGTCATAGAATATTAATTAACATAAATATTTCTTTCTATTCACAAAAATATTTTTTTTCATATTATTATTTATAATTGCGCTTCATTATTACCCTTTTTGTCAAGAAATTTGATTTCATTATACAAAAAACGATGCTCATTATTGTACAAGCTATAACTGATGCACAGGGGTTATCAGTCAAGAAAAATTGTCAGATAAATTTTGTAGGTTTCTTTGATTAGAATAATCTTCTAATCGACACTGTCGCAATAAATAAAATTCTAGCCCAAAAAGCCTTTGCTGCCATTCACTTTTTTCACAGTGCATCCTAAGGATCTTTCTGTAGTTTTTGAAGATATAAAATTTTCAGTTAGTTTGCTTTGGAAGTTACAAGGTGATTCGAAATCATTGCAAAAGATATTTTTTCGTGGAACGCAAACCCTTTTTTTTGGGTTAGGTTAGGTTAGATGCCATTCACTTTTTTTTCAGTGCATATTTCTGCAACCTCCGAAGATATGAAATTTTCAGTTAGTTTACTTTCGAAGTTACAGGGTGATTCAAAATCATTGCAAAAGATATTTTTCATTTAACGCAAACCCTTGTTTTTGGGTTATCATTTTTGAGATATCGCTAAAAACTAGAGTTTTTTCAATGGGCTTTTATAATGTTTCTGCATTGAATTGATTTTATTTTCTGATAGTAAAATATACCACTTGGCATCTAGAAATAATTTTGATAATTAAAATATTTAGAACATAATGGACAAAATTTCGAGCAATATTTATGTCATAATATCGGTTGTTAATTATTATTGTTGTTTTTGTTCTTATTTAATTCTTGCAGATAAAATGCAATGAAATTTAATTCTGAGAATTGCATTCAATTACCTATTTTAATATCAGTACCCCAGAGGTAAAGTGTGTTAAGTCACAATATCAAAATTAGACAAAAGAGAGATTTTTCAGTTTGATTATTGTTTCAAAGAATGTGTATTGCCATTATTCGGTATCTTGATATACCTAGGGAGTCAAAAATGTGTTCCACTAGCTAGAATTTACTAATGTGAATCTAATATTGTAGATAGTTCGTGTCTGAAAAAATGTGACTTAACACACTTTAGCTCTGAGGTGCTGATATATTTTCTGAATCAGAAAAAAATATATAGGGTGGATAATACAGAAAAGTTCTGCGTGTACGCTGATGAATTCAACTTGGAAATATCTATTAAAGACTGTTTTAATCTTGAAAATATCATTAGAATTTATCGAGGTACACAGTAACCCTGAACACGCAATATTTTCGAAATCAACCTGTAATTTCCAAAGTTCAACATATTTAAATATTTGGACGCACCTCATTTGTCATGAAAAAGTAGCTAGTGATTTTCTAACTAAAAATTTCATCTCTCCAAAGGTTGCACTCAATGAAAAAACGTGTAGAAACTGATGTCTACTACAATTTCGGGCAATACAAATTTTTTCAGCAATCTACCATTCCCAAGATATAAGATATCCAAAAATTTTTTTTTTCGAAAACTGAGCACGATTACTCCACAATATGGAAGTTGCACGTATTTTTTGCTCAAGACAGTATATGTTTGAACAGATTTACTGTACTACATACTTTGGAATTGTTGAAATAAGATCCCAGAAAAAAGAAATGGTTTTCTCATGAATTATAGTCTTTCATGAACATTTTTCTCAAATTCGTCACAGGATATGTCAATATTCGAAAATAACAGACACATTTGGACGAAATGATAACTTCACTCTGTTCTAAACAAACTAATAAATCGTATATGTACACAATAACAACCCCTTTGAATTTCATGAGGAAGAAAACCATCATCATCTTTCTCCAAACCTCTCTGCCAACCAGTCACCAAATAAATAATTATTCCGAACCACACCGAACGGTAGAACATACAACCCACCCCTTAAATGAATCACGGGGATTCCGTCTAAATCCCATCCACGAAAATCCGCAGACGAAAACACGTCGCATCTCAGAGAAAGGGGTAGGTTTAAGCCGAAACCGAAACTAATTTATTTCCGTATGTGACTTCATAAAGTCGAGAGACAGATGCGAGAAGAAAGTATTCAGGAGCGAGGGTTGGAAATTGACCGTTCGCAAACTATTTGTATCGGACGTAAGGTGAGATAAAGGGGTGGAATTGGCGTTAGTCATTTGGCGGGCAGAAGATAATGAGCATCGGGGTTGTCGGGGGTTGAATAATGGATCTGGAATAGTTAATGGGTTTGTGGGATTTGTGTTTGAGGATATTATTTGGAACAATGCGCCCTAAGCAAAGATACCTGATGTGTATAGTTTCGCTGAAAATACCATACGTTCAGAGGGTAGCATCTAAATATAGAATACACACATCCTACGAAAATTTGTGGGGAGGTGAGTGTGGATGTTTGTTACTCTTTCACTTAAAAACTACCGGATGGATTCAGATGAAACTTTACAGTAATATTGCTTATCTATTAGAATAACACATAGACTACAGTTTATAAATATTTCGTGTAATCTGACCAAAACGACAAATTATCAAAAATTCCTGCCCTCTGAGATCTATTTAGGCTTCACTGCATAAAACGTTGAGATTACACGAACACATAGGTTTGTTCATATCAAAAAGGTGTATATAAAAGTCTGCGACAACATAATATCTATGTTTTGTATGGAAGCCATTATTTTCAAAATAGTGAGCCTTAAATACGGACGAATTGGATATCCTTTTTACAATGAAAATTTTATAGTAATTACCAAATTTCTATCAAAACAGATACTTGTTGCAATAGGTATTGAACGTAGATGAATTTTGTGTTTTACACAAATTGATTTGGATGAATAGGTTGAAACTTACTGCGCTATGAGTTTGATCTGAATTACTAAAAATTCAGTGCCTTCATCGGTCTAGCGGTCCTTAGACGTATGCAACTGTACATAGAGGTGACATCGTTAACGATTGCGTACATTTTGCGTTTTATCTTATAGCTGATCTAATTCTCGTAGTTACCTATTGCTTAGTAGAGAAGCCGTAAACATTATTGTAGTTCTTTTATTCGAATAAGAAGTATAAATTACATTTTATGTGGAAATAAATCTCACCAGAATTGATTTCTTCGTTCATTTCATTAAAGTTTTGTAGTTAAAGTCCATGTGAACTGTTTCAAAGGATTCGTCATTTAGAAAGAATCAATTAAAAAAAAGCACGATCTCATGAATATTGGATTCAGTAGAGCCCATGAATTTCAACTGGTGGTATTGTTCATACCCTTACTAGAAAATATCCTAACATGTACCTCACATTCTGAAATTGCTCGACCTTATAAATATATCCATCTGATACATTATTTCTTTATTTCAGTATAGTAATGAGTTCATTACAGTACTAAAAGAAGTGCTGCAATGAAACTTCACAGCATTGATTTCAGTTATATTTTCGTTTTGTTGTTGTCAGTACTGACCTCAGATCCTCTCAATTTTCAAATCAAATTGATTCAAATTCCGTAATCTGCCAAATTTTGTAAGTCACACCGTCTGCCAAGATAAAATACAAAAGTCAGTAATATGAAATTTTATTGGAATTTCGAGTGTATTTCACAAAATATGACTGAAATAGAGAAAATATCGTCTAATACTCGTTGCAGAAGGCAATTCCAACACTCATGCTTGTTGGAATAGGCGCTCATTCTGCAACTTGTTTATCATTATATTAAATTTATTGTCATTTTGACAATTTTCGGAATATGTCGTCATTTTTGGTGCAGAAAATATTCCATTTTCTTGTGTTATATGAAGTTTGGTTTATCTATGGGAGATGATTTCCTTTCATTAAGGTCCTGTAGGGGTCTTCAAACATATGAAGTTCTGAAAAATCATCACTTGAATGGTCGTACCTGTTTCGAAAAAAACCCTCACGATCAGAGAGCAAGAGTGATTACGTTCCGAAATTAGCCACTGAACATGGTGTTGAGGTCTTTCTTCTCTAAAAAAGCCAAAATTCTTCGTGAAAATGGACAATTGAGAGTTTATATAGGTTCTCATTGATTTTTCACTCAGTCCAATCTACTGTTCAGCTTGTTATGTTAAGATATTATCAGTTTTTTAATGTTCAGTAGTTCAAAAAGAGAACATTGATTGGGTTTTTTCATTTCCTACAAAGTTTGTGATAGTTCTGTCATAACTAATTGATAACGAACGAATTTCTGCAATAGGTGGGTAATTTGAAAAGAATTTAATTCATTATAAATAACTGTTTTTCTATGCTTTTGTCTTTTCTTATTCCAGATTAAGAAAGAATTTGGGGTAGATTGGGAAGAGTCTGTTTCTCTCTGCTGCTCCTAGAAGAACTACATGAAGTGGAAGATGTCCTTTTGATCACGTAGATGTTCTCCAAAATCCTCTGATATATGATGTTTTTAGTTCATTTTTTCTAACACGGGAGAGGTCAGGGTTTTTTCTGCTGGGGATTTTCCCTTTTCTCATTTAATCATACTGCAGACCTGCATGGTTTTCCTGTGTTCCACTCACCTCAGTTGAGTACTTTTTTGTTTCATTATTTTTTGTTTATAATTAATCTGAAGGTCACCAATTTCCACGATTCTGAAGATTTATATGAATTTAAGAATTTGTCTGATGAAGGAATCTGATATAGACGTTGAAAAGTTTGATAGTTCGAAGTGTAATTCTTTGTTTCATTATAAGGCAAAAATTTTCAGGAAGGATCTCATCAAATTAGTGCATACGTTTTACGAATTTCTAATTATTGATTTTGTTCCAAAAACTGTCAGAGAAAACCCTCAAAAAATTACGGAAAAATAAAATTTTGAGTCCCTTCGATCTTTTGTTTCCATAACCCTTTTATTGCCGAATTTTGCTCAGGCGTAGGGGTTCAAATATAAAGACCAAAGTATCGTACTTAAGAATAAGCGTGAACATGCCAACCTTAGATCTGAGTAAATGTGTATGAAATATCTTGTTCCAACCCAAGTCTTGGTCAACCAAATCTGGTTTATATAATGTTCGAAAACATTGATTTTCTCCAAGGCTCCAAGAGCTTGTCGTCACACTACAAAGCATTTTTCGAACTCTGAAATCTCTAAAGAAATTGCCAACAGAAACAACTGAATATTGATTTAACGTATAGGTACTCCCGTTATTGTAAATAATATTCTCAATCTCCACAAGAGAGAATTTTTCAAAGATCCCTAGAATCTTGGACCACTACTTCCTATTTGAAATGACCAGAGTTTCCTTGATCTAATTTGTTATGTTATGTTATGTCTATCTGCTGACTGTCAAGTTCTTATCAATCATTGGATTAAACTCTTATGTGAAACCACCCCAATATTTTGAAATTTTCCAAACCACCCAAATACCCTAGATTTCTTCGACGTCACGTTCAATGTCACACCCATCGCACCTTCTAAGTCCCATTTTCCAACACCAGCCAGCCTTTCGCGGGTTAAAACACGTCCTCGAAATCACAAGAAGGGAAGCAAGATCGTGATTCCTCCCGCCTGGCGACTAAGCCTCTAATCCGGCCCTTCCTTTTTAGGATTTTAGGAAGTAATTTATCAGTAACTAGTCGCGCATTTCTTCGTCGGCAGGTGGCGCGGCTATAAACTAAAGCCTCAGAGGTGTCTTCCCAGATTAACTGGGGCTTAAGCGATGTTTACTGGATGCTTTACTCGATTACTGGACGAAATATTGTCTATTATTTCCGACGGAGGAGTGTTTGATGTTCGAGAGATGAGGTGGATTCAGTTTTAGCGGTTAGCGTGTTGCTAAACGACACATTCTTGCACTGGGAAATTTTAGTTTCAATCTACACTTCGCAAGAAAATTAACGCACATTCTGAAAATCTCAATTTTAATGAAAGTTAACTACTCATTGACTTAATAACTTATTTTTATGTTCTCTCGGGAAAGTTTTGAACGAATTAACACACATTAAATGGAATAAAAATACCGGATTTCACCGAATCTTATGTGAAAGAAGAGGAATAAACAATTTTCAAAATACTGAAATGCTGATAAGTGATTTAATACTTGGTATTTGAACCCCTTTCGTTAATTACAGCTCGGCAACGACGGTTCATACTCATAATGAGTGATCTTAAAATGTTCTGAGTTGGATTCCTAAGTCATTAAGAGAAGCTGGATGATTTTCTGAACTTCTCAGCCTTCTATTGAGGTTGTCCCAGAACTGCTCAATCGGATTGAGATCTGGACTTCTTGCTGGCCATTCCATTCGAGAGACTTAAACCTCTTCAAGGTACTCCTGAACGATGCGCGCACGATGGGGTCTGGCATTATCGTCCATAAAAATGAAATTTTCACCAATGAATGGACAAATGATCTACATGCACTTCAAGAATGTTCCTTATATACTTATCAGCATTCATAGCTCCATTATCAACGACCACTAGGTCTATGCGAGCAGTCAAATATATTCCACACCATACCATAAACGATCCTCCCCCGAAACCAGTAGTATTCAGGAAATTGCACTGAGCATATCTTTCATTTGGACGTATATATACAAGAGAACGTCGATCACAATGGTAAAGGCAGAATCTAGACTCATCTGTGAAAAGAACTCTTTCCCAATCGGCCTCTTCCCAATGGATATGCTCTCTCGCAAAATTCAAACGCGCCCTTCGATGGGCTGGGGTAAGAGCTGGGCTTCTTGCCGCGACACGAGGCCTTAAATCATTTTCTCTGAGGCGATTTCTTATTGTCTGAGTGCTAATTTTGCACCCCATGAATTTGCTCAAGCTGATTTTGAAGGAGGCGAGCAGTTGCAAACCGTTGTCTCAACAAAGAAACTCTCAAGTAACGTTCTTGAATGGCAGTTGTTACCCGTGGTCTACTTGTCCTGGTCTTCGGACATTCGTATCTGTCTCCCTGATTCGCTGCAACATTCTGGACACACTTGTATGGGAAACTCCAAACCTTTATGCAATTCTTGTGTATGTCCACCCTTCTTCCCGCAAAACTACCGCTTGGGCACATTCCTCTTGGGTCAAATTGCATGTTTCGCGTTGCATAGCGATCGAGTGTAGAAAATCAAACGAAAGAAAAACTATTGATCACTAGAATTGATTGAGAACAACTGATTTTAGAATGGAGCCAATACATTCAAAATCTGATAATATAATTTTTTTTATTCCTGCTGGAAAAAACATCTGTATTGAAGAAAAACGTTGAAAGTGGACAACATATGCATGCATAATTCTGATAAAAATAATTATCATTGAGAACACCTTCAGTTGTAGAATAAATTTGAGATTTCCATAATGTGCGTTAATTTTTTTGCTCATTCTGTTATGCGTTTTTCAAAGAATATGCAAAATCGTTGAAACTCTATTTTTGGTTCTCAAATGTACTGCGATATTCTCCGGGACATTGTTGGTGGTCTTCCGAGAAGATTTGGAGAATGTAGTTCCCAGGTTGTCCAATGCAGAATTTGAGGAATCTTCTCACAAACGCAGAAAATTGGGCGTAACGCCAATTTGACAAACTTCATCTTCAAAGATTGCGTTTCCAGTAAATCACCTGAGTCCGAGTTGGTAACACGATATTTTGTTAAACATAAGAAATTACGGGGTGTCCAGATGTAGGCAGATCACCCCTCAGATCTAGGGGTAGAGGTCACCGAAAAAACAAATCCCACGTTGATCCTTGGTGGTTAATGTATATGGTTTCTTAAAATTGATGTCTTTCGTTCTGGTTCGATTGCATTTTATTGTGACCATATTCGGGAATTTCTGGTCTAGATGCATTGATTCGTTTTGACGCACTCTCAAGATCTAGAAGACGAATATGTAAGTGACCATCAAATTTTGATAAAGATCGTCATGGTCAATATTATGGAGCGGTATGAATAACACAATATTTCCGCGGTTGACAATAATTTGTAGTTTTTTTGGGAGTTGCTCAATAATTTGAGTAGTATGTGCAAGCGTTATTGGTTGTGCAAAATTTTCTCGGTCGATTACTTTCAAAATTAGGCAAAAAAATATGAAAGGGGCTGAAAACTTCGACGGCCAATTTTGTCAAAATAATGATCGGCACCAAAAAAACTGGGAACCACAAAAATTTGTTTTCACCTTTTCCTGATCCATCTTTGCTTCGAAATTTAATGTTACTTCATGTGATATCTTGATAAAAAGGATTCTAGAATCTTAAATAATTTTGCAATTTTCTGAAATTTTTTAGGGGGTCTCTTTCAGCCTCTCGAACAAATTCAATTAGAATTTCTTTTTATAAATAATGGAAAGGCCCTAATTTGTTAGAGGGTCCTTTCGAAGAAAATGTTGCCTAACAATGAAACAAAAAGTAACAGTTTAAACTATTAAACTTTGCAATGTTCCAGAGTCGACATTAGACTTTGAAAAATTCTTCAGAATATTTAGAATTTGTTATTTATCAATTAACATTGTTCAATAAATAGTGACATTGATTTATTTCATTTTGAATTGCCCTGATGTCAGTATTTCGTTAAAATATCAATCCTAATTAGATCAACTCCCACTTATTAATTGGCCAGATTATTATTTTCATTCAACAGAACACAAGTAAATTTGTACCAATTTTTTTTTTTAAATAATTATCAGGGTCTGTCATCACATTTTCATTGTCAAGGGATTGGATTTTCTTATTTTAAATGTTATTTTTATGTTCAGGTTTTTCCATCTCTTAGGGCCGCTTGCCACTACACTAAATTCGGAACTAATTCAAGCTCTTAGTCCTGAATCAAATGCGTGCGAAAAATACCTAATATCTCGCATTTATTATGCGTGCGCATCTGATATAGGACTTGAATTAGTTCCGAATTTAGCATAGTGGCGGTCCTTAGGTTCTTGAAATTTCTTTTTTCCAAAAATAAAGGAAAAATCACCATTTTTGACTTTCGTTTCTCCTTCAAATATTTGGATTTTCTTAGTAAAGATCTGAAATCCATTACGTTGAATTTGGAATCAATTCTTCTCATTTTTTCTGAAATTTAAGATATGTACTTACAAAATTAAATCTATGAATAAAAAACAAGAAAACATCAAAACCTTTAAAGAAGGGAAAACGTGTGAACAGAAAAATAAGATTAAAAATTGAGAAATTTGTAGATAACCAATTGCAGATCATGTTTGTTCTAAGAAGAAAAATCAAGTGGACAGTTTGAATTTTGTTGGATAAAAATAATAATCTGATCAATTTTTCAGTGGGGGAGGATTGATTTGTTGAGGAAATAACTGATATCAGGAAAATTCGAAATAAAATAGATCAATATCATTAATGTATTCATGACAAATGCCAATCGATAAAATAATTTTTATGATTCTGAAGAATTTGATAAATTCAAGAATTTTCTGATGGAGGAATCTAATTACGACTCCGAAACATTACAATGTTTGATAGTTCGGAGTGTTATTAATTGTTACATTGTTAGGAAACAGATTTCATGACAAGAGAAATCATTGCACAAGTTTCACGCAGGGACCTTTAATTTTTTTGTTTTTTCAAAAAAGTTTATGATATGTTGAATGTGGAATCAATTTTTTAATTTTTTCTGAAATGACATGAACATAAGGAAGCAAATTCAAGAAATTTGGTTGTCGTTCACGGTTTCTTATTAGTCTCTTAATTGTCATCATAATTTTGTTTAGAGATCATTCCCCCTTAATTTAATATTATTTTTCCTATTAAATATGCTGTATATTTCAATCGATATTGAAATAATTTTGTGAATAAAATCTATTTTGATGAAAACTCCACTTGAATGAATTTCCATTCGAAATTCAGTTTTCGCCAGGTGAAAATGAAGACAAGAAGCACAATCAATAGATATCTAATCATTCATTTCGCTCCCTTGCGTCACTAGGAAACTCCCGAATCAGGCAAAATTCAAACATACAATTCAAGAACGAAAACCATTTTGAGACAAAAAACCTTCAGGGCGAGTCTATAAGTCTTTGTCTGATCGAAAAACTTGTAAAAATTCGAATCAATCGAACAACTTGATTCCAAATTTCAATGAATCTCGGCGACTCTAATCAACTTGTTTGGAGAGTGATTAATGGAATAATTACGTAGGAAACTTTTTATATTGATTTCGAATGATAATTACTCCTTCAATCGTTCAAATGTTTAAGTAGGGACACATTGAAGTCGAAGAACTATCAAAGCGAAGCAAGGGAGAGTTCATACTTTTCTCTTACGCCTTATGTTCCTGGTGTTCCTACTGTTGCAGCTTTATTAGCGATGTGAGGAGCCTCAGATGTCAAAATTACTACATTTCAAAAAAAGATAGAGCCAGCCAGACGGTTGAAAAGTTCAAAAACGCCAGAAAATCCAAATTTTCGTAGTCTCGCCGATCCGTCATATGCCAGAAAAATAATGAAGCAATAAAGATGCGATAATATAAATCCTAATTACATATTTAAACGGCAGAAAAGGGCACCATAAAAACACGGGTCGTAATTCGTATACGAGCCACTATTTGGTTAAATGTGTGTGATAATGATAAATTGATGGCCGTTGTGTACTTTTGGGCACGAGTGCTCATTGTTAGCCTCTATTTGCTTCGTGATGTGTTCCATGAATTCGTGCATGCTGGCTGACAAACACAAATTAGGAATTTTAAATTGGTGTGTGCGTTCTTTCTGAAATTGTGACTATTTGTTCGGTGTTTTGTGCAAACAGTGTGGATACCACCGCTTTGTTTAAATATTTCACTTTTGATAGGCCACGGTACGTTGCTGTTTCGAAAAACATGTGGACGGCTGCGAATTAATCGGATGGGGTCAAATCATGGAGTCTTGAAGGCCAGTCGACGTCAATTTACATTTTTACAAGGACATTCGGTATTTACCAAAGTGGGTTATGAAAGTGATTGTGATAATTCATATGGTCGACAGAATCAAGATGCTAAAATCCTGTAACATATTGGCGATGGACTTGGCCCCTTTTATGAGACTAATTGTTCCGCATTGAAACGAAAAGAACCTCCAAATTGGGTTTTGAACAATTTAATTATTTTTTTTCATGTTAGCATGTGAGCACACCAAATTGTTTTGGTAGGTATTCCTATATTAATGAGTATTACTGAATACTGTAGTGGGCCCTTGCATCCTTTCTGGATTCGTTTTGAATAAAATGGAGAATAAAACTCACCATTGCGTAGAGATGATCTTCAGTTCACGTAGAGCAGAGATTTCTTGATATCTTCATTATCTGAAACGAAATAAATTTGAAAATTTTTTGAACAATGTAAATGATCCAACGTAAATCCTTGCACTAACTAGTTTGGTACAAATCACTTGTGAAAAATGTTTCCGAACAATGAACGAAATATGAAACTTCGAAGTATTAAACAAATTACGTTTCAAAGTTTTCATCAGACTCAGTTGATTTTTCAACTTATTCTTCGACATTTGCCAATTCAACATTGAATTTCTTCTATTTCTCGATGCTATAAAAAAAACATGAATAAAGAGTATCACTTGAGGAATAAAGTTCAAGAAAGTATATGAAAACAATGAAACTATTCAGAAACAAAAACTGCAAATATTTATCTTACTCGAGAGTCATTTCATATTCCCGTTAATACTTACAAGCTTTGTATTCAGAAGTTTTATGTTCCATGCAGAAATAAACGAATATATTAACCATTTGATACATGAAAGAATTCTAGTATGCATTGATTCAAGTTGAAAAACTGCAAAAGTTGAAACTTGATTTCTTGCACATGTAATATTCACAATCCTACTAATATTATAAATGCGAAAGTTTGTGTTTCATAAATGTTCATGTAATAATTTGCTCGTCGTTAAGATTATTTGTTTGTATTGAGTTGTGATGAAAATTATTTTTTCAATAAACATTCCGATTTTTTCGAGGAAAAATCTAAAGGAATTTTAAACATATCGAAAGAAATGGTGGAGATGGATAGTAATAAAAATTTAACAAATGAACTACGACCCCAGGAACCCCTTGATGTAGTTTCGAAAATTTTGGTGACATATCAGAAACTAAGAATGCTTCGAATGGAATACCAGGTATAACTTTTCTTCATGACTGCCACAGAATATGGCTCTTTCAATATCGAATTCAATCACAAAATGTCAATATTCCATCACTAGATAAGTATTAATCATACTACAACGCTTTGTTTTGCAGTATTGTATATTGACTTAATATCATTCGATCATTTGTAATGGAATGAATATCCTGTACCACATTCGAAAATATGGATCAAAACCTGTGATCGGAATTGATTCATTGATGCGGTTTTTGAAACAACATAATAATTTTCGTTTTGAAAGATTCGATATCGAGCGCCGAAACAAACTGGAATGGATTAATCTATTATTTGTCAATATTATTTCGAAAAAAAGTCAGTGAATTTTTTCTAATTCACTGAATTTTTGTTAAAATCTATGAAATACTTGAATGAATATTATTAAGTGATTTTTTGCATCGAAAAATGTTGGTTGACTATAATCCTTTAATGTATCCCAATTTGACAGTTAAAAGATAAATCCGCGATTGAAGAGTGTCAAAAACTTATTGAAAATCTGAAATACACATTGACTTTCATAAATGGGGCGTTTATAAAATAAATTCGTGAAGAACTCGAAAAATACTAATGATTTGGATGCCATTTTAACAGAAGAAATTGCTTGCAAATCAATGGCGTGAAAAATAGCCTTAATTTTTTTGTTAAGTCGACGCTTCATCGAAGTGAATAGGCAGTGCATAACGCGAAAACTAAAGTTGATTTGGAGTAATTTGAACAGAAGGAACTGAAACAAATTCGGTGCTAAATATTAGCATTTAAGTTTTTCTGAAGGCAGGAAGTGATGTTGCAGAGTTTGAAATGAACATTGAATGTTAAAAATGTGAATTAATAAACATCAATTACAGATATTGAAATCATAACAACAAAACAAATTGGGCACCAGAACAAAATATGACAGCACGAACCATGGGCGCCCGCAGAATTTTTTCTCAGGGGGGGCAAAAAAAATCGTCGAAAAACGATAAGGCGCTTGCGACATCAGTATTCCATTTCTTTCTATTTCGTTTTTTATATTCATGCATGAGCGCCCGCAGAATTTGTTGAAAATGATTAAGTTTTCCACCTCAACATTTTTTTAACATCAACAATATAAGGCGATATGTATAAGATAATACGGTAACAGTTTTCTAAACAAATCACAATCCATGAAAGAATATTAACAGGAAAATGAAATATAAATAATATGAAGAAAGGAATGAAATAAATTGTATGATTGCTAATAACTACAGATACATCAACCAGTAATAACGAAATAAAAACAAATATACATATACGCTCGATAAAATGATATTCATAAAAACCATACATGAATAATAATGAAATATGAAATATAAATTAAATGAAACAAACCATAAATTCAAAACTTGAAACTCAGAGATTATTCGAAATAACACAAAATAAATATATTATCAAAATGAATTAATTATAAAAAAAAAATAAAAAAGACATAACACACACAAAAATAATAATAATAATTCTGAAAATAAAATACCGGAATCGTAGTACCACGCATATTTTATTCTGAACTAAACACCAGCCTTCTGTTTTCTGTTAGTCTCAAGAAATTCAATAGGAAGTTAATTCCTATATTTTTCTTAGATTGTTTCTTTATCAGTACACGAGGAACGAGTCTGCATTGATGTATAAAGGTTTATTTTTGGGTGTCTTATAGCGATCGTCATCGGCATTCGATCTCCTTTGGAAAAATTTTAGAATATCCTTATTTTCCAAAGGTAAATTCATCATATTATAAAAATATATGAAATATATATAGAAACATAAGTAAGATGACTCTCAAGAAACAAGAAAAAAACAGTCTTCTGGGACTGCCGATATAAGTGAAATCTGAGCAACTTGTAAACTGTATCGTCGAACTATTTGGTTATCATTTTTTAAGTAATTTTGGTTTACAAAGGAGTGTTTATGATCAGGGATCAAGGAAGTTCAAATTGATCATTAATACTTCCTTACAAATCAAAAATTATTCGTAAATAATAATCTTATGGGTCGACGCTCTACGATACAATTACGTGTTACTTTGTTTTCACTTCTATACATCTTTCTCTAGAATGAAAATACTAATGAAAAGATTCTATATTTCCGCCTTCTCGGAAAAAAATATTCTGATTGGAGAATGGACAATAATTATTGAAACATGAGAGTAGTCCCACTAGTCGCATGAAGAATCCCCCATCAAAGAAGCCGCCTAAAAAAACCGGTCATAAAACGAACATCTGGTAGCGATTGAAGAGAATGCCGATAAGCATGGGGTAGTTTATGAATTTATTACTTCGTTTTAGGTAAACAAAAACATGAAATTCATGGTCTTCGAAAACTTTCCCTGATTTTTTTCATCCAAAAAGGGCTCAACACGCCTCAGGGAGTTATCAATTCGATATAGGATCAAAATCTCAGGGGGGGCCACGGCCCCCCCTGGCCCCCCCCTGCGGGCGCCCATGGCACGAACTGTCAGTTTCAAGAACGCCGATAAAATTTTATGGACTTATACCTCCATTAATCAAGGATATTCAATGACCTTGGCCATAGATGCGTTGTTCAATTGAAAGATAATATTTTGATGAATGTAACTGATCGAAAACCATGGAAATAGGAATAAATCGAGTAAATAATCAAAATAAAAATATGTAATGGCGATTGGAACTAATTGAGTACGTACTCAAAATTGACATATGTAACAAAAATTGTAACTGTATGTGTAACATTTGTTATCGTTATAATCTAATATGATTTTTCGTCTGTGTTGTTTTCAGCCAGCGAAAACAAAATGGCTGTCAAGCATAATCGGCAAGGTATCTATATTCGACTAAATGGATTTCAGGGAACCTGAAAAATCTTGTCTTCTAGGATGGCGCGACAGTAACTCATCCCTTAATATCACCCCGCCCCCCTAATTGGTCCTTCGACTATAGTCATTCCCGTTTTTTCTTCATCTGAAACACATGCTCGGAGGCATATCTACACGGCGACGATTTGTCACCGTAACGGTCCCCTAACCGCCCTGATTTATGTGCGACATAAACACACAGACTGTCCACAATTTCCGTGATTTATGTACGGGCTTTTCGCTGAGCTCTCCGCTGCGAACGTCCGGACGATTTTCTTTCAATATCTCGTCGTTTTGGGCGCGACATCGGGATTCCAGGGTTCCTCGATTGTTTGGCTTGTACGATCGATCACATCAAGCCTTTAGAGGGCGCCATTGTTACTTCGATGAAGAAAAACGTATGTGAGGTGATCTAATAGAACTTTTTTCTGCTATAGATGGCACCACTAGGAAAATGACAGGAAAATATGTTATGATGAGAACTATGCTTCGCGCAACAATTAAAGCAACAGAAAATTTTTCAAAATTTTGTGGTGATTTTCAACAAGCTGTATCTCAGTGAAAAATGGTCCTATGGGAAACAAAAAACTTACTCTTGAAGCTTGAAAGTTCTAGTATCTTGATTTATTAATCAAGAATTTTTCGGACTACCGGCAGCCATGCAATCCTCGGATAAATCATCTCGAAAAAATTTTCAAAATTTTTTGAATTTTTATTTTTGCTGTAAACGCATAGAAAAAATTTTTTGGGCTGGACAGATGCAAAGGTCGTATAGCCCGTTTATTCGCTCTAATTTGCTTTTTTATTTCCTCGGATATGACCATTTGTCTTCTAGATATCAAACCTTGTTCTTTAATTTTTTCAAAATTTCAATCAAAGTTCTGAAAAAACCGGTGAACCGATCGATCTACCGATTCGAGGGTTAACTTTGGGGAACAGGCTGTAAAGTTTCCTTATTACCTAAGCGTTTTCCCCAATTTTGACGAAGATACAGTCCATTAACCCAAATAGACCTGAAATTTTTTTTCTTTCATATTTTTCATCTTGATGTGTACTTATTTTTCACGAAAAGTTAAAATTTGTGGTGTTCCTTTAAAGGAACGGTAGGTTTTTGAGCGACTAAAATTCATTCTATGAAAAATGAACATTGAATTATAATATGTCGTAATTATAGAAGCACTTTTTCGGATGTTATGCTATTTTTCATTTAATACTTATAAAAAATTAGTTTCTATGCCACACTTCACAATTTTTTCATTTTATTCTGGTAAACAATCAGGTGGTCTACTCTAACCTATCTTGAAGATTGGTGTAAACTCTTTGATTGCTTAGAGATGGTCCTGTTCTTGTTGTTTTTCTATTAGTTTCCAGCAATCTTGTTGCGATGACAGCTAGTCTAGTTTGTTACCATTTCTGCGTATTGAACAATCATGTCAAAGCAGTGTGCAAGAAGTGGAAAATACAATTTTTGTCCTTGTCGAAATACGATTCTAACTCATGTTTTTACGGGATCAGTCAACGCCACCCATATATTCTAATGTTGCATGAGTTTTGGTTGGTCAATGATATTTTCTTTCTCAAGTTGAATATATTATTACTTTGTTTGGTGCATGGAAATACGAATAAGAAATTAGTAGGCGCATTAGCCACATTATTTTTATTTCACTTACAGAATTATGTGCAGAAGAAAATTTCGCTATCAGGTGGTTCTGAAATCATATCTAATTATCTGCATGATGTAGTATCTCATGCAGAGTCAGTTTATTTTTCAATAGTTATAACAATATATTCAGGTAATATAGTAGGTGATAATCCTACCGTTCCGTTAAAAGAACGCCTTCATTTACGTAGCAAAAATCAGGATTTGAAATCATGGAGAAGATTAATTCGCCTCTGATATTATTCATCCGACCATCAATATAATTCTTTTATCCGCAAAAGCGATTAAATAAATACATATGAAAAAATACACCACCGGAAAAAAAGAGGTATTGCAACAATTGATATATTTATGAAGTTAACATGGCTTTAAAGTAAATTTGAATACTGAAGCACTTTGTAGGTTATATTCACTGTTGAAGAAAGCATTAATTTATGTGTTTATATTGACGCCTTCTTTGTTTCTTTATTTTGACCGTGAATAGAAAACTTTTAGATAGGTGTTCTTTATACGGAACGGTAGGTCTATTTGGATTCCAAAAAATGGCGAAATTCCATCACTATTTTTTTTCAATCATCATGACCTATATTTGTAGGAAATTTTCGCCTTTCGGCTCGCTAGTAGGTCAGAAGTTCCGGAGATATCGGCAGTTGGGTGAAAAAGGATCTTTTTGCATTCAAAACTGTACATCTAGAAGACAAATGGTCATATCGGAAAATGGTAAAAAACAAATTAGAACTAAATAAACAGGCTATGCGATCTTTGCATAGGTACAGCCCGAAAATTTTTCTCTATGAGCGTGGAGCAAAAATAAAAATTCGAGAAGTTTTGAAAATTTGTTCTTCTTGATTTATCCAAAGATTGCATGGCTTCTGGTTCACCAAAAAATTGTTAACCAACAAATTAAGAAACTAGAGTCATTAAGCTTCAAAAGCAAGTTTTTTATTTCCCATACGACCATTTTTCAATGAGATGCTGCTTGTTGAAAATCACCAAAAAAATTTTGAAAACTTTTCTGTTCCTTCAATTGCTGCGCTAAGTGTAGTTCCTCTGTGAATCACATACAGTGTGGAAAAACCAAACGCCAAATGAAATGAATTAATTATCTTGGTTTCTCTAAACACTCATCAAATGTTCTGAAACATGTCTAACTTTAATTTTAAAGTGTCATTCTTTTATGTGGAAATGAGAAACCTTCAGCCCCCTTTTTGAAAGACAGAAACAACCCCCAAATTCTAGAAAAAATATCCTTTTATTCTCTATCAACTCAGATAAACAGATTCATCACAAAACGACCCGCTTCTCTTAATCTGAACTGAAAAAAGACAAGAACAGAAAAGAAACCAATTATTTAAAATAAAAAAAAACCATAACATTGTGTTTTGCAGATGGTACCATGTTGCAATGTTCGTTTCTTTGTGCTAATAAATTGTACTTGTACCTAACATGTGTTTCCTTTCCTTCAATTCAGAGTTATTTTTCTATTAACCGAAACTTACAAAATAATACTCTCAGAATATTCCTCATTTTGAAGAAAAACTGTAGAAAAACTCCATGAAAGTCGTTATTTTGATGAAAATCTATTTTTAAAATTTTTTGTAAATTAATCCTTGTTCTGTAAGCTTGTTGCGATTATCACTATTATATGGATATCATTACAAATTAAATTAATGTCATCTCTTTTCAGTGTAGATTTCATTAAAAAAATAAATTATTAGTTTCAATTGATGCAGCAATTAGGGACTTTTTTAATAGATAAATTTTTAATACAAAACATATTGAAACAAGAAAATACCTAGCTAAGGTTCTTGCAACAAGGGAACACCATACAGTTCTGCATATGATAAAATGAGGAACGGGAAAACCCTCAGCAGAAAAACACCCTGACCTTGCCCGTGCAAAAATAATTTACTAAAAATATTAAATATCAGAGGATCTTGAAGGAATTCAACGTGATCTAGGAGAATAACTTTAAGTAATCCTTCAATGGACAGAAACAAACAGATTCTTCACCAATCTACTAGTACATCTAAATTTGAAATGAAAAAAGACAAAGACAGAAAAAAACACAATTATTTAGAATAAATTAAATTATTTTCAAATTGACCACCTATTTCAGAAATGCATTCGTTACTTTATGTAAAGCCTTGGAACCATCTTGAAATTATGAACGGGACAACTACAGGGTGCGGCACGGAGGATGGATGGTTTTAAAAAAATAATAAAAGCGTTAATTTTTACCCAAAAACACATTTATTGACGGAATCAGATTCTCAAGGAAATAGCATTTGAGACAGTCAAGTGTGGAAAATCACATCAGGCATGTGGTGGCCGAAATCGGTGATGCAGTGCTGGAGGCGCTCTTGGAAGTTCGCGTAGACACTCTCCAACATCGCTCTCTCAACTTGGGCAACTTCCACGCGAATAGCCCTTTTCAATTCGTCCAGAGTTCGGGGCTTGGTCTCGTATACTCTAGCCTTGAGGTGTCCCCATAACGAATTGAAAAGGGCTATTCGCGTGGAAGTTGCCCAAGTTGAGAGAGCGATGTTGGAGAGTGTCTACGCGAACTTCCAAGAGCGCCTCCAGCACTGCATCACCGATTTCGGCCACCACATGCCTTTGATGGAAGGATTAGTAATAAGATCTTTGTTAAAAAAATTTCATGCATTCCTTTTAGATGGCTAAATTTCCTTGTCGCTTCTATTCATATCCTTCTAAGTTTTACTATATCTCTATTTGAATTTGTATCTGATATCGAATCTTCCCTGGTTCGATTAAGCTTAAGAAAATGTTAGATTTGCGAGCAACGAAGTGTTTTGTTGTTTCAGTTTGGGCAGAAACTGGGGACTTCAGAGACGCACACTCTGGAGGAATGTCAGGAAGTACTGGATCTAATTCCTTGGACCATCCACAGCTACCTTTCAGCACAGCTTCAGCCAGAAGTAGAACGAGAGATAGGAAAGGTGAGTACAACAAAATTAGCTCTTGATTTTGTTTCCCTTATAATATACGGCAAGCTTTGGGGTTGCAAACTTATCATATTTCCAATAAAGCATTCGAATGAACAAGAAAAAAAGAAATTCTAGACAATTGTATTGAAAGCTACGTTGTCGAAGTTTTTCATTCATTTTGAAAATATCTACGACTTTGAATATTTTCTTTATTCCTCCTAATGTTGCTTTCATTACAGCTGAGAGATGGCATTGAAGAATTATCAAATTCCAACACAATCTTCTTTCCTCTTCCCAAACAAAATTTTAATTTAGCCTGTACAAGTTTATTATTCTTGGAGACGAATTGGTCCAGCCTATAAAATGTCAAATAAAAACACTTACTTCATCACTGTTTCGGAGTGTAAACAGTGATTATTTTTGAACCTTGGAGAGTTTTTTAACTGTTTCCTTCTGGATTTATTGGTCGTACACTTGCTTCGGGATACTTCACCATTTGATCTACAGAGTGTTTCAATGACGAGTGTTCTGTTATTTCTGAGGAGTTTCTGCAATTGAATATTGCTGAAACGCGATATTCTTATACAGAATTACAGGAAATATCTTACCGAAGAAGTTATTTTCCAGGTAATTTCTGATGGATTTGTTTCTATAATAAGGTGTCCAAAATTTAGCCGTTATGGAGATATAGATTGTTTTTTTAAACTTCATTTCATGGATTTTTTCCATTTTTGCTGGATTTGAGCTCCATTGGCCCATTGTTTTGATGTTTCAGTTAGAGGCCCTGTCAATTAATAAAAATCATCGACAAAAACTGAACTACCTATTGAAATATTTCATGGAAGATCACAAAGCTTGGAAGGACTGCTCGAGTACGGTTAGAATTGAGTGTATCAACTTTGAAGCGCTTTTTTTGAGAAAAAATTTATGGAATTTAGTCTAAAGATAATTTCGAAAACTTTGACGTCTCATCAGCTAAAGGTAGTAGAAGATACATTTTTAGTACGATGTGAAAGATGAAATACGTGAATGAAACAAAATTATGATCAACTTATTCTCACTCTTTTCTTGATTGAAGGTCTGCAGATTTATAATCCATGCCGATATTGAAGTTCCGTTTCTTTTTTGAATAGAATCATTGCTACTATATATCAGATATCAAAACGTTTATACGTAGCAAATTCTGATGAAATCTACAAACTTATTGATATTTTTGAGTAAAATTTTTTAATTTACAGTAATTCTTTCATTTAATGAATATACGTTGTGGCTAGACAAATCATCTAATTGTATGTATTGTGTGACCCATAGCAGATGGAAAATGATTTTAATTCTTCAATTTGAAAAAAACTAACATAACTAACACCGTTTCTGAAATATTGAGTGTTTTTAGATTTACTATAAAAATTTAAAAAAAAAAATGTTATTTCACAAATTCGCTACATTACACACATTTCGAACATCTCTCACCTTGAAAATAATTCATTTTTTGTTTTTCTCACATTATTTGTGAAATAAAATAATTTTTCTTAAGTTAATTTTTATAATTCATCTGGAAACAATTAACATTTCCGAAACAGTTGAAGATAGGTATGGGACATTGTACTCGAATTATGTCTAGAATTTTCTGAAGAATCCAAAAAACTGATAATATACAGGGGGTTGCATTTAAACTTAGTTGGTTACTGTCACATGACACACCCTATATGATTAGTTTTTTTTTTAAATGAGCATCTAAAAATACAAATTCACGTGTTCAACACGCTCACATTTATTCGTTATCGAATTTATTCCAGTTGGCTGTTCTACACTGTATTTGTAGATTTCGGCGAATGAATACAATATACAATGATTGTCCATTTTTTAATTATAGTAGTTAATCGTCGTTTATTGGCTGTTATAAATATCTCAGCGGAGACTAGAGCCTGATACCGTTTATCATTTTCCGGATTTTATTGTGATTTTCTCTTCCAAATTATCTACGTCTACAACTATAGATAATTTTTATCTATTAGCATAATTAATGTCTGGATCCTTATTAGAATTTCTCTTGTTATCGGCAGGGGAAATCTGAATGTCATGGTTTAATGATTTTTTTGCAAATGCAGTTTCGATAGATTTGGTAAAATCTATGAAAAACATTGAAGAACAATCATTTCATTAAAGATCTATGATTTTGTTTCAGGTTTTGAATCCACAAACAAAAGTATTACAACTACTCTTGTTTTTGAAATACAGGCCGAAAACGAAAATGTGCACTTTTAGAGATGTTAATATTTCTCCGGCCCTGCTTATAATAGATATTTTTACGTAGAAGTCAGTGGCGATCTCTTTGAGATTGAGCCAAAACTTTTTATTTTTCAAATGGAATATCCTGTATATTCTAATTTCAAATTTTTGCAATTATTTTTCTGAATCAATTGATGTATAACAACTTGATCATCAATAAATTTTGCTTCAAAACTCAGAAAAATCCATATTTATATTCGTTTTCTCTAAAGTAGGCCATAAGCTCTTCCACACAAGCCTTATAGTTGAAGATACATGAACATTTTTGAGTTAATGTTGAACAGTGATGTTTTAAATCCGTGTTCAAAATATCTTAATATAAAACAAAGTCGGCCATTTTGTTGGTTACACCATTTATAACTCAAGATTGGATGGACTGTTTGTTATGAAAGATTTTTTGTTGGATTCTTCTACGGCGGGGTTAACATAAAATACATTAAAACTCTGAAAACTTTTATGAAATGAAAAAAAAAGGATATAATTTTCCTTCTTGCGAATAACGCCAGTAGGTGTCACTGCGATTAATAGCGTTTTCGTGAAAGTATTATATATTTGATATTAATTCGGTGAACTACATTTTCTAATAATATTAACGCATCTGAGTCTATATTTATTACACCCATCTTTCTTCCGGACACTACGGAAAATTTTATGAGGAAATGTTTTGAACAAATTCTACTTTTAACGCCATTAGATGGCAATGAAAATAATTACTGTGTATTTTGAGTTGCCTAAACGTCTTAGCCTTGTCATTCTCTTTGCGCAGAATTAAGTGCGGATTCACAATGGACCTATTTATTCTCGCACCCGGGACAAAAACTAAAAATGTTGTTCATCACAAGGTACTACAATGAAGGAATGTAAAATATAAACAAGTTATCTTCTAAATAAAGATAAATCATTTGATGTTGTGGGCAAAATTGGTCATACCTGAACTACAACTTTTTAACCGTGAGAGATAGAGGAAAATGAATGACATGGTATTTTTCAGAGAAACTGATAATACCATGAAGTGCATTCCTCTATCTTCTTTTGTTTTCGAGTTATAGGCGCAACGTTGTTTTTTCGGATTCTATTTCTTGAAAAAGCTGGGTGGGCCAAGACTTTTGACGATTTGTATACTTCGGCTTTCAATCACGAAAAACTGCTGTCTTTTCAGGAGAACCAAAAACCTCATGTGAAAAACATAGCTTGAGATCGAAGCATCGAATATTTCCTCGTCCTAATTTCTCGCAAGACAGAAGATTGATGGCACGTTTTGCCCGACAATCGAGATACACATCCTGAACGAACGAATAATAATCTATGCCAGAAATGATCCTTTCGCTGCAATATGACAGCCTAATCCTTCAGCGATGATGTGAAACGTTTAGCGCTGAAATGAATCAAGCGTTTCTCTTTGAATGGCCCCCTTTCGCCCGCTATTTCGGACTCGAGTTCATTTCTTTCGACAACACGGTCCAATATACACGAGATGATCGTGTGTGGGTGTTCTCCCATCAATCGAGATAGCTACGTTCATCTCTTTCGTTTCTATCTTTCTAGTCTATTCATTTCTTTGTACCATAAAGCCTTGTGTACGGAATAAAATAATGCTATCTGACGAGTTTTCTTGCCCAAAAATGTCATTTCAAATCACTTTTCATTATTATATGGCAGTTATTTGTTTTTGATCATAAGGAGAAGCAATGTTTGAAAGGGGTTGTTTAATGTTCAATCGTTTCTGTTGTTTTCTTTTTTTGTTGGTTTAAGTTGGGATTAATTTTTTGCTTTTTCCTTTCATCGATCATGACATTTCTTTTATATTCCTTTCGTTTTTTATCGATGACGAAAAATTCTGTCGTTTTACTATTTTTCAAAATTGGGGGTGTTCAGATATTGGCAAATTTCTGTTGTGGACTGTTACCAGATAATTGAGTTAGGGATGGTAATGTTGAAACATTTATTGTACATCATTCACAATCAGAAAATGAATAAGTCACCCGCATGAAGCTAATACAAATATAAACAGGATATATAGACAAAAAGTAACATTGAAGAGTTCAAATGAGAGGCCAAATAAAGTCAAACTTAGAAGTTGAGACAGTTCAATTAACTCACCATTTAACACAACGTTTACAGTGGCAGAGCAATCAAGCAGAAGGTAATCAGTTCTAATGAGAAGACTGAGTTGTAATAATGATGCAGGCCAAGAAAGAAATACAGAAAGAGTGCAAAATCCAACAATGAATAGAATATACACAGAGACAGACTGCTTCTGAGTAAGCAGATCAGAACGTCCATCAGAAAAATAGAAGATACAAAATTAATAAACTATGAGATATACAAAAAGAGAGTGAAAAAAAAAGAAACACCAATTGTTAGTTTTGAGAATAGCAGAAGCCTTGAGATCTAACTCGTAAGTAGAATCAGATTAATGAACTTGAGAGTTCGGGCTTATAATGAGTGGATCATAGCGATTGATTGAGTTCACCATTATCAAAGGAGACCTTCCAGGGTGAAACCAGGATGAGAGGCTGTCAACCAGTTTCATGTGTATCACAATTGACCGTTGAACTATTTCAGAGATGTTTACATCGTGTTCTGCAGGAGATTAATTAGATCCAGGATTCACCCTGGAAGTTTCAGGTAACACTAATCCGAAATTCGAGAACAGTAATGAGCAATTAACTTATTGAAATAATTATATTAGCATGAGGAAGTACTGAATCAATATTTATTTCCAGAGAGAAAGACATGAGATTATTCAATTGTGGTGCAACATCACCATTTCCATTTGAGAAATTTTTATATGTCTAAAAATCTAGGTTGATTATGAAAATATAGTAAAATATTCATCTACGAGAATGTACATGAGTGAAGTGAATCGAAATGACCTATAAATTAAGAAGAATTATTGAGGATTGCCAATATTTTCATAGACATATTTCAGACATTATGAAAATGACATGGAAATGGAATAATAAATAATTTTTAGGAGAATGAAAACAAACACCTAGTTGGGTGGAACTGGTTTTCACCAAAATTGAGCGAAATTGAAGGGAAATGTACAATTATTCAATGAGTTCAACTAAGAAAAGTCTAACTAAAGTTCTAAGACACAAAGAGTTGTTAACACTATCGAGGTAAAACGAGAAGAGAGGAGTAATTCCGTTTTCAATTCCGGAAACTTGAGATACCTGACAGATCAAAAGGTGGGGTTGACGCGTTCAATCAATCAGCTGATTTCCACAGAGCATAGAGCTGAACTAGGAGTGGAACTAGCAAGGAGCGTAGACAAGAGCAACTAACATATATGATGTGGAACTAAAGCGGACTCAACAAAAACGAAGAATATTATGAGGACAGAGATAAAAACCTTAATATTTATTAAAGAAGTAAGCTCGAGAGACCAAATAAGAGGCAAAGTTAAAAGGGAAGATCTGAAAATTCAAGACATATTAGGTTTATAACTTTGCTTCCGCAATAGCTGGCTGTAGCGGTGAATGGTAGTTGAAATATATACATCTTAGATGTTATATAAGAAGCTTCATTATTTGAAATCATAACGCTATCGAATTATTAGTCGATTTGTGCCTGCATCATAAAGTTTCTCTAGATTAATCATGTCAGTTACGAGTCGAATTCTCGTCATTTGCGAGAGGTTTTAATTTTCTGTTTTTATATGAAGAAATCTGCGGCTGACTCTCATCAAATGCTCTCAAATACCCATGGTGGGACTGCTATTAGAGAATGAACGTGCCGAGAGTGGATTCAACGCTTCAAGAACGGCGATTTTAACCCTTAACTGGTATGGCAGGGTCAAAATTGACCCTACTCAAATCAGATTGTACCATAGCCAGATACGGAGAGATTCTAATTCCTCTCCCTTCCAGCTATTCTCCAAGTGTATTGATATGACTAATATACGCTAGTAATTTTTATGTTAGCGTCTGGCATAAAACCGTGACAGCGGGCTTGGGGTCAAATTTGACCCTGCCATACCATTACCGTCATAAATTCAGTGGAACCAACCGACGATTCTATCAGACTCCAAAATGAAGCTAGGTGTTTTTATGTCAATAAAACGATAATAAACATTTCAATTCATGTGCTGAATGTGAAAAAAATTGTTTGCAACAATCAATGTTCGGTCAGAACACTGTGACAAAATTTTGATCAATATGAACATAGTACTTAATAAAACATGTTTGTTAGAGTTTTCCTGGTTTCGGTTTTTCATATTTTACTGCCATATACTTTCGAAGACACTCATCCCGAAGCCAGATTCGAGTAACAATCCATTATTTTCGTAGTTCTTTTTTCGCAAAGATAAATTATATTATTTTTTCAAAGTTTCTGAAAAATTTATTATTTATTCATGCTTCATGTTCGGAATATAATAAATTCATTTTCACCGAGTACTTTTATTACCAGAGAGGAATTCTTGATGTAGAAAAGACCATATTTTTCTGAATTCGATAGAAAAAAATACACAGGTTTAAAATTGACCTCACCATACCCTGAAATCCTTATAGAACGCAATTGATGCGCGTGAGCCAAGCATATACGGCTGCAATACAATGGGAGACATGATGAAGTGATTTTACAGCATGACAATGCTTGACCCCATATCGCAAAAGTGGTCAAAACATGCTTGGAAACTTTGAAATGGGAATTCCTACTCCCTACTTCACCCACCATATTCTCCAAACATTGCTCTTTCGGACTATCACTTGTTTCGATCAATGAAACATTGTCTGGCTGACCAGCACATCCGTTCAGATAAAAAAGCAAAAAATTGGATCGATTCGTGGATCGATTCAAAAGATAACCAGTTTTTTCAATGCGGGATTAGTATACTGCTTGAAAGATGGGAGAAAGTAGTGGCCAGCGATGGACAATACTGTGAATCATAAATGTATAACCAGTTTTTCACAATAAAGCCTCGAATTTCGGTAAAGAACGGCGGCAGCAAAGTTGTACAACTAATATTACGATTCACAAGATCGACATCAATGGGCGATGGATGGAAAACCAAATTCAAGGAAATCTTCTGGACAACCTACCAACAGATGGCATGCATGGTGGACATCTGCTTCCCAAGAGACTGAGTAGTAGAAGAAACACGATTGAGTTGAGACAAAGAAGAGAAGACTGGAGAAGACTTCTGCCGCATGTTCGAAAGAAATACCAACAACTTGAGGGGCCACAGTTACGAACTTCGCAAGCGTCAGAATTTCCTGCCTAACAGGGTATTTGAGTCTTGGAACCGTTTGCCCGTTGGTGTGTTCGAGGGCGAGTCTGTGAATCGTTTCAAGAACTCTCTGGACGAGTGGACACTTGTTAGAGTGAATACGTGAATATCTTTTTCAGTTTCTTTCTTTATTTCACTTTGTATTATCAAACATGTGAACCATTCGTTTAAGTTTGTTTTCTGAGTTTATAGGTTTGACCTAAACTCTCATTTGTATATATAATTATAATAAAGAAAGAAGATAAGGAAGAATATTAGACGTAAATCAACCAAATTATCTCTGAACTTCAGAAATTTCGGATTGAGAAGAAGTTTTAGAAACCGTAAAAGAATCATCTGAAACAGCATGACCGAACCCTCCCAGTCTCGGGAGAAACCCGACAATTTCCATGCGGGTCGTCAGCCAATAATCCCCCACTTACAGCACCCGCATATTTACCTCGGAAAAAATTGAAATTAAAATTCCACATCCCCTTCGCCTCCCGCCCCCGATCTATTCATAAAACAAATCTAATCCCCCTTTTTCGTCCCTACCCCACTATCCGCGCGAATAAACCGGAAAAATTGAAGTGCACGGGCGACGGAAAAACAAAAGGAGGAGCGTTCCCCAGGTCGGAAAAGCGTTTTTCCTACGGCGCTGTTTGAGAAACTGATTAAAAATTCAGCCGCAAAGCCCCGGGAAGTGCCAGAACACCTGATCGAAAGATTTCGCAATTATTTGCTCTTTTCTTTTTATTTGGAGGGGTGGGGGCGTCTCGATGCTTGGGTTCGCTTTTCCGCTCCCGTTTTTCTCGAGAGCATCGGTAGTGAGGGGGGGTTTGGTTACTTTCGAGATGGATTGGGGTAGCGGCATGGGAAACTTCTCAGGTGAAAATATTTTCCTGCTCTTTTCATGATAGTTATTGTGGTGATCTTTTAGCATTTATTCATTTCAGGCCACCTGATTGGACAGGGTGGTCTAGTTTCGATGATTTACTACAACATCTCTTAACTTCAAAGAGATAGAAGTAATATACATGTCATGTTACCGCATCCACATTATGCCGCTGTGTGCCGAGCGGCCAGGCCGCACGGCAAAGCCGCTGTGTATGTGGATGCATCGTCGGCTCGTGCCAACGTGCCGCTGTGTGCCGCTGAAGAAATCGCTCAACTGTCGGTCTCCATCAAAAGAAGCCAATGGAAATGTATAGTGAGGATGTGCCAACCGCTGGCCTCGAGCGGCTTCAGTAGCGATTCAGATATTCAGAGGGTGTACACGCATGTTGGTAGGATGGAATGGACAAACGAAAACGTCCTACAATTGATCGATCAGTACCGTTCTCTACTTCGAAGGCTTGGCCGTACCAAAAACCGTCGCTTACGCCGTATTTTCTTTTCATTTTCAATTATAATAACTGAGGCTGAAAGAATCAGTAAATCCTCGTAGGGGAACTTTGTGTGACTGAATGAATGCCGACGGGGAAGCCAACGCATATGTGGATGCGTCCTCTCTCGTTGGTTTTGCCGATGAGATTTTTCCGATTGGCAAAGCCGCTCGGCACACAGCGGCATAATGTGGATGCGGCTTTATACATCAAATGTTTAACATCGCAAGTCGCTACTATATAACTTCAGCAGTATTGTGACTATGAGCTCTCAAAGTGATAACATCGTATGGGCAGTTTTTTTCAGTACTTTTTACCGGTGCTATCAGATTTTCAGTTCCGCCGCAAGTTTCAGAGCAATTAAAAAATATTTTTTCGAGTAGAAACCATAGTGTGGTACGATATTTTTCAATTGACTTTTCTAAGACAATTTCAAGAATATATACTCTTGGATCAACAATATTCAAGCAGGCTCTCATTCAACTTCCGTGAAAACTGTGATAATGTTATCATTAATGTTTTCAAAGAATATCAAATGTTTTTCAAAAAATGTTTATTTCTAAATTAAGTGGAGAAATCATAAGAAACAAAAGATTTCGAAAAACAGTCCTGTAGTCTGTGTAATAATACCTATACCAATCAACGTGACAACTTACAATTAGGAAATATCAAGTTTTATGGACTTCCCCGTTGAAAAGATATGGAAAAAATTGAAACATTGTCTAAAAAAAGTTTCTTGAAATATATCATAATACACGTTATGGATTCCATTTGAATTTTTTCTGAAAATTGAAGCGGCACCAAAATTTTGATAGCACTGGTAAAACGTACTGAAAAACCTGCCCTAAAGATGTTTCTATTTTAAGAGCATAGTGGCAATACTGCGGAAGTAACAGCGGATTGTAGTAATTGGCGAAATTCTAAAATCACTTGCGGTATTCTGCATTTCATGTTTCTCCATATGCTTATTATTTTCTTTCTATGTCTTTTGATTTAGGAGACGTAGCACTAATCTGACCACCCTGTGCATAACCATTCGAACTACACACATCGTAAAAAGTTTTGTCCTCCCTAGGTTTTTCAAGAAATAAACAATCTATATTCTGGAAATGAAATGAATTATTTTCTCAATTTTTTTCTTGTAATTTGAACTGTCGATTTTTAATTTCTAAAGTAATTTATCGTATGCTTTTTTAAATTTGATATTTCCCACCACTTATCCGCGCCCCTTTTATTTGTTTTTCAAATTAGAATATGTGGATTGAGATACATCAAATGGAAGATTATTTGATTATACCAATAAAGTGATGTGACTGAATGTAGAATTGGTTGTGCGGTTTTTTTTTAAATTAGGACCTAATTTAAAACTCTTGATTGGAGAGAAGGTCCTGCAATCAGATCATTAGTCTCTTATCATTCTTATCCACGAATCCATGGATTTGTAATTTCGCATCTCAGAGGTAAAGTGTGTTAAGTCACATTTTTTCAGACACGGACTTTCTACAATATTGGATTCACATCAGTGAATTCTAGCTAGTGGAACACATTTTTGACTCAGTGGGTATATCAAGTCACCAAAAAATGGCAGTAAACATTCTTTGAAACAATAATGGAACTGAAAAATCTATGTTTTGTCTCATTTTGATATTGTGACTTAACACACTTCACCTCTGGGGTGCTGATATATTCTTGTTTGAAAAATTAAAGTAGAGGGGTGCGGGTCGTAGAGGGTGAGAAATATCGAATTGAAAAGAGCATACGATAAATTGCTTTTGAAATTAAAAATCGTCATTTCGTTTGAAAATTACTGTGGAGTTAAGTTACTCTCTCAGCATGCTGTGTAATGATTAAATATGACCATGAAAACCGTATATAACTTAGACATTCTCGCAGATGTGGCAAAATGAAAGGACTTGTCACATAATCTGAGAAATGCAGTTTTCTTCATTAGACTTTTAAATATCGAACCTCACTAATAAACCGGTTGACAGCGCCAGTTAACCGGCTGATTTACCAAAGTCGACGGGTGTTAACCGTGCCAAAGGCACGATGTGGATGTGCCATACGAGGAATTTATGCCTCCGGAAAGTTTAGCAACAAGATGCACCGGCTCGCTCCCTAATCCCGTGTAATCCCGCAAGCTTGACGGATGGAGACGTTCACAGGACGCGGGAATATGTGGCCCGGTTATTTTCGAAACGAGTCAATGGCTCTTTAAATGATTACTGTCGGGATTAGGAGGATCTGGGCTGGAGTAATTGATACCGAAAGTTTTTGGCGGGCGTTGGTTCACGTGTTTCTGAGGTTATTGACGGGAATTCCCGTTTCCGAGAAGATGAGAGTTCCTTGTGCTTCTCAAAGATTATCTCTAACATAGATTGGAAACTTTTTTGAAACATAGATGAATTCAAAATGATAATCATCGAAATGAATACCATTTTCAATTCCCAGGCTCAGAGATCTTTTATCATGAGGTTGGAGAAATGAAATCAGATTTTGTCACTGAGATTAGGGATATACCACTTTTGGCCTTGTTGGGCCTCTTCATTATCCCGTACATCTCAGGACAAAATCTTCATAAAAAACTTCGAAATTTAAAGCAATTGGTTGTGAAGTAATGAGTAAAATATTACAACGTACTAAGGTGGTGACATCCAATTGCGTCAAAATTAAGTTTCACATCTCCAATAAAATGCAAAAAAAAAGAAATCTGTACTTCCTCTTTCACTGAATGAGAGTTTAGCAGTGGCTCTATTCAGGGCCCGCTTGCTAGTTTCTCAAAGTGATGGAAAAAGCCCAATTCCTTTTGCGACTGTAAAGCCAGATGTTTTTTTAAGAAAAAGAAAATTCTTTGCCTTTACGGAGGCCACATCGAGAACATTTTTGAAACATAGATGAATTCAAAATGATAATCATCGAAATGAATAACCATTTTCAATTCCCAGGCTCAGAGATCTTTTATCATAAGGTTGGAGAAATGATATAAGATTTTGTCACTGAGATGAGAGAGATACCGGTTTCGGCCTTGTTGGGCCTCATCAGTATCCCGTACATCTCAGGACAAAATCTTCATAAAAAAACTTCGAAATTTAAAGCAATTGGTTGTGAAGTAATGAGTAAAATATTACAAAGTACTAAGGTGGTGACATCCAATTGCGTCAAAATGAAGTTTCACATCTCCAATCAAATGCAAAAAAAAGAAATCTGTACTTCCTCTTTCACTGAATGAGATTTTAGCAGTGGCTTTTGAATTCAAAGGCAAAGAATTTTCTTTTTCTTAAAAAACATATTGGAAAGTCTCTCAAAATTTTCGAACCGTGCTTACAGCGACATCTATCGTCGGAATGTCGGAATCGTATGGGATATCAATAGATGACGGAAAATTTCAATTTGATAGATCTAGATTCTTTTTTCAATACCTCTATTGAGAATCCAATTCAAATTATTCAAATTTCCCGCGTTTTATTGACATCCGACACGATTCGTACTTCCTTTCAGCTACGAGTTTCATTTCTTTTTTCTTGAAAAAACTTAGCTTCACAGTTGCAGGTATTTGTAACAGTGTTTTGCAAGTCAACTTAGCTTCACAGTTGCAGGTATTTGTAACAGTGCAAGTCAACGCAGTTATCCGATTTGATAAGTCATCATTTTTTACAGCATTATATCTTTAGGAATTTATTTACAGACTTGTTGCTCTATATAATTATGATTTCGCTTTTCGCTTCCACAAAAAACACAGTCTGCTTTTCTCTACACTAAGAAAAGAGCGTATTAAAGAACCGCATTACCTTGAGTTAATAACATCTATACTTATATAGTCCGTTTCAAAATTATTGTCATCAGAGCCAGAGCAAGCCATGGTATTCCAGCCGGGGCTTCATTTCTAGTTACAAAAAGTTACTAAAAATTTCTGTGTGTTTAACATAGATTGAAATATATCAATATACCCTATTAAATGGTTGAATATATTTTCCAAGGCAAATACATTTGAAATTACATTATTCTCATCATTGTTGTGTTGACAAATTTTCAAATTTAGCTTCAATTACAAGAGAGAAACAAGCTGAGATGATGACTAAAATATACATACCCACACTATTCTGATGTAGATCAAGCATGGGAACTGGAATTTTAGGATTGATAATAAAAATAGCGTGGAATGCTTCAACATGAAATCTTGAAATCTTTCCAATGTAGAGATCAAAGATAACTAAAAGTTCGTTGTCTATGAAGACCCTATACCAATCTTGATGACTATCGAAAATTCAGCCAAGTTCTCGCCCTGTGTTATTTTTTCTGAGTATTGAGGAACAAAAAGTTTAAAGCTGACACAACTCTACAATTTCATAGCCAAGTTGTTGAAACTATTAGAAAATATTTCTTGGCAAATTGGGAATCATTTGAAGTGTGAAATGCTATAAAATAGATCACTTTCCATTTGTATTTATTAATACTGTCCATTTCATGATTCATTAAATAATATACCAAATGTTGATTTTGATTAAAATTCAGTTACTTATAAGGCAGTTCAAAAAGATGTACAAACTGGTTCATTAATTGTTTTTGATTCTAGAAAAAATAACGCCATATATTGTTTCTTTGAAGGTATAATCATGTGAAATAGGTTTCCATCCACTGCTCACTCCTGACTGTAATGACTTGTTTTGCCTTCATCCTGTCTTCATCTGAGAGTTCTAGGTGAAAACTGAAATTTTGAGACGCATTTATTTATCAGGAACATGTGGATTTAATCAAGAACATAAACATACATAAATAAATTCGAAATATATTCAGGAGGTTAATTCAAACTCTGAAATGTCAAAACTTAGTGTTTTCAATCAACACCAACCTAAACCCTAGAACTCAAAAGTTACTGATGGGATATTACCAACATATTTTCAAGATTCCACATCAAGATGCCAATCATTTTGAAACGGGCCATATTATAAATGTGAATGTTCGTGTGTTTGTTTGTCCTCTATGGACTCAGGAGCCAGAAGACCGATTTTGATGAAACTTCCACTATAATGTAGAGAATTTCTTTTGGGGGGTTTTCATTAAAAAGTCGGTAATTAACCCGGTTTTTTCAGGCTTTTACGGTCGACGTTGGGTAAACTATAAGAGATAGAGAAACATAGTCAAATACAATTTTGTAGTGCTCAAATAGTTATATAAAAAAGTCTGCGGTGGCATATGTCTGACTGCTAAGGACAACCCGCGATAAACATTTTCAGTTCAATTGAAAATAATTTTCAATTTGAAGAGGGCTCCCGACTGTTTTGGAATGAATTCATGATTGTGAATGTGATTGTTATCTGCTGCATTCATTCCTGTTGAAAAATGCTTTTTACAGTATAGTTTTCTAATGGATACCGCAAACCTGCGGTATGCTAATTTTAGCAAGAAATTGTTGAATCTATTCGAGATAGCTTTGTCACGTAGTCACGTGCCTGTCTCCTTTTCTACACGAGGTTTTGATTGTGGGGTTGCGGAGCTATCAAATCAAATTTTTAGGTTTGAGCTAGTGGTTATATAAAATCCTTACATTCTTCAATTATAGAAGTGTTACTAATTTATCCTTCAATTGGGTATATTCTTTTTTCTCCATTTCTCATATTCGCAATCGCGTACATAAAATAGTAAAGAACTCATAGCAACCATCAGAACAATAGCATCAGAACAAGCTTAAAGAAAAAAAACCTAAATTCTTGAACTTATTAACCCTGACATGAATGTTAATAATTTCAACATTTGATCTTTCTCCTTTTTCACTACTTTTGTTCTTTGCAGTGAGTCGTTCGTTGTCAGACCCCATAAAGACAGAGTCGGGGGTTGGGGTGGAAAACAACGACGGATGCGCTGGAAACGACGGAGAAGCAGGCAAAAACGACAAGAAGAGCAAAAGGCAACGTCGCCAACGGACGCATTTCACCTCGCAGCAGCTGCAAGAGCTGGAAGCCACCTTCGCGAGGAATAGGTACCCGGATATGAGCACCAGGGAGGAGATCGCCATGTGGACCAATCTTACTGAAGCCAGAGTCAGGGTGAGTTCTTCAGCAGATACCATAATGTTTTTTTGACTTGGTAGTTCAAGTGTACCGAAAGAAATTTTCTGCCCATATCGCGATATTTGCGAGAATGAAACATGAACATATCTAGGCTCTTCTTAGTCAAAATCTCCCGGAAGTTGTCGGAATTTATCGGTTCACTCTGAAGATATTCCTATTTTTGAGCTTAATATCGCAAAAAAACTCAAGCAGCGATTACAGAAATACGAGAGCTACTGGTAAGAATCAAAAATACAATATTTGTGGCATCAGGTTTTGTTCTGTAAAATAATGAGAATGAATATATCGTTAACATAAAAAACTCACCTGTAAAATGGAGAATTCCAAATAAGTGTTCTGGAAAGAAGTAAGAATAAAATTAGAACATAGTCCTCTATATAAAAGATACACAAACCATATAGAAACAGACGAAAAAACAAGAAAAAGATTACAATTTTGGAATAATGAAACGGAACGGAGATAGTAGAATGCCACACAAACAACCCGATAAAATGAAAGAGTAAACTTCAATAATAGCGATGAGGAGTAAAAAACCCCAATAGGATGTCAGGGTGTACAAGATGGGCAAAATTGGTGGTACCTGAACTACAATTCATTAACCGAAAAAGATAGAGCAAAATGAATGCCACATTACGGTGATCTTTTTTGGAGAAATTTTTGTTTTTCAGTTATAGGCCAAAATTGATTATTATGAGATTTCAACCTTGGTCATTATCTTCGTCTCTGTTCGTGCGAGAATGTTGAAATTTGATATGAAAACATTATAGAGACTCTTTTTTTTACAACAATCCAGTAGCGTAGTATGTTTTTTCCCAAGAGGCTTCCTTGCTGAGCTATACCATAAAGTTGTGTTTTTTCTTATGGAAACAATAGTTTATTATGACTCAGAAAAAATCATCATTTTTTTCCGTTTCAAAAATATATAACACATTATACCTATCAGACACCTTCGTCAGACACATTTTCAACTTCATTAAACTTTTCAGAATCGTGAGAACTATTGATTTCTCAATTGACATTTGTCAATTGATCAATATAAATTACTTGAATGTTGACATTACTACTTTATCTCAAAATTTCCCAAAACTAGTTTTTTTCTTAACAAATCAATCAAAATACGATCCATGCCACCGAACAATTAACCAGATTATTAGTTTCATCCAACAAAATACAATTTTTTTTTATATTTATCAGTTGCTGCTATTAGAATTTTCGTGTTATTCCAACACGCATGATCTGCAATCTTCTGAAGGATTTGCTCCCTTTTGCAAATTTTTTACCCAGGGGCCTTCCTTCTTTTATTCAAAAAATTCTTATTGTTTGGAAAATAGGCGTGATTTTGAAATTATTGCGTTCTCGGAAGTTATAACACATTTTCTATACAAATTTGAGACTGATCTGGTTTTCTCATAGATACCATTGTCAGAACTGAACCAAATTGCAATGGAACCAAAATGCAAGTACCAGCTTTCAAATAAAAAAAAAATCATCAAAATCGGTTCATCCAGTAGAAAGTTCTGAGATAACAAACAAACGAAAATTAAAAATACAAAGAAACGAATTGACAATCATCTCCTTATTTTGAAGGCGGTTAAAATAGTTATTTATGATATGAGTGTTAAAAGTGACGTTTAATTTTGTGAGTGAACAATTTCACGAAAAAATAAAATCACTTTTTACACAAATACCATACAATGTTTTTTGTATAACTGCCCTAGTTTGATAATGAAATGGGCGAATTTGCAATGACAATAAACTTCAAAATGCATTTTAATATTCAAATAATCAAAAGGTTGTTATGAATGGCAAACGTTGCCAACGTTATGATTACTAACAAATGAGAAGAGACACTGTCATTTGAATTTCGTTCCTGTCCAATTTTCGTCTTGGGTTTTTAACTGCTTAATATGTTTGTCGAGAGTCCAATTAATGATAAAAGTGACGATTTGGTTGTTCCTCTGGATATTGAAGAGTCTGCAAGAAGAGCAAATCTGGAACTCCTACCTAAAAAATCTGTTCAGCAGTACGATATTGCAAATAACAATTTCCTGGCCTGGTGTAAATTGAAAAACGTAGAAGGGAACTTCAGTGAAACTGTTTTCCTGGCATACTTAGAAGAAAAATAAAAAATATGGAGTTCATCAACTTTGTGGAGCAGAGCAAATTCTCAATGATAAAGTCAAGCGCTCTTGTTGAAAATGGTGTGGATGTTAATAAATATTTTAAGGTAGTAGCATATATTACTTAAAACAGAAAAGTGAAAGATACCGTCCCAAAAAATCGAGAATTCTCATTCGTGAACAAGTTGAAAAGTTTATAAAGGAGGCACCAGATGAGAAATACTTGATGGTTAAGGTTGCAACTATTTTCGGATCATTTGGAGCCTATCGGCGTAAAGAATTGTGTAATTCTTCAGTGGAAGACATCGAAATAAAAAATAAATCATTTGTTATACAACTTCCAAATACAAAAACGAAAGTCAGTCGTTCTTTCAGTATTATTGGGAAGTATGTAGACTATTTTCATAAGTACTTTGCACTGCGCCCTTCTGTCACCAACCATCGTTGTTTTTTCCTGAAATACATGAATAATAAATGCACTGCCAATTCAGTTGGTATTAATATATTTGGGAAAATTCCATCTATTTTTGCCGAATTCCTCAAACTGCCAGAACCAAAGCAATATACAGGAAGGACACTGTTTTCGAAGATCCTCCGCTTCATTGCTAGCAGAATCAGGAGCAAATATTACGGAAATAAAAAAACATGGTGGATGGAAGTCTACTACGGTAGTCGAGGGCTATGTTGATCATTCCATTGCATATAGAAATGTCATTGCTGAAAAAATTCTCCCTACCTCAACAGATTTTGGATCATCATCATCCAATATTGTACTTCCGGTTTCTACAAGTACTGATGGTGCAGAGGATTCTAATAATGTGTTGCGAAGTTCCCTAACGTCACAGGGCATTAATGTTAGTAATTGTTCTAGTTTTACGATTAATATTAATGTTCATAAATAATGATTGTTCAATATTGATAATAAAAATTTGCAATTGCAGAATTTTTCTCATCTGATTTCAATATTTACGCTTCCACGTAAACAATCAATTTTAACATTGTTTGCTGTCATCGAAAGTGTCACATTTAATGGCAGTTGTATTTAAAAACATTTTTCGAGTTTCACTGGATGTAGATCAAAAACTGATCATTATTTAGATTTTTGCCAATTACATGTTTCGTCCAGTAGTTCATAACCTACAACATATTGAAAATTTTGGTGATTTCAATGAGATCCTTCCCTGATACAGGTCAAACTGAGTGAAACGTGTTCATTGTCTCTGAAGAAATCAATGCTGTTGAAATCATCCAATGATGTGATTTACGGGACCAATTTCATTAAAAACCGTCCAAGACTTATCAGATCGGATAAATGGACAAAACGATTATACCCCCGCATTAAATCCTTTTTTATTAAAGCTCATATTTATGCATAGGCCAGATTAGGCCCGTTCCGAACGACCGGGGAAGTTGGTGCAAGGATGCAGCACAGATTTAATTGAACAATCACACGTCGAAACCAGGGCCGATTAACAAGTCATATGGAGGGTTCGCCACCACAGGCAGCTCATATAGGGATCCCCCACGGTTCCGTGTAGTTAATAAAGGAAACAACGTACGGCATACATTAGAGGGGTGTGGGATTTTGGGGGGCAGTTAAGCCTGCAGAAATTCATGACTCTTCCGTGGATGTTCCGAATAGAAACATTTGTGTTGGAATATGCGATATCGGAAACTTCGCAGTTTTGATTCGTGGATGTTTACAGGGTTGGGATGAAGTAAATTTTAGAAATCAAACATGAATATGGAGTTTTGAAGCAAAATTTATTGAAGAACAAGTTGTCATACATCAATTTATTCAGAAAATTAAACACAAAAAGGTGTTCCATTTAAAAAATAAAAAGTTTGGTCTCAATCTCAAAGTGCTCGAAACTGACTTCTACGTATAACTATCTATTATAAGCAAACTTTTCGATCAGAAAGATGGCAATCCGAAACAAATCCTGACTTAACCATAGTCTCCTCCGATGAAAATAAACTACCTCTAGATCACACAAGGAAAGTACTCAAACATTTCCAAGAAGCCAACACCGCCCCACAAAAATCAGTATTGGCGTTGAAATAACAACTATAAAATCTATCAATAAACCCAAATGGAACTTTAAGAAAGCTAATTGATCACAGTTTACCCAGGAGGTAGAGAGTAATTTGCGCTGGATACCTCCAAAGACAGAAAACTACAAAAGATTTGTTGGTGTCCTCATCAGTGCAGCTAAACGAAATATCCCCAGGGGTATAAGACAATATTATGTGCCAGGGTGGAACGAATCTACCCAAACCCTCTACAAAGAATACCAAGAAAACGGCGACGCTGAAGTTGGGAAGCAAATCTTGAAAGAATTGAACGAAGGCAGAAAGGAAAAATGGAAAGAGTTGACCTCCCAACTGAACTTTACTCATTCTAGCCATAAAGCCTGGACACTTCTTAGGAAATTGGGTACAGCAACCTACAATCGCAATCCAGAACCGAAGATAACTCCTTCAGAAATGGCATTACACATTAAAACACGAGCTGCAAAAGTTCCCTTAGAACACTACATGAAAATACAGACAAAGCAAGAGCTAAGGCAAATCGATGACCACCTACAAGACAATACCACCCTATCGGACCCCTTCAGCCCACAGGAGATAAATGAAGTCATAAAAACACTAAAAAGTAGAAAGGCAGCAGGACTGGATGGTGTATTCCCAGAATTCATAAAACATTTAGGGAATCAGGGAAGGACTTGGCTAAAAGAATTTTACACAGATGCACTGCACTCCTGAGTGTCAGCTTCAAAATACTCGAACGCCTAATTCTGAATAGGATCCGAGATTTAATTGATGAAGTAACTCCTACATACCAAGCTGGTTTCAGAAATGGACGAAACTGCTGTGAACAAGTACTGGCTTTAACATCCTACATAGAGGCTGGATTCCAGAAGAAGATGAAACCATCGGTAGTTTTTGTTGACCTGACTACAGCGTATGACACTGTGTGGCTGGAAGGATTACTACTTAAACTAAAGAGAAACGTGCAAAGTAAGAAATTGACAACACTCATCAAAAACATGCTAACTAATCGAAGCTTTAAAGTTAGTATTGGACATAGAACAAGCAAGTCATTCATCATCAAAAATGGACTTCCCCAAGGATCCGCACTAGCCCCAATACTCTTCAACTTGTACACCAGCGACCTACCTGATACAATCAGTAAGAAGTTTTGCTATGCGGATGATCTGGCATTAGCCACTCAATCCAAAACATTGGAAGAAGGGGAAGCTGTCCTTACCAGAGACTTGAAAACACTAAACCAATATTACAAAAAGTGGAGACTTTGCCCGAACCCATCTAAGACAGAGGCATGTGCGTTCCATCTAAATAATCGATTAGCTTACCAACAGCTTAACATTCGCTTTTGCCAAAAAAGTGTTAAACACAATTTCTTCCCTAAATACCTCGGCGTTACTCTGGATCGCTCACTAACGTATAGAAAACATCTGGAAAATACGAGCCAGAAAGTGAAGACTCGTAATAATATTATTAGGAAACTGGCTGGCACCTCATGGGGAGCCGACGGATCGACCTTACGTACTGCTGCTCTGACTTTGGTATATCCCGTGGCTGAATATTGTGCCCCGGTATGGCAGCGGAGTGCCCATACCCGGAAAATAGATGTTCACCTAAACGACTGTATGAGAATCGTCACGGGTACCCTGAAATCTACACCCATTCCCTGGCTACATACTATCACTAACATTGCTCCTCCAGAACTAAGACGAAAGGATGCCACTGCGAGGGCATGGGCTAAACTTCAACATCCAAACCACCCGCATGACCTCCCAATTCACGAGACCTTAAACAATCCTCCACCAAACCGCCTCAAATCCCGGAACCCCTTATGGGCTGAGGTGGATCATAACCCGCAGATCAAACAAGACTGGCGCCATAAGTGGAACATGGCACCAATAAACAAACATGACATAGTTGACCCCACACTTGCTCTACCAGGATTTGATCTGAAGAGAAACATCTGGAGTAGACTAAATAGAGTTAGGACAGGCCATGCAAAATGTAATGCTATGATGTTCAAGTGGGGACTTTGCCAATCTCCAGCCTGCGACTGCGGAGCTGATCAACAAACTATAGAGCATATTGTCCGGGAATGCCCTTTAAGGAAGTACCTGGGACCATTCAGAGACATTATTGATGCGACCCCTTCTGCACTGGACTGGCTACGTTCTCTGGATGTGGAGCTTTAATTTGATGTTTTGATCACATCTTTACCTACCTTTTTACGTATAAGTGTCTTTATTTTTTTATTTTATTATGTTAGATATACTTTGTTTTATATACATGGTGACTATCATTTATACTTGCTCAGTGCTGTTGCTTTGCCAAACGATAAATAAATAAAAAAAAGGGGTCGAGATCCCCAAAAGTGCACATTTTCGTTTTCGGCCTGTATTTCAAAAACAAAAGTAGCTAGTTGTAATATTTCTATTTGTGGATTTAAAAGTTTCACAAAAAAGTGACAAAGGGTTGTGAGAAGCGCTTGTCTCATTCTTTAATATTAGCTGAGATACAGTGATGTCTCAACCAATTTGGGTCACAGTGTACACTGTGTCCCAAATTGGGTGGGACTGCACGGTATCTCAGATATTTTTGAAGATAGAGACATGTGGTTTTCGCGACAATGTGTCAGTTTTTGTAAAACTTTCAAATACACAATCAGAAATATTCCAACTTCTTTTGTTTCTGAAATACAGGGCGAAAACGAAAATGTGCACTTTTTGGAGATGTTATTATTTCTCGGACCTTGTATAAGATAGAGAAAAAATGAAAACTGCTTTTAATAGATTGTTTCACGTAAAAGTCAGTGGCGTTGTTAGAGCACTGTTTCAGAGATCGAGCACAAACTTGAAATTTCTCAGATAAATCACCCTTCATATTTCAAACTTCTAATTTTTCTGAATACAATTATGTATCATAACCTAACCTCTGATCAGTAGAATCCACATTATGTTTGTTTTTCAATAGTGGGCCATGAATTCTTTCACACATTAATTTGATTATTATTTTTCAAAAAGCCATATAACCTAAACCTATTCATTTTATTATATTCAATAATAAACTCAAAATATCACTTTTCAAAATGAACTTCAAGATGTTGAGAATGGAACAAATTTTAATACTAATATTGAAATTTTTGATGCGCCTTCAACTTTTATGCATTTGTGGAAGAATTCATGTCTCACTATTGAAAAAAAAAACAAATATAAATATGAATTTTTCTGATTTTTTAAATTCATAAAGGGTTACGTTGTGATATGTATTCAGAGAAATAATTGCAGAAATTTGACGTTAAAATATACAAGGTATTCTATCTTAAAATTTCCAAGTTTGTGCTCAATCTCTGAAACAGTGCTCTGAAAAAAAATATATGACTTCTACGTGAAATAATCTATTTAAAGCAGTTTTTATATTTTCTCTATCTCATACAGGGCCCGAGAAATTTTAACATCTCCCAAAAATTCCCATTTTCGTTTTCGTCATGTATTTCAGAAACAAAAGTAGTTCGAATATTTTTGTTTGTGTATTTAAAAGTTTCACAAAAAAGTGACACAGTGTCGCGAAAAGCGCATGTCTCTTTCTTTAGTAATAGCTGAGATACAGTGAAGTCTCAACCAATTATTATTCTAATAAATAATAATATTAATAATAATTTGGGTCACAGTGTACGATGGAATTTATGTAAATTTTAATGTGAAATCAGGACAACAGTGATCGTTGCTAGATCGTACTCGTTTATCACTTCTGACCCCAGGAATAACCAACTTTAGCACTTCTAATTCAATCCGAAATAATGTTCTATTTGACGATGTTTTGACTGGCATCTAATGACTTAATATGAAAATAAATGTAAGCCTTATCTGCGGCATGTATTCCTGATGAAAAATGCTGTTGACAGCATATTTCTTTAACTGATATCTCGATAGCCAGGTATGACAGGTTGAAGGAATACGAATTTAAGCAAGAATTTACTTCTACCGGGAGAGTATTCTCACGTGCCTTTACTTCGAGACGTGGTTATGAAAGCTAAAATGATCGATATACGATCATTTCGATATGGACTATGAAGGTGGTGTAGTCGTAGACCGTGTGAAGTATTTTCGGCAAATATTTCCAAACCAAAGTTTGTTCTTTTGTTTTCTTTGTTATAAGTATTGAAAATACATCCTTACCAGTACCTTATATAAAAAATGTGAAAGTCCTTGTGGTTTGTTAGCTGATTAGTTTGTCTGCATAACGTCACAATAAGAAAGGAATACGTATGAATCCAGTGTACAATAGCCTTTCACAATGAATGAAAAAGGTTACTTCAAATGTTAATTATAGTTTAGAAAACGTACAAATATTGATCGAGACCATACCAGGAGAATATGTTGGTTTCAAATAATGGTTGACTCAAAGAAGAGTTATAGGCCGAAATGCTTTTCTCAGGAGATGGTCTCTCATCGTAGTCAAAATACGAATTTGATCTCAAGAGTTTGAAAGCCCTCAGATAATAATCTCAATTTACCGCCTTACTTTCTGATGAAATTTTGCTATAATAAAATAAAGAAAACTCTCAAGATCACATTGGATTCCTTCGGAAACGTATGTTCTTGAGTCATAAGCATCATTTTCCAGTAGTTAAAGCTTTTTTGCGAAATCCAAAAAATTTGTTTTGATCGTTATTTTCATCTATAGCAACAAAATACGGAAAGGACATGAAATTCATTAACAGTATTGAGCCCTGTAAACAAACTGAATCACAGATGACGTACAACCTACTCGTGAAATTGAAGTACAGTTGTACCAACTGAGCATGAACAAAATATCTAGATCCCCTACAAGCAGTTTTTAACAATGATCAGTGCCATCGTTTCCATGATGTCTTCAAAAGTTCTAGTTTTAGAGGTGGACGCTCTCGAATATCTGTGCGCAAATACAGATTTCGCAAACCGCGGGCTGCCAGGGGTACCAATTCACGAAAATTGACGGTCCCGCGGCAGACCCAACTTAATCCCTGCATGATTAACACCATAAATCTGGCAGTTGGATTAACGCTTCCAACAGCCAACAGCGGAAGCGCTGTGGGGCCAGTCCGGATCTGCATGATGGACTACCCCGGAGTCCTGCTTGCTGTTTCGACGTTCTGTTAATACCTGGTTCTTTATAGGTGGACGGGCGACATCGCGGGCGGAATGTTTTAAATAGGAGGTTTCGATTATCATATATCATGTTGGGAATATTTTTGCTTGCTATTGTTTCAAGTCCGATACTTTGCATTAAAAAGCGAGAAACGATACAGAAGGACAACTGAAGTTTTTTCATTTAGAGATCAATTGAATGTTTTTCTGGGAGAATTCTGCACTTTCTGCGTTGTTACTGCGAATCCCGAACTGAATTAAAACATTGTCAAATTTATAGTTTAATAAGACTGGATAATCTGACATTGAAAGAATCTTTCAGGCTTATTGGCCGTGGTCCATTAGGAATTATTTCACCGTAAATAAGCGACACAAAAACTTGGTCAAATAATCAGAACTATCAAAGACAAAGTCGATCCACTTTCACACGCCGGTATTTACAGTTTAACTTGTGATTGCGGCAAAGTCTATATTGGTAGGTTCAACAAAACGAACTATAAATACTAGAATTAAGGAGCACAAACAATGTTGTTGACTGGATCAGGCAGAAAAATCTGCACTAGCCGAACATGCTTTGACAGATGGACACAATACAGTTTTCTCAGGCAGAGATTATTTCGAATAACAAAAGTGACTTTCCTAGGCTGAACATGGAAGTCATTGAAATTCATAAACATAAAAACAACATGAACAGAAAGGAAGAAACCCCTTTGTTACATAGCGCCTAGTTGCCGATCTCACTACCTTGTCCCTCCATTAACGGGGGTGTAGATGATACTTCCGGTTCAAGCACGTCAGTGTCAGAAATTTAGCGTTGTAGCCGAAACGTTAGGTGAAATAATTCCTAATGGACCAAGATCAATAAGCCCGGGAGATTCTTTCAAAGTCATTGTCAAATTATGTAAATTTATTTATTCTTTCATATCAGAAGCATCACAGCTTGAAAAACAGAAAGAATGTAGGTACAATCTAAAAAAAATTAACAATTTTTGCCTAGAAACGGGGAACCTCAATTGCATTCGGCTTCGCTGTCATAAGGTCAGATATGGTACATATTTAGTGGGACACAGCGGGCAAGTATACATGGTATCCCAAATTGATTGATTTTGGCTGTTTCAGGTACTTCTAGATTCGGTAGGAAAAAACGTTGAAAGGAGTTCTGGACTCGATTTTCGTGAAAGCAACAGTAGTGGAAACCGTTTCACGATATCTTCATTTGTTTTGAAGATATACTTGAATTTTGATATTTTATCGATTTCGAAGATGTGCCATAACTTTTTCTCTCGAAAATATCTGAAAACTATAAACACTTTTTAGGAGCACTTTTTCACTGGAAATGAGACACTAATTCAATTTTTTTATCTCTAATTTTTTGTACGATATGAAATAAAAAAAATTGCGTTCGTATTCAAAATAAAAAGTTTTTTCCATCCTCACTACTACATGGGATTGAAAAATTGAAAAAAAATCTCCCATTTGCAAGACAACGTCGTTTTCACATATTTTTGTTAATAAAAAAAACATGTCACAAATTGCAGCTAATTTTAATCCCGAAATACAAGGCGAAAACGAAAATGTTCACTTTTGGAGATTTTATCATTTCTCAGGCCCTGTATGAGAAAAAAAAAATGAAAACTGCTTCTAATGGATATTTTGACATGAAAGTCGGGGGCGTACTTAAAAATTTTTTTTGAGCACTGCTTTTAAGATTGGTCACAAACTTGGTTTTGTTCAAATGAAACCACCATGTTTATGTTTGTTTTTCATCAAAGCCCTTTATTAAATACAAAAGGCGTTACGAAAACTCTTTATTGAACAAACCCCAATAATTTTTCAGTGTTCTATCTATCCTAGAGACGGGAACACCTTTTTTTGAAAAACCCCATAGAACTGATACAAATATGAATGATTATGATGAATTTTCATCTGGGACATTTGAAAAATTGGTGAAACATAATAAATATTTTCCGAAGTTTCTGTTCTTTGAATTTCTTCTGATGTAGCCACTGAAATATCTATTCAGAATCCGTGAAGCTAATACACAAACTGTACAATTCAAGAAAATACAAAAGATCTTGACACGTTCCTCCTTGAAGAAAAAGAGTGGGACTGTCAGATCACTTCATTAAAAATAAATTCCGGTGAAGAGCGAGCAGCAGTTAACGGAGTCCCTGGGATCCGACGGGATTTCCCGGATTTCTGAGTCTCTACGGCTCGCCTGATCCGCGAGATCGTTTCCAGTCTGCCGCCGCTAATGAACCGGAGGCGGCGTCGGAGTAGTTTATGTTGAACATTTCTTCGAGAGACGCTTGTCCCAATTTTCTATCGACGAATTTGCGATTTAGTATTTGAGATTCTTCATTTTACCATTTTTCTTTTAAATCTTGCTTCTGTCATTCTGGTTTACATTTCATATATTATGAGGGAATTTCTCACTCGACTTATTGTTTTCGTTCGATTGATTTTCGGTAAGTTTTGTTTCATTCTCATCACATTTCCACCTCCATTTATACTTATTCAAGATATTTATTTTCATTTCCCTTTATCAGTGTTTTCTTTCTTCACTCTTCTTTGTGGTCGAAGCTAATTTCATTAATGTCTTGTGTTTTTCATTTTGCTTATATGCTTTTTTACACCTGAATGAACTCTTCAAACTCAATGTTTCATTATTCAGGTACTTTCGTATCTGCATATTTATGCAGGTAAGTAGGATTGTGGTAGATGACACTTCTATATCATTCCTAGGTTGCCTCCTTTCGAAATGAAAAATTGTTTCTATTTTAAAAACCGCGAATGGAATATGGAACAACTGAGAAAATATTGGCATGGAGGTAAAAAATGCTAATGATAATAATAATAATGATGATAATTCGAAAAAATATTCACATAAGAAAAAAATTGAATCCACCAGAAGAAAATGAATATATATGTATAGTAGAATCATGATTTATTAGTTGCTATACAAAATATTGTAAATTCTTCCATTGAATTTGGTCCCCATTCTATCAATAAGCAAATTGAAGGATTCCTAATAAGCTAGCAATCTTTGAGTAGAGAATTGTACAATTTCATTTCCATGTAGGGGCCGCTTGCCACTAGGCTAAATTCGGAACTAATTCAACCAACTAAATCAGATGCGTGCGCATAATAATATCTCACATTTATAATGCGTGCGCATCTGATTTAGGACTAAGAGCTTGAATTAGTTCCGAATTTAGCTTAGTGGCAAGCAGCCCTAAAGAGCTGATTTTTCAAATTAAATATCACATTTTGTAATTTTTTTCAATAAAAAATTACCTGAATACTTGAAACTTGAAAAATCAAAGAAAGGAAACTTAGCTCATATTAGACAACGAGAACGATGAATTCATGATCGCAAATATTGAAATGAATGGTAGAATTTGGTTTTACTCTCAAAGCATAATAAAAAAAAATTGTTGACTAACTGAAGGAAAAAGACGAAAAATAATTTCAAACAAACGAGTGTTCAAAAATAAAAAATGAACATAACTTATCTAAGTTTATCCTCGAAAAAGAAATTATCAAAAAATAGGTGGATTCTAGGCAGCATTTAAGAGGATAGACCATATCGAAGGGGTACCCACGAATCAATAAATCGAATCACGAAAAATGAGGAGAACAAAACCGGAAAATAAAAACGAATCAAACGCCCTTTAAAATGATTTAATTGAATGGGAATCATCAAACCAAGATAGCAGTCACCAGAATTTGAAACACATTATGATTTTCAAGATGAAAACTGTTTTTGATAGATATTGTTAAATAGAATTCAAAGTATTTCTGGGTGATCGTTTTTGAGTTACAAAAACTGAAACTTATTTTATTTTACTATTAAATTGTACATTTTATCCTGATTGAAATAATATAATTACTTGACATCTAAGAATAATTTTGATAATTAAAATTTTTAGAATATAATGAGTGAAATTTCGAACAAATTTTTAAATATTTAGTTCAGAAAATTTGGTGTTAAGGATTTTTAGATGAAATAATAATGAAGTATAAAATTCGAAACTCAATTATGAAAATTATTTTTAAAAATGAAGTATTATATGTATACCACTTCAATCAGAAAAATATATATAGAATTTAATGGTGAAATGAAATATAGGGTGTCCTATTAAAAAAACCATGAATTTTAGTTATAATTCGAAATCGATAACCCAGAAAAACTTTTTATATGACCAATGAATTCTACGTAGAATTATCTTGAAAATATCAAAAGAGGTTTTACAAAAGAGATATAAAGTATATTTTTTTTTCCTTACAAATTGATATGTGAATGAAAAAAAACTTATTCTATCTGGAAATATCGGATTATTCGCCTTTTTTTTAATTTCAACATAGTCTCTCATTTTACCTTCCACTAAATCAAAACGTTATATTCTCTACAATGACGCCAAATATGTTTTCGGTAACCCATTTCAAAAAACAGATCTGATATTGAGCGTTGCGCTTTCATTAAATCCTCAGTGTTCTGCAAGCCTCGACGTTTGATTTATTAAAAAAAAACAGTGAATAATTCGAAACCGGCTCTAGATGGTATATAATAAGTAAATGGAATATACTATAAATGTTGTTAAGTTTTCAGAGTTTTATAAGCACAACAGGATCTTTCACAACAGTGAAAGATAAATTTGAACAAGCCCACGAGCTTTTGATTGTAGGTACCTACATATCACTCCCAATTTTTTTTACAATAAATTTGCTCCTAATTTTAGCCACGAGTCGCCAAATTATTCACGTGAATATAAAAATGGATCGCAAGTGGACACAATGGAGGTCATTATCTCAAAAATTTGATAAATATGATCAAAATTCGCGAAAACGATAAGATAAGGGTACCCTTGGACCGGAGTACAAGTACGTCGACCAATGAATCGACGTTTTCCGCTGGAAAATATGGCTCCCGAAAATATAGGAGGCCTCGATAAGAGATAAGACACTATTTTCTGTTTGTTTGTGGCGGTAACAATGGACTTGGTGGGTGGATCGACGTGGCTCGTGAAAACAAAATGATAATATGGCTTCTCGAATATCCAAACGAAAAATCAAAATGAGAAATTTGCAGAAACATTGAATTCGAAATGAGGGGAAATGTAAACGGTAATTCTTCAAAAAAGAAGATTTTTTTCATGAAAAAAATGGAATAGTATATTCAAAAACAAGTTGCAGAATGAGCTCTTATTCCAACACAAATGCGAAATTTTCGCTCCTTCGTCGCTCGTTTTAGAAAGCATAAGTGTTGGAATTGTCTTTTGCATTAGACGATAATCTCTCTATTTCAGTCATGTTTTGTGAAATACTGTCGAAATTGAAATAAAAATTCAGATAAGTGACTTTTTCATTGTATCTTGGCAGTTTGTGTGACTTACGAAATTTGACAGATTACGGAATTTGAATTAATTTGATTTGAAAATTGAAAGGACCTGAGGTCAGTATTGACCACCACAAAACAAAAATATAATTGAAAACAATGCTGTAATGAGTTTCATTACAGCAGCACTTTAAATACTGTAATGAACTCAGTACGATCCTGAAATAGAGAAACATGTTTCTGTTTGATTATGAAATATTTAATAGCATTAGAAAATACAATGTGTTAGTGAATTGATCCAATCATTTATTGGATGCAATTATGAATGAAAAATTACCGAGATTTTGCTGAGCAGTTCATTTCAATTCTAAAGGCGAAGTCTTCATGAAAAAAACACTTGAAAACACAATTTTTTGAATAGAACACCCTATACATTATTGCATTGTTGGGTTCTCCTCTACAAGAGGACTACAAATGTAGGATACATAAGTGAAAAATCAATCAGTTGACATAGTAATTGTAGTTCGGAAAAATCAGCAAAGTAATACTAAATTATTTCATAAGGGGCTCAAATCGATTCAGATTCCAATACAATGAAACAATCGAGCTTCAAGATTTTTTTAGTTTTTACTACTTATTGCTCTGTGGCTGGTCGAGATAAACATATGGTTTCTGAGGTTAAAGATAGATATTGCGCATTTTTGACATGCAATTGAGAATTTAATCTCCATCATTGGTAAGCACAAGAGTGAATATCTCAAATTTCATAAATAAAAAGAGGAATTTTTGAATTCTTTGTTTAATTCGGTATATCAAATTTTTTTTTCCTGAAAACTTAATCTGGGTTTTCTCTCCCAGTCTCTGAAACAAGAAACAATTAGAAAATTTTTTTAAATAATAGAAGAAAGGCCCCTGCGTAAAAATTTGAGTACTAATTTGTCAGGGGCCAAAACTTTACAAGAAGAAATTGTTGCCTAACAATGAACAAAAAGAAAACACTTTGAACTCTGAAGCGTAATTAAGTTTTCAGGAAAATGCAAAGACCTTCCAGACAATATTTCAGTAGATATCCAAATTTTTTTTGTATGGGCATTGATATTATGCGATAAAAAGTTTTCTCAACAAGTATTTTTCATTTCTTCAATAGACTGAAAAGAACATTCTAATACAATAATATGCAATCAACAACAATACCAGAAAATATCATTTAAATGAATAGGTTCAATGCTACAATGAATGTTCAAAATCGGCTTCCTAAGACGTTATACAAAACATTTTACCTATCTATTGAAATATTTATTGGGGTTTCCGTATTTTCTCAATGTTTTCTTTCCCAGTATCTGAAACAAAAATCAATCAGCAATTTTTTTTTTAATAATAGAAGTTATATATTGGTAGAGGAAACCCTCAAAAACTTTCAGAAAAAACACTTCACCTCTTTGATAATCGTTCTGGCGCAAATATTTCTGCTGCATTTTCTTGTCTCTCAGTCGGTTATGAAATGTTTATTTTTTTGCTTGATATGGCCCATGGCCTCTCCTCAAATAGATCATGAAAATATTCAGAATCGCGAGAATTGTTTGATTCATCAAGTGACTTTTTTCAATACATGGTGACCACAGTTTGATGATATGACGATGACATTCATCTAATTCATATATATTCCTTATGTAAATTCCTTTCTAAATTAATCAATCCAAATGTGATCCCACTCCCGCCGAACAATTAGCCAGATAATTATTTTCATCTAATAAATACAAGCAATTTATTTTACTTTATAATTATCAGATTCCGTCATACACATTATCTGCAATTTGTGGTCTCTATTTCTTATGTTGTTTTCTTATCTCCAAAGGTCTCTATGTTTCTCCTACATAAGTTTTTCCAAAAACACAGGAAATGATTATAAACACAATTGTTTTACCTTCGTTTATTGTTCGAAAGTTTAGTTTCTGTTGGTATAGATGTTAGATTAGGTATTTTGTGCTTTGAAAATGGTTGTTCTGTTGTTGTTGGTTGAAGAACCAATTGTTCCCATTTTTTCCGAAAGTCCATGAACTTGAGGACACAAATTCAATAAAATTGGCAGCTCTTCAGCACACATATAGAAAACACCCCTGATTCCATAAAACCCTGACGCCTTCATCAAGTTACAGTCAATTCTAATCACAGCTCACCGAACAGAAAATAAACGAATATAAATAAAAGATTAGCCGGATTAAAGTGATTCATTCGACACTCTCCGCCAAACAAATACATCAAATGTGGTCGATTTTCTGGGCTAGATTAGAAATTATACGATCGACTGGTAATGACCATAGGGCGGCCAAAATTATGGTTCTCTCTAGGGGGGAGAAAGATCAACTTGTTAGACCAATGATGCGAGGGAGATAAATGAGACTTTTCTACCGCTGAAGGTTGGATGCGTGAAAAATCGGGACAATTCGAAATAGTCTAGCAATTGTTTTTTACAGATGTTTACTAAATTTTCTTCTTCTTGTGATTCTTTGTCATACCCGAAGGTGATTTATTTTGGATATACTCTATCGGATTTTAGATGTTGAATATCTAAATAAGATAACAAAGATCCCAATATTATTATAAAGCGTGTCTAGAAATAAAGTTGAAAAACTGGTTTAATCTACATCAAAATTGAACGCATTTCATATAAACCTATGTATTTTTTTTGTGTATTTCCGAAGCGGATGAATTAAAATGCCTCTGAAGTCAACATACTGTTAGTTTTCGGGTCTTTATGAAAAGAGCTGCAACAAATTGCACAGGTCAAGACAGTGACTGCTGAAAATGGGGGAAAGAGAAGGCGGGAGCAAAATGCTACAATAATTTTTTTTTAACATTTTGAGTATTATGATTACAAACTCTCAGGAATAGACAATGACTCATTCTGAATCATCATGCGAGGAATAAAGTATTCAAACTAACAACTAATTTGTAATTCATGATCACTCCAAGAAGGAATTATTCGAATAAAAAGTTATAATTTTCAAATGAGAAATTGCAAATTGATAGTTTGAATTTGAAGTCATTTTTTTAATAATAATTAACCTCCTAGATAATTGAGAAAAATGTATCTTATTAACAGAATCTGATTGCAGGATATAGAACCACGAAGAGAAAAGATGTTAAAGGCTTCTCATCTCGCTTCTCATATATGTAGCGATGTTTCGCAAAAGTTGCCTTTTGCTTCTTCAGGCATACAATATTTCTGCTATAGTATACAGTTCATGAAAAAAAACTATTGAACAACTTACCAAAAACATGAATTTCTTAACTAATAAAAATGTTCACGAATTCGCCAGACACGACAAAACACATCCAGAAAAGTTGGAATATTCAAATAAGAATGTTAGTTTTGTCCGTCTAATAGTTACACATTTAAAAATGTCGGTCAACGAATAAAAACTAATAACAGTAATAACACAAACGCCGAGCTCACTGATTGTGCGCACGGGATGACGGCAACCAAACTTACTCTAAGGTGTATAAACAAAAGCATGAAAACAAAATATAACACAAAATCACAAAACTATGTAAGGAATCTATAAAAAAAATTTCTGGGTTTAATAATTCTAAGTTACTCTTTTTAGTTCTTTATATTTTGAAATTATTTAACTATATATTATACCAAGAATAGTTTTTTATAGATTCCCAACATAGGTTTGTAATTTTGTGTTTTATTTTATGTTTCTGCTTTTATTTATACGCTCGGCTTTTGTGTAATTACTATTATTGGTTTTTATTTGTTGACAGACATTTTTAAATGTGTAACTAATTGACGGACAAAACTAAGATTCCTATTCGAATATTCCAACTTTTCTGGATGTGTTTTTTTGTGTCTGGCGAATTCGTGAACATTTTTATTAGTTGAGCTATTCATGTTTTTGGTAAGTTGTTCAATAGTTTTTTTAATGAACTGTATACCATAGCCGAAATAAATTGTAAGCCTGAACAAGCGAAAGGTAACTTTTGCGAAACGTCGCCACATATACGAGAAGCCTTTAACATCTTTTCTTCTCTTGGTCCTATTTCCTGCAATCAGATTCTGTTAATTTATTATGGAGGACGCTAATTATAATGACAATTTTAATGTATCTTATAGTTCCTCTAGTATAAACCATAACTGACTACCCAGGGCCCAAGGCATTCACCAATTTTATACCCACTTCAACTCTATCCGCTTCTAAGAAACTAGAGAACAAGCTTCTTTCTGACTGAAATGTCTCATCCTTCTTCAGACATAGGATATACTACCATTGAATTGTTTTTCCAAACAATTTCAGAAAAGCTGTACTTTAATCAATGCTATGACCTTTAATATTTCAGTATTAAACGAAACATTGTAGAGAATTTCATGTCATTCATTCAATTTTTTTTATGCTTTTTCATGCTTTTGACTCCCAATGATTTTCGAAAACGCAGAAACTTAAGTACTTGAGGAAACTCCCAATAACTTTCTGCTCTCGATCAACTAACGATATCAAAATGAGGTCACTACGACTGTTTCATTTGCACCTTTACCTCTCTGACTATTAATTTATTCTTTCCGATGTGTCTGGCAGAGTAGCTGAGGAAACGAATGATTGACCTCTGTAGGCCGACAAAGCCACAATATACCTCATTGTGCCTCTTCGAAGACGATCTCTTCACACAAACGCATCATACATGGGCCAACAACACAACCAATCGATTATTTGAACACCTACAAAAGACGCGTATCTTCTTATCATCGAACACGACTTGAGTCAACACCAGAACATCGTGTTTTACATCGGTATCCTTCAGGGTACTATTGTGGCTGTAGGAGTACCGACCACGAACTTCCTTCCCTGGATTATTTACACAACAGTTTCATCTCATCGGGATTCTTTTAATGATTGCCGACTTGCCTTTTCAAGTACCTGAACAAACAGGCAGTGTAGTATCGATTACATCGGATATCTAAACGTACGTCTGAGATGAGTGATTTATTGGGTCCTACATCAGTTTCGGGGTGTTCAAAGGTTACGGCCACCTGAGAGAGAATGGTATGATGAGAGAACATCACTGTTTTCTCACTCATTGGAAATTTCGGCGAGGATAAAGCTGAGACGATGAAAGAAGAAGGGTGAAATTACATAGGCTTTGACAGGCTTGAGGTAGATTCATTCATAAATACTTACATAAGCCACTTTTTTAGAATTTCGTTTCCGAAGCACAAAATGATTTCAGATCTGTATTAACCAAAATAAGACCTTCGCATGAGAAATGGCTCCTTAATTGAAGAGTTCAGTGTTTTGTCATGGATCACACAATCCCAATCTTACCAAACTCTCATCAAACTACCCTTGAAGTACACCCTTTCAAATTGAAAAAGGATAATCAAAATCGATCAGCGCTATTCCTTCATTACCGCAAACATACTTAATGCAAATTTAATACTTATCTGGTTTTCTCATAGATGCCATTGTCAGAACTGAACCAAACTGCAGGCACCAGAATTCAAAGAAAAGAAGAATATTCAAAATTAGGTCACCCAGTCGAAAGTTCTGAGAATATAAAACAGAGTCAATCGTTCCAAAGACAGGCCGAAGTTAAATTTTGAGGGGCTTGGGGGTAGGGTATAACTTTATTATTTGGTATACCTAATATCCAGTTTTGGTTAAGAAAAACGTTTCAATATGATGTATCTCATCGAAGTAATGGGTAATTTACTTTGATATTCCCATCTATCCAATGGTGTAGATTTCATCATTTTATGGAAACCTATTTTTTTAGAAAGTACCTTGTGTAATGAATTAAAGGTAATTGTCATTTTTTATTGAAGGAAATATTTTTATCTGAAAAATGTATTCTCATGGTGACTAATTTACTTTGATTTTTCATCTACCACCATTCAATTATGTAGGTTCCTTTCTTTGAGGTCTGTTTTTTTATGAGAATCATCTTGTTTTATGATGCTTGAAACTTTGGGACACCCTTTTCATTTGATTCTTCTGTTGAGTTTAATTTTTATTCTTTAGTAAGTTTGAAAGTTCCAACTTTACGACTCTTTATACAAAAATAAACAGATTCCATGAAGAAAACTACATAATTGAGTGTTGAGTAGATGGATATTCAAAGTTAATTACTCACCACTGCACATCTTCAACATTTACTTCTTTCACAGAATGATAGGAACAAATTCTTCAAGAGATAATATTTCTGCTGATGAAAGATGAGCCTAGATTTTATGAAATTGAGAAAGGCTTCATAGCTCAGTAATCAAATAAAAATTGTGTCCCAAAATTACATCATAAAATAAGATACTTCTCCCCAAAAAATAGATTTCATAAAATTAATAGATATACATAATTGAATAGAATAGAAAAAAAATGAATCTAATCGTGTTTATTGATCCAGGAGACACAGTCTCCACAAGTTTATAGAACAAGTTATGTAGGTAATTAATATTGATATTCAAAAGAACAATGTATAATAGAACTATTGGGGAAAATAACAGTACATGAAGCACAAAAAAACTGCAACGAATGAAGTTGATACTAATATAAAAATGAAAATGAACTCACTAACATCAGATCAAAGTGGTAATGGTATCATCCATGAATTCATCAATAAATTAATGCCTTGGTAATCAATAGATCCTCTATACGCCTTTTGAATAATTTTAATTTAATTCCTGTGTTACCACATGTAGTAGATTAAAAATTTGTATGCCCTGGTATTTAACGGAGATATCGAAATTGTTGGTTCTATGCTTTGGAATGCTTAATGAATTGGAATATCTGGTTGCAGTATGGCAATTAGAGTTTTTGTTCATACTTAGTGAATTAGGTTTCTTGTATAAAAGGACATTTAAATTTAAAATATAAACACAAGGAAACGTTAAGATTCTGAACCCAACAATTTTGAAATTTTACCCCTCAGGTCTGTCCTAGTATCTTTCATCTAAGTTTTTATGCAATCAATGGTCTCCAGACGAAATTGTAAAGTTTGATCGAAAACCCAATGTGGAATCAAGACGTCCTCCGTTAAAAAAATAAACACTTAACGTGAGTTTGAAGATCAATTAATGAGTGAAATTCGCGACGAGATGCGTCATAATGAAAATTCCCTTTCATTTTGATAGAAAAATTTAACGCTGAACGAATCTCAGAAAATTCACCCTGTACGTCAGTACGAATTCTCTTATCTTTTCTCTGCTCCCGAATCATGAGAAAGTTCCGCAAAACACTCCGTCATCAATATCAATTAGTCCCGAAATTACCCAGCCATTCGTTCCGCAACCTGATACTCCCAGATACATCATCGCGTTAGCGCGTCGGGCCGTGTGAATGCTCACCCTGTATCTAACGAGATTAGTTGCGTTTACAGGGGGTTGCCAAACGTATACACGCGCCTTCAAAGCGTCAGTCACGTGCGGGTCTCGCTTATTATGCCTCAATTTCGAAGATTCGATGCAGTTTACACCGATTCTTTCCTCATTAAGACGTCAAATTGACGTTTGAGGTTATGTTTCCGTTGCGACATTAATAATATCGTAATGTCGTTTTGGGAAGCACTGCAGTAACGAATGATAGCAAGCTCGGGAGATAAGGATACAATATCTTTCTGATTTTCGAAAATTTGTTGTTGTAGTTACGTGTTCCAATTGATTTGAGTAATATCACAAGCATTAACGAGACATTTATTATATTCATGCAATAATCTTTTTTCTCCCATGCAATTCCTCAATTGAATGCCACCACCAATTACTCCTATTTGAAATTATTGTTATGGTGTATTGTTATTGTTTTCACTTCTGATATAGTAAATACTCTATTTCGACAATCGACATTCATTTGATTAAAGTAGGGACTACTTACTCAGATAGCTTGAGGTACTATCGATAACTGGAAGTCAAAACCTGCCTCCCTATAAAAGTAAACATTGAATCAGAACTCTATTAGTTTATATAGTAGTTTCATGTTGTATTTTTTTACTATAATGGTAGTAGCATTATCAGTTATGTATTATCGAACTATCAAATGACTATGAATCCAAGGTCCTTCAGCCTATAAATTTACAATGTGATGTATAATAATTGATTATATATAATACTATAAGGGGTGTTATAATAGAATTTCCACTTTTTCGAGGCCAGAACAAAAGCAGGGTTTTCATTCTGATCGAGATGTAATTTTTCACTTAAAATTTTTTTTTAATTTGATTGTTTTTATTGGCTATATTTTCATTTGAAATAAATACATTTCAAGAATTTTTTTACATCTCAGTTCAAAATTATTAGAACAATTTGTAATGATGTAGAGATGTACAGTACAGTCGCATAAGGGTCGAGTTTGTCAGCCTGGATTAAGAATTGTTTTCTTTTTGTATTTAATACCTTATTTCTTATGACACAAAATGTAATTGAATTCATAAGTGAAACACTGAATGGTGTTAGTGCAGCAACTCATTACTCAGAACCATTTCCTTCCACATGAGTGAACAAATTTCTCATTTCTCTTCAGTGTTTAACAAGAAATTTTATCATTGCTCGACTTATTCCAGGCAATGATTTGAATTTTTTCAGTAACTTTTGAAAATTTAGTGGACATGGTTTTATTTTTCTTTTTAATTTGCTATGTGTGCATAAGAAGAAAAGATTATACAGAATAGGACATCAAAAACAATTAATTAAAATGAGCTACGAAAAGGCAAGTTTTTAAATAAACGGTTGTTTGAATGAGCCTTTTGAAGGAGTATTATATATTATTTTCTCTAATTCGAATAATTGAAATTAATATTTTCATGAATATTGTTTAGTAATTTTTGTATGGAAAAATTTTGGATGGCAGAACCCTAATTTGACTGATAATAGATGAATTTGAGACGACAGCCAACATAAAATGATTGAATATGACCATGAAAACTGGAAGATGTCACAAAATTAACGGATTTGTCAAGGAATTAAAGAATCGTTATTTATAATACAACTGCTCAGGGCACTGATATTATTCCACGAATTCAAAAACGAGCGATTTTTTTGATGAACGTGCGTTTGAATAAGCCTTCTGTATGAATATTATAAGTTATTTTCTCTAATTCATTAGGTTTTTATTAAAGTTGAGGGAATCTTTCCATCAATATCTTTCAGTGATTTTTGCATTGAAAAATATATATATTGATTGGCACAATAGAACATCCGTGGCAGGGGGCCAACATGTAATCAAGAAATAAAACCATGAAAACTGTGCGAGAATAAGATATTCTCGCAGAGATAGAGAAAATATATTCGAAACACCTAATAAAAAAATTGATGTATGTACTTCAATTTCAATGAAAAGGAAATTCTTCACGTAAAAAACTACGACAATAAATCGTCACCGAAATCACAAGTCCCAAAAAAACTCATTTTACAGTAGAGGATTTTCTCGATTTTTCCGTAAATTAACACTGTAATCGAGAGAAAATTTGATTTAATTGAGGTAGAGCATTAAATTACGAGCATTTATCATATTATATCAAATTTTCCTTTTTATTGCAGTTTCAACTCCCATGAAAAAAATTGAGAAAAATTGCTGTTCCGTAAAATGAGCTTTTAGACTTGAAACAATAAAATAATAAATGATATAAGTGAAGTATTCGGTAATATGTTCGATGTAGCACTACCTCTTAAACCAGGTACACATTAGATGTTTCAAAACGCGCGTTTCAAATCACAAGAGCTCCAATGATTCCGTACACACGCAAACGCGCGTTTGCTACTATTTGCTAGATCTAAAACGAGTGTTAGCATGTGTAAGGTATCATTGAAGGAAGCTCTTGTGTTCTGAAACGCGTGTTACCAAACGCCTAAATCGGGTACACATTAGGCTTTTCTAAATGCTCGTTCTACCAGCGGGAAAATTAAGTGCTCTAATGATTCCTTACACATACAAACATGCATTTTATATAAAAATCGTGCACTGAATAAAAATCGTTCATTATCATTTTGTACGGAATCAAAGAGCATTGGGTTATTGGAATGCGCGTTTACAAACGCCTAATCTGTATCCGGTTTTAACCGTTGACCTTTTCCAATTCCCAAAGTATGCACTCAAAACTTGATTGGTAAAGCGGGTGGTTAACTTCGTTGATCGACGATTAACGGATTAATGAGTTAATGCCGAACATCTTCGAAAACTCAACCCTCCACTCCTAAGAATGTCAGAGAGAAAACCTACGGAATGAAAAACGTCGATTCTACCCCAAGCCAACGTGAAATATCGAATTCTTAACGAAGACGCAAAGGCGGGCCTCGGATAATTGATAAAAAATAATTTACATTTCCGCTCCTTACGTAGCGTCACGCGCCCGGGAAAATGGCCGTAGTGGAAAACGATAATTTTTCAGCGGCACCCCAGCCATCGCCCCGCTATAATTCGAACATAAATAAGACAACAATATAACTTTTGGGGGAAAATGAAAGTGGAAAACGCGGAGGATAGCACGTGCGATCAAACGTTTGCTGCAACTGGAGATCCTCGGAATTTGAAGAAAATCTATAATGTCCACAGAGGAGAATTCGGATCTCCACACAGAAGGACCATGCAAACTCAAATGGTGCTGGAGACGAATTTTTATTAATATCGATGTTTTCATGAATCGTGTATTGAAGGATTCTCATGATCTACACTCGAACTCAAAATTTTCCCCAAGGAAAAAAATTGGCCTGAATTCAATCTTGAATAACTTTCGAAATTTTCGACCAAGGGTGAATTTGAATTGAAAAAGATAAAAACATCAGAATTCCGTAGAAGAAATATCAAGATTGAATTCATTCTTCATTGAATTCTCCTTTCAGTGTCTGAATGTTAAAATTTTGGTATCCTGGAGATTCATTTGAAATGAGTGGAGCGAATTGAACAATTCCAAGAACACAAATACCATACAATATTTTTTGTACAACTGCCCTATTTTGATAATGAAATAAGCGAATTTGCAATGACAATGAACTTCAAAATGCATTTTTATTCAAATAATCAAAAGGTTATCAATAGCCAACGTTGCCAACGTTATGATTACTAACAAATGAGAAAAGACGCTGTCCTTTGAATTTCGTTCCGGTCCATTTTTCGACTTGGGTTTTTAACTGCTTAATATGTTTGTCGAGAGTCCAATTATCAATAAAAGGACGATTTGGTTGTTCCTCTGGATATTGAAGAGTCTGCAAATCTGGAACTCCTATCTGAAAAATGTGTTCAGCAGTGTAAATTGAAAAATGTAGAAGGGAACTTCAGTGAAACTGTTTTCCTGGCATACTTAAAAGAAATATCAAAAATATGGAGTTCATCAACTTTAAGGGGCAAATTTTCAATGATAAAGTCAAGCGCCCTTGTAAAAAAAATGGTGTGGATGTTAGTAAATATTTTAAGGTAATAGCATATTCAAAACGGAAAAATGAAGGATATCGTCCCAAAAAATCGCAAATTCTCATTCGTGAACAAGTTGAAAAGTTTATAAAGGAGGCACCAGATGAGAAATACTTGATGGTTAACGTTGCAACTATTTTCGGATTATTTGGAGCCTGTTGGCGTGAAGAATTGTGTAATTCATCAGTGGAAAACATCGAAACAACAAATAAATCATTGGTTATACAACTTCCAAATACAAAAAAAATGTCAGTCGTTCTTTCAGTATTATTGGGAAGTATATAGACCAGTTTCATAACTACTTTGCACTGCGCCCTTCTGTCATCAAACATCGTCGTTTTTTCCTGAAATACATGAATAAAAAATGCACTGCAACCCAGTTGGTATTGATAAATTTGGGAAAATTCCATCTATTGTTGACGAATTCCTCAAACTGCTAGAACCAAAGCAATATACTGATTTCGAAGATCCTCCGCTTCATTGCTTTGCAGAATCAGGAGCAAATATTACGGATATAAAAAAACATGGTGGATGGAAGTCTACGACGGTTGCTGAGGGCTATGTTGATCTTTACATTGCATATAGAAATGTCATTGCTGAAAAAGTTCTCCCACCTGAACAGATTTTGGATCAATAATATATCAATATTGTACTTCCGGTTTCTACAAGTACTACTGGTGCTGAAGATTCTAATAATAACCGATTTCAAGCGAATAACCTGGTCCTCATTGGTAATTACCAACTAGGACCAACTGCATTCAAGCGACTTCGGCCATTGTAGGTTATAATCATTTTACAAGGAATATCCCTGAAGACTATAACCGTAGATAACCGCAGGCAGGACCGTAGATAACCGCGGTCATTACTGGTTATTCGCTTGAAATCGGTTAATGTATTGCGAAGCTCCCTAACGTCACAGGGCATTAATGTTGGTAATTGTTCATAAGTAATGATTGTTAAATATTGATAATTAAAATTTGCGATTGCTGAAGTTTTCTCATCTTATCTCATCATAAGAAAATGGAGTGCTAAAAATATTTTAACACGCTTCCACGTAAACAATCAATTTCAACATTTTTAGTGTCATTAAAAGTGTCACTTTTAATGGCAGTCGTACAAAAAAAATCTAACGATTCTTGAAAGTTGAATGAAATGTTGATTTAGACTGCGAAACGTTACGCAGCTTTAAAGTTCGAAGTATTTTCTCTCCCTTAGAAAACTTTCACAAAAATGCAAGGACCTCCCATAAAATATTTGAATACATATTTGAACATCTAGTTTCCTCGGGAAATCTAGTCATAAATTAAAATATTTTACGTAGAGGTGTAGAATTTCATTAGGGGAGTAGCATCGAATTATAGGATCGTGAGAATTATTCTAGATTCGACTCTGGACGCACAACCCGTATGCGCCAAATTGTTTTTCTTACTCCTTCTTATATTTGAATGGACGATAGATTTTCGAAATATTTCTTGACGAAACCTTAGGTGAAATGGAATATTATCTCATAACTTACAACATCCCTTAATTTGTCCTTGCATTCATTCATTCATCAACTATCCAAATTGCACCTCTACAAAACCCCCCCAAAATGAAAACAACCCTAAACCTCCCACCCCCAACCCCATTTTCTCCAGATCACGGACCGCAATCACGCACTCCCAACCGCCCCCGAGATTCCCGATTGCCGCCACCCCTGCGAAAAACCCCCAGCCTGCCCCCGCGCATTCCGCTCTTCCTACGGAATACCAAGCGGGGTTGTTTCGTGTCTCGGACGATCGTCCCCGTCGTCGATCTTCATTCCCCCCGCCGCCGAAATTGGACGGGTCGTTGGCCACAGTTTGTCGAGTCAACCGAGGGCGGCGTGGGCGATTATCATGGCCGCCTGCGACGGAATGAGATCGAGCGAGGGGTTGATCAAAGATGACGTTCGGAGATTAGGGGGAAGTTTGGTACGAAATTTGGGGGTACGAAGTGTTCTGAGGAGATAGGCGTCGACTGAACACAAGTTCGTTTTCTGGGGTTTGACTTCGGGAGGGTTTGGTAATTTTCTTAGTGAAAACCAGCAACAAATAAAGTTTTTCTCAATAATTTCGAAGTATACTTGCTGAATAATTACTTTGTCTGCTTTCATTATCTCCATTTTAAAAACGAAAAAAGACATAAAAAATCACATAATTGGGGGAGTCTTTTTGCTAATATATAGACGATAGAACTTTAACTCCCTTTCCTCCTATGGCCACCCCCTCAATGGTTTAAATGAAACATCCTATAAATCATTGTATTGTTAAATAGTCCTTTACAGAAGGATTACAAAAATTTATAATCAATAGGTAAGTCAGAAGTCAATCTGTTGGTACTTAAAGATAATTCCAATTTACTAATAGTAACAATTTAATTCTTAACAAATCGGCAAAGTAATACTAAATAATTTTCAGTGTTTAAATTGATGTAGATTTCAAAACAATGATACAGCCAAGCTTCAAATGACTTTCGAATATTATTACCCTCACATTCAACTGTATTTATTTATTAATTCATCTCATTCATTCAACATTAAAATTTATGAGATTAATTGTCGACATTCTTGTTTATTCGCTGACTCGTCTTAAAATGCTTACTGAGTGGCATACATTCTTTGACTTTTCACTTATGTATTATAAACATTTTTGTAATCGTCTTGTGGTGAATCCAACAACGCATGTTCCATTGAAAAAGTTTTGAGAGGTGGTCATAGGGGGAGGGGGTTGAATTTATAACGTCAAGATATGAGCAAAAAGAGGTCCCCCTTCGAATGATTTTTGATGTTTTTTTTAAAGCCGTTCTGAAATATGTGGGCTGGATAATTTTCATTGGAATGATCTGCATAAAAAATTAAAATCAAGCAAAGTTAATTAACACATTACTCAAACCATTACTCAAACCATTTGACCTCTCATAATATACTGTTTTAACCCTTTCATCAACTAGCTGGGTAGGTAACTCATTATATGACACTATTGCAGAGTATGTTGGTTTTGACCTTCTTGTGTCTTGAAATTGTCATTGTACAGATGATTGGAATTTCTTGTACCTTAGTTTGTGTTGATCAGAATTATTCTTTAGATTCATCATTGATTTCAACAGAGCCTCATTTGTCTTATGGATCGACTTACACTGCTCTTAGAAATTGTCAGTAGGTATTGGAAACTCATTACGCAAAGTAGGTGATGCTGGTCTCATACAAAAGACTGAGTATGTTCTTAATTGCCAATTGATTTATTCTTGTCATGTCTCTCCAAATGGATGCCAGATGTGAAGATGTTCATTTTTGCGACATGAATGGAGTACAATGCTTTGCTGCTTTTATCAGAGCTAAAACCTTTAACCATATCTTCAGTATGCGAGTCCAAATAGCAGTCTTTATTATATATCCGTATTATTGTCGAATTCAACTACAAACTTATTTTTTATCTTGTTTTTGACCATAAATCTTATTCATACTCTTTTGTCCTCGTTAAGTACTAGTTGGTTTGTACACAATCTTCCAGATTTGCTTTGATTAAGCTTCCTTACATATTATATAAGAAATGGTCCAAAGACTTACCTTTGTGGGACACCAAACTTGACTTTTTTAACAATGGTAATCTGCCTTCATAATCTGAATAATTCTGAAGGCAACTTATGCATCATACATTTATGTAATCCTTTTGTAGAGGAGTATCCGATAGTGAAATAATGTATAGGGTGTTACATTTAAAATATTTTGGGGTTCGCTATAGGGGGGAGAGGGTTGAAGTTATATCATCTACATGATGAGAAAATGACGTTCACCTTCATCTTATTTTTGACGTGTTTTGTCATTTTTTTCATAAAAGTGATGCCTTCAGAATTATGCGGGGTGGAGACTTTTCATTGAAATGCTGTGTACAATGATAAAATTTATGGATTTCATGGGGCTCAACTGAGCGTATCGTTAATATGAACCTTCCTTAATAAAGTATCATTTACTCAGAATCCGGGGACCCTCCTATATTTATTTGAAATTTAATTCGAACCTCATTACAAAATTCAGCTGCCATATTGTGGAAGTCATATTGAAGAAAGAAATTTGATAATGCAGACTCTCACATTTTGAATGCGCCATTCTGAGTAGCTGGTTTCTGAGAATACTTGTTCTTACCTGTTATACTATAGTCTGTTCAAACATAAGAGAGAGCTTGGGTAACCGAACCGGAGCATAAAAAGGTAGGGCTAAGGGTTATCCGTCCAGAGTCGAATCCAGAATAATTCACACATTCCTACAGTTTCAACTCAAAACTATTCTCCGAATGAAATACCCACAACACCTCTACGTAAAATATTTATTTACTCATAACAAGTTAACGAAAGAGTCCGGCATAGATGAAATCCAAATGAAATATTGAAGTAATCGAAAACATCACATAACACTAAACATGAATATTCTCATTTTGTCACAAGTAGGATCCTGGCAGTCGTTCGAAATTACTAAGAGATAAGATTTATGACCGTTCGACTAACAAGAGAGTTGTCTATGCGCAAACTATACAATTCTGGTTGTTCACATCGCTCTCTCTAGTGTTTGAACGGACTATAGTCCTATGAAAATTAGACTACCTACCAGAATTCCACTTGGTCTATTAGTCAACTTGTTTGATCAATGTGATGTTTAGCTCCATATTTTTTTTAACACTTTCAGGGATAGTAAGTCCATCATGACATCAATTCAAAAAAATATTATAATTTGGTTCGAGAAATTTCAAGTTCTTTCATGATGAAATTTCCCAAAGTTTAAAAGCGTTTCAAAATCAGATAAAACAACATTGCAACATGTATACATTCCGAATCCTGCAAATTCTCGATTTTGCTTATGATGTCTTGTGCAATGGAATAGGTATTGAGATATGAATGTTAGTCGCTGAAATATCATACATTTTCTCCAAGATTCAGGTACCACCTTTCGAAACCTGTTTTATATGCTACGTTCGGTGAAGGTGAAAAAGTTATCAGCGCTTAATTTGCGTCTTTTTCATCATTGGCAGAAATTTTCCTAGATACACCTACAACTGCTCAACAAATTAAAGGCATCACTTTTAAACATCCTTCAACCATCCTCTTCTTGTTGCAGGTGTGGTTCAAGAACAGGCGAGCAAAATGGCGAAAACGTGAACGTAACGCCATGAACGCAATGAACGCAGCTGCAGAATTCAAGACAGCAGGTTTCGGCACCCAATTCAACGGCCTCATGCCAACTTTCAGCGACACCGACATTTATTCCTCCTACAGCTACAACAACTGGCCACCAAGGTGCCCAGTCCCTTAGGCACCAAACCCTTCTGGCCAGTGGTGCCCACCAACCACCACCAATCGACCGTCAACTGTTTTAAACGCCGCCACCTCCGTGGCTGCCTCTATGTCGGGTGCCGCTGGTTCTATGCTACCTGGAGGCATGGGTATGTATCATCTTTCATGAAGGTTTGAGTGTCTGGAAAATTGCGGAATGTAGATATAGGTGAGTTTGTTGAAAACCTCCTCGTTAAAAAAATCATCTCGCGAAACATTCGAATCTCCAGCCACGTCATCCATTTAAAGGGGTGGACATAATACACGAGATCACAGTTAACATCCTCTCAAAGTTTCAAACAGTAAAAGTTCTTGGTAGCAGCCATAAGAATCTCCAGCTGAAGTGAAGCTTTATCATAGACTAGTTTTTTTCTGAATTAAAGAAAAAAGTTAACCTGATCTCTTGTAGATATTTGCCCTTTGCTCCTAGATAACACGAATTTGATTTCATACACTTGTATCTGGAGTTCCATACCAGCTTCATCATCAATTTTCGTTTAGAATCCATTAGAATTCATCAGGAGTAGCACCGCTTTCACCAATTTGCTGAAGGCTGGGAATTGATTCTGGAAGCTGCTATGGAAAACCGGATTCAAAGCATTTTCTAAGGCTAACATTTACAGTTTAACCAAGGTTGATACCGTGATTGGAAGTAATTCTGGAAGGCTTCTAGGGTTAACTTTCTTCTCTCACACCAATAAGTATACCTCAATGTAGCCTTCCGGTTCACTGATTTGCTAGAGCGCTAGAAAGTTCTCGCCAGTAGCTTTCAAGAAAGGCTAGCTTCGAAGTACTTTCTTTTCTATCAACGCACTCAGACCAACGTTTATTCCGAGATTAGAAAAAATTCTGGACATGTTTTCTTTGAAAACACCTCCAACTGCTTTGTTGAGGCTTTTCCAAGGTTTCATTCCTGTTCAGTTGAAATAAAAAACTAATCGCAGAATATTGTGAAGGGTATTCCAAATTACCTGATTTCGGCTGTTTCTGGTACTTCTAGACTAGATAGGAAAAACGTTGAGAGGCGTCCTGGTCTCTATTTCCATGAAAACACATTTGTCTTGAAGATATAACCAAATTTTGATATTTCATCGATTTCGGCAATGTGTGAGTTGCCCTGCCCGGTGACCGATGCCTGGTCGAACCAGAGTAATATCTGCAAGGGGGGACCATTAAATCGCAAATTTTCCTTGAGAGAATCGAACGGAATCTTCAACAGCTCTTCGAAGTCATTTTATGAGAACCTATATAGACTGGCTTTTACCACAAAGGCGCAACGTACCTTTTTCGGACGAGTCAATTCGGTTTAAAAAGTGATAGTCGACGAGAAAGGGTTTGAAAAAGTCCAGGCATACTAGATCGACTCCATTTCGCTCGAAAAAATGTGCCCTTTCAAGGCGGATCAATAAGGCACGGGGGGTATAATATTTGGTCACCAAAACCCTCTCATGGTCGTTCAACGAACAATCCTAATACCATCTACATAGAAATCATCGTTGAAACAATCATTGTTCCTCTGCGCAATGAATTTGTGAAATTAAAGACAGAGTTTTATTCCCAGTGAAAAAATGCCTTTAGGAAATTCTAATAGTTTTCAGAGATTTAAGAGAAAAAAAATCATGGCATATTTTTTTCGAAGTCGATAAAATATGAATACTTGGTTCTGTCTCTGAAGGACAAATGGAGATATCGTGAAAAGGTGTTTTCACAAAAACCGAGCTAAGGACACCCTTCAACAGTTTCAACTATGTTTTTTTTTGAACTTTTAGAAATTTTCAATTTGTTGGAGCTTTCTTGGTAAGCAGTCATACAATTTCAGGCACATGTCTTGACATTCTTTTCAGTTAACGTTAAAGAATGTTGGGGAAAATGAAAAGGAATCATTTTCCTAGTTATGTTAGTAGTTTAGAAGTACCAGAAACAGACAAATCAAGCAGTTTGGGATAACCAGTACAAACTGTTCTCGAGCTCGGAGCTCATGGACAAGTCATAACTTGTTAGGAACTGTACATACTATCTCGCTTAATCAAACTGATCGAAATATACTGTTCCACAAGAGTTAGGGATATCGTATTCAATCGTTTTGAAAAGTATGTAATCTTCGAGAAAATCACTTCAAATCATTCAAAACTCAATAACAACTTTAATCAATCCAATAAAAATCAGTATGAGACATTTCGTCAATTTGGTCGCCTTTCTTCTGAAGTTTCGTTCTTTGCATATGCTTCATGAATGTTCTAATTCTGAAATGAAGACTTCGATTTGAAACGAGTTTTCTGTAAATGCCAAGACGTAAATTAATAAACGCTGAGGATAATAGGGCTATCGGAATGCTACGGAGTGGCCTAATCAGGTTGTTCTAGCGAAAACGCTCCAAGTCAACCAAAATGTGATATCTCGACTTTGGAATAGGTTCAGAGAGACAGGTTCCGTGTTGAAAAGACCAAGGCTTGGTGGGCGACGAAAAACAACACCTGCTCAAGATTGTTTCATCACCGTTTCGACGAGAAGAAAGCCTACATCTACCAGTAGAATGCTATGGAATACTCTTCAGAATGCAGATGGGGTCCAAGTCTCCATCGAAACCATCAGACGACCTTTGAGAGAGGTGAATCTAGTTTCTAGACGTCCATTAAGAGGAGTTCCATTAATACGTGACCATAGGCGTCAAACACTGGAATGGATAAAGCAACAACGATCAATGGCGTATTGTCCTTTTCACTGATGAATCCAGATATGGACGATTTTCATATTTTCGAAGAGGGTATAGACAATCCCACGCATACCTCGTAATCGGCGCTTTGTCCAAGAAGTCCATCCATTCCGAGGGGGTAGTCAGTGGCGTAGTGAGGGGGGGGCAAGGGGGGGCATCATGCCCCGGGCGCTAGTCATACAGGGGCGCCAAATGGTTAGCAACACAAAAAAATTGCTGGAATAAGTAGGATTTACTACAGCTAAACAAGACTCAATCGTTGTGACATACTCTGGACTAATTGAAAACATATATTTGTTTTCCTCACGATGGAAAAATTAAAAAAATGCCGTGAATTGTGTGATAAGATGCCGCAAAATACCCAGAGAATTAGTTAGAGATGTTGGTTTTTCCGCCGAAAGAGAAATTTCTCCCGTTATGAAGAGCATTCTTGATCGTCTCCCCCATAAGAAATATGTTTACGATTAAGTGACCCTGATACACAATTTGAATTTTTACTAGATATTGAAAATTTATAACAAAGATAATGTTGACAACGACCTTGAAGAAAATTGTAAAAATTTGGGTGAATTTTATAACACTGTTTCAACGGAATAGAATTCTTCAACGAATTAGGTGATAGCAAAATGTAACCCCGCACTAGAAAAGAAATTCAATCTTGATCTCCTTTCGAATTTCTGACTTTTATAAGCTCTCATGGAGAATATATTTCCAAACCTGATGAAAGTTTCACTTATTCTCTCAGCTTCAATTGCTAGCTGCAACGATAAATTCAAATTACTTCTGACATATCTACGATCAACGATGGGACAAGATAGCCAAATGACTTGGCAGTTTCAAGTGTTGAAAGAGAAAATTTTGAAATGATAAACATTGATGAATTTGATTAATCAAAAGCAAGGAAAATTCATACATAGTATTAAGTTATATTAATGAACAACTCGTATATTCTTATTATTATTAAATTTTTATCTACTTGAAGATAATGAATATTAACCTTGATATAAATCTTTTTAAAGTTTTAAAACTGCGTTTCTATTGATATTATTTCATAAGTATAGTATATAAAACGAATGAATGAATAAAGTATATCTTGAAGTAATTCTAGATGATCATATATACAGGGTGTACTAAGTTCGACGGCCTATTAGGCGTTTCTGGTGAACTGGACCTATTTGAAATCTGAAAATTATTATTATGATATTGTTTGACAGTATCTACCTATCGAAAATATTCTTCGAGCCTGACCACTTTCAGTTATACAGGGAGTGAAAAAAAAGTACAAACCGTTTCCACATTGTGGAAATATTGTACATTTTCAGAATTCTGAAAAACCCGTCACAGGGTGTTCCAAATGTTGGTTCGAAAATTGGGATCAAGATTGGCCCATAACTTTCGTTTTTCAAATTAGAACCCTATTTTTTTATCATTGCGTTGGATTATGCGAAGAAAAATGATGACAATGTTCCAACATGTTAATGCTTCTAAAATTAATAATTCTTGAGTTATTCAGGATTTCCTGATTTCACGTCGTAGGTACCCTCAAATTCATAGAATCTGTTTCATATCAACAATGACCTTGCTCATAGAAGATAAATTATTCAAATAACTCACTAGTGACTACCTCTTTTCTGAATTCATTTATCATTGTTGATATGGAACAGATTTCATGAATTTGACGCTACGTACGACATAAAATCAGAAAATCCTAAATAACTCAAGAATTGTTTATTTTAGGAGCATCAACGTGTTTGAACATTATCATCATTTTTCTTAGCAAAATCCAATCATCCAGAAAAAAGGTTCAAATTTGAAAAACGAATTTTAGAACCAACATTTGGAACACCCTGTGACGGGTTATTCAAAATTCTGAAAATGTACAATATTCTTACAGTCTTCGCCTTCAAAAATGTGAAAACAGTTTGTGCTTACGATATCTAGGTTAGGAATAACAAACATAATACCGAATATTCTTATTCCCTTTTTTCTTCAGTTTTTTTCTCGATACTTTAGAAAGTATTTTGACGAATGCAACGATTTGAGTACGAATGTTTTCAGAATTGCATACTCTATCAAATTCGAAAACAGAATATATAACTGAAAGTGGTGAGCCTCCAAAAATATTTTAGATCGGTAGATAATGTCAAACAATAACATAATCCCAATTTTCAGATTTCAAATTGGTCCATTTCTCCAGATACGCCTAATAGACCGTCGAACTTGGTACACCCCTGTATACATTACGAAATCTGTTCTTGTTTTCTTCACTTCATTTCAAGGTCTTGCTTGAGCCTATGACTTTGTTCATCTTACTTAATTGATTTGGCTAATTGCGAGTATATTTCACATATAATATTATATGCCATTATGAATTTAGAAGGGGGGGGGGCGCTAAGAAGGTTTTTTGCCCCGGGCGCAAAATAAGCTCACTACGCCACTGGGGGTAGTGTTATAGTATGGGCCGGGATATGTTTCAACAGGCGCACAGATCTACACATTTGTCCTAGGAATATGACCACCTCACAATATAGGGTGCATGTCATTGACAATGTTTTGCCCAATGTTCACGCTGCTATTGGTGAATTTTTTCAATTTCAAGACAATAACGCTAGACCGCACCGTGCAGCCATAGTTGAGAATGCGCGCAAGGAGCTTAGTATTCCACATTTACCAATACTTCCGCACTCACCAGATTTGAATTGCAGAGAACATGCATGGGATATGCTCCAAAAAAGATTAGATAATCATCAACCTACTCCAGAATCCTCTAATGATCTTAGAGAGCTTCTGCCTCGTTTTTGGAATCAAATTCCACGAGAAATGTTCAACAATCTCCTGTGTAGTATGCAAAGAAGATGTCAAGCTGTTATTGATGCCCGTGGAGGCCATACATTGTATTGATAGTCTTAAAATGCTTGAATTCTCTGAGAATAAAATTTCGTTATTTCACTCGATTTTTCTTAACCTTCTGAATACGTTGCAGACCTACAGGCTGCAATTAATTTTATTTCCTGCAACTTGAAATCATATTAATATGAATATTCATCACAAAATTTCATTCAAACTATATTTTTTTGCAATTAAGCTAATATTCTTAACTCATGTGGAGCAGTTTATTTAATCAAGAAGATATATCTTCAATAGTTCGTGCTCAATAAATCTTTTCTTATCAAACATAGTATATGACGACTTTCTCTCTTGTTGCAGGAGGTTCCCCAGCATCAGTATCAGGCCAGCCGTGCCCCTACACCACCCCCACGACTCCCTACTCCATGTACCACCACAGAGCAGCGGCAGAACCTTGCTCCGCTATGTCGTCGAGCATAGCGTCGCTAAGACTCAAGGCCAAGCAGCACACTGGATTCGTCGGCTACTCGAGCGTCAGTCCGGTACGATCAGGTTCGGCCGGCCTGTCGGCATGCCAGTACGCGTCGAGCGGCATAGGAGTGGGGGAACGGCCCGGCTGAGAGCAGGCCGAAGCCCTGGCGATCCACATGAAGCAGGAGAACCAGGACGATTGATCGTTTGTGTACCACGAGGATCCTTGTTGGTGATCAGTGCGATCGGAAGGGACGCGAAATTGTTGTTTTGTTAGAAAGTGAGATGAATACTCAACGGAGAATCGTGGACAAATTTGGTAAATTGTTGCTGGTTATGGTTTTTACATGTATACATTTGAGTACCTTATTTTATTAGAAAATTCTCTTGATTTTCCAGTGTGTTACTATGAGTGTCTTGGACCTTGGAGAAAATTTCGGAAAACACTGAAATATGTCAACTTGTTTCTGAAGGAGAAATGTTGTGATTTAATCACATCTAGCCCCTAGGGGTGAGGACACGAACATAACCCTTGAATTTAGGGTCTTTTTCAAAGTGAACTAAAGGGCTGTGTTGAACTGTTAACGGTTGTTTTCATCGCCTCTTAATCATTAAATTCATAAACGAAACCTAACACCTTAATATCACCCTTCAGAATCAAGTTGAAGTTGTTTCGTACAGGATGGTCAGATAACGATGATTTAGTAGTACATCTCCGAAATTAACAAAAATAGAAAAAAGTAATAGACATGTCATGTTTTCTTTTTCCGAGGACGCTAGAGTGTCCAGTTTTGTTTGAAATTTGGCCAATTATTATTGTTTGGCGTAGTTGTGTTTATTCTGCCGAGATAAAAACTATTTAGGGTACTTTTTTCAGTAGTTTTTACCGGTGCTATCGAAATGGCAGTGCTGCTTCAAATTTTAGAGACATATAAAAATATAATTATTAAATCATGAGATACTTCCGAGTGTAAAAATAGAAAATTCCGAAAAAAACACTTTTCGGTGAACATGATTTGAGCAAGCTCTCATTAACTTCCGTGGAAACTGTGATTAAGGAAAAAAATCTCTGTTCTCAAAAACTGTTAATAGTAGAAAATACAAAGTTTCGAGAAACATTCCTTAAGAAGCGTCTATTGAAAAAAAATTTTTTTTGAAGCGGTACTGAAAAAACTACGCTGAAGATGTTTTTATTTCAAGAGCATATTTGCCATACTGCGAAAGTTATAGCCAATTATGATTGATTAGTGCCCAAATTCCAAAATCACCCTGTGTCATCGGAACTAGATAACTTAGGGCCAGTTTCATAATAACTCCTAAAGTACACTTTAGTTAAAGTGCACTTTCAGCTAAAGCTCACTTTAAAAATCAACCCAACTCATAATGAAATTAAATGGGACTTATTTTCATGTCCCGTGGAAAACGTTCAGATTCAAATTTAAAATATACACCTAGAAATTTGGGGGAAAAGACCAATCCCAAACTGAATATTATAAAAAAAAATGAAATTGATGATTGCGGTTTAGATTTAGAAATCGAAATAAGAAAAAAGAATTGAATGAACATAATCTTTGAATAAGCATTTATTTTCACCACTCACATCAGCTTAATATAGTAAAATGACCTGTTATGATTGAATTTCTAACATGTTTCCCATTAACTGCATCAGCAAAAATTTTTTGATTATCACCTAATTCCTTCTCAAAATTATGAATAGGAAACATGTCATTGATATCAATAGCAACACTGCCGTTGCAACCATAATGCGCCGTATGGTGTCTAATTGTAGTCTCATTCCAAATTTAGAAATTGGAAATTTACGTTTCCATACTCCGTATTCTCATTCCACAATACTCCTGGTTCTTATGATTGGTTCATGTCATGGATCTTCTTCATTTGATGAATCCGAACTAGTCTCAAAATTTCCCATTTTTATTACTCAAATAATATACTATATTCTTGTGCTCGCAGCATTATCTCTTGTTGTGAAAGTGGATTTCGAAATAAAACACAACATAACTAACCTCAAATGAGTTGACAGTTTGGACACGAAAATTCATTTATATATTCAGGGCTAAAGGATACTTTAGCTGCTAAAGTCCCGAGATTAGGCCTTTAAATATAAAGTGGCTTTAAGAACCTGAAATGTGTTATGAAACCAAAATGTTGAACTTAAAGGAGCTTTAAAATTAAAGGCACTTTAAAATTAATTATGGAACTGACCCTTAGAAACTTTTGGTTTTCAGCAATTTATGTTTCTCAGAAAGAGAGAACATGACATAAATATTACTTTTTTCTATCTCGCTTAATTTAGGAGATGTAGTACTAAATCATCGAAATCTGACCACCCTAGAAGTTTTCATATTTTCTCAAGAAGTTCAGGATGGTACGCTTCCAAAATATCACACTGTATATAAATTTTGTACATAGATCCTCTTGTTAGTCTGCTCCTTCGATTTTGTAACATTCTGTTGAATGAATCGGGAAGAAACTTTGAGTTGTATCTCCTGAAAAACCTAATTTAATTTTTCCAAAGATAACGCTCAAATTCTGCAATATAATTAAAATTTTTAACTTCCAAGGAGGGGGGGAATCGGCCTGAATCGAAAAATCCCCTTAATTGAACCCTCAGATGAATGGCCGCAATTTATAGATTCCTTCGAAAGTTAATTAACTTTGGTGGATTATTACATCGGCGATATTTCAATTACATTTTGAAAAATTAATTAATTGGAAAAGATGATGTTTGGGTTCGCCTCCGGAATCTTGGCGTTGTGTATAAATGTGTATCATCTGCAATTTTGTAGATATTTTGTAAATATCACGAGGTTCTAAGTGTTAAAACGTAGACTTATAAATCGATCCGATATGTAGTTGGAGAAATTCTTGAATCTTCTCGTATCAAAAATTGCTCATTCATTTAGTTACTGTTGAGAACTCACAGATATCGGACAATATGCCGTTTCATGAGGTATCAATTGTTGAACATCTTGGATAGAATGGTGAAGACTGAATTTTTCGAAAATTTCCAAACATTTTCGTTTGAAATATTCATCGAGAAGTCTTTTGATTTTTCGAATTATCCCAATAGTTCACAAGAGGCTCAACACTTATTGATTTTTTGTACCTGAAAACGCTATTTAAGTCCAAAGATAAGCCAAATATTCTGAGATTGTGCCAAATGAGAATTTCCAAATAGAGATTGTTTGTAGAATCCAATGGACAATTGAGAAAATGAATCTTTGATGGAATTGCTAGGTGAAGAAAAGACAATTTTTGTCTGTAATAAAAGAGCCACTATATGCTCACTTTCAAACATATCTCCGACATTTTCCATTGTCCATTGGTTGGCAAAAAACAAGGTTACTAAGTGCAATGTAATAAAGTAAATATAATTGTTATATAATGATGATAATCGAGATAAGATTGAATGAATGAGACTAAAAAGTATTTAATCTTCTGTAATATACCTACCTGAATAGATTGTATAGTGTTGCCAAAAATAAGTACCTAAATATAGTATTTAATATTAAACTTCGATTATACTCTGTGCATATCGTTTGTAACTGTTCAGAAATTTGCAGTCTAGTCAGAATAAATACGATCAGTCTTCAATAATTATGTGGTTTTCTTGATTCGCAAACCTATTAACAATCGGCTTCACTGTTAAATTAACATTTCAAGTTTTCAGGGAAATGAATTTCTGAATGAATTATTTGAATGACCTGATTTATGTACAAATTCATTCACAAATATTTCAAACTATACACCTCATATGTTGGGTTATTTTCTGTAAGTAACAACTCTGATTATTCTTACGAACGGAAGCGATTTTGTATCACTATTTCATACAAATCTCGTGTTCCAGGAAAAAAAATTAAAATTACAGTCAGATCTTGCGATGAAAATAATTGAAAAACTCACAAATCTGAGGTGAACCTTCTTTTCGTATTCTAGAAATGACTCAGAGCTTAATGACAATGATTATTTATCAAAATACACTGCGCAAAAAAATTAACGCACATTCTGAAAATCTCAATTTTAATAAAATTTAACTCTACATTGACTTCATAACTTATTTTTTATGTTCTCTCGGGACGGTTTCGAACGAAACAAGACACATTGAATGGAAGAAAAATTCAGGATTTCACCGAATCTTATGTGAAAGAAGAGAATTGAACAATTTTCAAAATACCGAAATGCTGATGAGTGATTTGATACTTGGTATTTCCACCCTTTGTGTTAATTACAGCTCGGCAACGACGGTTCATACTCAAAACGAGTGATCTCAAAATGTTCTGATCTAATCCTTCCCAGATTTCTTCGAGTTGGATTCCTGAGACATTAAGAGTAGCTGGATGATTTTCTGAACTTCTCAGCCTTCTATTGAGCTTGTCCCAAACCTGCTCAATCGGATTGAGATTTGGACTTCTTGCTAGTCATTCCATTCGAGAGACTTCAACCTCTTCAAGGTACTCCTGAACGATGCGCACACGATGGGATCTGGCATTATCGTCCATAAAAATTAAATTTTCACCAATGTATGGGGCAAATGGCACTTCATGCTTTTCAAGAATGTTCGTTATATACTTATGAGCATTCAAAGCTCCATATTCAACGACCACTAGATCTGTGCGAGCAGTCAAAGATATTCCACCCCATACCATAATCGATCCTCCCCCGAAACCAGTAGTATTCAGGAAATTGCACTGACCATATCTTTCATGTGGACGTCTGTATACAAGGGAACGTCAGTCACAATGGTAGAGGCAGAATCTAGACTCATCTGTGAAGAGAACTTTTTCCCAATCGGCCTTTTCCCAATGGATATGATCTCTCGCAAAATCCAAACGCGCCCTTCGATGGGCTGGGGTAAAAGCTGGGCCTCTTGCCGCGACAGGAGGCCTTAAATCATATTCTCTGAGGCGATTTCTTATTGTCTGAGTGCTAATTTGCACCCCACGAGTTTGCTCAAGCTGATTTTGAAGGAGGCGAGTGGTTGCAAACCGTTGCAAACTCTCAAGTTACGTTCTTGAATGGCAGTTGTTACCCGTGGTCTACCCTGTCCTGGTCTTCGGACATTCATACCTGTCTCCCTGAATCGCTGCAACATTCTGGACACTATTGTATGGAAAACTCCAAACCTTTCTGCAATTCTTGTGTATGTCCACCCTTCTTCTCGCAAAACTACCGCTTGGGCACATTCCTCTTGGGTCAAAGAAAATCAAACGAAAGAAAAACTATTGATCACGAGAATTGATCCACAACAACTGATTTTAGAATGGAGCCAATACATTCAAAATCTGATAATATCATCTTTTTTTATTCCTGCTGCGAAAAAATGTCTGTATTGAAGAAAAAACGTTGAAAGTGGATAACATATTCATGCATAATTCTGATAAAAATAATTATCATTGAGAACACCTTCAGTTGTGGAATAAATTTGAAATTTCCACAATGTGCTATAATTTTTTTGCGTAGTGTATATTAATGGTAAATCTCTCTTCATTTTGTAAACACTCCGAAACATTTTACAGAAGTTTAAAATTTCTTCAAAAGTGTTTTTTGGGGTTTCCTCTTCCATTCTCTGAAACAAGAATCAATTCGATTTTTTTTATAATGGAACAAAGGCCCCTGCGTAAAAGTTGTGCACTAAATTGTCAGAGGCCAAATCTTATATCAGACTTCTTCGTCTTTTTGTTTCAGAGACTGGGAGAGAAAACCCTGAAAAAACTTTCAGAAAAATTGTCTACCAGGAATTCACAATATGAGATACCTGATAGAACACAGCTGCTTGGTTTCATCAAGCTTTGAAAATGATCCAGAAATTACAATCGGATCGAAGCAAACATAAAATCTACCGGATATCCGTAGAAAATATCGGTAATCAGAATGACCCTTGTGGAATCCAACGAATCACTGTTCGCAATCCATACGGAATCGGAAACCTCTCTGCAGTCCTATACAGATTCATTCCCTCATGACCGAATTGATTAAGATCAATGTGCGCGCCCCCAAAACAAACACAGGACTGTGCGCGTGCCACGCGAGCGTCCAGACGCCGCAAATCGACGCTCGGTGAACCGTGTGATCGATGAGATTGAATTACTGCCAAAATTCGGTCTAAACTGCGACAGGGCCTGCTGCGAGTTAATTTGCATCACAATGGAAAAGGAACTAATGAAAGTGAACGACGTCCTATGAATTATAGTGGGCTTTGTGTATCGGGGTTGTATGTTCAACCCCTAGAACGGCAATGGTCAACTCCGACAATCTGTATGGGATGTGGTACGATTTCAGGTGGTGAATTTACCCCTCAATTCAAAGCAGCCTGACCATTAGGTAATTGCAAGAACTCATAAAAATTAGGCATAGTTTTTTCGTCGTGAAAACATCAATATATGGGCAAAATAAGAAGGGACAGAAATAAAATGTAATATAATCTATAAAAAGTAAAAATCTAGAACACATCCCAACATATTTTTGAAAGTTTATTTAGGGGTCTCCTAGGCCCCGACACAAAAATTAATCAGAATTTTTCTTTAAATAATAGAGGAAGGGCCACTGCGTTAAACTTGTGCACCATTTTGTCAGTGACCAAATCCTTTCAAAAAAGAATCTCAATCGTTAAATGTCAATTGAGAATTTTAAAGACCAAAGAGTCTAATATAGACTCCGAAACATCAAGAAGCTTGAAAGTTCGAAGTGTTGTTTCTTTTTTTATTGTTGGGCAACAATTTTTTGGAAGAATTGGGCCCCCGAGAAATAATAATAATATACTTTATTTCCATAGACAATGCATATGTCGCAGGCTCATTATAATATCAGTCTTATTATAATAAGCCTAGGCTTTTTCAATATGACTAGGAGTATTGTAAAACAACCAAAGCACGTGAAAATCTGACAATATGACTGATATTTTCAGATGTATTATAATACACTTGACGCCATCTTGGTCTTTTTGTTCGAAAGAACCTGTACGCGATTGTTTTTAGAATTTGACTGTATGAAATACGTCGTATTATGATTCGTCTGGAAGTGTATCAGGCAGATTATGGAAATCGATTGAAAGACAAAAATAAAAAGATAATTTAAGATTTGGATTATTTATTACAACATGGATTACTCTTATGACATTTACTTTTATTATTTCGATACTGTGACTTGCTTGGTTTGCAAGAACAGTTTTTGAATCCCTGTCCTTCGAATTTTGCAAATAATCTTAAAGCTTCTCTTAGGGAAATTACTTTATTATCTGGAATATCAATATTCTTATATCTTTGGCAATCAGTAATTTCATCTCACGAGATGTTTAACAGACCATGGGTGGTACCAATTTGGTAAACATCATCGGAGACTTTTACTATGGTTTCTGTGATATTATTGGAATCCATCTACTTTAGTAACTTCAATAGCTACTGTTTGATCAACCTCAAGAGGTTTCAATTTCTTACGTTCAGCATTTTTGCTGCAGCTCTTTTCTTGTCCTCTATATATTCTTTTCTTTGGTTCTCGACTATTTCTTCATTTTGGCTTAGGTTGCATCTGTGACATTATCTGGACTTCTTTATAATAATTTTATATTATCATATAGTGTTATTTAGAACTGTTTCCAGATCGTCTTCAGTATTTAAGTTTTGACAATTTCAGTGGGCAATTTAGTAGAGTAGTAAGTCACAACAACAACAGATAGAGAGCCTCAGTCGAATTACAATACGACGAGTATAACCTCTGTCAGAATCTGGGGAAATCGCGCTCTTTTAAGTTTTGAGAATAAGCCGAATAACCATGCAGGCGTAATATAATACGCCTCAAATGGCCAGTCAAATTGTGAGATCGTCCATTATTTTGGTGATATTGCAATATGCCTAGTCGAATTGAAAAAGCCTAGGCGTATTATAATATGACTGAGTTTATAAAAAGACTACGACACATACAAGGTGTAGAAATTAATGCAGAAGTCTGATGCAGGGGCCTTTCTTCTATTATTAAATTTTTTTTTCAAATTGATTTTTGTTACAGAAACTAGGAGAGAAAACCACACAAAAAAATTCAAAAAAATATTTCAAAATACATCCCAACATGAATGATATACGGGGTGGGTCAAATATGTCTATAGATCTTTCTCAGTATAGTTTGATAAATAAATGCATGACTGAAAATGCATATCAAGGGAGATATATCTTTAAAAGTTGATGAAATTTTTTAAAAATTTTCTGAATTGAATTATTATTATTATCCTTAATTCAGATCACACCTATGTCCTGAGTCCTGATGAATTTTAAAATATTCGTTCAAATAAAGTTGTTTGCAAGACAAAGTTCATCTGCATTAAATACTGAAAGCGACAAAAAGTTAATTTTGATAAAAATCTGCAGGAAAATATAAAATGTGCATTGTGTATTTTGGATATATTTTGGCTTTCATATGAAAACTGTATAGGGGGTGTTTGTTTCACTTGTCACTTTTCCAGTGAAAAAACAGAATGAGATTGAAAATTAAAGACAAAATCGTTTTTCCTGAAGATCTCGAAAAATATTTATTTTGAGATAAAAGTCTTGGAGGTATGCTCCTATTATTGCTCCTATTATTTTCTCGAAAATGCTTCGAAAAAATGAGGTTCCAATTTGAAAAAAAAAAACGACTTTTTGATGTTTCATCACTTCTAACTTTGACAAACAATTTGTGACTTCCGGTATCATATTATAAAAATCACGCTATAGGAAAAGAAGCATCATATTTTGAAAAGTATTTCCAAGAATGCAAAACAGACAGAAAAATAAATTGAAAAATTTTTTTTCTCATACCCCGTAAAAGTGAAAGTGGTCTGGCTTCAAGAATATTTTAGGTCGGTAGATAATGTTGAACAATATCAAAATCTCAATTTTCAGATTTAAATAGATCCAGTTCTCAAGTCTAATAGGGCGTCGAACTTGGTATACCCTGTATATACATTATAACTTTGTAAAAATGATTCAAGTGCATTCAATACTTTAAGAATCTGGAGGAATCAACATCAGAGAATATTCGGGTAGCTGGAAAGGACAATCTGGTACAATCTTGTGACCAGTCCGTTCACCTGATTGGAATCCTTCAGATTTGTTTTTACCTCGTAGTCATGGAAGAACAAGTTCATTAAAAATGTATTGAAAATGTAGCTGAGCTTCGGGAGAAAATTAGGGAAGCATTGCAATTGGTCGTGAACGAAAGATGCGACTCTCCGATATATCGATATTTTTTAAGATGTGCATGTATTGTGGCTGAAGGAGTGCAGTTTGAACATCTTGTGTGAATTGATCGAGTCTTGCCACGAAACGAAACTGAATTTCTTCAAGGAACACCCTTTTTTTAATCTGAAAAAGAATATAGTTAATGTTATAGCATTTTAAAAACCTTATTAAATTGGCTAGTTTTAGTCGTAAATTGACAAACTGATGCAGTACAATTTTTTTTCAGTACAGTCTGTTGAAGTTGGGCGAAATATTAATTTTGAATATTTGGTTCGGCAAAAGTCAAAAAAGTGACATTATTTTTCAAGGTAGAAAATTGGAGCAAAATTGAAGATTGAAGTTTACGAAAGCACTTTACGGGATAACATAGAAGAAATTAAATTCAAAAAAAGTAAAAAATTGAAGCAACAGGAGTTCTAGAATCATCGCAGGGTGTGTATTTTCTAGAGTAATATGAAATGCTAAATAATTTGTAAAATGAACAACTTAGATTTTTTCACTACTATTACTATTCGTGTTACCCGAATCCGGCTTGACGGATTTTATTGATTTCATTAATGTTATAATGATCCAATAAGTTGAATTGAATATTTTTGAAAATCTTCGAAATTCATGATTAACATGAAATAAAAATTCTTTGGGAAATTGGTAGATGTGATAGTTTGTTGGGAATGCCATATTTTCTCATATTTTCCTAAAATCGAATTAAATGAAAATATCTAATATAGATATCCCCAAAATTTTTTGTGGAGTTTAGAGAGAGGACCAGTATCTAGGTTTGTGTCAAATTTCAAGCGTTTTCGTATTAGCAACCCTTTGTTTCCAATATGGCATAACATTTTTAATCACCCCCTAAATCACCAGAGGAAAAAATGGGAAAATTTCGAAGAGATCCCGTCAATTGTATGGCGAGTCTTCCGTCCACCGTGTCATAAATTTGATTTAACAGCCTCTATGGTGCGTTATTATGGCTAGAAATGAACGAGACGCCCACTGCTCCCCTCTCGCCCCTTCGCTGGTATCGTCCCCAATGCCATAATGTTTCATTAAGACAGCTTAAGTTGAAATAATGGGGTCGATCATGCTCACATATGTACTTAATAAATAACTGGATGTAATGCCGCTTCATTTGAATGTATGAGGGGGCCAATGCTGATTTCCATAAGGAAGGCCACATGCCATCAGAGGAGAAAAATTGATCCTGGATTAACAGGACAAATGTGCACAAGTGATATCTTGTTCATCAATTTAATGGCTTTGTTCGATTCCCAACATTCAAGTCAGGAAATTCTGAGTACGTTTGGATAAATATGATATTTTATTCATATTGCTCGGATTTAAGATGTACCCAATTTCCCAATAAACTTCATATAACACATATAAATCAAAAACTTAAAAGAATGGATTTTCAGAGAAGTACCGCACGAATAGGTCTCGATTAAATTGTTATCTTCAAGGTGAAAACTTATATGAAAATGATAGATTGATTCGTGAATAATGTTTTTATTAGAACAACATCATACAGAAACAATTATTCGGGCAATAGGCTTCAAGCTAGAAAGGATCGATGCTGCTCTATAAATCGGGGTTTCACAAATTTCAAAGAAGAAAGAGAAAAATCAACCAAGCGTGAGGTGAAATCATTGGAAAATAAGTAATATTTATACAAACGGTTGAGCTGAAAATATCGCTTTGAGAAATGTTGAGGAAGTTCAGACACATTCAGACTGTTTTACAAGTTGGTATATCGATGCAGCTCTATAAATCAGGGTTTTACAAATGCGAAATGTGAAAGAGTCAACTAAAAAAATAATAAAAACTCATACAAACAGTTCAGCTGAAAATACTGCTTCAAAAAACCTTGAGGAAGTTTACACATTTTTAGACTGTTTTACAAGTTGTAATATCTTTTTTTCACCAAATATTGAAATCTGCTAAATTTGAATGTTTACTTACTCATCTAATTGATTCTATATTGAATATTTTTTCATAAGTTTCACAGTTTCAGGTTAAAATTTCTATTAAGTATTTGAAGTACGAAATCAGTTAACTGAAAAATTTGAAAAAATTTAGTTCAGTAATCAGTATGGCCTCCTCGACCATCAACTAGAGATTGATGTAGTCTTTGCATACTTCGATTAAATTTTTTAATATTTTTATTCATCTTATCCATTGGAGTTGTTTAATGAAATAAAGTTCAGTACTCCTTCTTGTCTATTCATGTGCTTTTGATCAAATTTTAGTTCTTAAATTTGTCGAGGATATAACCTTCTTGTGCCGTTGATAAGCAATAAACAACATGTACATAACAATGAGTATGCCCCAACAAGGTTTAGAACTTTTTTTTTCTACATTTGACTATCGTTATGAGTTCATTACACACTAAAAGTAGTGCTGTAATGAACTCATTTGATTAAAGCATTGTTTTCAGGTATATTTTTCGTTGTGTGGTTGACAGTACCGACCTTTGATTATATTACTTTTCGAATCAAATCAATTCAAATTCCGTAATCTGTCAAATTTCGTGTGTCAAACCAACTGCCAAGATACAATATAAAAGTCACTAATCTGAATTTTGATCTGAATTTCGAGATTATTATTTCACGAAACTTGACTGAAATAGAGAAAATATCCTCTAATACTCGTGGCAGAAAGCAATTCTAATAGGTACTCATGCATTCGCATTCGTGTTGAAATAGGAGCTTATTCTGCAACTTGTTTTAGAATATACTATTAATTTTAGCAACTTCAGAACGATATAATTATCTCCCTTAATATGAGTTTATTCATCAAACTATACTGATTTTTCAATGTACTAACACCCAAAGAAGCCGGCAACATTTTTGACTCACTCTGTATACAGATGTTATAAAAAGATCACGACAAACGAAATCTGAGTTTAGATAAGAATGTGCTCTACCTGATTTGAAAAATATTAGTTTCTCCCTATAATGTTCGATTTTCGCTAAACATTTCTGAATATCTTTTTTTATAAAGAAGGTTATTATCTCTATTTTACCTTTTCGAAATCCCCACAGAATATACCATTTTTCCACTTTATATGTGAAGTCCAGTGCTTTTTTTCATACCACCAAAGATAGAATGCGTTACAAATAACATTTTCTCCATAACGTGAATTTTAAACTTTTTTTTGAATTACTGTATGATATTTTGTGCTAATATTCATGCAGAATTGAAGGAAATATGTTCACAGAAAAAACTGATTCGAAATGTATTTTAATTGTACTAAATTATGGCATGAAACAAAGTATTTGTGGAGAAATTCAAGATTTTCATAAAACAACATTCTCATCAGATAGATTACATTCAGTTCTGCATTCCTTTTTCGTTTGACGTGGCTTTTTTTGGGACACCCTGTATAGGTTAAGTAAATAAAGTTTCTCTATTTCAGTATCGTAATGAGTTCATTACAGTACTAAAAGTAGTGCTGTAATGAAACCCATTCAAGGGCGTCGCTAGAGATTTTTTCTGGGGGGGGGTAAAAAAAATTTGGATATATGTATATTGTCACGATATGTTCCTATGTAATGATTGTATGACTTATTTCTCGAAGGTTAATCTTTTCCTGGGGGGGGGGTAATTACCCCATTACCCCCCTCGTATCGACGCCAGTGAACCCATTACAGCATTGTCAGTACTGATCTCCGATGGAATCAAGTTTCGAATCAAATCGATTTAAATTCCGTGATCTGTCAAATTTCGTATGTCACACCAACTGCCAAGATACAAAACAAAAGTCACTAATCTGAATTTTCATTTGAATTTCGAGAGTATTTCAAAAAAATAGACTGAAATAGAGAAAATACCGTCTAATACTCGTTGCAGAAGGCAATTCCAACACTCATGCTATCGAAAACTCGCTCCTTCGTCGCTCGTTTTCGAACTATGCATTCGTGTTGGAATAGGAGCTCATTCTGCAACTTGTTTTAGAATATACTATTACATGATGTTTTATTTTTGTTAAGGTGTATTATAACAATACGAATGATATCATGAAACTATCCAACAAATCAGTGAGTTTATCGCCAGAAAACTGCGCCTTATTGCCAGGTTGAACTCAATAATGGATAAAACCCCAAGAAAAAGGTCTTATTCCGTTCCCAACCAACCCCTTTCCTCATTTTACGAGGCAACAACCGAGCATCCAATGACGTCTCCTCCGGTGACTTCAATATCGCAGGGTGCTAGGGGTGGCGTGGGCGGGTCGCAGTGTCAGCACCACCATAAATAAAAGAACAGGGTGGCAGGGCATAATAATATTGAGGTTGCATTGATATGATTGTATCCGCGTCGGTTTTATTGCACGTGTAATCCCTTTATCATGGCCCTATCAGCATAATAATAGTTGGGATGCCAGTCTCGGAACATCTGGGACTTATTTCGTTGCATATTCGCCCCGGTTGGGGGTTGGATACCGCCGCTTCTGGGGCGGCTCTTCTTGGCTGCATCAAGGATGACTGTGATTAATTTGGTCGGTGAATGAGAGCGTCGAATTAAACATATTTTAGTGTTTTGAAAATTGAGCACTTGATTTCCTTCAAATTTCATTTGAACTCATTCCATTCGCAGATGACACCAATGTTTTATTGACTTCGCCCAGCCTAAAGGCAACAATTAATCAGATTAATATAATCCTGAAAACTTTTGTCGATCGGTGCACAGAGAACCGATTATTGCTCAATATTGTTGGCGTGCTTTTGTTGCTCTTGAAGGACCACCCTTGTTAGGGACTTATGAGATACGAGATTGAACTTTTGTGGATGTATATTTTACTGTTGTACATAAGTGAATGAATTTCCTTATATGTTTGCTTTCTATCGTGGCTGAAAACTTGTCTCTTACGGAGTGACTGTGAATGACTGACACCCGCTTCAAGCAGGGTAAGAATTTATAAGTGGCTGCACTTCTTACGTTAAGGCAGCGTTGACAGTGTTGCTTATCCTAATTTGAATAGAAAAGATTTCATGTATAGATCATGGATTGAACAAATATTACAAAAACTGAATATATTATTTTTCAAAGTGATCGTTCATCGGTACAGATTCCATAAACCATCAATGGAAATATTTCAGTTTCAACAGGAACGAAGTTTCTGAGAGTTTTTTTGGATATATATATATATATATATATATATATATCCTTATGAAAAAGGAGCTAAAATGATACAATAAATGTTGAAACAAAAAGTACCTAAGCTGAGGTAAAAAAAGAACGGGTATCATAACATTCTTCGTATGATACTATAGAATCATACGATACTATCATCACTAGTATCATACGATACTATACAGCCAGGGGAAAAAACCACTCAGCCGAAAAAAAACCTGTCTCCCCGTGAAAAAAATAACATAAAATGATAAATATCAGGAAAAATCTTGAAAGACATCAGTGTGATCATCTTCATGTTATCCGTCGATGGAATCGGATAAACAGATTCTTCCCAAAACGACTCGCAATTCTTAATCTGAAATGAAAAAAGAAAAAAGCAGAAAAGAAACCGATTATTCAGAATAAATCAGATGCATTTTAGAAAGGCATTTTTGCTACTTTAAAAAACATCAAACATTCAGATTTCTTGGCCAAATAATGTTCGGAGGTTTATAAATATTTATGACAGAAATGTCACAAAATTTGAAAGAAATGAAAAAAACTCCATCAATTTCCCCTTTCCGAATCTGTTGAAAATTACGAACTGATAATTTTTCAACAAAACAAGCTAAACTTGTAAAAAATCAATTAATACATAACCTTTCAACTCTCCTCTTTCACGAGGATTTTTTCCTGTTGCCGTGTGGGTTTCTTGCAGAAGAATCACTTCGATGACATGTTCATCAGCTAATTTGGAGACGTAATCACACTTGTCCTTCGAAATTCCTTCGATATTCAAATTCAAAATCCACAAATTCTTGCTCTCTGGTCGTGAGGGTTCTTCAAAGCGGATACGACCTTCCAGGTGATGACATATTCCGAGAATTGTCATTCTGACAATTTATTTGGATGGACATTTGAAATGGAGCAAACATGTGGATAACCTGATAAATCGATTGAATACTGTCATTCATACAATAAAAGCCTTAAAGAGCAGAGTCAACTTTTCAACACTTAAAGTTGTATATTTTTCCAACATTCAATCGCTTATTTCTTATGGTGTTATTTTCTGGAGAAGCTGTGCTCGTCTGTGTATTCGTTATTTTCAATATGGGATATAGAGATTCCTGTAGAGGACATTTCAAACAAAATCAAATCTACGTGGTTTTATTATTCATGCAAAAACACCCAAATTATTTTCATATGTTTATAACTAATAGCAAAACAAGGCATACAGAACCTTATCGTTATCCTCGCCACACTCTAAGTCTATACAGGGTGATTTTTTCAAGTGTTTCATTGGAAGTTTTCGGGGAAGGAATTTAAATACAAATTCCAGATTTTGCATTGTTGTTTTATACCACATGATCTTGAGTTGCAAAATATTTCCAAGCAAAATCTACTTCCGGTTCTACCGGAAACGAATTTAAACTTCGTTATTTCAAATGTAACACCCTGTATATTCAGACATATTTTGTTTATTCTTCGTTCTATTCTATACTAATTTCAGGTATAATATGCCCAACCTCACAAGCGATTGTTGAGTTATAGCCCAATTATCAAATTATTCGTCATAAAGATTGTCACAAATTAGTGTTTATATCTTCAAAATCTCTCATTGTAAAATTTTTTTTCTGCAACAGTGAAATAAAATAAAGTACGCTGTTGCTGCTATAACCTATGAGGAAATTTCATACAGGGTGTCCGAAACAAAGCTTAAAAGTGAGCCTTAATTAAACTATCTTCTTCTTCATTTGCGGTGCCTTATCTGGCAGAACCGAGCCTGATGGCCCATTGTTCCTCCGCCTGTAGAACAAGAGACTCAGTTCCTTAGACACGTCAACAAAAATGTTGCGAGTCCTCTCACCATGGAAATGCTGGGTGTAGGGTTTCCTAGGTGTGTGTTGACCTTAACTCATAAAGGTTGATGCAGTTGAACAGCATATGTTCAACGGTTTCATCTGTGCTCCTGCACCAGCGGCACCTTGAGCAGTCAGCTAGTCCCATCCTATCAAGATGTTTGTTGAACAGGTGGCCGGTCAGTGCGCCAACTACCATACAAGTTGTTTCCTCCCAAGGGCCAGGAACTTTTGACCTCAGTTGCAGAGGAGGGCCTCTCAATGAGAAGCCTCGACTGCCTAACACCACCTCCCGTGCTCCATTCAGAGGAAAATGCACCGTCTAACCATCTCTTAAAGAAATGTCTGACTGTAGTTCGGCAGATGGGGAGCGACGGCTCTGGACTAATTAAACTATGAAATCTCCTTTTTTTCAAATGGTAACCATATAATTTTGTTCTTATAATCGATTGCTTGTCAAAAAAAAAGTTTTTGAATTTTTTTTTTCATACCCTGTATATGTGCAAGTGGTCAAACTTCAAAAATATTTAAGCTCTGTAGATAATGTCGAACAATATCATAATCCCAATTTTCAGATTTCAAATAGGACCAGGTGTCCAGAAACGTCTAATAGGCCGTCGAACTTGGTACACCCTGTATAATAATGTAGTAAGTGTTGTAAAATTTTAGAATCCTTGATAAATGAGCTAATCTTTGAAGTAATTTGAAGAACTGATGTAGTACAGTTTTTCCTTCATTACAGTCAGTTAGAGTTTTGTGAAATATTAATTTCGAATTCTAGGTTCGGCAAAGATTGATAATATTTACAAAGCTGCAGCAATTTTGTTAGAATTGAAGATTACAGGTTACAGACGCACTTTTCGGAATAATATAGGAAAAGTTAAATCTGGAAAAGTCAAGAATTATGCCAAAGAGTTAAAAGAACCTAACAAGGAGTACATTTTCTCGAATAATCAAAAATGCAATATAATTCGAAAAAATACAGTTTTTTTTTTAATATTTCTCCGATGACTTCTATGAGTCAGCCTGTTACACGATGCCTTCTTGATATCGACTTCTGGGACACCCTGTATACATGGAAATTTTTGAAATAGGTATATAAAAACATTGTATAACCGAGTTTTTCCGATGAAATTTTTTTTCAAACAGTGATGAACAACAAATTATGAACTTGCCACTTCTCTATAAGTACAAAATGCACAAAATGAGGCAATATTAAACCTTCGTTCGGAATAGATCAAGTGCATCATACTCTAATGAACAATTCCTTTTTCATCGTCCTTCAGATGACGTCAAAATACACTCCCGTTCAAGCTAATGAATTGCCCGGGAATAAAAAGAAATCCCAACTTCAAAATGTATTAGTGAAACTACCCAAACCGAGACTCCGCGAAAATCTAATGAAAGAAAGCTCATGCAGAAGATTGCACCCGGGCTCAAACAAATACAGCAACACGGGATTGAATGCTTAATCCAAATTTAACGAGTTCAAACCCCCCCTCCACCCCCGCCCCTGCCATTTTCGAGACCGCCCCGAAAACTCCCGTCTGTAGCAATCAACATAAGAATCTAAATGAAGGTCGTTTCTTTTTTCACTTATTCAAAATGGGGCAGCATCTCTTCGAGTGGATGGACCCATTTGTTCCCCCAATTTCCCCCCTACTTTCACTCCTGCAATCTACGATTATTATTCAGGGAGATGCTCGGATATTTATCTGGGTCTCAGTTGGAAATTGCTATATTTTTTTCGTCCAAACTTCGGAGTTTCTGACTTAATGACCTATGGCGCTGTTTTTACGGATCTGTATGTAAAGCCTTGAGGACATTCTTCAGAGAACTGTATGTATGCAGAGCATAACATGATCATCGATTAATCATGTTGCAGAATTCATTACGTTAGATTTTAATGTATTATTCATTTATTGCATCTCATTTGTGTCTAGGCTGCAGTTATAATAAAATAAAATTATTCAACACATCTATCGATTGATTGCACCTTTTCCGTAGCTAAATGAACGTCATCACTATCAGGCCATTTTCAAAATTAATATTAAATTGATACATATATGTATAAAATTTTGTTCAAAATTTGAACATTGCTAAACATAAGTTCAATTTTGCAACAATCGAGAGAATCACAAGGTCCCTAGTTTTATTGCACATTTTCATATGACTAACATTCAGCACTTTCAACTAGGCTCCTTGAAAAGTTGAGAATTCTATTGTATATTCAAAAATATCAAGTAGACTCAAAGTAATTTATTTCGATAAGAATGAAAATTATTGTACAAGAACGATCTGAACAAAAATTTAAAATGTCTTGATTTGAACTGCTTTTTTTGGTAGGTTTTTGTAGGTTCAGCTTTCCTCTCCAGTAGCAGAAATGTTTCCATAGTGAGGGTTTCTGAAATAATTCAAAACTTATGAAGCATTGCTTTCAATCAACATCAGTTTCCACTCTTGCCTGTTTTCATTCTATAATCTTCTGGTCGGAAATGGTTGTGAGCATACTCCTAATATGTTTATATACAGGTTTCTTCCATTATCGAAACAGGCCCCCAGGATTTACGTCTATCAATTTCCCCTACGATTTCTAGTTTGTTGGTAAAGTAAACATTTTGATTGTTATCACGAAAACGAGCTCCAATTTTTAGAATTACATCCATAAACACAACAATTTAGTGTTTACCACGGTTTTTTCCTCAGGCATATCTTTTTATCGCAATAAAAACATAAAAATAAACAAATAAACCCCGCTTTCACCAAACCAAAGATTATAGAGTTAGAACATCTGTGGAACTAAAATCCAACTACGATTTTTGGCTACTTTCTTACTTTTGGCACCTAGATGGCGCCGAAAACAATTCAGTACAGAAAACTATTTTAATAATAGGCGCAAAATTCGAATTATACTTTTCATAAATTTCTATGAAATTGAGTATTCTTTGTCGAGCTTTTAGAGAAACATCCTGATCTACAAAACAAAAGCAGAGCTCCGTTTTTTGATCAGGATGATATTTTCCATCTAAACATTGTTTTGAATCAAATGAAATGCGCTTCTGGATTCTTTATATTTTTATTTGAAATGATTGTGTGAATTCAACTACATTACAATAATCATGAAATTGAGAACATTTTAAAAATTTGTTCACATATTAGAGAATCATTATAATAATTTCAAGAACTTATTCATACAGTGAACTCTCGATGAATCGAACATCGATAAGTCAAACAGTTGTTCTAGACCCGATTCATACATATCTCACCCAGTGTATTTTAACCTCAATGGGTCTAGAGGGTCTAGAAAATGAGTCGAACTGCTGGAAGGGTCGTCAAGAGAACCACCACCTCTATAAGTCGTTCTTCTGACCACCATTGCCTCTATGAGTGGAACTTTTTGATCTAATGAATGAGACCGGAGAAAATTTGGTTCGCAAACAAATTATGCAGAACAATAAATTTTTACCCCGAAACCTCTATCCATTTGACTACACTGAAAATAAAAAGCAATGAACAAGACAGTTACATGATACGAGTTTCAAAACTTACATTTATATTCTCTTTGGTAATGAAAAGAATGCACATTCAAGATTATTCTTTCTATTATTTCTGCAATTAATCACCATGCTTTTCGAATGTCGGCCATTTTTTAACACAAAATTTATAACAGAAAAACACACAAACCAAGATTATGGAGTGAGCTAGGTGCTATTCTTGTAGATTTCGAGTAATTTTATTGGAAAATACGCGAGAAAATAAAATCATCATTCAGCAAAAAATATTTATTCAAGTATTTCTTTCAAAATTGACAACAGCCTACTAATAATCTCTATATAATCTATGCCAAATTGACCCTAATTAAATATTTTAAAACATAGACCGATAACTTTTGAAAAACGTATGTCGCTGACATCACGGTAGTCGCTTCGTTCCCCATCTTTATACTCTATATATAATCTTTGGTCAAAACGATACTCGTTTCGGGCTTAGTTCCAGCTAACGCCGGCGGTGTCGCATAGAGTTGTGTTTTGCTCTATAGAGGGTTTCTCGAAGTCATCGATCTGCGTAGCTACAATTATACCGCTACAGATGCTTTCCCAATACACAAACAGTTCCAGGTTGATTTTCTTCTTCACCACATTATAAATGACGTAGTGTCAGATGCCACTCAGCTTAATCTGGAAGCAAGCAGCGTTGTTTATATCAAGCCAAATGATGAGTCTGCGAAATCAAGTTTGCCAATCCCGCAAAACGAAAAATCCCCAATCCATGATCTTCCCTTTGTATAAACCCGTTGGAGCGATATCAGACAAATATTCAGGTCGCATCTAGAGTTACGAGCGGACCTATACAGGAATCGATTATTCGAACCGTTTATTTGGCCCTATGCGGCAGCAATAAATCTCCGAGCTACGCCGCCGCCACGCCGCCAGTTTGATTCACTACTCCTACCTTGGAAATTGAGAAACGGCAAATTTATCGTATCTACGTATCTGGCATACGCCTCTAGCTCCTGTACGCGTCAGGCGAGGTTATCAGGGATTTATGTAGATGATAACTACAGATGGTAGGGGATGCAGGGTGGATAGATCTATGTTTTTTGTTCCGGCAGTTCGTGAACTGGATGCTGCATCTGAGGTTTCATAAGTGAGAAGTTAGTTTCTTCAACCTTTCTTCTCAATCATTTCTTCAGGATATAATGGTATTATTCCAAAGAAATTCAGAGAGCAATAAGACCTAAATTTTCCACACTTGAAGATAACACATCACAAATCACCTCAATGGAGGAGCTATCTTACATATATCCCTAAGGTCACAAATAGAATTGGTATAGATACTGAAGAAGCTATGTTGGGCAACTTTTGTATGAGGCGCTTCATGTGTCCCCGACACGAGGCAGAAATGTAAGAGCGGCTCACTTTGAAAACTGTATCACCTCATTTCGACTGTCCCACTAAGCGCGAGACCGAACCAGGTAGTCGGAGATCTCGACCATCTTGGCCGGAGGCAGAAGCGCAATCCGAGCAAATCTGATAAATAATCAGATGTATTTTGCCGAACGCATCAACTGAAGTAATAGAAATACAGTGACCCTACTAGTTAATTGCTTTCATGTGAAAGAAGTACTTCCGTCTTTCCTTTTAACTAGTGTGTCCTGTCATAAATCACCGGATTATGGTTATTCCCGCACATAACCAAATAAAGATTGTTTTTTCAGAACTTGTTCCACTGACCGTTCTCACCGACCGAATACAGGGAGTTTGTACTACAATGAGCGCTTCAACTCTAACGTCCTAATGTAACGACGTTATCCCAGTTTTAATCGGTTTAGTTGCGAGCGACACAGTATGTAGTGGAACATATTTTGTCTCGACTGTCTATCGCGTCATGAACGCCCGAAATGCCTCGCCTCATTGGAAGTGGTACACTGTACCGCTTAAGTACAAAAGTGAGGCCCCTCTTACAAACTCAAATTTTAAAACGTGTACTACCAAAACTAGAAGAGGCACAACATCGAGACGGTTTAAGGCCGACACAAAAAACTTGGCCAAATGATCAGAACTACCAAATACAAGTCTTCCCTCTTTCACAAGCCGGTATTTACAGAATACCTTTGTCCACTGCAGCAAAGTCTACAATGGTACAACAAAACGAAGTATCCATACAGGAATAAAGGAGCACGAACGATGCTGTCGCGTCTCAATCAGACAGAAGAATCTGCACTAGCGAATTATGCTTCCAAGACTCTCTCAATGTCAGTATATTTGGTCGTGGATGTGGAATAAGTAGGTACCTGAATAACTCAAGAATTATTAATTTTAGGAGCATTAACATGTTGGAACATTATCATCATTTTTCTTCGCACAATCCAACGCAATCATGAAAAATATGGTTCTAATTTGAAAAACGAAAGTTATGGGGTCAATCTTGATCCCAATTTTTGAACCAACATTTGGAACACCCTGTGACGGGTTTTTCAGAATTCTGAAAATGTAACAAAATTTCCCACATTCTTCGCCTTCAGAAATGTGAAAGCGGTTTGTGCTTACGATATCTAGGTTAGGAATAACAAACAAAATACCGAATACACTTATCTCCCTTTTTTTTCAGTTTTTTCTCGATATTTTGGGAAGCAATTTCGACGAAGGCAATGCAACAGTTTGAGTACGAATGTATTCACAATTGTATACTCCATCAAATACGAAAACAAAGAAACAGAAAAAAACAATTTTGAAAATTTTTTTTTCACTCCCCTATAACTGAAAGTGGTCAGGCTCCAAGAATATTTCAGATCGCTAGATAATGTCAAACAATAATATAATCTCCAGAAACGCCTAATAGGCCGTCGAAATTGTACACCCTACATTTTCTGAAATTTTTGTTCCTTATATTCTGTGAAATGGACCGATGTTAGGGATGATTAGATTCAATTCTATTTTTCATCAATGTGGTAAGTAATTAACTCTGATTTTCATCTACCCAACATTCAATCATGTATATTTCTTTAATTTATAGGAATCTGTATTTTTTTTGTGAAAAATATCTTGTTTTATGATGCTTGAATTTTGAGATACACCAAAGAATAAACTGTGAAGAAACTGAACTAAAATAAAGAATTAAACAAAAAGTGTGTCTCGAAGTTTCAAACACACTTCAAGGTACTCGTTATAAAAAAATGAATCCATAAAATAAATAAACTCACATTATTGAATATTGGGTAATTGGAAAATCAACGTTAATTTCTCATCACTTTGATTCCCCATATATATATACTCCTTTCACAGAATATAGAGAATATATTTTTGAGAAAAAAATATGTTCTTCGATGAAGCGGAGCCGTGCCTTCGCACTCCAGATTCCAAGAAATGAAGAAAAGCTACAAAAACTAGAGGAACAAACAAGTAGTGTTTCTCAAAAGTTTCAAGCAACATCAAGATACTATTCATGAAAAAAACAAACTCCATAAAATCTGCTCAATTGAATGTTAGGTAGATGAAAAAAAAAATTACTCCTCACTCTGGTGAATGTTGAAATTCACATTTTGATTTTTTTTTTACCGAAACAAATATTATACCATAATTTGTATAACCGGTTTCCAGTTAATTCAGTGTTCAGTTGTAAAATTTTCGATGGATTTCCCCCCCAAAAATTCGGCTTCGGCCCGTCCCTGATAAATATTACTGAAAAACACAGCGTTGGAATGAAATATTCTAACATTGTTTTGTCTACGGGATGTGGCGGAATGATGGATTTGACACATGAGCAGAGAAACTATTTTTAAATTTTATATTTCCAACGATTGTATAAATATAGGAAACAGTGAATTAGCAACTTATTTTTGCGATATTTTTGATGAAGTCATCGAAGCTGGACGATGAGAAAAAGAAAATTAATACGGTTCATTCGATGATATAAGAGAGACCTGGAAGA